>CM053783.1:528491990-529691990 GCA_028749045.1 Cupressus sempervirens | reverse complement strand
AATAAAGCACAACTCTAAAAATAGATGAAATTAATAAAAGCCAACATATAATGACATAACAAGGAGCCATAGTTACAGATAGTTTCTAGTCCATATTTTCTCCCATGAGATGGTAAGAAAATAAGGTTCCAGTGCATGCTCTTTCTTTTTTCTACTGATACTCTATAGAAAATAAAATCACCATCAGTAATTGACATTTAAACTTGATTTATTTTTAAAACACCTAAATGTTTAATTTTGAAAATTAGATTGTAACCCTTGAATTTAGTGTCAAAGGGAAACTTGACATGTGGGTATGTGCAGGATCATGGTGTGCCAAAAAGTGGCGATGTGAAAAAAATAGAGTTTGAACACGTCTAAAAGTGCTTCAAAATCTACTCTGACTTTTTTCCACCTATCTAGTTACCAAGCCTGGAAGGAAAGGCTGAGCCTTATCGGATATTCGATAATCATATGACATTATTATTATAATATTATAATAATATAAAAACATTATATTATAATAGTATAATATATTATTTAATATTATATTATATAATATTATTATAATAATTATTATTATACTATAATATAATAGTATTATTATTATTATATTATAATCGTATCATATTATACTATAATAATAATATTATATTATTATGTATTATATTATAATAATATAATATAATAATAATAAAGTATAATATATTATAAACTATAATAATATAATATAATATAATAATAATAATAATATTATATTATAATAATATAATATAATATTTTATATTATAACATATATTAATGTAATATAATATATATAAAATATAATATTTCAAAGCTATATGTTATATGTTATATATGTTATATCTTATATATAAAATATAAGATATGCGGGCGATCGGATATCCGATTCAATATCAGATATTTGATATAATATCGGATATCCGATATTATATCAGATATCCGATACCTGTAACATTACATATAAAAAAAAAGGCCAGACCTGCGGGCCCTTATTTCTCACATTTTGGGGGCCAGTATTCATGCGCGACCGAATATCAGATATAAGATCGGATATCGGATATTAAGGTATTTTTTTTATTTTTTAAACTAATTTTTAATGTAAATTCAATAGATTTTAGCATAATTTTGTTTGTTTTAGTTGAATCTAGGGTTTTTTTGAAAAAAAAGGTTAATATTAAAGTTTTTTTTAAATATATATTACATTGTGCAATTCAATAGGAATGGCTGATCAGAATGATGACACTAAGGCAAGGAATAATATTCCTCATAACCCCCCACCAAACAATCCAGTACCCCCACAAAAACATCCACCAAATGATCCTCTACCCCCTCAAAACCCTCCTTGAATCGAGGATTTGATAAATGAAAATCTCGCCGAGTTGAGAGGTTTGCATAGAACATATAATAATGTACCCGCATTGGCTCCTATGTTATCCACGTTAAACACCATAGTGGATAACATTGAAACCCTTATAAACTAACAAAATGTTGCTCTTCATTGGCATGATCAAATGCACGAGATTTTTTATGATGGTTTGGATTATGATGAGGTTGTGGCCCTCAACATAAGCAAAGACAATTTGGCCAACCTTTTTGCGAACCTAAAAATGGGTTTACCAATTGACCCAAAAAAATCCAAACTATCAATTAAATGGTGCACAAATGATGCCATACATGCAAACTTTTGGGATCGTTGGTGGATGGTCTTTGATATCCCTCCACATGGCAATTTAGACATACCATTTTATTTCCTTAGAAAATTATATGTTGAATTTGTGTTGAAACTTAAAGTGAACTATTGGAGCATGAAGCACAACATTGGCTTAGGACTAGGAGCTCCTTAGGATAGACCCTCTTCCCAGTGGAAGAAAGCTAGCACTTTTGTCCCCCCCACTGATATCTCCCCTCCTCCTCAAGTGCAGCATCCAAATATTATGATAGAGGCTAGCTCTCAGACTATCAAAGCCATTCATAGGCTGAGTAGCCTAATGATATCTCAGGCTAGGTCAATCCTGCCTCCTCGTGTTGACGATGCTGGTGCCAGTTCATCATCGGCTAGCTCATCACACATTTGTGTGCCTCACACTTGCATTACATGCAAGAATATTTGCCTGGGTCCCATAGGTGATCTTCTTGAGTATCATTTTGTATTAGACAAGGATATACCAGACACACACGCAGAGGCTACAAACCCTGATGCAAGAGAGGAGGGGAATGCAGAGGCATGGACTCCTTCAGTGTTGGTACGTGTATATATTTTTTTGTTATGACATATGTGATTTAAAGTTAATTTTTATAATAGAGTAATTTTAATTTTTAAGCCATATTGACTTTTATATGTATGTGATCTTCATTCACATTTTGTTGATGACCAAGGAGAAGCTCAAATAGATTGATGATTCCATGCTCTCGGCCATTTCATTTGGCCTTGAGACATCTACGGTACATTATGTTGTGTTCGCATTTTTTTTTCTATTTGATATTGTAGCATATATGGTTGCTAATCTTTCTTTTATTTTGCAGGTAGCACCTATCCCGAAGGGACAAAGTGCGGAGGGCGAGGCAGCACGCATTGACAAATTAAAGGTAATTAGGCACTTTCTATTTGAATAAATATTGATGCATTCTTGTAAAATTTTTGTGGTAATCCCATTTAATTACATTCTTTATTGTATATACGGTGTCGCTACTGGTGATGAGCCTGTACAGATATCGCATCGTAGACCATCAGGGATTTCCATTTGCACTGAGAGCCCCATTGTATTTATAAGTATCATTTATTTTCTATTATCCTTATCTTCATAAATAAATTCAAAACTTATTTTCATGATATTAACAACTACTATTTTGTATCTCATAGCAGACTCCTAGTGCACATGAGGTCTGACGAGAGAGTTATGTAGATTTGATGATGCAGCCACTCACTCCTAAGGAGGAGCCTACAATAGTAAGTTTTAGTTTGAATTCATGATTAAATATGTTATAAATTTAGCATGCTATGAATTATAATGTTATAGTATAAATTGTAGATTCATCTGACAAAGGTATTTGAACATATACAACCCACAATCAGAGAGGTACCAGCATTGTAGAGGGCATACGAGAGGACTCCTGACCGGTGCAAGAGGTCGATGAGAGAGGTATTTATTATGAAATTTTGATAGTATTAATCTCCATTACAAAAAATATCATTATGCATTTGAGTAATTCAATGTTAGATATGTAGAATCATATAAATTTAGTAGTCTAACTTTGGGTTTTCCTTTTTTGTTTATGTAGGAGGCATCTGATCCACCTAGTGCAGCAAAGAGGCTACATTTTGATCATACACCAGCACCCTAGGATAGTATAGTTGTCATAGGATGCATCATGAGACATTTTGAGATGGCATATGTCACATTGTATACATAAACATTGATATTATACACATTCTGATGGCATGATCAGCCACATTTTGTATATGGATCTATGTATTTTGATATATATTTGAGTACTTTATCTATAGATACATGATCTTTGATATATATTTGTGTAAAATTTTTTCTATGGATACATGTATTTTGATATATATTTTTGTCATTTATGTGCACAATGATACATATATTAATTTATTATCTAGTATTGTTCAATTTATCATGGATCATGTGTTTTATTCATGTTTATGGAATATCATTAATTTTGATTATGTTTGTTATATTCGATTCAAATGCAATAATTTTTTAATAACATTTTAACAACCTTTATTATCAAATTTGGATGCAATGTATAATTTGAAGTGCTATCATGACATAAACACTCTTGTTAATCTCCTACACAAGGTTCAGATAACCCCAAATCTGATTTTAAAATCCACCTTCAACCTTGAAACTAACTCTTGGCTTCAAATCTAATCTCAACATATTTAAGGACTCCACTCCTCAACCATGGATTCTATCCCCAACCACCAAGTCATTCATAGATTCATAATCTTTGATGACTAGCACTTCACTTTGTCACTATCCTCATACTACAACTTTTCAGTTTCAACATAACTTCAAAATATCTCAACTTAAGAGACTTCATTGGATAGTTCATCAATAGCCCTCATGAGCTCCAAGTTATTTTAGGCCTCAACATCACCGTCCTATAGCATTCAATGGTTCATTGATAGCCCTCACGAGCTTTGAGTTATGACCCTCAAAATATCGACCTCAAAATGCACTTAGAGCACCTTGGAGACTCCTCAGTATGGGGTGACCACGGATGGTGGATGGTCTTCGTGGCTAGAACAAGCGTGTCACTAAGGTTCACCTACCCACTTGGAGCTAATGGCACTGACAATTCGATGCCAAGATCAGCAATTTCAAAGTTATGTTGTGGTGCACCTATGAACTGAGGCACACTGCGAGTTTTGGTATCGAGCAAGATCGTTGTGCCGAATCCAAATGAAATGTGATCTCTTGAAAATGAGATATATTATTTTAGGTCTCAGCATCATCATCTTGTAGCATTCAACAGTTCATTGATAGCCCTCATGAGGTCTGAGTTATGACTGTCGAAAGATCGACCTCGAAATGCACTTAGAGCACCTTGGAGACTCTTCCATACAGGGTGGCCGCAAATGATGGATGGTCTCCGTGGCTAGAAAAAGGGTGTGACTAGGGTTCACCCACCCATCTAGAGCTAATGGCACTGACAATTCGATGCCAAGATCAGCAGTTTCAAAGTTACACTATGGTGTACCTATGAACTAAGGCACACTGCGAGTTTTGGCATTGAGCGAGATCACTGTGCCAAATCCAAACGAAATGTGATCTCTCAAAAATGAGATAGGTTATTTTAGGCCTCAATATCATTGTCTTGTATCATTTGAGAGTTCATTTATAGCCCTCACGAGCTTTGAGTTATGACCCTCGAAAGATTGACCTCGAAATGCACTTAGAGCACCTTGGAGACTCCTCAGTACGAGGTGGCCGCAAAGGATGGATGGTCTCCATGGCCAGAACAAGGTTGTGACTAGGGTTCACTCGCCCATTCAGAGCTAATGGCACTGACAATTCGATGCCAAGATCAGCGGTTTCAAAGTTACGCTGTGGTGCACCTATGAACTAAGGCACACTGCGAATTTTGGCATCAAGCAAGATCGTTGTGCCGAATCCAAATGGAATGTGATCTCTTGAAAATGAGATAGGTTATTTTAGGCCTTAGTATCACTATCCTATAGCATTTGATAGTTCATCAATAGCCCTCACGAGCTTCGAGTTATGACCCTTGAAAGATCAACCTCGAAATGCACTTAGAGCACCTTGGAGACTCCTCAGTATGGGATGGCCACAAATGATGGATGGTCTCTATGGTTGAAAAAAGGGTGTGACTAGGGTTCACCCTCCCATCCAGAGCTAATGGCACTGATGATTCGATACCAAGATCAGCGATTTCAAAGTTACGCTGTGGTGCACCTATGAACTGTGACACACTGCAAGTTGTGGCATCGAGCGAGATCGCTATGCCGAATCCAAACGGAATGTGATCTCTCAAAAATGAGATAGGTTATTTTAGGCCTCAATATCACTATCTTGTAGCATTTGACAGCTCATTGATAGCCCTCACGAGCTTCGAGTTATGACCCTCGAAAGATCAACCTCAAAATGCACTTAGAGCACCTTGGAGACTCCTCAGTATGGGGTGGCCACGGATGATGGATGGTCTCCACGGCCAGAACAAGGATGTCACTAAGGTTCACCTGCCCACCTGGAGCTAATGGCATGGACAATTTGATGCCAAGATCAGCGGTTTCAAAGTTACGCTATGGTGCACCTATGAATTGAGGCACACTGCGAGTTTTGGCATTGAGCGAGATCATTGTGCCAAATCCAAATGGAATGTGATCTCTCAAAAATGAGATAGGTTATTTTAGGCCTTATTATCACCATATTGTAGCATTTAATAGTTCATCAATAGCCCTCACGAGCTTCGAGTTATGACCCTCGAAAGATCAACCTCAAAATGCACTTGGAGCACCTTGGAGACTCCTCGGTACGAGATGGCCGCAAATGATGGATGGTCTTTGTGGCTAGAACAAGGGTATGACTAGGGTTCACCCACCCATTTGGAGCTAATGGCACTGATGATTCGATGCCAAGATCAGTGGTTTCAGAGTTACCCTATGGTGCACCTATGAACTAAGGCACACTGCAAGTTGTGGCATCTAGTGAGATCGCTATGCCGAATCCAAACGAAATGTGATATCTCAAAAATGAGATAGGTTATTTTAGGCCTCAGTATCACTATCCTATAACATTTGATAGTTCATTGATAGCCCTAATGAGCTTCAAGTTATGACCCTCGAAATATCAACCTTGAAATGCACTTAGAGCACCTTGGAGACTCCTTGATACGGGGTGGCCGCAAATGATGGATGGTCTCCATGGTCAAAACAAGGGTGTGACTAGGGTTCACCCACCCATCTGGAGCTAATGGTATTGACGATTCAATGCCAAGATCAGTGGTTTCAAAGTTACGTTGTGATGCACCTATGAACTGAGGCACACTGCGAGTTTTGGCATCGAGCGAGATCGTTGTGCCGAATCCAAATGGAATGTGATCTCTCGAAAATGAGATAGATTATTTTAGGCCTTAATATCACTTTCCTGTAGCATTTAATAGTTCATCGATAGCCCTCACAAGCTTCAAGTTATGACCCTCAAAAGATCAACCTCGAAATGCACTTAGAGCACCTTGGAGACTCCTCGGTACGAGGTGGCTACGAATGATGGATGATCTCCATGGCTAGAACAAGGGTGTGACTAGAGTTCGCCCACCCATCAGGAACTTATGGCACTAACGATTTGATGCCATGATCAGCGGTTTCAAAGTTACGCTGTGGTGCACATATGAACTGAGGCACACTACGAGTTTTGGCATCGAGCGAGATCGCTATGTCGAATCCAAACGGAATGTGATCTCTCAAAAATGAGATAGGAAACTTTAGGCCTCAACATCACCATCTTGTAGCATTCAATATTTTATCAATAGCCCTCACGAGCTTCGAGTTATGACCCTCAGAAGATTGACCTCAAAATGCACTTAGAGAACCTTAGGGACTCCTCGGTACGGGGTGGCCATGGACGATAGAGGGTCTCTGTGGCTGGAACAAGGGTGTCACTAGGGTTCACCCACCCACTCAGAGCTAATGGAATTGATGATTCAAACAATTTTAGCTGTTAGGAGTTAGATTTTGAAAAGTTGTCAAGAAAATTACAAAAGTTGCTAAGCAACTTTTTGCAATTTTTGCACTAAGACAAGTTTTATTGCAAATTTGATTGCAAATAGACTTTACAAACTCCTAGGGACCCTAATAATGTTCTAAATATCTAGACTTACTTAAAAAATATGGAATTTACCAAAAATCCACTTTATTGGACCAATTGATGGCCAAGGCTTATAGTTGCACCATGGGGTCTTGTGTCCATTACAAATGTGGATGGTCACAGGGAGATCATTAGATCTATCCCAAGACCTTATTACATCAAGAAAAGAAAAATGATTAGGTGCTTTGCACTAGTGTTCCTTGGATTTCATAAAATTTAAACTATAGAGTTTCCTTCCAAAATGCTCATGTAGCCGTTACATTCAAGATTTGAATTTTCTAAAGCAATAAGCTAAATTGTAAGTGACTTATTGAATGTTTCAACTTATGAAATGACTTGAGATTATTATGAGACCTTATTAGGACCTATCTAATGACTCACTTACCCTATGCAAACCTAGACATTACTAAAGTTCAAATCTCATGGTCCTTTACAACTTTTCAATATGAAAGTTTTTCAAAACATTATACAATATTATGACTCTTTATGCTTTCAAATGCCATGATTGGTTGCAAAATGGAAGAAATCAAGTATTCTAATTGTTCATCCGTACTTTCTATATTTTTTATTATTTGATTAGTTTGATCAAAATAGTTTTAATAATCATAATGTTTGCTTTATGTCAAATAAGAAAAAAACCAAATTTGTAATACGATGTCCGCAAGCAATTATCTTTCATATAGTTATAAATGCTCTTAAAATTGTCCTTATAGCCTTGTATCACATGCAAATATGATTTGCAAGAACTTTTATAATATCTTCCTCTTATAATTCCTTACAAAGAACCTACCAAAATACAAATTAGAATGTGCAACTAATTTAACCTGTCTTTTTCATTATTACAAAAACCATATCCAAAAAAAGTTCACATTTTACATCATAATACATCATAAATCTTAGAAATTCTCTCCAATACCACCCCCCCCCCCCCCCCCAACTCTTCATGATGTACCTACATTCCAATATCATAAAAAAATTAGTAACTTATTGTATTAAACAAGACAATCATCAATTCATTGAATCATTATGAAGAAAATAACATAAGAAGTAAATATACCTAGTCGAGTATTCCAATAGGGTCCTCTCTCTATTTTAGGGTCTCCAATAGGGCTTCATGATCAACATTAGTGATAGTAAAAAGTTCTTTTACTTTTGGTCTTCCTTGATGCTTCAACAACTTTACATTTGTTGATATAATAAGATGCAAATAGATGAGAATTATTTTGTGCTTCTGATAGTCTTCGAATGCAAAAATTCCATTCCTTCTAAGAATGTATGTTCGCAGCCATGTTCCAGTGACAACCACTGAACCAGTAGGATATGTGAATCCATCATCATCTGTGATTGGTTGTGCAAGTTTTTCTTCACCTCTTACATAACGTGCTAACCAATAATTAGATTTCTCATCATTCCCTTGTGGTGCAACCAATGCAAAGACATGTCTTGGCTAAAGTAGATCTGATAGATGGTTATGCTCAAGTGAACTTTCCATGTCATCATTTCTGATAGAGGGTATGATAGACAATGGAGTAAGATAATGTGGAGCCCATGTGTCCACCCACTCACTTGACTCACAGTGATCCCAATCACTCTGAAAACAACTAGGACAAAAACAAGCTAGTTGTCGTGTCCAAATGGTCCATGTACTAGAATCAGAGCTTCGAAATGAATGCATTTTTATGAGTCTCTCACTGTAGCACAATCTAATCTATCACCTACGGACCCTTCCTCAACCAACCAAAAGAACCTGCGTACCACTGAATCAAGAGTCCCCCCCTGTAATAATGCTAAACTACACCAATCAACAATGCTACAAGCATCAAGAAGCTCTGCTGCTGAAATCTTTAGTTGCTCCTTGACTAGAGCTCTCTTCACACATGCCCCCACTCCATCATGTTCCCCTTTTCCATGGCCGAACTCAAAAAAACTCCAAATATGAGGCACCCCTCTCTCTACGTGCATCCTACACAACCAATAAAATATGTGAGCATTCTTGAATTGACCTATATAGTTATTTGACCAAATGATATGTCTATCCATAGCAATTGCATGCTCATGTAAGAATCAAAATAATTCTCGAAACAATGTTGCATAAACTCGTGAGAGTGAGATCTATCATCACTCATATAAAAAATGATATTCTCTAATAATCTTTCGATTATCTTCTGCACTATCAGGGGCATGTCTATATATTATGTGAACAAAAATAGCAATCTGAATAGAGTTGTAATACTAAGATTGTGTCTCATTTTGAGGTTGCAATGTATAGTTCTCAGCAAAATCAACAACTAATATAATAGTGCCAATGGAAAAAGTCTCCTTGCACATTCTAAATGGTTCATCCAACCACTGAGACCTGTCACTATGTCTTGCATACTTGTAAAAAAGATTTACCTTGAAATCTGAAAAAAAAACTAGCCACAATGATATCTTTTCCAACCAATTCACATCTAGAGCTCTCACCTCCACTCTTCAATGTGTATTCCACTATTTCATATACCTTTTTTTTCACTATTTTCTTTCCAAGATCTTGTTCGCACCCCTCATGGAAACATGTGTCAAACTTGGATAAGCCACCACATTCTGAACACTTCTCATTTAAGCAAGCATTTCTATAAAAAAAACAACCATCAACTCTACGACATAAAAGTTGATCTAGCAAGTCTCTTGATGATTTTGGAAGCTCACTAGCACCACAATCCTCACACATTTTTTTACTATGCAAATTAGAATGGATGGATCGTAAT
The DNA here is from genome assembly GCA_028749045.1 of Cupressus sempervirens. Taxonomy (NCBI): domain Eukaryota; kingdom Viridiplantae; phylum Streptophyta; class Pinopsida; order Cupressales; family Cupressaceae; genus Cupressus; species Cupressus sempervirens. Next base: position 529,681,891 of record CM053783.1, on the reverse strand, counting down.
AGTTCATAGTACATAGAAAACTCAACATGATATTTGCAACAACATGTATTTCGAATTTTGAGTGGCACACAATAAAATGGCTTCAAAGATTCAAAAGCTCTTTGTGATATATGAAGACTTGGATGACTCTTTCTAAATTGTTTGAACAGCATAGTTTGGCTTACCTCCAAACAATGTTTAGGATGTGGCGTGTGGTCTCTGATGCCAATTCTCAGCTTTAACATGTCTTTAGCATTGGGTGATACTCGTGAGTTAGAGTGCCAAAACTGTGTAGTTTCTTCCTTCACATCATCGGATAACTTCTTATCAAAATGTGAAAGTCTCCCACCAAATGCCCATGTTTCATTTTGAAGAGGATCATCAATTTTCTCTCGTCGACTAAGTGTTCTTCTCAAAGTAGTACGATTTAGATTCAAATCAATCCAAGTTTATCTCATATATCTACCCTTTCTCAAATGATGACTTACCAAAGAGGTTGTAATAACCCCTCGAGCAGCTCTATTATCCTTCTCCCTGTTATTTTTCCCAATGCTATTGAGAGCACTAAAAAGATTCTTCACAATAATGGCATTTCTTTCCAACTTTTTATTGACATGAATCTTCAATTTGGAAAGCATAGGTCTCATCTTTTGCATCTTTAATAAGTGCATGAAAAGTTGACATTGCTCTACCATTGTCTTGTTGCCAAAAAAATTTGATATAGTCTTGAAGCCCATAACTGAATGGTTCTTTCTAATTTTTTCTCTTCCAAACTAGTAATAATCATTTCAATTATCCATTTTGGTGTTTTAGAACCTTTATGTCGATTGTAATTAGGAGATATGTAACATTCTTGTGCATTAGGTTTCTGTACATTGTCATGTTCGACATGGTCAATTATGCAATTTGGATTATGACTTGGTAGCATTTCATCTTCAAAATTTACATTCTCTAAATTTTCAATTTCGGCATTATCATTTTCAATAGGTGCATTTTCATTCCCCAACTGTACACATTCATTATTTGACTCTATGATTTAACCTTCAACTAATTCATCTTCAACTTGACTGATATTTAGCATACCTTGTCTTTTTCTTTGGTGTTCCATTTTGTCTCTTTCCCTATATGCCGCAATGTCTTCATTGGATATCTTCCTTTTGCATTTATCCTTTTGACGACTACTACTCCCCATTGAGATGACAAATTCAAACACCTAAGGTTATCTTTTCAAAAAAAATTTGATTGGTTGGGCCCCAAAATGCACTTTTTTGCAAAACCCATGTAAAAGGATTTTGAAAAAGTGATGTTGTCGGGTCTGCAGGGATAGGGATATGTTGGAAATTGGTGCTAGGAAAAATCGGATATCCAATTTTCTCCAATGACATTTGGAGAGAAAAAAGCCTTTGCTATAATAGTATTAATATTATAATAATTATTGGAGGGAAACCGACTTTGGTTTTGATGTAGGAGCATCCAAAGGTTTAAGAGCAATCATGTGTCGCCCAAAAAAATGTACTTAGACTTAGTTTCTGTTTCATGTGTTTTCATTTTTGGATACCCATTTGGGCCAAATAAAGGTTCCAACTCTCACAGTTCCACTATCAGTGTGTTAGAAAATCTTGAAAAAATAGTAGCATGTAATTGGGCCATCATTTTGGTGAACTAGAAGGTGTGAATTGGCCAGATGAATGTAATTGTAATTTAGAGCATTCCAGAAAAAGAATCAGGTCAAAAGGCCTCACGATTTGAAAGTTATTACAGTTTTTTGGGTTTTGGAGACCTCCTAAGAATGCTTCAAAGTCAGGTTAGGGGCATTAAATGAGCTTGAAAAGGGCCAAAAAATGGGGGACAAGTGAAGCTGGTCCATAGGGATATAGAACGCTTCAAGAGCTTTCCATAAATGTAAACGGTTCGTCAATCGGAGCTATGGTTCAAAAGTTATGCCTCCCAGAAGTTCGGTTACCGTTTCTGAATTCTTCTAGATTTGCACCGACTTCTAATGCAGCTTCTGGAACCTTCTATTTGGTCGGTGGATGCCTACTAGCACTTTCTAGAATGTACTCCTAGTCCTTAACCCTTCGAGGTCTATTTAAGGAGATTTTTGGCATTGTAAAAGGCAGTTGGGAGTGGAGTTTGAGAGGAGGTACTGAAAGGAAAAATTATCTCCACATTAATGCTATTGTAAGCCCTTAGGGCATGTTTTGAAGTTTATTTTCTCTATACTGAATGTACTAGATTATTTTCAGTTAATACAATCTCCCTTTTCTGTTGTGTCCATTCTGTTTTTGGGTTGTCTCCCCATCAGGTTTATTAGAAATAATATATAGTATTAGAGCTATAAGAGTATTAATATATATATATTATTTTTATAGATATAGTATTAATATATAGTATCAATATTATTATTATATCTATAATAGTATTATTATTATTACTATAGATATAATAGTATTAATATTTAGTGTTTATTTATATTATTATTATTATTATGCTACAATAGTATTAATATATATATTAATACTATGCCATAATAGTATTAATATATATATTATTATTATAGCTATAATAGTATTATTATTACTATAGATATAATAGTATTAATATTTAATGTTTATTTATATTATTATTATTATTATGCTACAATAGTATTAATACTATATAAATATGTCATCATTTAATGGGTCAAAGGGACCTATGACCTACTTTGACCCATATGAACAATTCTAATATGTCCCTAGGGGTCCTTGGACCCCTAGGGACATATGTCATCATTTAATGAGTCAAAGGGGGTCATAGGTCACCCTATAACCCTCTTTGACCCATATTAACCATTATAATGTGTCTTTAGGGGTCTTAAGACCCCTACGAACATATATCATCATTTAATAGGTCAAAGAGGGTCATAGCTCACCCTATGACCCCCTTTGACCCATATGAACGATTCTAATACATCCCTAGGGGTCCTACGACCCCTAAGGACATATGTCGTCATTTAATGGGTCACCACTTTGACCCATATGAATAATAGGGATATATGTCATCATTTAATGAGTCAAAGGGGGTCATAGGTCACTATGTCCCTAGGGGTCTTAGGACCCCTAGCGACATATGTCATCATTTAATGAGTCAAAGGGGGTCATAGGTCACCCTATGACCCCTTTTGACCCATATGAACAATTATAATACGTCTCTAGGGGTCCTAGGACCCCTAGGGACATATGTCATCATTTAATGGGTCAAAGGAGGTCATAGGTCACCCTATGACCCCCTTTGACCCATATGAACAATTCTAATACATTGCTAGAGGTCTTAGGACCTCTAGGGACATATGTCGTCATTTAACAGGTCAAAGGGGGTCGTAGGTCACCCTATGGCCTTCTTTGACCCATATGAACAATTCTAATACGTTATCATTTAATGGGTCAAAGGGGGCCATAGGTCACCCTATGGCCCTCTTTGACCCATGTTAACAATTATAATATGTCCCTAGGGGTCCTAAGACCCCTAGGGACATATGTTGTCATTTAATGGGTCAAAGGGGGTCATAGGGTGAACCTATGACCCCCTTTGACCAATATGAACAATTCTAATATGTCCCTAGGGATCCTAAGACCCCTAGGGACATATGTCATCATTTAATGGGTCAAAGGGGGTTATAGGTCACCCTATGACCCCCTTTGACCCATATGAACAATTCTAATATGTCCCTAGGGGTCTTTGGACCCCTAGGGACATATGTCATTATTTAATGGGTCAAAGAGGGTCATAGGTCACCCTATGATCCCCTTTGACCCATATTAACCATTCTAATATGTCCCTAGGGGTCCTAGGACCCCTAGGGACATATGTCATCATTTAATGAGTTAAAGGGGGCCATAGGTCACCCTATGACCCCCTTTGACCCATATGAACAATTATAATATGTCCCTAGGGGTCCTAGGACCCTTAGGGACATATGTCATCATTTAATGGATCAAAGGGGGTCATAGGGTGAACCTATGACCCCCTTTGACCCATATGAACAATTCTAATATGTCCCTTAGGGTCCTAAATGAATCAAAGGAGGTCATAGGGTGACATATGACCCCCTTTGATCCATTAAATGATGACATATGTGGACATATTAGAATTGTTCATATGGGTCAAATAGGGTCATAGGTTGACCTATGACCCCCTTCAACCCATTAAATGATGACATATGTCCCTAGGGGTCCTAGGACCCTTAGGGACATATTAGAATTGTTCATATGGGTCAAAGGGGGTCATAGGTTGACCTACCACCCCCTTTGACCCATTACATAATGACATATGTCCCTAGGACCCCTAGGGACATATGAGAATCACTCTTATAGGTCATAGGGGGTCATAGGTTGACCTATGACCCCCTTCGATACATTACATGACGACATATGTCCGTAGGGGTCCTAGGACCCCTAGGGACATATTTCGTTCTTATGGGTCAAAGGGCTTCGACCCATTAAATAATGACATATGTCCCTAGGGGTCCTAGGACCCCTAGGGACATATTAGAATTGTTAATATGGGTCAAACGGGGTCATAGGCCATGACCCATTAAATGATGACATGTTCCTAGGAGTCTTAGGACTCCTAGGAGTCTTAGGACTCCTAGGGACATATTAGAATTGTTCATATGGGTCAAAGGGGGTCATAGGTTGACCTATCACCCCCTTTGACCCATTACACGATGACATATGTCCCTAGGACCCCTAGGGACATATGAAAATCACTCTTATTATACATATTAATATGTATGTTATTAATATATATACATAATAATGTAATATTTTCATTAAATATAATATGTATTATATATTATTATATTAATATGTATAATAATATAATATATGTATAATAATGTATCATATTATATATATATATATATATAATATGTATTATATATTATTATATTAATATGTATGTTATTAATATATATTATTATATTAATATGTATGTTATTAATATATATGTATATTAGTAATATATATGAGTCAAAGGGGGTCATAGGTTGACCTATGACCCCTTTTGACCCATTAAATGATGACATATGTCCCTAGGGGTCCTAGGACCCCTAGAGACATATTAGAATTGTTCTTATGGGTCGAAGGGGTTCGTAGGTTGACCTATGACCCCCTTTGACCCATTATATGATCACATATGTCCCTAGGAGTCCTAGGACCCCTAAGGACATATTAGAAGGACCCCTAGGGACATATGTCATCATATAATGGGTTGAAGGGGTTCATAGGTCAACCTATGACCCCCTTTGACCCATATGAATGATTCTAATATGTGCTTAGGGGTCTTAGGACCCCTAGCGACATATGTCATCATGTAATGGGTCGAAGGGCATCATAGGTCAACCTATGACCCCCTTTGACCCATATGAACGATTATAATATGTCCCTAGAGGTCCTAGGACCCTTAGGGACATATGTGGTCATGTAATGGGTCAAAGGGGGTCATAGGTTGACCTATGACCCCCTTCGACCCATAAGAATGATTCTAATATCTCTTTAGGGGTCCTATGACCCCTAGGGACATATGTCGTCATTTAATGGGTCTTTGACTCATATATATTAATAATATACATATATATTAATAACATACATATTAATATAATAATATATATTAATAACATATATATATATTACATTATTATATTTAATAAAAATATTACGTTATTATATATATTAATAACATACATATTAATATAATAATATATAATAAATATTATATATATATATAATATGTTATGTTATTATACATATATTATATTTAATGAAAATATTACGTTATTATATATATTTATTAATAACATAAATATTAATATAATAATATATAATACATATTATAATATATATATATATTACATTATTATATTTAGTAAAAATAATAATAATATAAATTATATTTATAGATTATAATAAGAATAACGTAATATATTATTATATATTAATAGATTATATCTTATATCTTTACATTACGTTAGTATATATATATATATATATATATATATATATATATATATATATATATATATATATATATATATTAAAATACATCTTTACATAGTAATATAACTGAAATAATTTATAAATCATAAGCTATAACTCTTAAACCCGATTTTCCTTCCAAAATGGGTTGGGATTTCAAATTTTCCAGCAAAATTCATCGAGCAATATCGGATATCCGATTAGGCTTGGCATTTACCAACCCTTCTTGGTCAACTCAAAAGAAGTGTTTCAAGAAGGTTTTAGTGATACTCAGACTTCGGGTAGCCATCTAACAATGTTATTTTAATCGAAATTGAATGAAACGAAAAAAGTTCTTTAATATCACTCTCGAGATTCCATCAATCTAATTTCTATCAAATTATGAGTTTGATAAGTATTTATTAGTTAATTATCAATGAAGATTATTGTAAAGTGTTGATTGACATACTGAGTGAAAAATAGCTATAACATTCAAACAGTATAACATTTTTCAAATCTAAAAGTTGCGTCACATTCTATGCTTCGCCTAGTATAAGAAAAAAAAATTAAATTAAATTTGGTAAAATTTTCTATTAGTTAAGGTGGTCAGAGACAGGACTTTTTTTTTCGAAAAAAATTTGGTAGAAAATTCATATTTAATTATTTATTTGGAATAAAAATACCAAAAAATATGCGTCACATCTGGGCATGAGTCTACTTGTCATATCTATAAATATATTTTAAAAATATTATCATTTGATTTTGATTAAGGTGGTCAGACATACACCTACTTTTTATTTTTGCCCTGAAATTTTCGTAGTACTGCATTAAAATTCAAACTTTTGACCAATCAATTATTTTTTTCTCTTGATAAAGCCTATTAGTTTAGAAACTACATTCAATTTCCTATAGATTATTTTCTTACAACTTTTTGATATAAATTCCATAACCACTTTAAAATTATGTGTCAAGTTGACATAACCCTGATTTGTTGGTTTTTCACTGCCACTTAAGGCCATAGTTTGGTTGACCATGATCCTGCACATACCCATGTATAATGGACCCTTTGGGAGAAGAAAGTCCATTGTACTAAAGTTTTGCATGATAGTGAATGCTTTTGAAATAAAGTCTAAGACCAATGTGATGATTCTCAAACTTTCCACACATGATTTCTATTTTTTGATTATTGACAATGAGAGAAACATTTTGTCTTATCATAAAAAAATTCATGTGTATAAGTTCAACTTGACCCAAAATTATAAATACCAATGGATTTGTAAGGCTTAATGTTTGTATTTTTGCGGGGTTCAATGATGCTAGTTATTTTTGTAAGATCTATTGGTGGTAGATTTATATTTAAGGCCTAGAGGGGGTTAATTTTTGAGACCTTATGGTTTTGTTGTTATGGTGAAGTTTCAATGAGGCTTGAGAATGAGAAAGATGACTTAGTTTAGTATGAGGGGATTTCAGGGAGGGAATCCAAAAGAAATAATATAGCTCATAGGAAGCTTATTCCCAGTTAGTGGGGCAGAATCATTAGTTGAAGCCTAGGTCAAGTGCAATTGAGAAAAAGAAGACCAAATTGAGAGAAAGGCACAAGATATCCATTATGACCAAGATTTTCAATGGTTTGAGAAAGTGTGGGGGCTATAATATTCCTCCTAGGGATGATATCAATGATGTATTGAGATCTCTAGTAGGTGAAGTAGAGTGGATAGTTGACCCTAATGGGACAACTTATAGGGAACAAGGATTGCCCTAGGCTTCAACTAATCACAATATTTCTCTGATGCAATAGAGTGTAGTTGTCAAAGATTTGTTGGCACCCTCAAGCAGCTTTGGAGCGAGTAGTATGGGATGGTTCAATTTCTAAATTCCTAGAATGATTACAGATAATATTTATGTGAGAGGTGGGGACTATTCAATTATGACTTCTTCTCTTCATATAGGAATATAACATCTTTCAAACAACTCATGTCTTTCTCTACTACCAAGATCTTCTATGTCCTCTTCATTTGATTATCCTACCTCTAGTGAAGGAGGGAAAGGTTAGTTGGCTACCAATTTCTTTCTTGGAATGTCATGTGGCTATGTCGCCATGGGTGGAAGAAAAAGAGATTTGTCTTTGATAAAAGATGATGTTGCTACTACTTATTTCAATGTTGATACACTTGAAGCTAGGGGTTATCTACCAATGAGTGAAATAAAAAGTGATTTGTCTCAAGTGAAAGAGGATGCTAGTACTACTTATTTTAGTGTTGATACACTTCAATCTAGGGATTTTATGACAAGTAGGGATATAGTTGAATCTAAGGAATTTATGAAAAACAAGGGTAATGTTATACCTAATTCTAACCTATTTAATTATGATAATCTATCTGGTGAAAGATATGGGATGAGAAATGTGTTTCCTTCTATCATGATGGTTTCTCCACAGAATCCTTTCCATTAGGAATCCCACACCTAAAATCAAAATACCCCCATCAATACACCCCAGAGACAAGAAAATTGGATGATCTAGTTTGGTCCTCTAAAATGTGAGTTTTTGAAAACATCAAGTAGTCCCCTTAGCCCTACATTTTGCATTTGAACATAATAGTCTAGTTTAACTTTCTTAATATACTTAACAAAATTTTCACATAATTTGCTCAAGTTTCTTTGTCAGTTTATTCGTATAGTAGTTATGACAATTATAGCTATCATGGTAATAATATGATCTTTTCTATTTTTATCTCATAGAAAAAAGAGCCATGCAATTTTATCCAAGGAATGGTCTATGTTTAGGTATTCATTCCCTTATAAAATGGAGATTCTCATAATTGAACCTAAGATATGACTAGTTTCCTTTAAGATAGATTTTGGTACATGGGTTATAGAAATCAAGGATTCTACTTCTCATGTAATACTTCTTGAAAAACATTTATTGAACCTCACCTTCAAAAATCTTTTATCCCTCACTAGACACTTTAGCAAATACTTGCATATGGAAGAAGGACAAAGTGGGCTTATTTATAAAGCCATTTTTCTAGGGGCTTTCCACGTGGAAATCAAAGTCCTATAGTAGGGTAAGAATATTGATATATAATAGGCCACATCCAAGCTTCATGCATTAGGTTTCTCACAGCACCCCAACATTTTTCCCCCTGTGGGCTATTGAAAATACAAATAATTTAATGTATAACCAGGTGCCATTGTTCATTTCTACCCAAATTGTAGTGAAAAATGGAATGTTAGTTTCTAGTTACATGTTCTCCATAAATACTTATAGGTTACTTTAAAACATAATTTGAATAAATGTAAAATATAATCCAATAGCCTCATCCTATAATTTCTAAACCATGTTTAAATATTGCAGATGAAACACCATATTTATAAACTAACCATAAATAAGTGCATGCCCTTTCACAACCTCATCCTGTTGACATAAGCATATTGAACAACCTTAGTTTTAAGAAAGAAATCTTCATAAAAACTTTTTGCCTACATCATTTGAGGAGACCATGTTGTGAGTTTCCAAAAAGAATTAATGGACCTTCATTCAATCTATAGTAAATGCATTTGTCCAATCTAGCTTGAGTAGAACTCAGTTCATTCATAGTCATTCTGAAGTAGGCATCAATAACAATAATGCCTATATATTTTGATCTTAAGGAGATGTTAGAAATCCCAATTTGAAAAAAAAAAAAAAAAAACATTTTCTTCTCTAATTCTTGTTATAGATAACACAAAACTTTAAAACTAAAATCATGAACAATTGTCCTTCTTGGGCATCTTCTAAGAAAATAAAAATGTGTGAAATATTATCATTGTCAATTCCACTTAATCTAGAAAATGACTTGAAGAAAATGTCGACAAAGATACATCTGACTCAAATATGATTGAGATACATTTGGTATTTCTTCTACTTGTTGTATAAGGGTTACTAGAGTGTTTCAAAGTCTAGGAAAACCCATCTCTTTCTCTTTTTTGATGGTTTTCACATGTATGTTGAACCATCTTAAGATATTTAACCACCTCCCCCATAGTTGGCCTTTGGCTTGTTCTAGGAGCTATATAAGCAACTACAATTGCACATACTTGCAAAAAGTCTCCTTTCGATATTTTCCACAACTACATATCTATATACATCTCTCTTCACTATGAGATGTCCATTCATAACATATTCAACTTCTATATACTCAAAAGTTCCCATTACATGAGTAGATAAATAGTCCACCCACCCCTTAGGTGCATACTTGGAAAGACCAAAAACAACTACCTTTGCAGGAAAATTATTCTTTGGTAGTGTATTAGATGCCTTGAAATCTCTATGAATGACACAAGGTTGAGATTCCTCGTGTAGATAAGAAAGACTCCAGGCAGCACCCAAATTAATTTTCATTCTTGTATCCCAATCCAATGGATGATTTTCACCATGAAGCCAAACTTTTAAGCTTACATTTGGAATCATTTTTTAGCAAAGTAGATGTTGGGATGAATCGTGATTATTATAAAAACCAAGAACTTTGACAAGGTTATGATGATAAAGTCAACTTACTGTCTCAACTTCAACTAAAAATTATTGATCTCCTTGTTTACCACTGCTTGAGACCTTCTTCAAAGCCACTAAGGTTCAATATTTAAGCATGCCTTTGAAAACTCAACCATAGCTACCTTCCCCAAGTACACTAGAAGTTTTAAAATTCTTTGTTACTTCTTTAAGCTCCTCATATGGAAATTATTTGTTGCAATGGAAGAATGCAATTCAATGATAAATTTTGTACACACGCTCATAATCTATATAGAAGCAATGGAGGTAATAACCCTTTTATCTTAGAATGTTTTTAAGAAAATATGATAGACATCTATAGAAAAAAATTGGACAACTTTTGCTAGCATCCTTTTGGTTTATGCTTAAATGGGAGCTTTGGAATAGGGTATGGACATTTATCATATTATAATAGAAGCAACACCCCACAATAGTCAAGTGGTGACTCTTTGAGAACCATGTTGAACTCTATGGCACACACCATTTTTTTTATTTTCTAAGATACCCTAGATCCTTGAAAATCACCTTTCTTTTTCTTCGAACCCTATTGTTCCCCAAATAGCAATTTGGAACTCTCAAAATGTAAAATGAACTTGACTTGGGTAGGTATTCCCTATAAGAAGATTGTAACCAATAAAAAACTTGCTTATCACCAATTTATCAGTGATAAAATCCCAACTTATTGATAATAAATTCACTGATAAAGTTGAATATTTAATTGCACACCCAACTTATCGTGGTAAAATAACTTAATGTTGATAAATTGGCAATAAGTAAATCTATGTTCTAAATAAATAAAAATTATGGATGACCTAGTTGAGGGACCATAATCTTTGGTGAAATTTTGCACTTGAAGGGAAATAAATTGAGGTCACTTGAAATTCATTTAATTAATCATCAATTAATTCAATTTATCATTCCTACTAGAAGAGAAAACCTAAAATGGATGAATAATAGACTTATGAGTAGAAATCATACATACGTGAGAGTAGATTTATCAAATAAAACAAAAAAAAATTAGCAAACAACATAAGGAATAATTTTGCAAAGATATCTTTTAGATTAGAGCATTCATTGAAGAGCCTATTGCAGATTTGAATGGATGTGTATTGCAAATTTAAGAACAAAGGCTTGAAAGACATATTGTTGATGATGTGAACAGATTTTTGAGTATTTAATTTATTTCATTATTCATGTCAATGTTCTTATGATATATAATTTTAAAATAGTAATCTTTCCTTCACCAAAATGTCCAAAGGCTAAAATACAAATGTCAAAATGACAAAGTCAGAAATGTCAAAGACTATGAAACATAGTGAATATATGGGAAGTAGGATAGTTACCTCTAATCAACATCTCCCAACATTACATCAAAGTGTCTAACTCTAATTCACTGCTACTATGAGAATAAAATACTTGCTCATCTAATGGAACTCCAACCAATCCTCTTTCACTTCACTTGTTGTTGTTGCCTCACTCCTCACTTTTGTTGCTAATCAATATTATTTTTTCCAGCAACACCTTCAAGCCATGTTCCTCTATCTTTCTAACTTGGCTACAAATTTATTTTCATATTATTTAAAACTAAAGTCATATGTTACTCTTAATGAAGTTTTATATCTTTCATGTTAGGGTTAGAGGGTTTGAAATCACAAAAAAAATCATTTTTTAAACTGCGTGGTTAGATGTCGTTGAGATGGTCGGGCATGTTTTTGATGTCCTCGACATGTTTGGAGGATGGTTGGCTTTTTGTCCCTAGTTTGTCCCCCTATCATCTCACCATGAGCCTTGAAAATTTTGGGGATGACTGAGAAATGTCTCTGAGATGTCACCCATCCCAAAGATGTCCTCAATGCAAGGACATGACCAAAAACTCCTGGGGGCACAAACCCATTTACCCTTGTATCTTTTGGGTTTATCTCATTTTCATGTACTATTTTACAAGTCTATTAAAATTTTAATGTCTTTTAATTATATGAATAACCATTATAATTATAAAGGTCTAGGAAAAAAAAAAATCATTCTCAAGAGAAATAAGTGCTATAGCTTTAATGAAATCTATATAATGTATGCATGTTTACTATGAGAAATAGATTATGTAGCAATAGCAGATGGATTTGTGACTTGCTCTAGTGAATGGAAAGACTATTGTTCATTTCAATGTTTAGATGCTTTATTTTAAAACATGTTGGGTTGTCAAGTTTTTTGTTCTCAACAACTTGAACTTTATTTATGTTTTCTAGCCAATTATCTCAATTATTATGGTTCATTTTCTTTTTCTATCATTTGAGAGGTTGCCCAAATATGCACCCGGAGAGTGCAAAGGTGTATGCACCATAAGGAGGGGAAATATGAAAATAAAAACTAGGTAAATTATCAATATTATCTCCTTAATGCTTATGATAAATTGATCATATGGTCTTTCACATTGAACACATTTGTTACTATGACAATTAAATGAAATTTTTTGAGTCAACAAAAAAATTTCCTAAGGAATCTTGTGCATCAGATGCAGTCATAAAATATTTAAAGAAAATTGTTCTCCTCCATGTCATTCATGCTTCTATCTTGATATAACTTTTTTCTTTTGAGATTAATTTCCCTTGTATGTTAAATTGTCCTTTTCTCTTGCTAATAATTTAAACAAAGATCACATGTTTTTTATACAATCAATTTGCAAAGTCATGTTTTAGATAAGGCATTGAAAATGTTGTTTTATATACATATAAAAAAATTAATTTCTTACTTGATGTTTGTGCTACATCAGCTTCTTTCATATTTTAAAACTGTTAGGTGGATGAATCATTGCATGGAGAAGATTTTTCCAATTTGTATGGAGAGAGTTGCATCTCAAGAAATATTAATGTCTCTCATGCCTTAGTTCTTTGACAAATACAAGTCTTGGACTACTGTAAGCTTTTTTACATCTAATATTTTAATCATCTTAGTTTATTCCTTTTGAATGTCATTAGAATCATCATTAAATCCATATAAGGGTCATAACAACTGAGACTTAGTTGGCAATTTAGAGGCACTGACTATGAGCTAGCATGACAACTATGAAAAAATATGTAGTTTATCTTGGGTTATTGTTTGATCATAAACTAGAAATCTTTTGGCCACCAATGCTTTAATCTATTTTTTCTTGCTAGTGATTTATAGGGAGCATTAATATTGGATCATGTTCAAATATCCTTTTGCAAAATCATGCAATTTATTTTGAATTATTTTGCAATGTGATTACTCTTGAAAATTGCAATCTATAAACAAAACTTTGTTAAGGAAATGTTTTAATGCATTGGAAGTTCTTTTAGAATTATTTGTGGTAGACTGTACAATCAATATTGCATGCTTAAATATTTTCATGATATTTTTCTAATTTATAGTCCATGTCTTGTAACATATCATGCTGACCATACTTGTGGAGATGGCAATAAAATATTTTAAGGGAATTTTAGTGATTGGGAAGTCATCTTTCTAATTGCAAAATATTATCTCTTTCTAAAGTTTTCTGCAAAATTAATTATCATTTTTTTTCTTATGGTGTCCTAAATCACTTTCTTCCACTAGTAGATTTTATCTGTGTTCTTTTCTTCTTTCCATAATGAGTCTAATGAAATTGTTATAGTTTTTTATCTTGTTATTTTTATATGATGCCTTGATTGGTTTGGTGTTTCTTCCTTAGTAGTCTCTCTATTACATTTGATATTTATACTTGATTTTTTTGCATTGTGCATATTTTCATTAGCTTTCAATACATGCATGAAGTTTATGGCATGAGATCTCATCAAAGTGGTAGAAAGAAAACGTAAAATCCATATGACTATGAAACTATAGTTCTTAAAGTAAGTATCAAGCTATCTATTTCTAAGAATTTTATTTACAATCTCTTTATAATGAGGTAAACTATCCAAAGTTTAGTCAATCAAGAGGAAACTAGTTTAAAGTCAGGTTCATAGAGTATGATCTCTAAGAATGGATACTGGGGAGTGAAGAAAATTGAGGTCAAATATACCCAATTCCTCCCAATTTTTTTGCATTAATTCATCTACTTTGAAACTATGCCAATCTACAAAATCTTCTATCAAATTTTTTTTGTGTCTTCACATGGTGTTGCATAATATGCAAGTCAGTTGTCACATCTTCTATTTTCTTTATTGTGCTACACATCTTTTGTGCCAATATGCATTCAAAATGAATCAAAAATCATTTGACCTCAATTGGAATCTTTTGGTATATTTTAAAAAATAATTGTTGACAAAAAATACATCTAAATAAATGGAATGTACATATGTGCCCTCAATTCCTAATCAAAAACTCCTTCAATCAAGGTAATATAACAATCAAATAATTCTTTTAATAAATTTAATATAATAAGGGGAACAAGACACATGTAATGAATTTGACAATGAAAACATTCTCTTGATCTTTATATTATATTGTATTTTAAAACATTACTATTCTTTAAAGGGTGCTAGCTCAATCGAAGAGCACCTACTTTACAAGTAGGAAGATGGCGATTTGATTCCATCATGCCCTAATATGATTAAATAAACTACCAAATAAATTATCAAATACACTAGCAATTATACTACCAAATATACTAGAAAATCAACTTCCAAATATACTATGAAATATACTATCAAATTAGTTACTAAACCAACTACCAAATCAATTGATAAATTGAAGAAATTGTTTGTATAAACCTTTTACCGAAAAATAATGGTGAAGCATTGGAGGAATGGCTTCCAGAAGAGGTTTACTGGGGATTTTTTTAAAATGGAATTTTTGGTTGATATGGGGGATGCTTAGAGTTTTTTAGAAGACATGAAGGTAGGAAGTACTGGGGGAATAGGAATGGGAGATGGCAGAATGGGAGCCAAAACTTTCAAGGAAGCTTTTAGTGGAAAAAAATGGGATAGCACAACGGAGGTAAATGGAAAAATGAAAGAGAGAGACATAGTTTAAAGGGCTTGAGAAGTCACCCAATGCAAAGATTCACATCAATAAATCTTGGAGGGAAAGTGGTTTTTGAAAAAAATTCCAAAAGACCAAGGAAACCACAAATTGTGGAAAATTAAGAGAAGTAGTTGATAGAGGAACAATGAATGACAAGATGCATTGTAGAAAGGGTGGTGCTTAATAATGGCCCTATGAAAGAGAAGACATATTTGCTAGAGGGAAATTCTCTTTTCTTGAAATGGGGAGGACCATGGCCAGCAATAGGTAAGATCAAAACTTGGTGTGATGAGAAGTGGGGAAAGGTGAAAGATTTCAAAACTTTAGAAAATGGCTTTTGCATGATAACGGTGGAAATGGCTCAAGATAGAGATTTGATTTTGAATAGTGGGACATATTTTCTGGAAGGTTTTGGGTTTTATATGAAAAAATGGGTCCCAAACTTTGATCCTACAAAGGAAATAATAAAGGAACTCCCTCAATGGGTGGGGTTGAGAAATATGCCTCAGGAATATTGGTAGGAACGCTATTATAAAGCTATTGGAAATAAGCTAGGAATATTTATTAAGGCTATTGAAATGGTGGATAAAGAAACTCTTCAAATGTTCCCAAGAATTTGCAAAATGTGGAATGATTGGCACCCAATTCTTGAAATGGTTGAGATCTTCATTGAAGGGGTAGTTTGGAGATAGCTAGTGTCTTTGGAAGAAGTTTTGATGATGTGTGGGTTATGTCTATATGAGGAACATGATTCATAAAGTTGTAAGCAAGAAGGACATCATAAAGGTAAAGAAGAGGAAAGGTTAGTCTATAAGGTGATAGAGATCGCCTGAATAAGGGAAGAGGAGAAAGAAGTGGTTGCAAAATTCTTAAAAAGGGATAATGCCAAGGTGGAAAATGCAATGATGTTAAAAACTAAAAAAAAAAAAATTCAAGAGAAGAGGAAAGGATTATTTGAGAGTTTGGAAATGGCATAGGAGAAGGACCTTGAGGATGGTAAGGGTAGTGTCTCACAATAGGCACTATAACAAAGAAAGGCCAGGGGTGAGGCTTAGTAGGGGAGGGTTATACATGAAAGTGATGGAATGGGGGAAGAACAATGGCAAGGGTCAATTTTGGATGGTGGTTTTGTTAGCAGGTCTCTAGGAGGGGGAGAACAGAGGGGATGGAAGGCCTAAGAAGAACCTCAAATGCCCCAAGAAGATGGGGTAAGGGAGATAGAGATGTTTAAAAGGCTAGAGGGAACACATAAGGATTGGGAGGAAGATGAAGGGTAAATGATAGGTTTAGAAGGAGAAGAATAAAGAAGGATGTAAGAGATTTTTAAGGACATTGAAATCTCTCCAATTCAAAACTTGAAAGGAGGCTTAGGGGAGTCAAGCTCAGAGGAAAGCTTGAATGAGGAAGATTTAGATAGGAAGAATCAAGGAGGAGAATATTTTTTTGGTGTGGAGGAGACTATGGCCTTCAAAGAAAAAAGAATCATTGGAAAAATAGAAAGTAAAAGGCATAAAGCCTAGATTGGGGAGAGACAAAAAGGGGGAGAAGAACACTAAATGCATTGATCCAAATTTTAGGAAGTGCAAGGGACCAGAGTAAATTGAAAATGGGAAGGGGGAAGAACCCCTCCCAAAAAGGATGATGATCCTTTCGTGGAATATCAGGGGATGTAATTCCCTTGACAAAATTTTCTTGATTAGGAGAGGTCTTGATAAAGAAAAACCAAATGTGGTTCTAGTGCAAGAAACAAAGATAAAGTTTGAAGGTTTGGATGGTGTGATGTGGAAGTTTGGAAGATGGCATAGTGAGTGGGTGGTAGTAGAGGGAGCTTTAGGAGGGATTTTTGTCTTATGGAATTAGGATACAATGGTTGGAACTATAATGCAGATGGGTAAGAATTAGCAATAAATGAAGGTTTCCTTAAAACAATTAGGATATGAATTTAATGTTCTTATATATGGCCCAATTCAAAGTAGAGAGAAAATAGAATTATGGAAAACTTTAATAGATGTTTTAGAAATTCTACAAGATGAAATTACAATTTTTTTAATTTTTTTTTTTTTTGGGTGCGGGGGCGGGGGGGGGAGGATTTCAATGTTATCCCCTACCTAGGAGGAAAAAAAGGAGGAAAGGGGTGGAGAATGACCAAACAAGAGGATTTCTCAACCTTTGTAATAGAAAATGGTCTTGGTAATATTCCCTTTAAATAAGGGGATTTTACTTGGAATAATAGGAGATCAAGGTTTGTTAATATAGCTAAAAAACTTGATAGATTCCTTTTGGGGGAACTAGACAAGGGTGGATTGGATGATTCAAGTTGAAATTTCACATATCTATGGTTTGGACCACTTTCCTATAAACTTGAGAATTTAGGAAGAATGTGCTCCTAATCGTTTCCCTTTCAAATTTGAGACAATGTGGCTAAGGGTAGATGAGTTTAAGGAGATGGTGGAACAATGGTGGAAAGAGGCTCCTAAATGGGAAGATAATAAGGCTTTCAAAATTTTCAAGAAGCTACATCATATAAAGGGTAAGCTAAAGGTTTGGAATAGAGAGTCTTTCCAAAATATTTTTAAGAGAAAAGGTGAATTGGAAGAAGATCTTAAAACTTTGAATGAAGGAATAATTCAATAGGAGATGAATGAGGAGGTTTTCCAAGAATAAAAAAGGTTGAAAAAGGAATATGATGAAATCCTTCTGAGAGAAGAAGTGTTCTAGAGATAGAAATCTAGAGAAACTTGGTTGAAGCAGGGGGATAGGAATACAAAGTTTTTCCATAACTCAATTAAAATTAGAAGAGCTTGTAATAAGATCTTCTCTATCAGGAATATGGAAGGGGTTGTGCTAAGTGATTCAAATTTGATTAAGAAAGAAGTGGTAGACTTTTTCAAAGGAAGAGCTTTAGCAGAGAAGGTTTTGGAGTGCATCCCAGTGTGTGTTACAGATAGGTAGAATTAAATATTAAGTGTTGAAGTCTCAAGTGAGGAGGTTAAAAAGGTTTTATGGGGTTTAGGAAAGGATGAGAGTCCAGGGCTAGATGACTTTACAAGTAGTTTTTTCAGACTACTATGGGATTGCATAGAAGAGGAAAGAGTCCAGAAGAGGGGGTTTTTTCTAAAAGATTTGAATAATACTTTTATTGCTTTAGTTCCATAAAAAGAAGAGTGTAGAACTTTTGAAGATTTTAGACCTATTTATTTATGCAATATCTTGTAAAAAATCTTTTCGAAGGTGACTTCCAATAGGCTAAAGTTAGTTCTTAATGATGTCATCTTAGAGGAAAAAATTGGATTTGCTCCAGGGAGATATATTTTTGGAGTGATAATTGCTCATGAAATGATCCATTCAATAAAAAAAAACTCAAAAAATGATGGTGAAATTGGATATAAGGCAAGCCTATGATGAGGTAAATAGAGATTTTTTGTTCAAAGTTCTAAAAGAAAAATGTTTCAATGAGGAATGGATAAAGTATGTGAAGGGATGCCTAAGCTCTATTAGATTCTCTATTTTGGTAAATGGAAGCCCCCAAGGTTTCTTTGAATTGGAAAAAGGGATTAGGCAAGGGGACCCTTTATCCCCTTTCCTCTTTATAATTTTGGTGGAATTTTTAGGGAGATTGATTAGAGAAAAAAGAATAAAAGGTTTATGGGAAGGGGTTAAATTGGATAGGGAAATGGACCCAATTTCACATCTGTAGTTTGTGGATGACACTTTTATAACTGATGAAGCTTCATAGAAGGAAGCAAGACTGATGAGAAAGACTTTAGAAATCTATGGGAAAGTTTCAAGTCAAGAGATAAATTGGGAAAAGTCTGAAAAAAAAAAAAAAAAAAAAAAAAATCTTTAACACTCCTTTTAATAAAAGAATAGCAATTGGTAGGGTTCTGAATATTAAATAGGGATTTTTTCCAAATAGGTATTCGGGGATCCCCATATTTCAAGGGAGAAATAGAAGTGAAGTGTGAAAGGGTCTAGCTGGAAAAATCTTTAGTAAAATGGATGGATGGAAGGGTAAATGGTTATCTTTTGCAGGAAGAATTTTGATGCTAAAATTGGTAGTCTCAGTAGTGCCTATTATCTCAATGATGTGATTAAAAATCTAGAAGAAGGTGATTAATATAGTGGAAAAGTAGATGAGGAAATTATTTTGGAGTGGTGTAGGAGAGGAGAAAAAATGGCCACTACTTAAGTGGGAGAAAATTCGCAGACTAAAAAAGTTTGGAGTTGGAATTAGAGATTGGAACACTATGAACATTGCCCTAGGTGCTAAGTTGGAAATGATGGAGATCAAATGTGGATTAGGATCCTAAAGGCCAAATATTTAGACTAAAATTAGAACATAAGGATTCTAACAATTCAAAACCTAATTAGAGGTTCATCAATCTAGAACTTTATTTTATCATACAGGCACGTAATAACAAACCATATTTCATGAATCATAGGGGATGGTAATAAATCATTAGATGAATAGGGAGTAGATACAGAGCTGAAATAGAAACTTTATGATTTATGTGGAAAGAATGTTAAAAGACATGTTGTGTAAAAAGAGGGAATCCTAGGTAAAAGGTGGGAGTGGAAAGATTGGAGAGTTTATAATCTCTCTAAAGGACAGAAATAATCTGTGAGTGAGATTTTCACTAGAAGAAAAGTGTCCATCATTAATCAAGAATATGGGATAAGTTGGTGTGCGGCAGCATCTGATAAATTTTTAGTTAAACTTGGTTACAAAATAATTGACAATAATAAGGAAGTGTGTTTTGAAGTTGGGGATTTATGTTGGAGTAAAGAAACACTCCCAAAAGAAGGAATTTTCTCATGGCTAGTAGTACAAGGAAGAATCCTAACAGGGGATAAAAGAAGGAAATTCAACTTCCAGGGTCCTACAAAATGTGTTATGTGTGCAAAGGAGGAGGAAAGTGTTGATCATTCGTTGTTGAATTGTGACTTTGTAGCTAAATGCTAGAGTCATCTTCAGGGAAAATTGGGGTGCATTGGACCATGGAGCCCTTCTCTTGAGCCTTTATTTATCTCATGGCCAAGAATGAGGAGGAGAAACCTATTTGAATGTATATGGTAGGTGATCCCCTCAGTTGTCATTTGGGAAGTGTGGAAGGCAAGGAAAAGGAGGATTTTTTAGGAAGTGATAAAGACAATTGACCAGCTATTGAAAAGGATCGATCATTCAATTGAAGAAGTTGTTAATGTTGCAGTGTTTAGGAAAAACATGTCAAAATGTGTGTTTATGAGTTATGACAGAGCTATTCAGAAAGAGTGGCCTAGCATAAAAAATGAGGTGGCAAGAGCAAAGGGAAGTCTTCTTCTAAGGCAAATAAGAGGGAATGTATAAAGTGGGAAGCTCCAATAGAAGGTTGGATCAAAGTTAATTTTGATGGGGTGTCAAAGGGAAACCCCAAAAAATTAGGTACGAGATGCATTATCAGGGATCATTTGGGGGATAATTTGGCTATTGGAGCATTAAGATTACCTAATGGAACAAATAATGAAGTAGATTTTCAGGCTGCACTTTTGGCAATAAAGTGTGTAAAAAAGGTAGGAGGAGGTAAAGTGATTTTAGAGGGTGACTCGATGGTTGTAATGCAAGTTATAAGAAACAATTCAATTTTAGCATGGCACTTAGGAAGTTTGTTGGTGTGTGTAAATGAAGAGTTAAATGCTATGGAGGATTTTCAAATTTTTCATTCTGTTTCTTAGCTCTCTTTATCATCCTGATGATGGATCATAGAGTATGATCCGAAACGTTGATGTTAAAAAACATACACAATCACACCCAGAAGCGAATACAGAATTTTATGGATTGTGGAAATCTGTTACAATTAAGTGAACACCCTTTCAAAATGAGTGGCAGGTTTTGTGGAGGAAGGAATGTCAATTTTCGAATAGTGTAGCCATTGGGATGGATTAGGTGAAAATGAATAATATTTTTATAAATTATTATATTTTTTGAAGATGTATGAATGCAAGGTGACTGACATCATAAAGGACAGTTAGTAAAAGCAATATGAATAGATTTGGGAGATCTATAATAAATGAATTCATAATGAAAGGATGGGTAAATAGAAAAAATCATGATTAATTTGAGTAGTGATGGGATGTTTTACAAGAAAGGAAACCACTAATAGGCTTTAAATAGCAAAGGTAAAAAACCCTTTTCAACATTTTGAATAGTAATTCAAAATAGAGTTGAAAGTGATCGAAAAGATAGTAAGAATGGAAGCTACCTTTACCTTTAAAACTAATAGGCAATAGAAAGCTTTGTTTGGCCCAGTTCAAAATATGAGGTTGAAGTTGTTCCTAAAGTATCTATCACAAGGAGTTGTAGATGTTGTGAAGGAGATGGTGGGCGAGTTGTTTCAAACTCTTCCCACCACTAGAAAATTAATGTTGATATCGTGGTGATGGTGATGGCTTGGGGCCTGGAGTTGCCTTTCCCTGTGGAGGAAGTAGAGTGGGTAATGAAGATACTATTCTTGGCAAACTTGACTATAGGAATTGACTCCCTATTGGAGTGGACATGGCTAGGGCAAGGTTTTGACTATAGTGAATGCTTTGAAAATATAGAGGAAACAAGAAATAGGGGAAATATGGGTTTGTTTGGTGGCCAATAGCTGTTGACAAAGACCCCTATAAAGCTAAGATTAAAGTGGCTTGGGCCATGCTAGTGGAGGAAATTGGTAAATTTAATGAAAGGAAGGGAAGGAAGGTGTTGGATTTCCTTATTGCCCATCTAAAGCAATAGAGAAGTGTGGGGAATAGGAAGAGATGAAGGGTGGTGCATGTCAAATTTCCAATAAGGATGGAGGATTAAAGGGATGGGGTGGTAGTTAGTAGTGATAAATTTTGTCCAAGTCCATTTTTGATTTTCACCAGCTCATAAATGACAACAAGGAAATTGATAAAGAGAAAGAAATAAACAAAAATTCAAGAAAATTAGGTTTGGGATTGTCCCTTTTTGTGTACTTTTAGGAGATGCAAAACAAGAATGGACATGGTAGAAATTTTTATTTCTTAGAGGCCAAAGGTGTGAAGAAATGATGAAAATGCAAAGCAGCCTCATGGAAGACGAGGAGATTCATGCAAGTTGTAGGTGGTAGAAGCAGGGAATGAATAGTTGGACAACTGGCATAAAGGTTTAAAGACTTTTGTTTTTGTAAAAGCTAAGATGAAATAGTAAACCATGTAACTGAAGTTGTCGATAAAGTGGCAATTGTTGTATAAAGCTTTAGAAGGCCTAAATAGGAGATGTTTAAGTAATGTGTATAAGAGAATGTAAGGCTAACCATGGGAGCCTATTTTGAAATGATGTAAAAAATATTATATTAATAAAATAAAAAAACTATTACCAACCAAAAAAAAAACTACCAAATCAATTGCCAAATATACTACCAAATATACTACAAAATATACTATCAAATATAATACCAGATAAACTATTGTTTAATAACAATCAATCTACCAAATAAACCACCAAATAAACTATTTTTTAATAACAATCAACAACCAAATCAATGACCAAATTAATGATTAAAATAGTTTAGTCATAAATTTGGTTCCTAGATTAATGACAGGCAATGAACTACTAATGGTCAGGTGATCAAAATTAGTCATATGTCTATAATTTTTAGTAGTTTATTTAGTCATCTATTATTGTTTTTGTACTAGTGTTAGATTCATCAAATCTTTGATCAAACTCACTTAATTGGCACTTAGTAATAACATTTTTCTCGGCAATAATTATCTTCTGATGCTTGGTCAACACTAGGTTGCTCGGCATACACTAATTTTAATTGGTGCTCAATACACACTAAACTTCCTTCAGTCAACTCATACCAGATTTCTCTTTGCTCGACACATACCAAATTTTCTTTGCTTGACTTCAACTAACTTTCTACTTGGCCTACACTGACTTGCTCGGCTTCCACTGTTTGCTCAATCAGGCTTGGGAGACACATTTCTTTCCTTAGCCTTCTTCTTGTCTTTTCTCAAGTATACTTGCATTATAGCCTCAAGTAGATAAATAATACATATATCATCAAAGTCTTACTTGGTCTTAGTGTTTCTTTTATACACCATATAACTCAACCTTTCTCTAGGTACTCTTGTTATCCTTTCTTTTCAAATCCACTTCATCAATCAATCAAATGATAGCATTTAGGCCAAATTAGCAATTGTCTCACTAGCAAGTAGCAAGTTTGACATCAGTGACAAAATAATTATTGTTTCATGATAGGTTTCATCAATCTTCCCCATTCTATACTTCAATAATGCAATTTCTTCCACATTATTTGTGGTTGTTTCTTCTTCTACAACTAGTTCTCCTCTTGGAATGAATGAGGGAAAGGTATCTCATGGAACTAAACCTTGTGATGAGGATTCATTTTCCTCAATATTAGAATGATAATCTCTCTATCAGTTAGGTGTTTCACTCTAATTGTTATTGTTTCTTAATTTTTGTATGCTTCAAGTAGTAATTTATTAGAGTTTCCAATTATTTCATTAGTTTGATCCATAAAGTTTCCTAATTCTTGGGCTAGTTCCCTTTCCATTGTTCTTTAAGATGTGTCAATGTGCGAGCTAACAAGTTCCACAAGATGGAAGGAATATTCTCTTATACCACATAATGTTCTTTGTATTAGGGTTAGAAAGGGACAAATAATAAATTACAAAGGAATTGATAAAATTATAATAAATTTAACTAAATATTTCATATGTTATCTAATTTTAAATAATTAACAATCGTGATGAATGTTCTCCACCAAGCTAAGCTTGGATCATTCTACAACATTCTCAATGAATGCTCTCCACCAAAATAGGCTTGGATCATTCTATGGCATTCTCAACGAATCCCCTCCACCAAGCTAGGCTTTGATCGTTCTCCACCAAGGTAGGCTTGGATCATTTCATGAAATTCTCAATCAGTGCCCTCCATCAAGCTAGGCTCTGATCATTCTTCACCAAGTTATACTTGGATCAAATATATTGCATCCATTTAATCTTTTATTACCTTTAGTTATTGACTTCATAATTTATATAACCATTCCATGTCACATTATATACAACAGGACTTATGCATATATTCATTATCTAAAGTAAGGAAATTTATTAAATAATCACATATATATTTTTTAGTTTAATTAATAAATTGATCCCTATGAATATCACATATGAATACCTTGTTGGTTACGTGGGACCCAATATGTTTTGATGAAGGCCCACTTCTAATTGTATACAATGCTTAGGCCCCATTTGGTTCCAGGAATTGCGCAGGAATAGGAAAATCTAAATACCTGCATTTGTCAATTTGATATTTGTTTGCAAAATTAAAAATTAGAATTAGAATAATCTATCCTAATTTGACCATAAAATGAGAATAGCAGTATTCCTTAAAAAAGGTGGAATAAGAATAGCTTATTCTTATTTCACTTTTCAATAAACCCAATTTGATGGGTTGTCAGGTCCGTGACTTTGTCACTTAATTGTATTTTGTCATTCAAATGCATTTTTGGACTATTTCCTTCGTTCATCGTAAGATATAAAATAGGTCAACATTATTTAAATTTTAATATGTGATTTATTTTAAAATGACCAAAAAGGTTAATATCATATTTGATATGTATTATAAAATTTCATGAAAATATCTTTACAAATAAATCTTGTATCTAGTCTTATAATTAAAACTATGTTGAAAGATCATTTAAATATCATATTAATGGCATTGAATTATTTGGATTTTTTTTCTTTAATATATTTTAAAATAAAATAATTTTAGTTTTGATCTTATACTTATATTTAACGCTTAATTTTTTAGAAAACACTATTCCAAGTCAACCAAACAAGTCCAAATGATATTCCAAAACTTATTTTAGGAATGTGCAAATATTAGAAGAGAGCTTATTCCAGCATAGATGAATGTTGCATTGGCAATTCTTGCAACCCAATGGCCCCTTACTGATTTTGTTTGCATATCAACTTTTCTCCACCTTTAAAGAGCTTGTATGAAGTACGCAGGTCTGCTAAATTCTCTTTTCGATGGGCAAGCTTACTCTACATACATGACTTGAGCTAGTGCATGCCAACTATCATTTACGTCACCTCTCTTATTTCCCTATTGATGATAGGATCAAATTTTAATAAATTCCCTGCTTCGTCTACTCATGGATGCCCCTTTAATCGACCCCTTCCTTTCATTTATATGTTTGATTCATGGTCGTCAGGTCACAAAACTTTGACTAATATTTGTTAATGATTAAGTTATTTGTAAGGGGGAGTAAATATGATTATTATTATTGTTATATTTTATTTTATATTTAATATGATTATTATTTTCTTATTAAATATAATTATTATAATAAGTATTTAAGGAGTAATAGTAAATTAATTTGTGTCAACGGTTTGCATTGATGGGTCACAATTATTTATTCAAAAAGAATTGAATATATTTGTATTTAAAATAATAATTGTATTTACATTAGTTATATGTCATTATGGGTTCATGATAGTCTATTAAGTGATTTAATAGTCTAATTCATAAGTAACTTTAATATATGTGTTTATATTAAGAATAGATTAGTTTTAATCCTCACTTCTCACTTTGTGAGTTTTTTCCAAAACCTTTTGGGATGAATTCTTTTTTTGCTTGTTATGGGAGATTGGCTTGTTAGGTTTTTTTGAGGATATTCTTGTTGGATTCACAATAAGGTTCTCCTTCTTTGTTGTCTCCTTCTTTGTTGAGATTTCCATTGCATTGAAAGTCCAATTTAATTTCTTGTTGCATTTCTTAGTTTCAAAAATTTGGTGAGAAGGGGGGGGGGGGGGGGGTCTCAAATTTA
This sequence comes from Cupressus sempervirens, assembly GCA_028749045.1. Taxonomy (NCBI): domain Eukaryota; kingdom Viridiplantae; phylum Streptophyta; class Pinopsida; order Cupressales; family Cupressaceae; genus Cupressus; species Cupressus sempervirens. The sequence goes on along the minus strand of CM053783.1, from coordinate 529,655,585 downwards.
TTTTAAATTACTCAATTGTTTCTAAATGATTGGGGGTTGTGAACTAGTTCTCCCCTTTGTTTTCATACATTTTCATAGCCCAATTGGTTGGGTAGGTGTATTTATATGTTTTTGAGTTTTCAAAATGAAAGTTTTGGTAATGTTGCACTGTCATATTTTGTGTGTATACCTAAAATGAGAATTTAATTAGGTTTTGGGGAGTTTGGTTTATAATTTAGAAGTATAGTTTCAATTTCATCAAATTTTAAGATGTCTAGTTTTTGGGAATTTTTCTCATTCCTCATTTTTCTTGTCACCCAAATTTGTGTTGGGATTTTCTAGCATGAACCTGGAAAATATAAATTCATTGTTCTTCATATTTCCATTCATCCTATGTTTTTACTTTGTGGTTTTTCAATTTGTTGACAAACCTGTACTCTCGACAAAGTGCACAGTTGAGTATTTTTATACTTATTTATTTTGTTTGCATTCTTGAATCCAAAAAATTTATTAGTTTTTATCATGGTCTCACATGGAGTTGATTGTGTCCATCCATGAGCACATGTGAATGCCCATCATGATAGGATCTTGTGAGCCCTAAACTCTTAAATTTAAGCTAGTTGAGTGTTTATTCATTTAGGGGTTATCTTGGGAATTTTTATTTCTTATGGCACTCATTGTATTGTGAGAAGGGTATGTAGGGTAGACATGTGGAGTAGCTTCTCCCAACTACCGCAACCTAAAAGTGGCCAACAAGGTAACGTAAAGGGGTTTAATAAGTGATAACTAAATAAATACATGGGTTATAACACTCGATAAAAATATAAGATTATATTAAACACCTAGCCCCCCTAGGGAGTTGGAATGAAAGTGTGGTATATGGCCTCCTAAGAGATTTGGAACAAAGACATGGTATCTAGCTTCCTGAGAGAGTTGGAATGAAGATACATTCTAAGCTTGGCCTCCTGAGGGAGTTAAACAAAGACTCGATGCTACTTAGGCTACCATGAGACAAGCAATGACACTTCACTAGAGTGCCTACATAGCTATCCCTTAGAGTTTTTTGACTAGTAACCTAATGTACTACATTGGGTTCATATCAATGTATGCTTCTATTATGTACTATTTTTCTTGTCTATAAGCCTTGGATGTATTTTTATTTTGTGACCATGGTTGGATCATTATTTCCATGACCACAATGGGGTGGGCCTACGAGTTCCAAATTGTTCAGAGGTATTTCTACCTATACCATTGTTGGGGATTAGAGGGTAGGAACAACTATGATCTAGATGTAGGATCTTGTTGACTATCCCTCCTTCTCTTTTCCTCTTATCTTGCATTGTACTTGCACTTTTTTTGTTGATTATTTTGTATCAAAATGTATATTGTATCTAGTTAAGTAGATTTTTTATATGGGTTATTGTTGTATTGATATTTAAGGTGCAATTAAGTGTTTATATCCTCAATTTGTGTGTATTTGGTACTCTCTAATATAGAGGTTTCTTTTCATATGTTGCATTCTTGTTTGTTTCCATGGTGAATGGGTTCTTTTATCATAGGGTGAAGTGTTTCATCATATGACCTAGATAATTCATCGCACTCAGTGTAGAGTTTCATCATACAATAAAGTATCTCACTATATGAGGAAAGTATCTCATCGTATGATGAAATTATCTCATCATATGATGAAAGTATCACACCATATGATGAAACAATTTCATTGTTGTTCTCTGTAAAATTAAAGCACCCATTGACTTGAGGGATATTAAGGTATTTTAGTTCCTCTTTAGTGATTTGTTATAACATAGATATATTCACACTCAAATTCTTCACTAATTTGTCCAATTGGGTCCTTTTAATATTATGCATCATCATTTATTATCTTAAACTCATAATATGGATTTTTCTTTATTGTTTTAAATTAACATTGAGTATTGACTCAACTAGTTCAAACTTGAGGTTAACATTTATTTCTAAGAGTGCTCCTCTATTTCTCCTCCAATTAAATAATTCATTTCATCTCATTGCACCTTTTATTAGTATAAATTAATATAAAATGGGTTGGACCTATATTTTTCTTAAATATTATGTGTCATATTTTAATAGTTAATTTTATTAATTAATTGAATCCTATATTAATTAATATTATATCTCCACTCACCTTTTTCTTAATTATCCTTTCTTGAACTTCTGTTGGTGTTGGTTGTACTCTAAGTTGGGGGTAGAGTTCGGCTTTCCCTAGCTCCATCATTAGTTTTCTTTCAGCTTGGCCCTTGTTGAAATATGATAGTACTTACAAGAACCTTTGGATCTCCTCTCAAGGAGAGAAATAAAAGGATTTTATGACAAGAAGATGGAGGTGGATCATCTTGTCCGTAAAATTGAAGCCTCCATCATTGAATTAACAAACAATTGATTGGTGTCTTTGAACCTAGAAGGGGTGAACATGTCTTATTGGGACAAGAAGTTGCATGGTAGATGGATAGGATTGAAAATACCTCCCTTCCTTGGGAAGGGGAACCTTCAAAGTAACAAAATTAGGTAAGAGTGTGTTAGGAAGGCCCCTAAGATGGAATGGTATAAGCTCAATTTTGAAGGAGCCTCTAGGGAGAATCTTGGTAAGGTTGGTATCAGGTTGAAAAATTCATAATGATGAAGGGATAGATATTGAAATTATAGTCAAAGTTATAGGGGTGGCTACCAATAATTGGGTAGAAGCTTTTTCTTTAATAGAAGGTTTAGAGCTATGTATGGAATTGGGTCTTAAGAAACTAGAAATTGAAGGTGATTTATTCATAATAATCAATGCCCTTGGGATAGAATCCCTTGCTAACTGGAGATTAGTTTCCCAACCATCAAAATCCTTAGAGATTTGTAAATATTTTAACAAACTTTTAATCAATCATATATACCATAAAGGGCAAAAAAAGGTGGATGAGTTAGCTAATCAGGGTATCAATCTTTATATAATTAATGATGATAGAACATCATTAAAAGGAAATATATGCTGAAACACATTAAATTAATTCAATAGAGATCTTGAAGGAAATTCATTTTTGTATGATGTTTGCATCCTACTTCATAGGAGTGAAGGATAGCATCCATTTTAAATATATATTTGCCTTTGTTGAACTATATTTTCAATGATTACCAAGATCATAAATGTATGATCTTTGGTAATACTTGTACTTCACATGATTTCTCCTTTGGTGTGTTAATTATGAATTTATTGTCACCTACATCAACTTTGAGAAGGTAATTATTCTTTTGTCAAGTGGCCTAGCTATTATTTTGAGAAAGCAAACCCATTAATAGCACACAAGTAAAAATGAATATGGATACCATTTTTTTTTTAAGGGTGTAAAGCAACAGATGGAAGTGACAAAGTTTGTCACTAAGGAAGGACTAAGAGACATTTTATGCTTTCCTCATTCTTTAGTATTGGATGAAGTTATGACATTATTAGTCAAGGAATACCTGAAGAATATGGAAAAAACAAGGGTAGATCTAGACATTGCTTCAATGTTCCTATTGAGATGCATCAACCATGATTAGACTAATAGAATGATCAAATAGTTTCATGATGGCCTTGATGGTAGCCACTTCTCAGCCAAAACAACAGCCATGAAGGTCATGAGAGCTGGTTATTATTGGCCAACTATGTTCCATGACTATCATAAACATGTGAGGAAATGTGAGAAATATGTCTTCTTTGTAGGAAAACAAAGATTAGCAACTCTTCCTCTTCATCCTATTCAAGTTGATCAACCATTTTCCCAATGGGGGCTAGATTTTATAGGCCCAATTAATCCACCTTCTAGCTTTGGTCACAAGTTGATCTTAGTTGCAAAATATTACTTTACTTTACAATTTGGAAAGAGCTAATGGCTTTGAAGGATGCCATATAGACTTCAGTAGTTGAATTCCTAAATGAAATTGTCACTAAGTTTGGTTTCCCTTCAACAATAATATCAGATAATACCAAGTCTTTTTTTGGGACTCACGTTTTATCTTGGGTAATTGACCATGGTACCTATTTGAGCACTTCTTCAAATTATTACCCATAGGGGAATGGCTTGGTTGAGTCCTCTAACAAGAACCTAATCAAGATTATCAAGAGGACAATTGAGGATAATCAGTAGTGTTGGCACTCAAAGTTAAAGATAGATCTCTAGGCTAATAGGATTACACCTATGAGAGCAATTTGGAATTCACCTTTCATGCTAGTATATGGAAGAGAAGTTAGGCTTCCTATTTTAGTAGAGTTCCCCTCTCTTGAATTAGCTCATCAGTTGGAACTAGTTGAAGATGATCCCATGACAATTAGGATGGAAAAATTAATAGAGTGAGAAGAAAAGAGATAGCAAGTTATGTAGACACTTGAGGCACATCAACAGTAGGTCAAAAAAAGTTTTGATAGAAAGACAAAGGCTAGAGTTTTCAGAGAGGGAGACCTCATTCTCAAGTGGGATGTAGTTAGAGCTAAACTAGGTAGGCACTCCAAATTTGATGTTATGTGGAGTGGCCCTTACATTATCACCAATTGCAAGCGGGCCAACACTTTCCAGCTATCTAGGCCTAATGGTGATGTTCTACAGATTATAGTCAATGGAATTTACCTTAAACCTTGCTTTTAGAGAAGGTTAGGGTTTTCTATTCATAATAGAGTAGTTTCCTATTTTTTCAGAAGTGCACAAGCACAAGTTATTTCTCTATAGATAGTGAAGTTTTAAATTTTTGCAATTATAGAGAAGAGGAGACAAAATTATATGGGGATTTAGATAGTGCTAGGGTTTCATTTTTATGACTCTATAGCCCAATGGATTGCTTAAGGCCACTAATCTCATGTTTAGCAGGCAAGCATCCCTTGTCAGTCACCAAAAATGTTAACCAATTTCACCACCCCCCCCCCCTTGATTCTCTTGACACCATCATCAAAATCTAATCAGAGACACCTTTCATGGCATCAAGATTTCTCATATGGTCAAAATATGCTAAACCCTAGCTTTTCCCACCATATTTTGGTTGTTTATCATTTTTCATATTTACAAAAGAGTTATGATCTTATGATCAAGGGTTTCATCATCCAGTCGTAGGCCTTCAATATCTTTCCTTCGATGTTACAAAGTATGGTGCTAGCAGGTCATCATAAGGGAAAATGATAAGCCTCCTAATCTCATGATCTTCTATTGTCATGGTATCACAAATGTAATTTTCAAAGGTTACAATCTTACAAAAAGCTAAGGAGTTGTGATCCTATGAGGAGACGAAGGGTTGTCATAAGATTGTAAGGTCAGGTGAGCATAAAGGATCAAAGGTGGTTTCCCAATGTTATGACCATCAATTAGATTGTAAGATCTCAATGGTGATCCCCTGAACTTTTGAGGTTGTGAGGAAGATGTTGTCATGGCATTGTATCATCATAGGATCATAAAGATAGGAAGGTGCTAGGATATGATAGGGTTATGATCTTACGACAAAAGGAAGATCAAAGGATCATTAGACATGCTTAATAGATTTGAAATGTTATGACAAGGGAAGCAATTGTAAGATCATAAGCAGAAAAGGTGTTAGAAAGTTTGCTAGTGTGGCAATGTTTGATTGGTCAGGATGCTAACTATGCTAAGGGTTCATCAATCATTTTACGACTATCAAATCTTCCAAGATCAACATCTGGCATATCCCCACATCTGTGATCTCATGACATCTCTATTGTCATGAAATCATAGGATTCTCATGGAAAATGATAAGATAGTGTTGCGATCTTATGATAAATAGTTTTTCATGAGATCATAAAGGTTCGAAAGAGGTCCTAGGACCATACAAAGATCAAGAGTTCATCATAGCATCGTGAGGTCATAAGATCATAAAGAAAATTGTTGAGTCTTCCTATGCTACAATAAATAAGGTTAATATGGGCCCACAATTCCTATGACCATTAGATCTTCCTAGATCAATGGTAGGCATATGTAAAATTTTTGAAGTTGCTCAAGCTTTAGCCAGAGCAGGGAAGTGAGTAATCACCACATGGATTTTTGAGACCAATTTTAGGAGGTGGGCCACACACTGAAGAATGTGTCAGATCAAGTAATAGATGGATGATGCTTGATTGGTCAAGGATGTTGACTATGCCAAAGGAACTTTAGTTATATTGTGATAGTCAGATCTGGATCAAATCAATGTCTAGCATATTCCCACATTTTCAAAATTCTTGAACTTTAGCCAAAGTAGGAATACAAGGAATGGACACATGTCTAGGTGGGCTCAATCTTTTCAGTTCCTATTGTCATAGCATCACAAGTGTTAGATACATTTGTTCAATTGTGTGTTGTCTTTAATATTACACAAATGTCATATCAATTATCAGACAGAGTCTACTGAGCTCAGTTGGTCAGGAAAGTGAATTACATAGTCTACTGAGCATTCTTGAAAGTTACTCTGTGAAAATAGTTTCTACTAAGCTCACTTGGGCATCAAAGGTTTTGTGGAAAAAGTTAGTTTCTACTGAGCTCACAAGGTCAATGAAGGAAAGTTAGTGTTTATCGAGTTCACTCAATCTCCAAAAGATTTTGCAGAGTTCGTAGTGTTTACAAAGCTTCACTTGGTTAACACTAGAAATCATTTTTGGAGCAGTGTTTACTGAGTAGGGTCAGCCAATGAAGGATTTCATTGTTTTGGGAAATAAAGTTTAATTGTAATAATTGTAGCTAACTGATGTAATGATTATTAATAATTGTAACTTATAAATGAGCCGACTTAAAAGGTCAAGTTATGAATTCTAAAATGCAATGAGTGAGCATGCAAGTGAGTTGATTGTGTGAAGAGGAAAGTGTGAACGAATTTTGAAGAAGGATCAAATATCCTTGAGGAGCAGCAAAGGTGTATTCGATTAGAGAGGATCTAGTGAAGTAGAACAAAGATATGTATCAATAAAGTTTAATTGCATCTCATTCAGGTCAACTCATTGTTACTTTCTCACAATTGTAGTAGTGATTTCTAAATCTCCTAACAGAGTTGGTCAAATAGCCATTTTGTAAATCCTCTAACAAGGTGGATAGTTCTATTGAATTGTTCTAAAGTCCTCTAGCAAGGTCACTCCTAGTAGGGTGAATAAATCCCCTAAAAAGGTCACACCAAACAGTGTGTTTTGTAACCTTTAACAGGGTTGGCTCCTGACAGGGCTCACTTTAGAAGAGTGAAAATTAGTAGCTAGTTACTTGGTGGTTTTTCCCATTTTGGGTTTCCATGTTAAATATGGTGTCTCTTGTCTTCATGTTATTTCTTCTTGCATTCATGTCAAATTGTGAATACTTAAAGATCGGTAATAAGTTAACATATAGTACATCTACTAAGTTACAACAATTTTCTATGTGGCCACTGAGTGATAGCAGTAACTAGTTATTTAAGACATCTAAGGAATCTATGGATTTGTTTTTGTGGTAACTGATTCACCACCCCCCCCCCCCCGCCCTTCAATTACTCCATCTATATTTCCAAAAATTGGTATTAGAGCTTTTGGTGCTTGCAAGAAGGATTTCAAGGATCTAAGCTAAAGACCAAAATGTCTTACGAGAGGGAAATTCCAAGGCTTAACAAGGATAAATTTTCAGCATGGTAAGGTCTCATGAGACTCCATCTGGCTTCAATTGGAGATACAGGATTGAAATATCTTGATGAAGCATATGTAACTCCTTCTAGTACACTATATGTCAATGACATTGCTAAGAAGAAGACTCATAACACCGTGATGATAGACATTGCATCTACCTTAAGCTATGAATAATTTGATGATGTCAAGGACTGCAAAATTGCCTTCAAAATGTGGAACAAGCTGAAGGATATCTATGGAGGTGATGATAATGTGAGGAGAGCCAAAGCAGAAAGTCTAAGAGGAAAATTTGATTAGATGAGGATGAGAGAGGATGAAAACATTGCCAAATATGTTGAAAGAGTCAAAGTAGCCATCAGTGTAATCAAGGCTTCTAGGGGAGATATTGAGGAGGAAACAATTGTAAGCAAAGTTGTTAGAACATTACTTCCCATTTATGTAATTAGAGTTCTTGTGATTCAAGAAAGAAGATGTGAAGAAAATCATAAGATAAATCTATGGGCCATAGTAGGAAGATTGACTACATTTGAGCTAGATAACTATGACAACTATGTTCCAACTTCCAAGAACATTGAATCAACATTTGAAGCCAAGCTTTTACTCAAAGAAAAAGGAAAAAAGATAAAGGATTCTTAGTTAGAAAGTGAAGAAGAATTAGAATAGAGTTCTAATAGTGATCTTAAGGTGGTTGAAGCTCTACTAGCAAGGAAATATTCTAGAGGCAAAGGAAAATACAAAGGTAAGGTTCCTCTAATCTATTTTTCATGTGAAGAAATTGGCAATATTGCTACTAGGTGCCCAAACAAACAAAACAAGGATGAGAAGAAAGGTCACAAGTGCAATGGTAAGAAAGATTTCAAATCATTCAAGGACAAAGGTAAGAAAACATGTTTCATGGCTAAGGATTCTAATGATTCTGATGATGGTGAAGATGAAATTGTTTACATTGTTGTGAAAGATTAATCTAATCATGATGAGGAAGATAAGATGGCACTTATCTTTCATGTGAGTAAAAATGATACATGGATCATAGACATTGGTTGTTCACATCATATGACTGGTGATAAAACAAAGTTTGAACATTTTGAAGACTATGATGGTGGAAGTGTGAGGATTGGTAATAATAAACCTTGTTGCATAAAAGGAAGAGGAAGAATATCACTAACCAAAGAGCTTGTATGTGATAATGCATATTGGGTTGAAGGACTAAAACACAATCTGTTGAGTGTGGCATAGCTAATCAATATTGGATTCAAGGTGGAATTCGTGCATGGAAAAGCAAGACTGTTGGATGACAAAGGAAAGCTGATTAGATTTGGCATACAAACAAAAGGTAACTTTTTCTATCTTGAACTTGGTGAATGTTCATGTTTAATTGATCAAGTTAAAAAAATTTGGTTATGGCATAGAAGGTTATGTCATGTGAACTTTGATAACTTGGTGAAAATAAGTAAATTCAAGAAAATAAGAGGCATTCCTAGTATAAAGAAACTTAAGGTTGGTTTATGCAAGAATTGTCAGATTGGTAAGATGGGAAAAACTAGCTTTCAAAGTAAGATCTATCAGTCTGAAGAAGTTTTAGAAATTGTGCATACTGATTTGTGTGGACCTATCAGAATTGAGAGCTATACTAGAGAAAAGTTCTTCATTCTTTTTGTTGATGATTACTCTAGAATGATGACTATCATGTATCTGAGAGAGAAATTATAAGCATTTGAGAAGTTCAAGTGGTATTTGGCTAGAGTAGAGAAGGAAATAGGGAAAAGACTGAAATGCTTGAGGTCAAATAGAGGTGGTGAATTCATCTCCCATGAGTTCAATAACTTTTGCATTGAAAGGGAAATCAAAAGATAGGTATCAACACCTAGTACTCCCAAGCAAAATGGAATAACTAAAGGAGGAATAGATCTATCATGGACTGTGCAAGAACTTTAATGATTGAAAAGATCATTGCTATCAAATACTGGAAGGAAGCTATCAACATTGCAGTTCATACCTTGAACCAAGTACAACTAAGGAAGGACTCATTCAAAAGCCCCTATGAGTAATAGTATGGCTATAAACCCAATGTAAGTTACCTAAAAGTATTTGGAAGCAAATGTTATATTTTGAAAGAATCTAGAAAAGGTAAATTTGATGTGAAGGGTGATGAAGGAATATTTTTGGAATATTCTTGCAAGATTAAAGCATATAGATGTTTGAATTTGCCTACTCACAAAGTCATAGAAAGTACACATGTGAAAGTTGATGAGTTTGTAGAGAGGACTGAAGAAGAAAGCAAAAAGGAACCAGAAGATTGCAAGAGATTTGTTTTCATTGAACCTGATATAGTGCCAGATACATCTGTCAATCATAAATCTTCTACTCCTGAGTCTTCAGTCACTAAGTTGCAAGAAGTTCAAACTGAGCTACAGGAACCCAAGTCACATTTAGATGCTACTAAGCCAATGCCTATCGAGTCTGAAGGACCCAAGCAATATCTAGAACCTAAAGTTGAAGTGCAAGAGGATGAAAATGCAATTCGTTCAAAAGGAAAGGAACCTATATTAGCCAAGTATGTTAGGAGACATCATGCACCATATCAGATTATTGGAGACAAATCTAAAGGTACTATGACAAGGAGTAGGCTAAAAGGTACTTGTTTACTTGCTCATTTTGAACCTAGAAATGTCAAAGATGCATTAGAAAATGAAAGTTGGATAGAGGCTATGAATGAAGAGATAGAGAAAATAGAGAAGAACAAAATATGGACTCTTGTACCTAGACCTAAAGATAAGAATGTGATTGGAACTAAGTGGGTATTTAGAAATAAGTTGAATGAAGATGGTAAGGTATCAAGGAACAAAGCCAAACTGGTATGTAAAGGATACTCTCAAGAAGAAGGAATAGACTATGGAGAGACTTTTTCTCCTGTTGCAAGATTGGAAGGTGTCAGAACCGTACTTGCATATGTTGCATACAAAGGATTTAAGGTATATCAGATGGATGTCAAATCTACATTTCTCAATGGTATTCTAGATGAAGAAGTTTACATTGAGCAACCTAAAGGTTTTGTTGATCCAGACAAGAAGAACATGGTCTGTAAATTACACAAAGCATTGTATTGTTTGAAACAAGCCCCTAGAGCATGGTATGAAAGATTGTATAACTATCTTATTTAGATTGGTTTTCAAATAACTAATGATAACAGTAGCTTGTATATCAAGGAAGGACCAGATAAAAAAATTATTTTAGCAGAAATATTTGTGGATGATACTTTGTTTACAAGGAATGATGATCTATGCAAAGAATTTTCAAAGCAAATGAACAAGGAATTTGAGATGTCAATGTTTGGTGAGATCAAGTTCTTTGTTGGTCTTCAAATTTAATAAAGTAAGAATGGTATCTGCATTACTTAATCTAAATACATCAAGGAGATACTCAAAAAGTTTTGCATGGAAGATTGTAAACCAGTTGGGACTCCTATGTGCATTGGACTAGAGCTTACCAAGGATGATGAATCAAAAGAGGTAGATCAAACCTTATATAGATCAATGATTGGAAAGCTATAGTATGTAGTTCATACAAGGCTAGATATTGCTCTTGAAGTTGGTATTGTAGCAAAATTTTCAGCAAAACCAAGAGAAAATCACATGATGGCAATCAAAAGGATCATGAGATACTTGAAAGGCACTGAAGATTATGGATTGTGGTACAAATTTGGAGGTAATCTAGACTTGAAAGTGTTTACTAATGTAGATTGGGCAGGAAACATTAATGATAGAAAAAGTACAAGTGGAGGAGCATTCTTTCTTGGAAAGAGGTTGGTTTCTCAGACAAGTAAAAAGAAAAATTGTACATCCCAATCTACAATAGAAGCAGAGTATGTTGTAGCAGTAGTAAACTATTCTAATATTGTTTGGTTTAAGAAATTATTGGAAGGCATGAAGGTGGAAATCAAAGAACCTGTGGTTATGTTTTGTGACAATACAATTGCAATCAACCTATCTAAAAATCTATTGATGCACTCAAAAACTAAGCACATTGCAATAAAATATCACTTTGTCAGATAATTGGTGTAAGAGAAGGAGATTAGATTGGAATATGTCCATACAAAAGAACAAATTGCTGACATATTCACCAAGCCATTACCTAAAGATGCATTCTTGAATCTAAGAGGTAAGTTAGGGGTCATTACCCTATCTGAAGCTCACTAAAATGAAGTTTTAGTGATGCATCAACAAGTATCAAGTTGAAGATCTATCTGTTGATGTAGCATAGTTATGGAAACATTACATATGAATCAATACTCAAGGTACATTTTTACTCATTTGGTTTGTGTTTTCTTTGGCATGTATTGTCAAAGAGGGAGAGTGTACTGTCATATCTTTCTAAAATTTGAATTTTTTTGTGAAGAGTTTGATGTTTGAAAAGAAGCTATGTAATTCCTTCACAGAGGGAGATTACTATATTAGAGAATTTTGTGGCATAAAATCTAAGAGGGAGAAATGTTCTATCAGAAAAGACTTGTTCTCAAATTTCATTCTGCTATGACGTGTTGTGTTGTCATCAATGCCAAAGAGGGAGATTATTGGATACAATTGTTTAATTGTGTGTTGTCTTTGATGTTACACAAATGTCATATCAGTTATTAGACAGATTCTACCAAGCTTAGTTAGTCAAAAAAGTGAATTATAGAATCTACCAAGTGTTCTTGAAAGTTACTCTATGAAAATAGTTTCTACTGAGCTCACTCGGGCGTCGAAGGTTTTGTGGAAGAATTCAATTTCTACCGAGCTCACAAGGTCAACAAAGGAACATCAGTGTTTATCGAGTTCACTCGGTCTCTAATTAATTTTGTAGAGTTCGTAGTGTTTATCGAGCTTCACTTGGTTAACACTGGAAATCATTTTTGGAGCAGTGTTTACCGAGCAAGGTTGGCCAATGAAGGATTTCATTGTTTTGGGAAATAAAGTTTAATTGTAATAATTGTAGCTGACTAATGTAATGATTATTGATAATTGTAACTTGTAAATGAGCCGACTTGATAAATTGTAAGGTATAAACAAAAGGTCAAGTTGTGAATTCTAAAATGCAATGAGCGAGCATGCAAGTGAGTTAATTGTGTGAAGAGGAAAGTGTGAGTAAATTTTGAAGAAGGATTAGATATCCTTGAGGAGTAGCAAAGGTGTATTCGATCATAGAGGATCTAGTGAAGTAGAATAGAGATCTGTATCAATAAAGTTTAGTTGCATCTCATTCAGGTCAACTCATTGTTACTTTCTCACAATTGTAGCAATGATTTCTAAATCTCCTAACAGAGTTGGTCTAATAACCATTTTGTAAATCCTCTAACAAGGTGGATAGTTCTATTGAATTTTTCTAAAGTCCTCTAGCAAGGTGACTCCTAGCAGGGTGAATAAATCTTCTAACAAGGTCACACCTAATAGTGTGTTGTGTAACCTTTAACAGGGTTGGCTCCTAATAGGGCTCACTCCAGAAGAGTGAAAATCAATAGCTAGTTACTTGGTGGTTTTTCCCATATTGGGTTTCCACGTTAAATCTAGTGTCTCTTGTGTTCATGTTATTTCTTTTTGCACGCATGTTAAATTGTGAATACTTAAAGATTAGTAATAAGTTAGCAAACAATACATCTACCAAGTTACAGCATTTTTCTGTGTGGCTACTGAGTGACAATAGTAAATAGTTATTTAAGACATCTAAGGGATCTGTGGATTTGTTTTTGTGGTAACTAATTCACCCCCCCCCCCCCCCCCACTCTCAGTTACTCCATCTATATTTCCAACACACAAGAGCCAGTTTCAAAGGAATAATTCATTGAATGAAGGTTGACTTAATCAGTCAGCATTCATTCCACCAAAGAAGCAAGCAAGGAGATCTTCCAATCTTATAATAGACACTTTATCATAAGGTTGCAGCACAAGAAAGGAGAGCTTCTAATTTCATGATAAGTTTTTTGTCATGAGATCGCGAGGGTAAAAGATTAGAGTCACAATGTTACGATAGTCAATTTGTCATAGCATCATAAGATCGTGTGATCAAATAATTATAAAAGACCCATGACCATATGATAGGTAGAAGATCATAAGATCTCTCAAGGGAAAATGGATATATTTCCAAAGCTATGAGGTGGATGTTGTCATGACATTATAAGATCATGAGATCAAAAGGCAAGAGAAAATAGAACCTGTGACAAGACAAAGTTGTGGTGTATCATGAGATCATGAAGGTAAAATTTGATGCTTCTAAGGCTACAATAAGGAAAGATAACTGATGATCATAAGATAATAAAGGCCAGTCTCTAGGCTTAAGATGTTATGGAGGGGTTTGACTTCAATTGATGATTGTAAGATTGTAAGACCCTGAGTTGACCCATAAAGGTGATTGCTCATCTGAGCTGGAAAAATAAGAGTTGCCCTCTACCAATCAAATTTTAGGAAAGGTATGCATGGAGGTTGAATATAGTTGACCTAGTGATATATCTAATTTAGCATGTTAAGAATAAAGAAGAAGCAACTTTTCAATGGAAAATAGGTCCTGGATTGTTTGCAACTGGCTTTTTTGAGTGTTTTGCATGCCTATTCGATGCAAATTTCATTCTTCTTCTGCCATATCGATCCATCTACCCAATTTGATTATTTTGGCCACTAATTTTGTCTTCTCAAACCTTAGGTTGGTATGAAATATATGATTTCCTACATCTGGATGTGTGCCATGATCAAATCTTCCCTAGATATGCAGTGATTGTCCTCTACAACTTTAATGGTAGTAGTTGAGCTTTGCCTTAGGGCAGAAGTTATCTTAGTTATGCTTGAACTATAAAAGCAAGTTTTGTAACCCTTCCAAGGATTGGTCTTTTCTCTAATTCTATAGCATTGTATTCTATGCTCCACTACTATAATTTCCTTTTTTCTATGAGTGAATATATTTATCTATTGTACCTCATTTTCCCATTAATGTAAATGTAAAACCTTCTTGCCTTTGTTAGTGTATTGCTTTCATTCCCTAATCTGTATGATAGGATCTATTTTTCCTTGAATGTTATAGAGTGAAGTTCCTTCCTTATAGAATCTCATTTAGTTCCTGATCTGCATGTGGTTGTTGAATTAAAACAAAGATTGAATCAATGTATTTTGAGATTGTATTGATGAATAGTGCATTGTTAGGCAAAGATAAGGCTGAACATTCTATTTTGGTGCATCATCCCTTTAGATTAGAATAGGTAGTTTTCTTTCATGCATTCCTTCTCCCTTTTCCTCTCAAGAAGTAGTTAGGTGCACCCTGATAGTAAGGAATTTGACCTTCTCTAGAGACTCAATCTCAATGTTCAAGTCCCACAACTTGGAGATTATTTCCATGTTTCACAAGATTGCCTTTAGGTAAAAAATTTAGGCAAGGGTGCAAACTTTTGTAATAACAGTTCCTTTCCCTTACTATATTCCTTGATTAGATAGTGTTGTAGTTAATTTTTTATTAGACAAATGTTTGTTTTATTTATTAGAGATCAAGAGATGGGTGTTTTTTTTTAAGGAAGATGTCCATCATTGGAAGATTTGTATTGATTTAGATTTCATAGATATCCTTCTAAATACTCACATTTTAGTAGTACATTATGTGTTTAGAAATCTGGGCAAAGAGTTCATTGCAAACACAGACTGGTATCAGGTCAATAGAGATATCGTATCCATGTTTATGAATATGGATTGTCTAGTGGAGGTTGATAAAGGCAACATTAACGTGTTATGCAAATTATTGTTCAAGTCATTATTCCTTGATAATTTGGAGAAGGTGTTAGTGATTATTAGACATGTTTTCTTGATATGTAGACCTTGTCATTATGATATTCCATAGCATGGTGAGTAGTCGGTCCCGTTATATCCCATTGTCTCCTCTTTCTATATGGAACATATTATGGAATAGCTCTCGATGATTCATAGAAACTTCAACTTCCTCTTATGCTTTATGCATGTTCATAGGCCTCACTTTAGGGATTGGATTGATAGATATATAATGGAAGATAAAATGAGAGCATGGGAAAAAAATTGAAGTAAGCATGGAATAATTGGATACCTCATTAGTAGAGGATGAAGGGTTCTGAGAGAAGGAAGAATCTATATTCCATCCTTTGATGCCTATCGGTTAACTTTTCATCTACACTATGTACTTTGAATTCAGTTTTTAATAAACAAATGCTTGTTATGTTCATTTGTATTTTTTGTACCACTTCTTTGACTACTTATTATTATTTTTAAGACCTCTTGTCTATTTATAAGTTATATGGACTAGAATAAATAAATAAATCTAGGTTTATGGCTTAATTTTATTACGGACTAATATATTAACAAGTAGACTAGGAGTTTTTTTGTGGTTTGGTTGTGTTGTTTAGGACTAAATTGGATGAGGGGTATCTAATTGGGAAAAAAAATAATAGAAGACAATTATGATCTACATATTGTATCTCTATTATGTATTTCTTCAAATGTTAGAAAAAACTAAAGGACTTATACCAACCCTGTCCTTTTAGTGTCTCTCGAGTTGGTTGTAATTGTTTATTATTTTAATCAATGGCTTTAACCTCTTGCTTATCGGAAGAAAAAAAATCTCCTGTATAAATATTTATTAGTTTAATATTTAAATTAATATTATATGTCTCCTTTTATTTTATATGTTAAGGTAGACCTTTATTAATTTAAAATAATATTTATTTTCTATTAGATATAATTTAAGAGTCTACTACAAGATCAAAGTATCCAACTAGAAACCAAAGAATACTAAGCACTACACCATGTACTTGATCTTTGGTTCATTTAAATCAACTTCTCTAACATCGAGCCATTCAAAAATAGCTATATATGACCCCCAAAAATATAGATGATAACAAAGAAAGATATCATAGCAATACTTATTCCTTAAACCATGCTACCCATGGAAGAGGATCTTCTACCCATTTGAGCCTCTTGGCTCCATTTTTTATGATAGTGGTTGGGTTCTTTGTTAGTGTCTTCTATGGAAGATCTAGAGAAAATGGAAGAACACTAACCATTAGACATGAAGGTCTTCTAGCATTAAAGTTAGGGATATTCTCTATAACAATAATCAAATTTGAAATATCAATAGCATTTGCCAACTTCTTGATCAAATTACTTGTCCTTGATTTGTTAGTATTATGTTTCATTGCACCAATGGGGGGCTAGTTGACTATCTCCTTCTATTTATTCAATTCATTGAGTTCCCTTCTCAATTTGATCTCACTAAGCATGTCCTTAAGAGTGCAATCAAATTTGAAGGGGTCTTTATCACTTTTTTTGACTTCATACTAAACTCTTTCCTCCCTAAGTATCTTGGTACAAGCTTTGGTGATCCTCATCAACTTCTTTTCTTTTAGTTTATAGTTGATTGACCTACATGTAGATTTTTTGGATAGTGAGTCTCCACAAAGACTCAGTAAGGATTCTAGTCCTACCTTTAAATATATCATCATTCCTAACTATCAAATAAACCAAAGAAAATAAGATGAAAGAATGGCCCATAAAATGTTAAGCTATTTGGATAGACCAGGGATGTGACCAAAAAGGGCTTGAAGAATATGGATGAGAGAGATAATTGGGATACCAAACTGGTTCCAGACCTCTTTGTCAAAGTTACATTTGGAGAAAAGGTGGACAATAGATTTAGGGTCAGAGAAAGTAGTGCAAGGGTATGGTTCTCCATCTATCTTAGCCAAAGGGAGTCTATGGAGCAGGGCTTCCTAGAGAAAGCATTGTATCTTTGGTTCAACATTATGATGCTAGATAGAGGAAAATTAATTAGGCCAAAATTTAGAGTTAAGATGACATGACCACTAATTATTGAGAGACTCAAAGACTTCATCACTATCAGACAAAAAGTTATATAGGTATTTATCTTTAGTAGATAACATAAGAGTCTCATCTGGCCAAACCAAAAAGAGGTAGTCTATCAGTTTCCTCCCCATAGATATCTTGGAGCTTGGTACTCTATTAGACATCTTTAATAACAACATATGTTATTTTTTGAGATAGGGGGAGATTGAATTTGGAAGCAAGTTCCTCCCAACCACACAAATTACCATCATTAATGAGATCATTGAACCTGTGAATGCCCAATCTGGCCCATGACTTGGCTAAGAATCCTTGTAGGAGTGCAAGGGGTTTAACATTTCTTTTAATATTCCACCAAGGGGACTTTTCTTAACAAATTCTATATATTCTATCTATGATCTCAGCCCTTGACACCCAATGTCTCACCCTCTCCCATGCTTGCTAAATGTCTTTCAACACTACAAAACATTCTACTTTGATTTTTCATCTTCCTAAAATAAGGTCATGAATTGAAATTTCTTCAAAGACTTCCCCTTATATGGGATACCATGAGAAATCTTATTCTTGAATAGAACTTTCCAGGGTTTGTTACCTCTAGTAGACTTAGAAATTCATTTGGTAGTAAGAGATATACCATGCCATATGAGGTCTTTTAGCTAAAGGCCACCCAATTCATTTATAATTGTACACCAACTCCAAATAACTATATGTCTCTTCTTATTTCATCTTCCATATGACCATAGGAAGTCTCTGATGATCTTTTGTACATAATTGATTTGATTCTGGTTGAAGAGCCAGATAGAAGAATAATACATAGTATAAGCTAATAATATTTAATGACACATTTGGACTCTACTAGCCAAGGACGCATAATTATTGTTCCATTTTCCAAGTTTATTCTCAATTTTTCCTTTGATCTAATCCTACAGGGCATTTATATTGGGAGAAATAGAGAAGGGTATTCCCAAATACCTAACCAAATGAGTGGGATGGCCCCAGGAGAAGCCAAATCTACTATACCAAGAGGGGAGGTTTTATCCCAATCTAGCAATATAGATTTGGCAATTGAAACCTTACTACTAGATGCTTTGTAGAAAATATAAAATTTTAGTAGTAAGGTTGGAAGTATTATCCTCTGGTAGTTAAATGAGTAGAGATGTGTGATCAAAAAATTTAACATTACTTATTTATTCTAAATTTGGAAAGCTAATACTTCTAACTTTTGGCGAAAGAGAGTCATCCCTAAGGATATAGTGCAAGCTATCAATAGCAATAACAAATAAGGAAGGGGCTAGAGGGCATCCTTGTCTGATAGACCTTAAAAGAGGGAACAAATCTAGTCTAGAGCTATTGAATTTCACTATTGTAGAAGCATCTTCCATTAGAGTCAACACTATTTAATGAATCCCTCTAGGAATCCTAGTGACTCTAGCATCAAGTTGACAAACTCCCAATCTACTCTATCATAGGATTTTTCATAGTCAATTAGAAACATGGTTTCCCATTGACCTAAGCTCTTAGACTAGTCCATAGCATCCCAACATGTGATGATATTCTCAAGGATGTACCTACCCTTCACAACTCTTGTTTGGGTGTAGTTGATAACATAAGAGAGAACATATTTGAGTCTAAGAGCTAGGATTTTGGTTGAGATTTAATAATATAGAATAAGGAGGTCAATACGTCACCAGCTCTTTATTAAAGTTATCACCATCCTTGGATATAAGGTTGATAATCCGATTATCAACCTCATCCCCCAAGGACCCACACTCCATAGCTTCTTGGTATAAAAGAAGAAGATCCTACCAAATCCAATCTAGGTGAGTTTTATAGAATTCCACAGGGATGCCATCTACCTTAGGAGCCTTATCATTCCTCATTTGGGATACAATAAGAATAATTTATCTATTAGAGATGGGTTGTGCAAGCATAATCTTATCCTTTTCTAAAACCCTTTTTGGAAGCAACTTTCTAATCATGTTTCTTTCTCTTTCCATTTCTACACTAATATCTTCTAAAGTAAATAGGTTCCTATAATAAGAGGAAAAGGCTTTCAATATCTCACTACTCTCTTCAATCAATCTATCCTCCTCTCTAAGAAAATTAATTTTATCTCTTGCTTCCTTATTTTTGAAGATTTGAAAAAAATATTTAAAGCCCTTATCCCCATGGTCAATCCAATTAACCCTTGCCCTTGTTTTTGCCGCCTAAAATTTGACCTATTCAAGTATTCTTATGGCATTTGTAGCTTTAGTTATGGTGGCTTGCAAACTGTTGCTCCCTAGATCAAATTGTAGGGCACTTCTACCACTACTAAAGTTTTATGTAGGGAAGTTTCTTATCTCCTCATATCCTTGGGTTTCTTCTTACCTACTATCTGGAAAATTTTCCTCCAACTACTAATCATAGTTGTTTATCTATTTAAGGATTTGGGGTTCCTAAAAACACAATGATTAAACCACCTCACCATTACAGTGGCAGCATTTAGGTCATCATCTTTGAGCAGAGAGGTATTGAGAGCAAATCCAATAGATTTGGAGACAACAAATGATTGTTGTTTTATCTAGAAGGTGGAGGCGATAATTGGGTAATGATCAGATGAGGTGAAAGGTTATAATATTTCTTTATTGATATATATAGTATTTTAATTTATTCTCCCAAGAAATTTTATCATGGCCAATCATTTTATTTCACAACATTAAGATGGCTCTCACATCATTTTAAAGTTCAAGTCACTCGCCACTTTGAGATCTCTATAAAAGGAAGTGTACCATCTTAAAGTGGAGGCATCCAGCATTTAATGCCTTTTAGCTCTCTTCCTTTAGTGACCTTATGGACCATGGATGGATTTGTTCTCAATCATCTCTTTCTCCTATTTAGTTTCCTATTTTCCAATTTTGTTAGTGCAATTTTTGAGACCCTAATGCTCTCTTTCTTTGAGATAACCCTAGAATAGGTCAACTTGGGAGGAATAGGTCAACCCATGTCAACCTATTCTAGAAAAATTTGACTTGTTCCCCAAGGATTTTGGGTCCCAAGGCCAATTTTGTCTCAGGGAGATAATTTTCAAAATTGAGTGACCTTGTTAGCTGGCTTTATTTTCGAGACCAAAAACTAGTATAAAAGGAAGCCTAGGCACCCCATTTTTGTTAGATTATAAGGTTTTAACTTAATTTTTTTATAATGTTACCTTTTATGCCTTCTTAAGATTTTAGTTTATGCATTGTCACATTTAATAATTATATTAATTATTAAATATATACCTTTTAGGATTTTCCTTTTACGTTTTGATCTCCTTTTATAAGGATTGATCATTTTTATTTTGTAATTTAATTCCATTATCTTTGAAATAGATCTTTCCTATTTTGAGAGCCATCTTGTTCCCTTTTGCTCCATTTTTCCTTCTGATATGTTATTTTGCATGAATATGTTCTTCAGGTTCTGTGGAGTTGTATTTCTCAACTTCTACATGGTATCAGATATTTGACCTACTGTTGAATATTCTTATTTTCAAGGTTTTGATGGTTTGAGAGTTTTTTTATTAGATCTAAAGTTGGGCCATTTTCCAGAGTGCCTTGGGCCCAAATAGACCTCACACTTGGATTTGTAGTGCCTTAAAACCCCAATTTTCATATAAAATATGTCTAGTCTAGACATGATTGAAATCTAAGGAAATACAATTTGGCCCATGGTTGTACAACCTTGGGCGTGAAAATTCAAGTGACAATTATTTAAATTTTTCCAAAAAAAATTGAATACAAAAAATCACATTAAAATATTTTTTTATTAAAAAGAATTGTATTTATTTATTGAAAAAATGATGCATGTTTTGTTTTAATATGTCCATACATCTTATAATTCTAAAATGTGATGTAAATTAAAAAGTATACAAGTTCATTGCTCGGGTTGTCCTGTGATGAAGGTAGCACAAAAAATTACTACTTGAAAACAAGATATGTAGTAAATATGGTGAATTTTTTTAATATCCTAAACAAAGACAAATTGAATAATGTGATTCACCAATGTAAAATAGGTTTGAATTCAAATAAAACATTAATGGGTTGGAAACTAAAAATTTTGAAGAAGGATGGGTTTTTGTCCACATAAGAGGAGACGTAGTATGGGAATCCCTTAGTAAATGTCAATACAAGAATGGTGTTAGAAAGTAGAGTCCACCAAGATAACTAAGAGGGAAGGAAGGGATTAAATCAGTTATACAATTAAAAAAACTCTCAGTATCCTTTTAAATTTTTCAAACATGTAAACAATAGATGCAACAACTATAGAAGGATAACCATACACAATAACACTAGATATTTTAACTAGAGAAACCCTAGATCAGAGATAAAACCTCGATGGGAATGATGCCCACAAGATGATGTACTAGTATAAAAGTTCCTTGCAAAAGGATGGACCCTATTAGGAGTTAATGAAATACATTCAATACATATGAGTCCTTGTTACGAGACTTTGAATCCCTATTAGGAGATTCCAACCCTATTAGAATTTGTGCCAACCTTGTTAGGAGTTGAAAGGAAGATAGATGGACCCACTATCCAAATAGCTTAAGTACTAACCTCACTCAATAATACAAGTGTAGTACATCAACATTTATCCAACAACTTCTCTTGCCAAATATAGTTCCTTTTAAGCTCACCATGCCTCAACTACCCCAATATCTACTCCAATCCAAAAGATATTCACATGTAAGATCATACAATACATGATGCAATGCAAGGTAGGAGAATCCCCAAAAGAGATGTCCTAGCCCCCAGCAAATAACTACACAACGGAAACACAACAACAAGAAGCAATAATACAAGATTTGATACCAAATCACAACTCTTTATTCATTAAATAACTATTACATACAATGTTATGAGTTGTAAGGCCTTCCTGGTTACAACCAAATACAAAGAAATTACAATAAAAGTTTTGTAAGATCCCTCAAGTACTAGCTAGTCTAGATCCACACTCTGGTAGAAACCTCCAAGGAAGATCTCAACTTGTGCTCACAAACCCTCCAAAAAATCTCCTTTTTTTCCAAGCCTCAGCTACTAGCTCTTTTCAAAATTCACTCCTCTACCACCTCCTCTTCTCCAAGATGGATGAATAATCACAATCCTACTATAAATTGCCTCACATTCAGTGCTCTATCCAGACTCAAGAAAAACTCGCTCTTCAGCTACTCTCCACAATCACTCCTCCTCTGAATGAATGAATTGTTCCTCCATGAATGCTAAATAAACTCCACAATACCCCTTACTTATACACAACTAAGCCACAAGTCAGCCACAACACAAATTAAATACCTGTACATAAATTAAATGCCAAAAGTTGGCCTCCAACAGAAATTAAATGTCCAAAAATTGATACCTAAGAAAAATCATGATATTTCCTAGACTTGATTGAATTAGAACGTGTTCTTTGAACTAAAAGTATTAATTTAAGTCCTCTATAACCTCTTAAAGTTATAAAGGCTGATTCAATAAGGATATATACACATCCATCCTGAAAGTCGGACACAGAAACCTATTGTGTAAATTGCCAAAAATCAATACTCTTGGAGAATTCTCATATCTCCAAAATCATAAATAATTAGGACTTGTGCCTTTATCCAAAGATATTAATCTAGGCCCTCTTCAATCCCTAAAATTTTCATCCTCTAACTCATTACACAAAATTAGTTAAATGGCCTGCAATAGGCACCCGGAAACCATAAAATACATCTCTAGCAGCAAGGTAAAAATAGCTCAAATTTTAACACGATAAATCCAATCTCTATGCACACATAGGAAAAGGTTCCCCAATATGTCTCCAACACATCCCTAACCATGAAAATCATAACTCCACCAAATCCAAGCTTGATGCTCCTGCATCAATATATCAAATAGATATGAATACATATCGCACTTTAAATCCAAGGAAAACATATTTCCATTATAGAAAGCCCTAAAAATAATTATTGATTCATCCTTGAGGCTTTCTTAATTTACTATAATAATATAGGACCATCTTAAGATATTGCATTACATGTTATATTACATCTTTTTCACAATTAACTGTAATTTGTCAACTCGCATTCTTCATAACTTCACACTAGTGAATCATTTGAATATGTGTGATTAACCAAAGCATCTTCAACATGTCTTCAACCTTTTTCTAATTTCACTTAACTAGATTCCATTTCTATTAGGAGATAAAATCCAAATATCAATATTCACATTCTAGAAATATTGTCTGAAAGTTGCCTTCACCAAATTCTTCATAACTATGTCCAATCTTCATATTTTGTATGGGGTCTTAATTGTAGTGTCTAGACATACTCTATAACATAATCTCATGTGCACACAAATTGATCTTCAATCCTCAAATCGTGTGAAGCAAATCTCTATCTATTGCTCTACTCGTCTTCATAGAATTACCAGTATGTGGACATCAACAAAAAACTCTGTCATGAATGCAACATATCATCACTGAATCATATATCCAACACTTCTAGGATAATCCCCTATAGGAATGTTATCAAAATTCATGCTAAAAATATCCCCCTTTAGTATTGATGGCAACACAGATGAAAAACATCTAAGTTCCATGAATACCAAATGTATATTTATTACATTTTCTCCCACATTCATGTTGTCCATGAATGACATATGTACTATAACCATCATGCACAAGGAAGGTGTTAATCTCCCCCATACATCAATATATTTTCAAATCCTTTTCTTCAATCAACATGAATATTAGGAATATTTCTCCCTCGTAGAATGATATTTCATGTGTTACTCTCCTCAAACATACATATAAAAAGATGTTTCATGTGTTATTCTCCCCCATAAGATATCTTTAAATATTCATATCAAAGGATGTTTTTCATTTGCTACACTCCCTCATTGACATCAATGACAAAGGTATCATTATGTCAATTCTCTAAGTATGATCTACAATAAGCTCAAGTGTCCAAAGACACTATTTAATACCAATCACCAAGAGTCCTTCATAACTCACTTCAAATATAGATACACCTCCATAGGAGAAGCATCAAGCATCTAGTCCAAATAAGGAAGTAGTGCTCTATTACCACTATATTGATGCAATCACTGCATCAACAACTCAAAATTGGGGTGGGGCATAACCCCAAGCATACCTCTTAAGAACTCAAATGTATCCTTTTCCAAACATTTTGTGAATATGTCTACTATCTACCCCTTTGTGCTAACATACTCCGATATGATTTCTTTCTTTGTAACTTTTTCTCTCAAAAAGTGATAATTAATAGATATATGCTTTGTCTTTGAATGTGACATTGGAGTCTTTGACATACTCATGTTGTGCCTATGTTATCACAATGTATGATAATAGACTCTATAAAGTCAACCCCAATATCTTTCAACATTCGCTTCATCCAAATAATCTAATTATAATTCTTTATTTCTTCTATATACTCTATTTCTATCATACTCTGTGGAATAGAATCATATTTATTTCTTAGCCAAGAAACCAATCTTCCTCCCAAGAAAAATACTCCACCATTTGTGCTCTTTATGTCATCTACACTTCTTTCCCAATCAACATTAGTGTATGTACATAAAGTTAAATCACGTGATCTATCATACCATAGTCCATAATTAGGTGTGCCTTTCAAGTATTTGAAAAATATTTTTACTATTGCATAATGTGTCTCTTTAGGATCTACCTAAAATCTCACTACAATTCCAATTACACTAGCTATATCAGGTCTAGTGTGTGTCAATTACTGTAATCCACCAATCATAGATCTATACTTCTTATGTTTAATAATAAGGGATTCATCTTTGCTATACAATTTACATCTAGTTACCAAAGGTGTTCCAATAGGTTTACAACATTCCAAACCAAATCTCTTCCATAAGTCTTTAAGATACTTAGGTTGAGATATAAAAATGTCATTATTGTTTTGTACAATTTGCAATCCCAAGAAGTACTTCATCTCACCAATCATACTCATTTCAAACTCCTTCATTTCTTCTAAAAATACCTTGCTTCATCATTTCCTCCAAAAATTATGTCATCTACAAATGCTTCAACAATTGATAAGCCACTTCCATTTTTTCTCAAATACAATTTACTATTGATCAACATTACCTTTTTAAAATCCCAAACTTGTCAAATACTTATCCAATCTTGCATATTGGGCTCTAGGTGCTTGTTTTACTCCGTACAATGCCTTATTTAATCTATAAAATACATCCTCTCTTTTCTTCAAAAGAAAACCATTAGGTTTCTCAACATATACCTTTTCTTCTAGTTCACTATTCAGAAAAGTTGATTTGACATCCATTTGATAAACTATACAATTCTTGTTGGTTGGATATGCCAAAAACACTTATTCCTTCTAATCTAGAAACAGGTGCAAAAGCTTCTTCAAAATCATTCCTTCTCATTTCAAGTAACATTTACATACCAATCTTTATTTATTTCTTACAACCTCACCTTATTCATTCATCTTATTTCTAAATACCCATTTAGCTCCAACAATGTTCTTATCCTTAGGTCTAGGAACTAATTCCCATGTTTTGATCTTTTTAATCTACTCTAGTTCTTCTTTCATAACTTTAATCCAATAATCATCTTTATAAGCTTCATCAACATTCTTAAGTTAAACTTGAGAAATTAAGCATAGTTATTATTGTACCTTGTTTCTTGTAATAGCTTCTCTGTCTTTGCTTCCAAGAATCTATTCAGTGGGGTGATTTTTTATCAAATTTCTATTAAGTATCATTACTTCAACTTTGATTTTTGTTCTAGGTTGAGATCTAGATTCTTCTCTCTAAATTTCAATCTACAAATGAGTATCAGTCTCATAAAATAGTTCCTTCTCAACATTCTCTCTATTAGGCCTTATATTAATCTCTTCATCAGAATTATAATCAAGTATTCTTTTCTAAATTCTAAACTTTTCAACTCTCACATTAGTGCTCTCAATAATAGTCTTAGTTCTCTAACTAAAACATCTATATGCCTTTATTTTCAATGAATATCCAAGGAACATACCTTCATCACTTCTTCAATCAAACTTTCCAACATCATCATCTCTTTTAATGCAATAGTTACTTCCAAAGAATCTAAAATACTTCACAGAAGGTGTATGTCCAAGCCAAAGTTCATAAGGTGTCTTATCAATGCCTTCTAATTTGCATTCCATTCATAGTGTATACTATTGTATTTATTGCTTCTCTCCAAAATATTTTTGATACATTATTTTCAAGATCATTTCTCTTGTTTCCTTTTTTCTTGTTATGCTTCTCCTTTCTGCTATCCCATTTTGTTTAGATTTCTTAGGGGATGAAAGTTGTCTCTTTATACAATTATCTTCACAAAAATTGTTAAACTCATTTGAAGTAAACTCTCCTCCTCTATCAGGTCTCAAACATCTAATCTTTAAACCAAATTCATTCTAAACTCTAATCTTAAATATCTTGAATTTCTCAAAAGCTTTAGATTTTTCTCTAAGAAATGTTTCCCACGTCATTCTAGTGAAATGATCAAAAAGAATCATAAAATACCTTTCACCATAGAATGCTCTAGTCTTTGTAGGGCCAATCAAATCCATGTACACAATTTCCAACTTTGTTGAAGTAGTAAATTTCTTTCTTGGAAATTAACTTTTCTTCTATTTTTTCATAAATCATTCCTTACACACCATGTCAATAGGTTTCACAATCTTAGGCAAATCTCTAACTACAAATGTAGCATTGGGCTTCATAATGTTATCAAATTTTATATGAAAAAATTTCTTATGACATAACCAACTATCATCCACCTTAGCAACTAAACATGTCATCTATAAACTGCATTTTAGGAGTCACAAAACCCTCCTGGACCATTGAAAGCATTATTGAGGACCTAAAATTAGACTTAAGGAAATTTAAAAACTACCATGTCAGCCACGTTTATTGTGAAGCAAACATGGTCACTGACTGGTTTGCCAAGAAAGCGGTTGCTAGCAACTCGATGATGATGTGGGGAAGCAATAATGACTTTTTAGTAGCGATGACTGATCTAATTCGAAAGGAGCAAATCCATGGCACCAACATAATGTCATTTTAATGATGTTAGGATTTGCAAAATTGTACTTCAAAAAGGAAATTATTTGGAGTTATGCAGAACGCCCTCCGCTCCATAATCACGTGTACGGAAGACACGAGCTGAAGGAAGCCAAAAATATACCCATAAACACGCACAAAATTATTTTCGCTCTCAGTGCCTTTTGCTACTCTGAACTCGGCAATACTACTAGTGGTTTAGGGTTAGTTGAGCCAAAAATTGCAATGATGGGTGAAAGGATCAGAAGAGAGCCATGGGGCAAAGTGGAGAGATGGAAACAGGAGAAGAAAGTCTGGAGAAAGCTCTAGAAGGGAGGTATAACCAAATTCATAGAGAAGCTTCATGGATTTGATGCAGAGGTTACTAAAACCACGGTTGATTCCTAGCAAAATGGCAGGGTCAAAATTGATGGTGTTTCCCACCAAATCACTGAGGGTCTTATTGCAAAGGTGACTAGCTTTTCTCAGAATGGCTTGAACTTCTACAGGGACAAGAAGATGTCTGCCAACGCTATCAACAACTTTGTCAAGGATGATAAGGAGAAAAGAAAATTGGTCAAGATTGACACCTACTATGACATTGACTCCATCAAAAAAATTTGGAGGTATGTTCTCAGGATTATCATTGAATATGTCATTCTTGACCCTAGGTTTGATAGAATCAGGACCCATCATTTTGTTCTATTAAATCATTTTAGACACAAAGTGGAAATTTCTTTTTCTTTTTACATTTTCACCTCCATGGCCAAGAATATAGAGGGTTTCAAGAAATGCCCTGTCAAAAATCCTGCCCTCCATGAGGGTCTCCTGCTTCTAATTTATGAGTTCTTGAAAACCCAAACTAGAGGTAAAACCATTGGGGATTTGGGTAGTGCCTTGGAGGACACTGCCAGTTCTAATTTTTGGAATGAGCTTGTAGTGAAATCAGAGAAAATTGACACCCCAAGCAAAGTTATCCCTGTTACTCATGATCCCCACATCCCTAGCAGGAAGAGCCCCAGATGTTTTCCCCCTATCCCCCCCTCTTCTCATTCTAAGGAGGTGAAAGAGGCCAGTGATGATGATGTGGAGTCTGAGGAGGAGGACTCAAAGATGGGGAAGGAAAGTGAGATGGAAGAAGATAAGAGGAGAGTAAATGACAAGGAGGTGGTGCACCCTATAGACCCCAAGGTTAACCCTAAGAAAAGAAAAGCGAACCAAGCCCTGCCCCAAGATCATCCCAGTGACCCTGTTGATGTGCGCCCCAACCCCACCCTACCCAATTCACCTTAAGAGGTTCCCATTTTGCCCCCAGAGGAGATGATTGAAATCATGGTTGAAAAAGGGGGAGAGGTAATCAAAAAGAACAAGAGGAGGGCCTGGAGGAACTTCTATGGGTATAAGGTCAGTTTGGGTATTGTTAGAGAACCTGCTAAAATCTAGGTGCTGGAGGACCTTGAAAAAAGTACCCACTATGATGAGCTCATTGACCCGGCTCTTTTGGTCATCTTTGACAATGTGCGCGAAACTGGCTTCAACTTCCTGAACAATGCAAAGAATAGCCTGATTGACAACTTTCATTCCATCAAGTGGATTTTTTAGGAAATTGAGGCTCTGAAAGACAAGAGCAACCAGCCCAACAACCAAGATTCTGACAAGGACCAGGAAGCCAGAGGAAGCAAAGACTAGGTGGGGAGCCAAGAGAAAGACAGAGGCCAGGTCTCCAATGATCATCAGGATGACAGACTCACCTAGCTTGAGCAGAAGGTCCAAAGGCTGGATTTTTTCCACCAAATTATCACCAAATAGATAGTGGACACCCTTCACACATTGAATGAGAATATTGTCAATATGGGGGACTATTTGACTACAATTGGCCTTGAAAGGGATGCAGAGTAGAACACAGAGCAAGGATTCAACCGGGTTGAATTTCAAAAAGAGGCCAGTGACCAGGTGAATCAGGGGAACCAGATGAACACTCCTACTAGGATTCAGGAGGGTGTGGCCAGTCAGAAGGACAATGATGCTATAGAAACCTTGCAAGCCATGGACATGGATGAACACTAGCCTATTCACTTGACTTTTCTTTTCAGTCTCTGGCCTTTGTACTTTGGCTTCGGGCCTTCTTCTGTCTTCGACCTTTTGTGGCAATTTTTTGTTTGTTTAGTCTGTTTCATCTCGCTCTTTTTGCTGTAAAACTTTGGGTTTCAGGATCCCTGTAAAACCTATTTTACCTAATCAAAAACTAAACATTTCATCTCAATAGGATTCAATTGAAATATATTACCTCTTATCCTTGTACCAATACCAATCAATGTGCCATTTTTATCTTTGATAATGCAAGTCTTCTCTGTGAACTACAACTGATATCCCTTGTCAACTAGTTGTCCAATACTCAAAAGATTATGTTTCAAACCATCCACAAAGTAAACATCATCAAGGTTAGTCTTTCTATTGGGTGTAATAGACCATTTTCCTTTTATATGATAGACTGCATTATTTCTAACTCTAACTACTCCTCCATCATTGCTACTAAATTCAACAAACTTATTCATATCTCTAGTGATGTGATGGGCATAACCACTATCTATAATCCAATCAGATTTCTTCTTTTTAACTTGTGATACTAATGTTTTTTATTCACTAACTTCTTCATTTTAGGGCTTTCTTCCTTAATAGAAAAAAATCCTATTTCATCGTCACTTTCACTCAAGAATTCTTCCAACTTAGACTCAAATACTTCCTCATCAACAAAAAGACAATCCTTAATAATTCTTGATTTATAGGGCTTTCTAGACTTTCTTACTCTCTTAGGATATTTATAAGAATAACAACCATATTCAATACAAGTCCAACACTTAAATATTTTGTTAAATTTAAGTTCTCTCTTCATAAGCAGCGAAAGTGCTTCCTCAATATTCTTGTCTTCATCCACTTTTGTTCATCTTCTACTGGCATAATCTCCACTAGTACTTTAACTCCTTGTCAACATAGGTTTGACACTTAGTGCACTAAAAGAAGTTTCAACTCTAGGAAATTATCCACTTTGTCTCATCCACATCTCAGCTAACTACAATCTCCTAAGAAGATTTTCTCTTGTAAAATCAAATATGTAGGGAATAACTTGTTCAATCATTTATGTTGTTTGTTTGTATGTAGGTGTTAAAGTCTTCAATTTCTTTCATACAACTTCATCTTCTAATTTTTCTCCACCACAAGTCTTAATTCTTGTAACAATATTTGTTTTTCTACCAAAATAACTTCTTACATATTCATCTTCCATCATCTTGGCATCTTGAAATAATCATATCCAATTCTGTAATCTAACCTTCTGAGCATGTTTATCACCTTCAAATATACATTGCAAATCTTTCCAAATTTTGTGAGAAAGTCTTAAAGATTTTACCTAGCCAAATTTAGTTTTAGGAAGACTTGATAATAGTTCTTCTTTAGAAAGTATATTGTACATAAAAATATTTTTCTAAGTTTCATCACAACCCTCAAGCTTTTCTTCTTCAATTACATTATTTTTGCTTGCAATAATCAACCTATAACCTAGGCCCATGCATAGCAGACATGTCTTCATTTTTTCTTTCCAACTGTCATAGTTAACTTCGTCAAACTTAGGACTTTCTTTCCTAAAGTGTGTCATAGATCTCCTTAAGTTCTTAATCTTTTCCTTCAAGGACATGATGCTCTAATACCAATTGTTAGAAATTAAAGTCCACCAAGATAATTGAGAGAGGGGTGAAGTGAATCACTTATGCAATTAAAATAACTCTCAATATCCTTATTAATTATAAAACATGTAAATAATAGATGCAACAACCATAGAAGTATAACCATACACAATAACACCAAAAATGTTAACTAGGGAAACTATTGTTTAGAGTGAAAACCCCAATGGGAATTATTCCAACAAGATGATGTACTAATATAAAAGTTCCTTATGAAAGGATGGGCC
This sequence comes from Cupressus sempervirens, assembly GCA_028749045.1. Classification (NCBI taxonomy): domain Eukaryota; kingdom Viridiplantae; phylum Streptophyta; class Pinopsida; order Cupressales; family Cupressaceae; genus Cupressus; species Cupressus sempervirens. The sequence continues at coordinate 529,624,127 of CM053783.1, read as the reverse complement.
TCATTAGGAGTCAATGAAATACATTCAGTACATATGAGTCCCTGTTAGGAGACTTTGAATCCCTCTTAGGAGATTCAAGCCATGTTAGGAGTTGTGTCAACCCTGTTAGGAATTGAAAGAAAGGCAGATGGACCCATTGTCCAAATAGCTTCGCACTGAACAATATAAATGTACAACAACTATCCAAAAGTAACTTCTCTTGCTAAATATGGTTCCTTGTAAGCTCAATGTTCCTTAATTGCACCAATCTCTACTTTGATCATAAAGATATTCGTACGTAATCTTACGCAATAAATAAAAACAATATGACTGCATATCACACTTTACATCCAAGTAAAATATCTTTCCTTTATACCAAATCTTGAAATAAATTATTGAGTCGGCCTTGACACTTTCCCAATTTGCAACAATAACATGGGACCAGCTTAAGATATTACATTACATGTTTTTTAGAATTAAAAGTTATATGTAGGCTCATAGTCTTCATAACTTTACACTAGATGATCATCTAAATATGCATGATTAACCAGAGCATCTTCAATGCATCTTCAACCTTTGTGTAAGTTTTCTTAACCAAATTCCATCTCTCTTGGGAGAAAAAATCTAAACATCACTACTAACTTTCCAGAGATGCTATATGAAAGCTTCCTTCACCAAATTCTTCATAACTCTATCCAGTCTTCATATTTTTGTAAGTTCTCTTAACTATAAAATCTAGACATAATCCCACATGTGCATAAGATGGTTTTCAATTCTTGAATTGTGCAAAGCCAATATATGTTTGTTGCTTTGGCAATCTTCACCAAATAACTAGTATGTTGGCATCAATGATAAACTCTGTCATAAATGAAACATATCATCACTAAATCATGTCTCCAACACTTCTAGAATACTCCCCCATAGTATTACCATCAAAATTCATGCTAAAAAATGGAACCATAGGAACTCACACACAAGATCTTATTTTCACAAAACTAAATATTTTAGCAGAAGTTTATGAGACATAAAAGTGGGGGATTTCAACAAAACCCTAGCTAGAATACAATGTAATTAAATCCATAGGAATAATTAAGATAAATTATAAAGTGGATTTCATTGAGCAAAGATATAAGATCATTTTAAAAATAAGGGAAACGGTCATGAAAGAAAGATTGAATATTTGATTATCAGCAATTTAACCATGGAGAGATTATGGAATGAATTCCATAAATTTGGCCTTGTTGCATTCTAGCAAGGTAGTAGAATTTTTTACTTTGATTATGCTCTATGGCTCTCAACAACCTTCAAAGGTGGGGTATGTACTACTAAACTCAAGAATGTTTATGATTTTATAGAATTTTTGAATTGACACATCCAAGACAAGTTTTTAATAGGCCCTATTGTGTCTACCAAAGGTTTTTTAATTTCCTTTTTTGAATGGAACAAAAAAAAATTATCTATCGAATGGGTTGAATTTTCCAATTTTATCATAGAATCAATGAATATTTCCATATTGGAAAAATTTGGGGATAATTTGGGAGGCTTCAAAATATTTCTAGAGAATTTTCTAAGCTCCAATTCAATTAAGATTTTGGTAGAATTCCCTACACATTGAACCCTTAAGCCTATAAAGGTCACCACAAACAATTTGATATATAAATTAAACTTGTCTTTCTTCAAAGGTGTGATTAAATCTAAAATTACATTCGTTGATTATGATATAATGGAAAAAAAATTATTCTATTGATTCAAGTAAAGTTGTCATAGGCAAGGAGACAAGTTTTAGATTTTTTGAAACATGGTGGATTTATTTTTTTTAGTATATAATCTTTGTTAGTAGAAGAGAAATTAGTTTTCCTTCTATTTTTGAAGATTTGGACCCTTGAATATCGACATTTATTTTAGATCCCTACTCCTTTCAAGGATCATTTTTCTATCTATGACACCTGGGTGGATTACTATAAAAAGCATGGTTAGCTCTCAATTTGAAATCAGAGCATGCCTAAAATACTTTCCCCTAAGGTCATAAATGCACAATTGAAATCATATATAGATAAGGATACAAGGGATAAGACCAATCTAGATAAGATGAATCCTAATTCAAAGGTCCAAGTTGATGATCCTAGGTTTAAGAACATGAAAGAGGTAGATATCTTTATAAAAATAAGTAGATTGTAATATGTCAACTTTAAATAAAGTAATGAAGGATTTAATGTTTTCTCATGAAGTCATTTTTACCCACTAAGATATCTTCTGAGATCATAACCTACCCTTTAGGAGAATTTAATGAATGGAATGAGGAACGTGGAGTAGATCCTTAGTTTGGTACTGATCTTCTTCACAATTTAGATCATTTTAATGATCCAAAAACTAATATAGCCTCAACTAGAATTCCTCTAATTGAACAAAGAGTGTTAGAGAAAGTATATGTTCAGGAAAATAATGAGGGAATTGAATCTGAGCTAGAGTTTGAGATAAATTTGAGGGAAATCATGTCCAAAGAAATTGGAACAGAATCTCCCACCCACAATTCAATCATGGATTTAAATCCCACAGAGAAATTAGGTATAGAAGCAACTGTAGAGGGCCTAGATCATCCCAAGGTGGCTAAAAAATAGAAAAAGAAAAGAGGGAGGAAGCCCTTTTTAGAACTTAAGAAGAAATATGGGATGGCTTGGAACTATTCAAAGATAACAAATTTTTTTAATGTGGGAAGGAGAAAGTTCTCTTCCACCCCCAAAATAAGATATCCACATGCAGTGTTAGGGGACTAAATGCTCCTAACAAACAAAGACTCCTAAGAAGGAGTTTGAAAATATTGAATTCAAATTTAATCTTAATACAAGAGATTAAATTAAATAAAGAAGAATATGACAAATTCAATAGGAGGATTGATTTTCAGAAATCAAGCTAGGTGGAATCCAATGGTGCTTCTAGTGGACTAGCTTTATTATGGGGTCCAAGGAAGATTAATTTATCTAATATAAATAATGGACATAATTGGATTAGTGCTAAAGTTTGTAGTGTCAGTTTCTATAGTTAATGTGTATGGTCCTACCAATACAAGGGACAAGGCATCTATTTGGAACCAAATTAAAAATTTATTCTCTCTTGACCCATCAAAGACTTTTATTTTAGGATGAGACTTTAACAAAAATATTAGATGCCTCAAAGAAGAAAGCAGGTAGTAACTTTATATCTCAATCACAAAAATATTTTAGCCCCTAGGTATCCTCCAATAGTTTATCTAAAGTTTTAACTAAGAATGACATCTTTACATGGACTATCAGGAGCAAATATTTTAGTAGCATATCTGAGAAATTGGATAGATTTTAGTTTAGAGGAGATATATCAAGCTTTGATTTCGATCTTGAAGCATAAATTCTTAATCATTCATGTTCAAATCATTTCCCAATTAGGCTAAACATTACAAAACCCCTAATATCTTGAAAGTGTCCTTTCATATTTGGAAATATGTGGCTTGAACATAAGAATTTTCATAATTTAATTAAGTCTTTGTGGGAAGAATGCATAGTGGAAGGATCTAAAATGTTTAAGTTTATTTCTAAACTTAAATACATTAAGTCAAACTTAATTCCATGGAATAAAGAGCATTTTCATAACATTTTTGAAGAAAAATCTTCGATAAAGGAGAGCTAGCTAATTTCAATGATAACATTATTAAGGAAGGTATGGATAATGAAATATTTCTAAGAGAAAAGTAGTTACATGTTGTGTGTACAAAAAATGTCACACTTCTATAAACTACTATACTTGAGAATACTCTTGAAAGGGAAATCTCAAGAGGCAGCTAATAGCTCTCTATATCTATGACATGCAAAGGTAAAAATAGTTAAATTATGGCTCTCAAATGGACCAAAGCTATGCAACCCTTGCAAGGCACACCATAGAAAAGGATATTTAAAGAGTAGAGGCAATGAGTGCCAATATCCAAGATTCCTCAAATGGGTATGCAATGCAAGATGAAAGCTAAATTAAATGAGATGCAAGATGCAAGCTAAACTAAATGAGATGCAAGATGCAAGCTAAACTAAATGAGATGCAAGATGAAAGCTAACAAGTATGAAAGATTATAAAAACCCTATTTAGACTAGGTGAGCTAATCTAAAGCTTAAAAGGAAACTAAGATAAGAATGCCATAATGCAAGAATGGGAAATAAAGTATGAGATGCAAATGCAAGAGTGCTCCAAATTCTCCAAAGCTTCAAATTCACCAAGAAAAACTATAGCATAATGTTAGTATGAAAGTCTAAGATTAGAGAATAAGGAGAGAGACCTCCTTTTAAAGATAAATGGACGGTAGGGATTAAGAGGTAAAAGAGGCATAATTAAGGGAGGAGACTGCATCTTGAGTGATCCATGTGCACAAGCATCTCCACTAATCATAATCAAAAGTTGAATTTTGAGAGGGAAAGAAATGTGTGGAGGAGAATTCAATTTATTTTAAAAATAGAGGATTTCTCTCACATAGAAAGTTGTGCATTCATGTGTAGACAAAAATTTATTTTCCTCTTATTTTCAAAATAGGAATAATGTTTTATGTGTGCACACTTAGGATAAGTGGGAAGTGTGGCTTTTATTTAATTAAAAGGGAGAAAGTTCTTTTAATTAAATAGGAACTTAGGATATAGTGGTCAAACCATAGATTAAAAATGAATAAATATATTTTTGATGATTTGATCAAGAATAAGTGATTAATAATTTAAGCAAAAGTACTAGAAAGGGGGCCAATAGTCTAGATGACCATTTTTGGGTGATTACATTTTCCCCTCTTTGACTAATGTGTGATCGATCTAGGAACACATTAAGTCAAAGAATGAAGAGGCTAGCCAAGCAAATAAAGAGATCTGACTCCAAAGAACGAATTGCAAAGAGATAGCAGATCCTAAATGTATGGTTTGTTAGCAACACTACTAAACACTAGGGGAGAGAGAGAGAGAGAGAGAGAGAGAGTATCAAAACTCAAGATGAGTACTAATATGTCAACAAAAGAAAGCAAATATATCAAAAGCAAATGTAAAGGTCAAGCATATGCTCCTGAGAAATAAACATCATAGCAGAAAAGCAATTTGTAGTGATGATAGAATATTCCTACCCCCTCAGGATCAAAATCAAAATGAGTTAGAGGAGATGAATAAATGAGATAAATATGATCAAATCAAGATAAAATAAGGTCCATGATGATAGATAAGAAATTAAAACCAAAGAGGGACCACTAAGAAGTGATATTATGCCCCTATTTGACTAATTTTGACCAAGAAAGATAAAGCTTGATAACTAGGTCAAAACAAGAAGAAAGGTGAAATGGAATGAAATGGAATAAACAAGAATAGGTGAAGAGGGTAGAAATTATGAAGAAATGAAGAGATGATGAATTTCCCAACAAGATTCAACCACAGAAAGTTGGCTAACTACACAGAAGAAGGAAGAATTTTAAAATGCAATTTTGACTAGAAAGATGAACCCAAATTTAAATTTTGATCCCGAATAAAAATCCAAGATGTCAAAATTATCTAGGAGTGTAGCTTTCACAAAAATCCAAGGAGTTCAAAAATTAGGTCAAAATAGGGTCAAAAGGTTAACCCAGGGGTGTAGATAGATGTGATAATACGAGTAACCCTTCATGATGATAGGATCAAAAAGAGGTGAGCAAAAGCCAAAAGGACGTGACAAGATATGATCAAGAAGAAGCAATAGAAGATGAATTCAGTTAGCTGACATGTCCATGGAAGATAAATAAAACTCTCTTAGCACACAAGATGCAAAGCTAACCCAGAATGCAATCTAGCATGCAAAGGTGCAATTGTAAGGGTTATATATGTGGATCCTAGGTTTCATCATCGAGCCTTTTTAGGGACATTGGAAGATCATACAATCATCACTAACATAACTATGAGGATATGAATATGATCTATATTAGATAGAAATGTGGGAACCCAACCTATGCATCAAAGGCACAAAGGTCAAGATGACTAGTGCAATTAGATTCCCTAAGTTTAGTGTATCAAGATTATGCTTGCCTTGAGACACAAAATTTCAAGATGGCCATAAGCATGGACTTGAAAAATAGACAATGATGATACATTATAGACCCTAAGTGTCAAGTGGGACCAGAAAGATTCTCAAGACACCTAAGATTGACAAGGTATACCCATAGAAATAAAACAAAAGAAAAAAATGCCCCATGCCCCCAGTCTTCTAGTCCATGACATCCTCAAGAGACTATTAGGGAGGGAACACTAATTAAAGAAATCATCATAGACAACACACAAATTAAAATAAAGCCAACAAGTTTCAACCAATGTTTAGAATTTAAGTGAACGTGTGTCTGTGTCTGTGTCTGTGTTTTAGTCACATGATTGTCTTCTTAGGACTCAAATCTGCCCATGAAAAGTATCGCAACATCATAGACTATAGAAAAGGTATGTGATAAGTATTGAAAAACAGTCGATGTCAAGAGGGAAAGTTTTGAAAAATATTATTGAGTGAGTTTCCAAAGAAACCCTAGTGCAAAAAGGAGACCCTAATAAGCTATGCAATTCATGCCCCCTAGATCTTGGCAGTTTTTTTTCCAAATTCAAATTTGCAACCTACATTACCTAATTGTGATACACTCACCAAGTTGTAATTCAATCCTTCAACATAGTATGCATTATCACATGAAATTTTCTCTGTGAGTTTATTAGAACCTTTTCCTTCGATTTGACATGGAGCATCATTACCAAATCTAACACTATTTCCATCATATTGAGTAAAGGTAATGAACTTACTTTTATCTCTTGTCATGTGATGTGAGCATCCACTATCTATGATCCACTTGTCATTTTTGTTCACACAGATAACCAATGTTGTTGCTTCATCTTCTTCTTTATCTGATTCATCCTTCATGGCTACATAGACTACTTCATCATCATTCTCATCAAAATATTCTTCAACAATGTAGCATCTTTTGCCTTTCTCCTTGTAGTCTTTGCTATAATCTTCTCTCTTGTTCCTATACTTGTTTCCTTCTTTGTAGTTCTTCTTCTGTGTACATCTTGTAGCAATATGACCTACTTCATTGCAATTGAAACATATGATAGGGAGCTTACCTTTGAATTTACATTTGCCTCAATGAAATCTTCTAGCCAGTAGTGCTTCTAATTGTTCCACATCTTCCTCATCTGCACTACTATCACTGGATGCATGTTTTCCTTTTCTTCTCTTCTTGCTTGATGTCTCCTCCTCAGTGTCTTTTATTTTCATCTTGGCCTTGAAAGAAGATTCAAGGTTCTCAGGTCTATAGTTATCAAAATTGGACAATTCAAATGCAGTGAGTCTTCCCACTATTCCTTCAAACATTAGTGTGTTCCCTTGTACACACCTCAGCTCTTGAATGGTTGAAACTCTAATAGCATAGATAGGGAGTAGAGTTCTTAAGTATTTGTTGATGATAGTTTCTTCTTCCAGTTGACCACCTAGACTTCTTATTGCACTCACCACTTCTTTCATTCTTGTAGCATATTGAGTAGCATTTTCACCTTCCTCCATTTTCATGTCATCAAACCTTCCTCTTAGGCTTTCTCTCTTTGCTCTGTGGACATTATGATATCCTCTATAGATATTTGATAAGCTTTCCACATCTTGAATGCAGTGTCACAATCTTTGATGTCATCATATTCTGCATAATTAAGTGCAGAGGCAATCTCCAACATTGCTTGGTTGTGCCCCTTTTTATTCAAATCATCTGCAATAAGAGGTCCTATTGGATTTACATGTCTTGTTCCAATTGAAGTTTGTGCATAGTCACCTATTGATCCAAGATGCAATTTCATCAGACTCTGTCATGCAGTAAAGTTGTCTTTATTGAGCTTGGGAAATTCTCTCTTAGACATCTTGATCTTCCTGCTTCTAGTACCTTGAAACTAAATCAGTAGATGGCTCTGATACCAATTGTTATAAATTCTTTAGAATAACTAAGAGGGGGGGGTGAATTAGTTATTCAAGGTCCAAATGTCCTATTCAAACTTTTCACTAAGTATAGTGAACCCATTCAACTATTCATTCATCCAAGCTTTAACTTTTCTAACCAGCAAGTTACTGTAAATCAACATGCAAGCATAACACAGAAATCAACACATAACACAGTGATTTATGTGGAAACCCAATTTGGGAAAAACCACTATTAACATGCTACTCAATTCTCACTCTTCTGAAATGATGCCCTGTGAAAGGCCTGCCCTATTAAAGGCTTGCAACACACTGTTAAATGTGACCTTGTTAGAGGATTTAACCACCCTATTAGAAGTGGGCCTGGTTAAAGGACTTTAGAACATTCACTTGGAATGCCACCCTGTTAAAGGATTTACAAATGGCTATTAAACCAACCTAAGTCCATAGGATTTTCATGTCTAATACAATTGCTAGAGAGTATTAGAAAAAAATTTGACCTGACTACAACATGCAACTTATCTTGAAGATCTCAGATCACTTCTTAGCTCATACTCTTGCCTAGCCTTCAATCACTGAAACTTTGACAGCTTGCCCTCTTTTCAAGCTTAGTCTCCTTGAGTCTATATGCTGAATTTACCAATGTAATCATCTCTTCATGACCATTTGTAGAAGTAGAGCCTTTGTGCTCTTTTTTCTCCTAGATGTCTTCTCCTTGACACCCTTCCAACCACTTTGTAGTTTGGTTCTTCAGCAGCAACAGTATCAACTCATTTGCTTCTTGGTCTATGACTCCTTAAATAGAAGTATTGGAGTTCTTTTTTTCACTTGATTCTTTCATTCTTTAATTTCAATTCATATGGGTTAGGTAGGATTCATTACATCTAACCCATATTTTGTTTCCTCTAGAAACTTCTTGAATAATCCTTTAGAATTTTCCCAAAAATGGTTTACATAGAATTCTGTACCACCAACTCATCATCCTTATCTTCCAACTCATTCAAAAAATTTAAGGTAACCACTTTTTCAAATTAGATTTGGTGAATCTTTGTCATTTGAAATAATGTAGTAGCTCGGCACTATTGAAATACTGATGCTCGGCACATATTGTGTTACTCGGCATCAACTATATTTTTCCTGATGCTCGACACCTAAAGATCACTTGGCACCAACTTAATGCTCAACACTTGATATTCACTTGGCACACACTAGAATTTCCTGTTACTCAGCTCCAACTGAGAATTTGCTCAGCTTGAACTAACTTGCTTGACACCCACAAATGATCTTAGTTTAAGCTTTGCATTCAACATTGTTACAACTTCTTCCTCCAATGTTTCTAAGTGTGACCATCCTCTGTATCTTTGAGTATGTTATCAATACATCATCTAACCATTGTCTTGTCTGATCCTTGCACTTCATTACAACATCATAACTCAACCTTTCCCTTAGGTGCTCTTGTTACATCTTGTTGATCAAATCCTCTTCATCAATCAACTAAGTGATAGTACTTGGATCTTATAAGCAAATGTCATTCCTACAAATAGTAGGTTTGACATCAATGACAAAACAATGATTGAAAACAACAATCTTTTTTCTTTGCAACAATCTCCCTCTTTGATCTTCATCAATGTGTTTTTCAATCAAATTTCCAACAGGACATGATAGTGATGGTGTAGAATGATAAGGATGAAGCTCATTTATGAAGGCTATGAAATAGCAAGGTCATTAAAAGGAAGCAATAGATAAGATAAACAATGCTCAAGGATAGCTCAACTTTGTCAACATCAAAGAGGAAAAATGGAATAGATGGATGATGGAAGAATTACGCATGATGCATGTTATCACATTTTCATCATGGTACTTATCCAAGGCACCACAAGAAGTGCTTTTCACCATAGGATGAACTTATTTCACTTTAATTTTTTTACCAAGGCACTTGTTACCAGGTTTTCACCAAGCCTCTCTCTCTCTCTCTAGAATGAATAGTGCTTCTATTGGAAGGATAAGTCATGATAGGCCAAGACCATAGAAAGGTATGCTCAAATATGTTGATAGGGTAATGGAAGGGAGATTATAGTAGGAAGAGTATATAGAAGATAAGAGTTCATGCTTTGGAAAGCTAGAAGGATTATCGATAGCATGTAAGTGTAGGTTTCAAAGGATTGCATAAGGGTAGGTGAAAAAGTGGGCAAGATGAACATCGACACATGCCTTAAAGGGTGATGGAATGATGAAGGGATCATGGAGGAAATAGATTTAGGTTTAGATGTATGGAGTGGTAGAATATCTTGGAGGAAGATGGAGTGGAAGGCTTCGAAATAGCTATAGGAAGATGTTTGGATAAAGATGAAGCAGAAGTCTTTAGAAGCTTGAAGTCAACTTTTATTTATTTTCAAACTTTAAGTCTTTCAAAAGAGACTTGAGAATTCATATATCTTTAGAATCTTGTTTCCTTTGGAATTTTTAGAGAATATTTCTTCAATAATGGATTTAGGAACCCATATTTTCTTTTATTTAGCTCTTTGGATAGTGGACCTTTGTGGTCTCTTGAATGTTTTTTCTTTCTTAGCATTCACGTGTAGATTAGATGAGACATAGTGTTCTTAATTTGCAAATGGATTCTTATGTTTTTTCTTAAGTTTATCATCTGAATTACTTCCAAAATACTTGAGATTTGTGGATGAATAAGGCTAATATGGAAAGTTTAGATGCATGAGTTGATGTGAAGGGTTCAAGGATGTGTATCTTTGTTGATCTTGAGGTATGATGGTAGAAGTATATGATAAGATAGGAGTAAAAGTATGAGATGGAGGAACATATGGTCCCAATATGGAAGGAAGTTTTGAAGGCTTTAGTGTAGATGGATAAGGACCAAGAATAGACTTAGGAAATGCAAATAGATAGCAAGTAGGGATATATGCATCCTTAAAGTGAGAAACATGACCAAGACCATCAATAGACTTATGATTAATAGGAGCAATACCTTTGATAGGAGAATTTGAAGCTTGAGAATAATTTTGAAGTGGATATGGAGAAATAGAACAAGAGGGGATACTTTGATCTTGACAAGTTTCTCTAGATAGAATAGATATAGAAAAATTTTCATTATTTTCAATAAGCTCAATGGAAACAGTGGAAGTAGTGTCTTCATCATACTTAGGAGGTGGGTAAGACACAAGATATGGAAGAGTGACCTCTTGAAGGAGATGAAAGGGTTCTTGATCTTGATCTTTCTTTATAACTTTAGCTTTTTGAGAGTTCTCTTGACATGGAGCCACTTCTAAGGGCAAGGGAGAATGAAGAGGGAATGGAGTAGTGATTAGATAGCTTGAGTTTCTTTCAGAGTTATCCCTTGAGGGTATGCATAGTCAACATGAAAAGCATTAAAGGTTCTTTGTTTGATGGAGGTATCTTGAAAAGATTTGAAGATTTAGGAAGTTCACGCATGATGGAAGAAGTGAAGCTATCAAGAATACCATCACTATACATAAGTTCATCAATATGATCTTTCTCAAGAGAAGCATCCTCATTAAATGAGTCATTAAAGTTCTTGGTTCCAACTACATTGTCATCAATAATATCTTGGACTTTATGCTTCAACTCTATGCAATCTTTCTTTCTCAAGAGAAGCATCCTCATTAAATGAGTCATTAAAGTTCTTGGTTCCAACTACATTGTCATCGATAATATCTTGGACTTTATGCTTCAAATCTATGAAATCTTTCTTTCTTAAGAGAAGCATCCTCATTAAATGAGTCATTAAAGTTCTTGGTTCCAACTACATTGTCATCGATAATATCTTGGACTTTATGCTTCAACTCTATGAAATCTTTGGTTTTATGACCTTTGTTTCTATGATAATTACAAAAGTGGTCATCTCTCCACCATGGAGGTTTGATTTTAGGTTCATAAGGTCTAGATTTTTTTAGTAATGTGATGAGCTCATTATCAAGAAGTGTTTGCAAGATGGCATGATAAGAATCTTCCAATAGAGTAAAAGTTCTCTGAAGAGTATGTCTAGAATCTTCTTGTTGTTCATCAAGTGCATAAGATACATCAATATCTTCATCAAAGATAGCTTTATCGTGAAAAATGGGCATAGCCTTAAAGGAGGTGTCACTTGCTTGCTCTCTGAGGAGGTCTTTAGATCCAATAAATAAAGTCAATTGATATCTTGGAGAGACAGAATGTGTAGACTTAGAAGAAGAGGAGGAATATGACCTTGAATAAGATGACTCATGTTCATATTGAGAGATTAATGGAAACTTGTGTGATGATTCCATTCTTTCCTTTAACCTTTTCTCAATTTTATACTTCAATTCTATCATGTGCCTAGTGAGATGACAGTAAAAAATATCCTCTATTTCTTCTAGTTCTTTGTGTCAAGTGTATAGATCTTGAAACTCTTTAGTGGAATAGAAGAACTCATGATCATCTAGACTTGGTTGAGGTTTGAAGCCCATAGAGGTAAATACAAAATAAAGTGAAGGAGGCTAGAGGAAGTTACTAAGGTGACACAAGATAACTTAGTGTCCAAACTAGAGAGGTAGAGTGTTCACTTGTCAAAGAGAGATGGCAATGAATGAGTGACTTGTTAAAAGTGTCCAAATAGATTATGACATTAGTGACTCAATTCAAGAGCTAGGAAAGAAGCCCAAATAGAAAAGTAGATAAAGCAAGAGAGATGACATCTAAAAAATTTCCCAATCAATGAGTGTAGTCAAGAGATCAAGGTAAACTTTTCAGATAGAATGAAGGTCCTAATATTGACATAGACCAATAATATGGAAAAGACTAAAAGAAGTTGAACCAAAGAGACACTTTAATAAATTTCAAGCACTAGATACATAGAAAAGCAAAGCCAAATGATTAAACTCTCTCTAGTTAGAAACAAAAGAAAAATGTTTGCACTTGATGTTTGATTTGGTTGACAATGTTTGACACTAGTTGATAGCATGGTAAGTTTGATGTTCAAAAAAAAGTTTTTTACAAGAAAGATAGTGACACGTGGAGTAGTCTTCAAAATAAATCCCTAGAACTACCATCATGTGTATGTTCAAATGATTTCAATAGGTTTAGCACAAACAAAGTCACATCAAGCATATTCTACCTAAAGGACATGACTCATTACTCAATACCTTGGCCCACAACTTGGTGCTCCCTTGCCTCACACAAAGTGGTTTCCCATAATAGATATTGGCTTTGTCATAGATGGGTCAAATCATGGGGTGATCCAAGCAGTCCACTAGGATCGATCTTTGCACCAAGATATTGAGCAGAAAAATAGAGTAGCCTATAATTCTAGAGTGTCTAGTAAGGGTCTCATTCATAACACTCATCTTGCACCTAATAATAGGACACCTTATCTATTGGAAATATTAGAGGAGTAACTAAGAGGGGAGGGGTGAATTAGTTACCACTAAAATAAAAAGCATATCCCTTAGATGTCAACACAAAAACACAAACTTTACTGAAAATATTGATGCTCGATAAACACACAGGCACTCGATTTACACTAGTAAATGTTGTAACTTGGAAAATTCTTAACATGAAAATCTTAAGATATTATCTATGATTAACCTTAATTAACTTAGTTGCATACATATAAAATAAATAGCATGAACACAAGTGACACCAAGATTTAACATGAAAACCCAATTTGGAAAAAATCACCAATTGCAACTAGTTACTATTTTTCACTCTTTAGGAGTGAACCCTATTAGGAGCCAACCCTGTTAAAGGTTACACAACACACTATTAGTTGTGACCCTATTAGAGGATTTAATCACCTTTTTAGGAGTGTTCTTGTTAGAGGTCTTTAGACACTTCAATCTAGAAATGCCACCTTGTTAGAGGATTTACAAATAGTTGTTAAGTCAACTCTATTAAGAGATTTAGATCACAACTAAAATGGTTAGAGAGAAACAATGAGATGACCTGATTTCTGATGCAATTGAATTACTAATTACAAATCTTAATTTTGGCTTGTATACTTGATCCTTTCTGATCGAATGTATCTTTGCAGCTCCACAAGGACATTCTACTTATCTTTCTAATTTTCTTCCTCTTGGCATCTTCTATTTTTCAATACACTTCCACACATTCAATCCTCAATTGACCTTATACGTATACCTTATGCATTGTCAAGTCAACTTGAATACATCTTAGAATAATTAATATTCATCACCTTAATCAGCTAGAACCAACAAACAAATCTATTGAACTCAATATGCCAAAACAAGAAAATCCTTTGTTAGCCGACCCTACTCAGTAGATACTGACTCAAAAATGATTTTCCTATATTAACCAAGTGAACTCAGTTAACACTACATCTACACAAATTTCCTTTGGTAACTGACTGAGCTTGGTTAACACTCATTCGAGCCAACTTTTCCTTTATTAATTGATTGAGCTTGGTTAACACTCAACTTCTATGAACTTCTCTTTGTCTCCCAAGTGAACTCGGTTGACACTATCTTTTGAACTTGGAAAACTCTAGAATGCTTAGTAGACATAGGAAACTATCTTCATCACCTAAGTGAGCTTGACATACACTAACTAGCAAAGACATGACATTTTGTGTAACATCAAAGATAATACACAATTAACCAATTGTATTCAACAATCTCCCTCTTTGGCATTGATGGAAACACAACATGTCATAATACAATGAAATTTTTAGAGAAAAATAAATTAAGGAAAATATCCTTAGTTTCATTCTAATTCTCATCTTGAGAACTCCATCTATCAATGTGAACTCCCTCTACCTTTAGTTTCTCCTTCTATTAGCAAACTCTGTCTTCAACATCTTCTTCTAATAGCAAATATTGACTCTTTGATATCAGACCAAGTCCTTCCACTTTGACATCTCTGCAATTTCTCCCTCATCATAGGAATCTCCCTTTTTATAAAATGTGAATATGACAGCAAACTCTCCCTCTTTGGCATCTCATACCAAATACAATATTCAGTGAATATCAATTTACCTTATGTACTAATTCATATGCATCTGTGCTCTTCAATACTGCATCAACTGATTGATCTTCAACATGCACTAGTTGATGCATCACTAAACTTTATTTAGTGAGCTTCAAATAGGGTAATTACCCCTAACTTATCTATTAGATAAAAAATGCATCCTTAGGCAATGGCTTATTGAATATTGTCTGCAATTTGTTCTTTAGTATTCACATATTCCAATCTTACCTCGTTGTCTTGTACCAATTCTCTCATAAACTAATATTTTATAGCAATGAACTTGGTCTTGGTATGTATCACACGATTCTTTGATATATTAATTGCACTAGTGTTAAGATAACCACTAGATCCTTGATCTCTACCTTCATAACTGCCAATAGTTGCTTGAACCAAACAACATGAGAGCAATTAATTGTTGCTACCACATACTCTGCCTCTATTGGAGACTGGAAAATATAGTTATGCTTCTTAGTTGTCCAAGAGACTAGTCTTTTACCAAGAAAGAATGCTCTACTATTGGTACTCTTCCTGTCATCAACACTTCCTACCCAATCAGCATTTGTAAAGGCTTTCAAATCTAAAGTGCCTCCTTTCTTATACCATAATCCATAGTCTTCAATAACTTTCAGATACCTCATGATTCTCTCTATTTCCATCATATGATTTTCTTTAGGATTTGTTGAGAATCTTGCCACCATACCAACTACTAGTGCAATATCAAGCCTTGTGTGCTCTAAATATCATAGTTTTTCAATCATTCATTTGTATGTAGTTTGATCTACCTCCTTGGAATCATCATTCTTGAAAATCTTATGTCTAGTAGACATAGGTGTTCCAATTGGTCTTGAATCTTCCATTCCAAACTTCTTTAGTATCTCCTTGATGTATTTGGATTGAGTAATATAGATACCATCTTTCTTCCATTGAATATACACTCCAACAAAGAATTTTATCTCTCCAAACAAGGACATCTCAAATTCTTTACTAATCTCTTCTAAAAAGGCTTTGCACAAGTCATCATTTCTAGTAAAGAATGTGTCATCTACAAATATTTATGCCAATACAATCTTCTTGTTTGATCCTTCTTTGATATACAAGCTATTGTTATCATTTGTTCTTTGAAAACCAATCTTTATCAACTAGTTATGAAGTCTTTCATACCAAGATCTAGGAGCTTTCTTGAGTCCATACAATGCCTTGTGCAGTTTACAAACCATATCATTTTTGCTAGGATCCACAAAACCTTCTGGTTGTTCTATGTAAACTTCTTCTTCAAGAAAGAAAATTTCACATCCATTTGATAGACTTTAAATTCTCTATGTGTAGCATAAGCAAGTAAAGTTCTAAGACCTTCTAATCTTGCAATAGGAACAAAAGTTTCACCATAATTAATACCTTATTCTTGAGAATAACCTTTTCATACTAACCTTACTTTGTTTCTAGAAACTTCTCCATCTTCATTCAACTTATTTCTAAAAACTCACCTAATGCCAATTACATTCTTATCCTTTAGTCTAGGAATAAGAGTCTAGGTCTTATTCCTCTCTTTATCTATTTTATCTCTTCATTCATTGCTTCAATCTGTTGTTTAGTGTGGAGCCTGATCAGTCCCCAAGTGGGAGATTGTTAGATTGTGGTGACTGATCAGGAAAGTACTGTACATACTTCATAAATAGTGGGGTTCGTGGCATCGCCCCGAAAAAAAAAAAAATTTGGAAGTAGCCGACATGGTAGCCGACATGGTAGCCGACATATTATGGCCGACATATGGCCGACATATGGCCGACATGTTATAACCCTAAAGCGGTTTAATACTTGTATAAAAAGGGCTTAGGGTTGGGTATTTTTTATGTGTGGTGATAGGAAATTGGTTCTTGCGACGGTATTGAGCTGTAAGGGATTACGAATTGTAATCAGGTTGTAATCACTGGATTGTAATAGGATTGGACTTGCTGTTTGGTGGACGTAGCCCAGGGATTGGGTGAACCACGTTAAATCTTGGTGCCTTGTGTTCATTTCTGTGTGTTCTATTATTTTTGTTATTGGTTATATTTGCATGTAGTTTTTATTTCTGTCCGTGGTTTATCCTAACAAGTGGTATCAGAGAATAGTTGTTTCTCAATTATCCTCTGCAGGAAAGTCTCACGGTTAAGTGGGAGTCTCACAGTTGAGTGGGAGCAATGGCAGATGATGGTAAACTGAGGGTTGATAGGTTTAATGGGCAGAACTTCCAGTTATGGAAGATGCAAATGGAAGACTATTTATATCAGAAGGATTTATGGAAGCCGTTGGAAGGAAAAGCCAAGAATCAGGAAACTATGTCAGAGGCTGAATGGGATCTTTTGGACAGAAAGGCACTCGGAAGCATTTGGTTATGCTTGGCACCATCGGTGGCATTTAATATTACAAAAGCAAAGACGACAAAAGATTTGATGAAAACCCTAGCGACACTGTATGAAAAGCCCTCCGCTTCAAATAAGGTATTTCTCATGAAGCGTTTATTTAATATGAAAATGGCAGAAGGTGGATCTGTTGTAGATCATTTAAATGAGTTTAATACTATTACTAGTCAATTATCTTCTATGGGTATCAATTTTGATGAAGAAATTAGGGCTCTCTTGATTTTGTGTTCTTTGCCTGAAAGCTGGAATGGCTTGGTAATGGCGGTGAGTAATTCTGTTCCTGGATCAAGTACCCTAAAATATGATGATGTGATCGGTGTTATTTTAAGTGAGGAAACTCGTAGAAAATCCTCAAGTGGATCTACATCAGGAAGTGCTTTAAATGCACAAAACAGGGGCAGAACGACTGAAAGAGGAAGTTAACTCTGGAAATCGTGGGAAATCAAGAGGAAAGTCAAAGGGGAGGAGGTCTCAATCAAGAGGACCAAATGATTGTTGGTACTGTGGGAAACCAGGGCACAAAAAGAAAGATTGTTGGACTCGAAAGAAAAATGAAGGAGATAAATCAGATGGAGACAAAGAGGAAAATGTGGTAAGTAATAAATTCGAAGAGGATGCTTTGCTTCTGTCTTTAGAGAGTGTTGATGATTCATGGGTTTTAGATTCTGGTGCTTCTTTTCATGCTACACCTCATAGAGGTTATTTCATTGATTATGTCCAAGGGGATTTTGGGCTTGTTTATTTGGGGGATAATGAACCCTGTCAGATTGTTGGAAAGGGAAAAATTAAGATTAAGTTGCAGAATGGGAATCATTGGCTACTACATGAGGTAAGACATGTTCCAAAGCTGAGTAGGAATTTAATTTCAGCAAGGCAACTCGGTGATGAGGGTTGTGTAATTACTTTTAATGATAAAAATTGGAAGGTTTCAAAAGGTTCCCTTGTAGTAGCAAAAGGTGTGAAAGTAGGCACCTTATATCTTTGTACAGGTCATATTGTTCCTTCTACTTTGATTGTTTAAGAGAAAAATGAATATTCAGGAACAATTACTGCAGTTGAGCAGGGAGAACAAATAGCTGCTGTAGATTCTGATACAGCGTTGTGGCACAATAGACTTGGGCACATGAGTGAGAAAGGTATGAAAGTACTTCATTCAAGGAAAGTTTTACCAGGTCTAAAATGTGTGAATATGGATTTCTGTGAAAGTTGTGTGTATGGAAAACAAAAGAGAGTGAGTTTTGTAAAGACAGGGAAGGAAAACAAAAAGGAGAAATTAGAGCTTGTGCATACAGATGTATGGGGACCGGCTCAAGTATCTTCCCTTGGTGGCTCTCATTATTATGTTACATTTATTGATGACACAACTAGAAAAGTATGGGTTTATTTCCTTAGACAGAAATCTGATGTATTTCAAACTTTTAAGAAATGGAAATGCTTGGTTGAAAATGAGACTGGTAAGAAATTAAAATGTCTCAGATCTGATAATGGTGGAGAGTATTGCAGTCATGAATTTAAAGATTATTGCTCCAATAATGGTATTCATAGACAAAAAACTGTTCCAAGGACTCCACAGAAAAATGGAGTGGCTGAACGCATGAACAGGACTATAATGGAGCGTGCAAGGAGCATGAGGTTGCATGTTGGGTTGCCCTTACACATGTGGGTGAAGGCTGTCAATACTGCAGTATATTTGATTAATAGAGGTCCCTCTACTCCTTTGGGCTGTGGTATTCCAGAGGAAGCATGGACTGGTAAGAAGGTGAGTTATTCTTTTCTCAAGACCTTCGGTTGTGAAGCTTTTGCTCATATAGACTCTGAAAATAGAACCAAGCTAGAAGCGAAATCAAAGAAATGTGTCTTTGTTGGATATGGCATTAATGAATTTGGCTATAGGCTTTGGGATTTTGAAAATCATAAAATTATAAGAAGTCGGGATGTCATATTCAATGAAAAAGTGTTGTACAAAGATCTGTTGCAGCAACATGAGAAGAAAGAAGATGATTATGTCGTGTTGGATGATACTCCAAAAGCTGATGTTCCAGCCATTCCTCATGATGTGCAACAACTGCAACAACAAATACCACACACACTAGTGAATGTTAGACGGTCAACAAGGCCAATTAGACCTCCACAAAGGTTTTCTCCCTCTTTGTATTCTATTTTACTTACTGATGCTGGTGAATTTGAAAGTTATGATGAAGTTGTGCAGGTGGATACTAAGATTCAGTGGGAGTCTGCAATGAAAGATGAAATGGACTCTTTGCTGAAAAATAAGACATGGGATTTGTGCAAGTTGTCTGTAGGTAAAAAGGCTTTATAGAATAAATGGGTTTACAGGTTGAAAGAAGAGGAAGGAGGTAAGAAAAGATTTAAGGCCAGGTTAGTTGTAAAAGGATTTGCACAAAAAAAGGGAATTGATTTTGATGAGATATTTTCTCCTGTTGTTAAAATGACTTCTATTCGTACTGTTTTAAGTCTTGTGGCTACTGAAGATTTGCATTTAGAGCAGATGGATGTTAAAACAGCCTTTCTTCATGGTGATTTGGATGAAGAAATATATATGGCTCAGCCACAGGGTTTTGAGGTCAAAGGTAAGGAGACCTTAGTGTGCAAATTGAAGAAAAGTTTATATGGCCTGAAGCAAGCACCTCGGCAATGGTATCTGAAATTTGACAGTTTTATGCATGAGCATGGATATAACAGGTGTCATTCAGATTACTGTGTTTATTTTAAGAGGTTGGATGATGATAGCTACATTATTTTATGTCTATATGTTGATGATATGCTTATAGCTGGGTCTAACATGCATCATATTAAGGGGCTAAAATGCCAGTTAGCACATGCATTTGCTATGAAGGATTTGGGGGCAGCAAAACAAATCCTTGGTATGAAGATTTGCAGAGATAGGAAGAACAGAACATTGACGCTATCTCAAGCTGATTATGTTGAGAAGGTGTTGCAACATTTCTCTATGGAGAATGCTAAAGCTATCAGCACACCTTTACCTGGTCATTTGAAATTGACTAAGGAGATGTGTCCCAAGACACAGGAAGAGGAGGATAAGATGTCCAAGGTACCCTATGCTTCAGCTGTAGGAAGTTTGATGTATGCTATGGTATGCACTAGGCCAGATATTGCACATGCAGTGGGAGTCGTTAGAAGGTATATGAGTCATCCAGGTTTTGAGCATTGGAATGTTGTCAAGTGGATTCTCAGATATTTGAGAGGAACATCCAATAAGTGTTTACACTTTGGGGGCTCTACTATTGATTTACAGGGCTATGTTGACTCAGATTTGGCTGGGGATATTGATACCAGGCGGAGTACTACAGGTTATTTCTTTACTGTTGGTGGGGCAGCCGTGAGCTGGGTTTCTAGGCTACAGAAGATTAATGCTCTCTCCACTACAGAGGCAGAGTATGTTGCTGCTACAGAGGCAACCAAAGAGATGATATGGCTTCAGTTCTTCTTGGAAGAATTGGGACATCCTCAGAAGGATAATTATTTGTTCACAGATAGTCAGAGTGCCATTCATCTTGCTAAGAATTCAGCTCTGCATTCTAAGACCAAACACATACAGTTGCGGTACCATTTCATTCGGTCAGTTTTGGAGGATGGACAGTTAAAGCTGGAGAAGATACATACCAATGAAAATCCAGCAGATATGTTGACAAAGGTTGTCACAAGGGAGAAGCTGAACTCCTCTTCAGCTTCAGTTGGTCTTTTAGACTAAATGTGAATAAAAGAACAGCAGAGTCCAGGGTGGTTTGATCCAGTGGGAGCCCCATGCGGTAGTTGTATTGCTACAGGATCAGTCTCCAAGTGGGAGATTGTTGTTTAGTGTGGAGCCTGATCAGTCCCCAAGTGGGAGATTGTTAGATTGTGGTGACTGATCAGGAAAGTACTGTACATACTTCATAAATAGTGGGGTTCGGGGCATCGCCCCGAAAAAAAAAAATTTGGTAGCCGACATGGTAGCCGACATATTATGGCCGACATATGGCCGACATGTTATAACCCTAAAGTAGTTTAATACTTGTATAAAAAGGGCTTAGGGTTGGGTATTTTTTATGTGTGGTGATACGAAATTGGTTCTTGCGGCGGTATTGAGCTGTAAGGGATTACGGATTGTAATCAGGTTGTAATCACTGGATTGTAATAGGATTGGACTTGCTGTTTGGTGGACGTAGCCCAGGGATTGGGTGAACCACGTTAAATCTTGGTGCCTTGTGTTCATTTCTGTGTGTTCTATTATTTTTGTTATTGGTTATATTAGCATGTAGTTTTTATTTCTGTCCATGGTTTATCCTAACACAATCTAGCTTTCATTAACCAAAGCATCTTTAATTGATTTAGGTTCAAATTTAGTAAGAAAACATGTACCTTTTAATTTGTTTATTGTCATAGTATCATTTGACTTGTCTCCAATGATCTAATCAAGTGCATGGTGCCTTCTAACATATCTTGCTAACACAAGTACTTTAGATTTAGCACTTGTTCCACTAGCCTCACCATATCTTCTATATCAATTTTAGGTCCCACTGTCTGTGACTCAGGCCTTTTAGACTCAGTTTTCTTTGGTTGTAACTCAGTAGCCTTTGATTGTGACTTGGGTCCTTCAGAATGTGACTCAAGTTGCAACTTGGGTGCTTCTAGATATTTTAGGGACTCGGGAGGTGAAGTCTCCTAACTTTCAATTAAATTTGGCAATGTATCAAGTTCATAGTAGATGAATTTTTTGTAATCCTCAAGTTCTTTGTTGCTTTCTTCTTCACTCTTTTCTGCAAACTCATCAATTCTCACATGTGCACTTTTTATAATATTATAAGTGGATAAATTCAAACATTTATAAGCTTTATTTCTATAAGAATATCCTAGGAATGTGCCTTCATCACTTTTGACATCAAATTTACCTTTCTTAGATTCCTTCAAGATGTAACATTTGCTACCAAATACTTTCAAGTAACTTACATTAGGTTTGTAGCCATACCATATTTAATAAAGATTTTGATTTGAGTCTTTCTCCAGTTATACTCTATTCAAGGTATGCACTGCAATACTGATTGCTTCCTTCCAATATTTGATTGCAACAATTTTTTCTATCATCAAAGTTCTTGCACAATCTGTGATGGATTTGTTTCTTCTTATAGGTATACCATTTTGTTGTGGTATACCAAGGGCTGATACTTGTCTTTTAACTCCTCTTTTAATGTAGAATTCATTGAATTCATTGGAAATCAATTCACCACCTCAATTTGATCTCAGAAACTTCAGCTTCTTTCTAGTTTCCTTCTCCACTCTTACTAGATACCATTTAAACTTTTAAAATGTTTTAGACTTTTCTACCAGATACATTACAGTCATTATTCTAGAATAATCATCAACAAAAAGAATAAAGTACATATCTCCAAAATAGCTCTCTATTCCAATAGGTCCACATAATTTTGTATGAACCAACTCCAAGACTTCTTCAAAGTGATAGTTTTTGCTTTTGAAACTTGTCTTTCCCATTTGACCAATTTGACAATTTTTGCATAGACCCATATCAAGTTTCCTCAAAATAGGAATACCTCTCATTCTTTTGTTCTTGCTTATCTTGATTAGGTTATCAAAGTTCACATGACAAAACATTTTGTGCCATAACTAGCTTTCTTCTACTTGAGCAATGAAACATGAACTTTCACTAAAATCTAGGTAGAATAAGTTACCTTTTGTTTAGTTACCAGACCTAACTAGATTCCCTTTTCCATCTAGTAGCTTGGCCTTCCCATTCACGAATTCTACCTTGAATCCTTTCAACTATGCCACACTTAGTAGATTATGCTTTAATCCTTCAACCTAATAAGCATTATCACATGTGAGTTCATTGGTTAGTGAGATACAACATTTTTCCTTTATGCAACATGGTTCATTGTGTAATCACCTAAAAATGGTCATCTAGACTATTAGCCCCCTTCTCATCATTTTGGCTAAATTAATGTAATCATTTACCTAGACCAAATTGCTAATAATCAATTTATTTGATTATAACCTATAGTTTGACTATACTATCCTAAGTTCATTATTTGATTAAAAGAACATGTCCCCTTTTAATTAAATAAAAGACCCCATTCTTCTAACCCACTTAAAGTGCACACATAAAATCCTTTTTCTATTTTGCAATTAAAATAAAAGGCTTTGTGACTTTTTTCTTATATGACAAGTCAACTTATATTCTATTGGTTGACTTGTGTGTGCACATGGATCACTCCTCTTTTTGAATTCCACCGTTGATCATCCACCATCTTCATCTTGATCTCTACCATCCATACATCTTTAAAAGGGAGAGAGCTTTCCCCCTCAATCGATCCTCATTTTGAATATTGTTATGCTGCAGGTTTTCTAACACATTTCTTTGGAGCTTTGTGGAGAACTTCTATTTCTTGTCTACATTCTCTCATCCATGGCATCATGGCATTCTAGCTTAGCTTAGCTTTAATTTTTACATGTAGCTTAAATCATATAGTCTAATAGTTGGATTGTAACACTCTTATACATGTTTTAGCATAGCTCCACTTTGCATCTCATTCTAGCTTAATCTTCATTTGCATTGCATTCTTGAGGAACTCCTTGGGATATTTGCATTCTTGCATCTTGTCTTTGGAACCTCTCATTGCATGGTTTACTAGCAAGAAGAGTATCTCTAAGGCTCATCTAAGAGCCTTCTTATTCTTAAAATATACTCTCTTACACTCCATGGATAGGGAGCTCTAAGCTGGCATCCAAGCATTCCAAACTCATGGAATCGTTTGGATAGAAGGGTTTAGAGTGGGACACATTTCGAGTGTACATTTTTGGCGCCCACCGTGGGGCTTGAATCAAATTTTTAACTCCATTTTCTTTCATTTCTTATCTTTGATTTTTTACCGTAGCACATTGGATCTAATCAAGTGCTTTTGTAGAATTATCCCTTTGATTTTAAGGCCAACCCATAAGTAGATTGGTTTGAAGGCCAAAAATTTAGTCAGTTTAAAGATTTGATCATATCTTTTAAACCGCTTGGATTTTGGTTTTGAAATTTTTTTTACAAGTTTCTTATGTGCTCAAAATGTCTCAATCAAATTTTTAGATAATTTTGATGTGATTTGTGAAAGTTATGATTTTTTTTTTATTTTCATAAAAAGTCATTTCTGGTCACACATCAGCGTATTTTTTAGAAAAACTTATATTTTCAGAAATATTTTTTAATTATAATGGAGGTTATTTCTTTGTGTCTTATTAAGGATCAAAAACTCGATTTGATAAATTTGGCCTATTTTGACAAAATTGATCTCTAGAGCACAAATGAAGAGATTTTTTTAAATTTCTTACATTTTTGAAAAGCTCTATGATTTTTAATAGGGGTCTCTTCTTTTCATTTTTATTTTTGAATACGAAATCATAGCAAACAAGTCCAATCTTGTTGACTAGGTCAAAATCAAAGAGTAAAAATGAGAGCATTTGTGATTAACTTGCACTTTCTTTGCATGCACTTGGTTGGAAGATAAATTGGATTTTTGAGGCAACTCACCACTTTTTATTGCAGATTTTTATGTTATTTCACACTAACTTTTGGTGCTAACAAGTTTTGATTACAGACTGTCATCCTTATGAAAAAAAAATTGAAACATTGCATAAAAAGAATGCATGTCAAAGCTTCAAATGCGCAAGGGCTACTAACATTGTTTGCAGGGCTGCCCAAAGCATAAAAACCCAAAATTTCTTGATTTTTTATTTTCATGTGCGGCATATACTATTTTTTTATTTTTATCCACATTAAAACTTACAATTGAGATCTTTTGGTGATAGGAAGGTATGCTTTTCACCCTTGTGGTGAATCAGAAATCTTGACTTACCATTTGGTTTCAAGAGTAAGAGGCAATTGAATCTTCTTGACATGTTTGGGAGAAAATGATTAGAATAGGAGAGTATGCTCTTCACCCTTGTGGTGAATCAAAAATCTTGACTTCTGAAAGTTGATCCACTCTTTGTGTAGTTAGAATCCTTTAGAGGGCCTGCTCTCGGACAACCTAAGAGGAACGACCCAAGTGGGGACAAGCAAATTACCCAGCTCTTCCAACCCACTATAAACTCAAGGCTATCAAGGACACAAAACCTTGGTAGACATAGTGATTGTCTTCGCCTAGTGTGATCACTTATGGGATTTCGACCATAGGGAGATCACTAGGCAAGAATGCTTAAGGTACTCTTATGGTCGCAAGATCGGTTACTCATCGCAAGGTGAGGTGTCCCGTAATTGGGAGCAAGAGGAACACTATGAACGAAAGCCCTATCTAAACACCCTAAGTTAGTAACTACCTTTTTTAGCTGCTCAACTTCTTGGTGCAAGGATCGATCCTAGTGGACTACCCGGATCACCCCAAGATTTTACACTCACCATATGTGTTCCCTTGGTTGTGCTTATGGCACTTCCATGACAAAGCCAATATCTCTTGTGGGAAACCACTTGGTGTGAGGCAAAGGAGCATCAAGCGTGGGCCAAGTTGTTGAGTAATGAACCATGACTTTTAGGTAGATATTGCTTGATGTGTTCTCAAATGTGGTATACCAGTGAAAATCTTTTAAACATACACATGACTATAATTCTAAAAAATTCTTTTGAGATGTCACATATGCTTGTATCATGCAAGGTTGCTTTGTCCCTTGCTTGATTGTTTGAAGAATACTCCATGTGTCACTATCTTGCTTGGAAAGAAATTGCTTTTGAACATCAAACTTGTTATGCTATCAACTATTGTGAAACTTTGTCGACCAAGTCAAAATGTCAAGTGCAAACATTTTCTTGTGTTACTTACTAAGGGAGGTTTCATCATTTGGTTGTGATTTGTTATGACTCTAGTGCTTAAAAATGCTTAAAGTGGCTCTTTGGTCTTAGTGCTCTTGGTCTTTTTGTCTTCATGGTCTATGCGTGCTTGCTAGTTATCCTTTTTCTAAAATGGTTACCTTGATTTCTTGACAACACTCTTGGGTTGGGAAAGTTGTTCACTTGTCACCCTACTTGCTCTATTTATTTGGCTATTTGGGCATCTTTCCTAGCTATTGACTTGAGTCATTCATGTCGTAAGTTTCTTGTACATATTGTTTGACAAGTCACTTTAATCTCTCTCTACTATCTTGGCAAGTGAACACTCTACCTCCTATAGTTTCAACATCAAGTTATCTTCTAGGCTCTTTTATGCTTGGCTTTGCATCTAAAACTATGGGATCTAAACCTTGTGCTACCAAACTTCAACCAAATCTAGATGATCATGATATCCTCCATTTCACTAAAGAGTTTCAAGATCTATATGCACAATATAAAGAACTAGAAGATACAAATGATCTTTCTTACCTTCATCTCTCTAAGTGCATGATAGAAATGAAGTCTAAACTTGAGAAAAGGTTAGAGGAGAAGATTGCATCATTACATGAATCTTCGTTAAGGTCTTTACATGCATGTGAGTCACCTTCTTTGAGGTCATTCTCTTCTTCTAGGTCTACATGCTCTACTTCAAGACATCAAATGTCTTCATCTTCTAGATCTAAAGACCTCTTTAGAGGACAAGCAAGTGATACCTACTTTGAGCCTATTCCAAAATTTCATGATGGACCTATCTTTGACCAAGATAATAATGAAGACATGAATGCATTCTATTCACTTGAGAAACAACAAGAAGATCCTAGACATACTTCTAATAGAACTTTTGCTCCCTTGGAAGATTCTTATGATGACACTTTGCAAAAAAAATTTGTCAATAAGATCATCATGTTACTTAAGTCTAGCTCATATGGAAACCCATTCTTGGATATCTATTGTGCTTATCATCAACATAATGAGCATAGTACTTCAGATTGCATTAAGCTAAAACATAAAATCCAAGATCTTATTGATAATGGAATTATTGATACTTCTAATGATTCATGTGATGAGGATACTTTTCTTGAGAAAGATCATATTAATGAACCTATGTCTAGTGATGATTTCCTTGATACCTCCACTTCTTACAACACTCATGCATCTCCCAACACTTCAAAGCTTTCCAACTTGCCTCCATCAAATAAAGAACCTAATGCTTTTCACATTGACTACGTGTATCCTCAAAGGCTACCTCTAAAAGAAACTCAAGCTAACCTTCACTTGGCTGCAAACCTTTTCCATGCTACTAATCCTAAACATCCTCAACCTTCATGCACTACTATGCCTAATCCAAGCACTACTCCATTCACTCTTCATTCTCCCTTGTCCTTAGAAGTGGTTCCATGTCAAGAGGACTCTCAAAAAGAAAAAGCTATAAATGTCAAGAAAGATCAAGATCAAGCACCCTTTCATCTCTTTCAAGATTTTTTCCCTCCATATCCTATGTCTTTTCCATCCCCAAAGTATGATGAAGATACCACTTCCATTATCTCCCTTGAGCTTACTGAAAATTATGAGAAAAGTTCTCTTCATATGCTATCCAAGGCTACTTGTCAAGATCAAAGCATCCCCTCATGTTCTTATTCTCCACATCCACTTCAAAATTGTGCTCAAGCTTCAAGTGCTTCTATTAAAAATGTTGCTCCTATGAAAGGTACTCATGAGTTTATTGATGGCTTTGACCATGTTTCTCACTCTAAAGATGGTGATATCCCTTCCCACTATCCCTTTGCATCTTCTAAATCTATCCTTGGTCCTTATCCATCTAAGCTAAAGCATTCAAACCTTCCATCCATATTGGGGCCTTATGTTTCTCCATCTCCTCCATTCACTCATAGCTCATTCCCTAGCTCTCCTATATTACCTCAAGATCAACAAAGCCACTCATCCTTGATGACTTTTCACCCATCTATACATCTAAACCAGTCATATCATCCTTATTCATCCACAAATCCCAAGTCCTTTAGAAGTGAGAATAAACATAAGAATCCATTGAAAAAGAAAGATCACTATGTCCCATCTAATCGACATGTGAATGCTACGAAGGAGAATGCACAAAAAAGACCGCAAAGGTCCACTACTCAAAGAGCTAAACCAAAGAAAATATGGGTTCCTAAATCCATCATTATACAAATGCACTCTCAAGCACCCAAAGAACAAGGAAAATCTAAAGCTATGTGGATTCCCAAGTCTCTTTTAAAAGACTTGAATATTGAAAATATTTCAAAGTTGACATTCAAGCTTCCAAAGGCTTCCATTGCATCTTCTTCCAAAAATCTTCCTAAAATTATTCCAAAGCCTTCCACTCCACTTTTTTCCAAATCTCCTCTACCACCTCATACATCTAAACCTCAAGCTACTTCATCCATGATTCCTCCATCATTCCAATACCCTTCAAAGTGTGTGTCAATGTTGATCTTGTCCAATATTTTAGCTACCCACATGAAATCCTCTAAAGCTTACACTTACTTTCTATACATGAACTATTATCCTCCATATACTCTTCCTACTACCATTTCTCTTTCATCACCCTATCAACATCTTTGAGCATACCTTTTTATGGTCTTGGCTTATCACAACTTATCTTTTCTATAAGAGCACTATCTACATTCAAACAGCTTGAGCTCTTTCTAAAAATTCAAAAAAAAAAAGAAAAAGAAAAAATTGAAAAAATGAAAAAAATGAAAATGTGCCTTGGTGAAAACCACATCTTGTGGCACCTTGGTAGAAAAAGTAAAGAGAAATAAAGTTATCCTATGGTGAAAACTACTTCTTGTGGCACCTTGGATAAGTACCATGATGAAAACCTAGCAAACAGACATCATGCGTAATTCTTCCATCATCCATCTATCCCTTCTTCTCTCTTTGATCTTGACAATGTTGAGCTATCTTTGCATATTGGCTATCTGATCCACCAGATTTTCTATTGTGCTCTCCCATTCACTCATAGCCTCTATCTTGAGCTTTATTCTTATTGTTCTATCCCATTGCTATACAATCTAGTTTACCCCTTGGTCTTGATCATAATAAATGAAGCATGGTTCTCATAGGTCTCTTGACATGGCTACTCTTTTGGACTACACACTTCATGCTATCTCACTTGTTGGCTTCATTGCTTATCCTACATGCTATCTTTCTCATTACTTCCATTGCTTATCCAAAATATGCTTCATATGACTATTTCAACTCTTTCCCTATCTTGGGTACTCTTGAGGAGTCAGTCCTTGAGGATCACTTTCACTTGCTTCATACTCTTTTTTCATCCATCTTTGCTTATCCACTGGCTCGTTGCTCCATCATATCCTATACCTTGCTAGACATTGGGAGAAAATGATGTGATCTTGCTTGAGAACTAGTGATATCTAAAACCTTCTAAAAAATCCAAAAAATCAAAAAATGTCCTTAAAAAATGATCATCTTAGTGAAAGCCTAGCAATAGACACTTTGATGTATCACCAAAAAAAAATCAAAAACTTTAAAAATACAAAAAAAATTGAAAAAAGTACTGAAAAAATCTGTCAAGTGGTGAAAATCTAGAAACAGGCACTACTTGAAACCCTTGCACATATGTCTATCTGTCTCAATCACCTACTTTGCTACACATTTCCTAGCTTGGAATTGTTTCTTTTCCTCATCTCGAGGGCATAACTACTTAGCCTTTTTGAGGTATTCTTCTGCATTTGGGTTTCTTTGACAACTCACAAAACGATGTTTCTCAACACTTCGCCCACTTTGACATCAAGTGTTTTTCAACACTTTTCAGATAGTTTACCTACAGTCTTCGATGTCACGATATTTCTCACTATCATAATCAAGTCTTGAAGAAATGGCCAAGTGACTTACACACATGCACTTTAACACTTAAACGACTGAGCTATGCTGATTTTTATCTACTTTGTCTGCTGTCTATGATGATTTCTTTGCCATGTGTTCCCTCCCTAATAGTCTTTTGAGGATGTCGTTGACTAGAAGACTGGGGGCATGGGACATACTTTCTTAATTTCTGCTTGTGGGTATACTTTGTTTGTCTATAGTGTTGTAAGCATTTATGCTTGTCCTATCCAACATGTTGACTTACAAATGTATCATCCTTGACTGTTTCGCAAGACTGCACTCAGGGTTTATCCTGGCGCTTATGCCTTGATACAGGTGTAATCTTGCTAAATTAAACTTAGGGAATCTAATCACGTAGTTATTTTTACTTACATGTCTCTGATGCTTAGATTGGATTTCCACATACCTATCTAATATCGATCATATTCATATCCTCATAGTTATACTAGTGATGGTTGTATGATCTCATGATGTCCCTAAATAAATGCTCAATGATGAAATTAAGAGTCTAAATGTTATGCGCTTCTTGCTGGTAAACCACTTTGCATATGAGCTTGCATTGTAGGTTCATTTTCTAGCTTAGTCTTGCATTCTTGCATATGGGGAGAGCTCTCTCTTCATCTTTTCATAGACATATCGGCTAACTCCTTTCATATATTTCTTTACTTTCTTCTTTTTCATGTCCTTTCACCTTCTTAATCTTTCGCTTCATCTCTTTTCTATCTTATCATCAAATTATATAAAGTTTTGACCTCTTAAATAATTTCAACGTCTTGGATTCATTTTCGAGATCGAAATCTAAATTCGAGTTCATCTTGATGGTCAAAATTGTCTTTTAAAATTCTAGTCTTTTAAAATTCTACTTTCTTTTGAGCAGTTAGCTGACCTTTTGAGGTCTAATCTCTGAATCATCATTGGGGCATCTTCATTTCTTCATGTCTTCATCATTTCCATACTTCATATCTACTTCAATTCACTGTTTCATGTCTAAAATCACCTTTCTACTCGTTTCGACCTAATTTTTATGATATATCCGTCAAGGTCAACTCTAGTCAAACTGGGGCATTTTATCAGTTTCTTATAGTCATTATTGGGTTCTAATCATCTATCTGTCATATCAGACATTGCTATATCTCAATTTTCTCATGTCTAGCTAGTTTTTACTTCCTCTTACCTCATTTCGATTTCAATCCCGAGGGGGCAGAAATACTCTATTGCTGATTGTTACAGCTATCTATTTCTTAGGAGCATTTGTTTGACCTTATCACTTGCTCTCGATCTATTCGCTTTGCTAGGTGTTAGAATTCTTTTCAGATCCTAACATCATCTTCCTAATGTTCAGTACTACTGCTATTAGGTTGTGCATTCAGGACTTGCTATCTATTTCTACATTTCATTCTTTGGAATCAGATATCTATATCTATCATCGCCTACTTGGCTTCGATTTTCTTTGACATAATGTGTTCTCAAATCGATCACGCATTAGTCAAAGAGGGGCAAATGTAATCACCTAAAAATGGTCATCTAGACTATTAGCCCCCTTCTCAGCATTTTGGCTAAATTAATTTAATCATTTACCTAAACCAAATTGCTAATAATCAATTTATTTGATTATAACCTATAGTTTGACTATACTATCCTAAGTTCATTATTTGATTAAAAGAACATGTCCCCTTTTAATTAAATAAAAGACCCCATTCTTCTAACCCACTTAAAGTGCACACATAAAATCCTTTTTCTATTTTGCAATTAAAAGAAAAGGCTTTGTGACTGTTGTCTTATATGACAAGTCAACTTATATTCTATTGGTTGACTTGTGTGTGCACATGGATCACTCCTCTTTTTGAATTCCACCATTGATCATCCACCATCTTCATCTTGATCTCTACCATCCATACATCTTTAAAAGGGAGAGAGCTTTCCCCCTCAATCGATCCTCATTTTGAATATTGTTATGCTGTAGGTTTTCTAACACATTTCTTTGGAGCTTTGTGGAGAACTTCTATTTCTTGTCTACATTCTCTCATCCATGGCATCATGGCATTCTAGCTTAGCTTAGCTTTAATTTTTACATGTAGCTTAAATCATATAGTCTAATAGTTGGATTGTAACACTCTTATACATGTTTTAGCATAGCTCCACTTTGCATCTCATTCTAGCTTAATCTTCATTTGCATTGCATTCTTGAGGAACTCCTTGGGACATTTGCATTCTTGCATCTTGTCTTTGGAACCTCCCATTGCATGGTTTACTAGCAAGAAGAGTATCTCTAAGGCTCATCTGAAAGCCTTCTTATTCTTGAAATATACTCTCTTACACTTCATGGATAGGGAGCTCTAAGCTAGAATCCAAGCATTCCAAACTCATGGAATCATTTGGATAGAAGGGTTTAGAGTGGGACACGTTTCGAGTGTACACATTGTTTTCGAATCTCACACTTCCACCATCATAATGTCTCATATGTTCAAACTTTGTTTTCTCACCAGACATATGATGTGAGAAACCACTATCAATAATCCATGTATAATTTTTGCTAACATGAGAGATAAGTGTCATTTTATCTCCTTCATCATCAGATTCATCTTTTACAACAATATATACCATTTTATTGTCTTCAGTACTGTCTGAATCTTTAGCCATAAAACAAGACTTCTTACCTTTGTCCTTATAGTCCTTGAAGTTCTTGAAATCCTTCTTGCCTTTGGACTTGTTGTGCTTCTTTTCATCTTTGTCTTCTCTATTTAGACACCTTACAACAATGTGTCCAACCTCTTCACAAGAGAAGTAGATCAAAGGAATTTTACCTCTGTACTTTCCTTTGCCTTTGGGATACCTTCTTGCAAGTAGCGCCTCAATAGTTTCAAGATCATTGTCATAACTATCTTCCTCTTCACTTTCAAATTATTTGGTTTTTGACTTTTTAGCTTTCTTCTTGAGTGACAACTTGGCTTCAAAATCAAACTCAGGATTGTTAGAACTAGGAACATAATTTTCATAGTTATCTAGCTCAAATGTTGTTAATCTTCCAACTACTACATCCAATGTTATGTCATTCTTTGGATTGCATCTCATTTCTTGAATTGTTGAACTTTGATTGCATATATAGGAAGGAGTGTCCTTAGAAAATTACTTACCACTGTCTCATCTTTAATCTTTCTTCCTAAAGCTTTTATTACACAAACATTGGCTTTGGTTATGTCACGGTAGTTTGCAATGGTCTCATCTTCTCTCATCTTTATTTGATCAAACTATCCTCTGAGACTTTTAGCTTCAGCTCTTCTTACATTATTGTCTCCTCCATATATGGCTTTAATCTTGATCCACATCTCATGAGTAGTTCCATAGTCTTTGACTTCATCAAATTCGGCATAGTTGAGAGATGAAGCAATATCAATCATCATAATGTTATGGCTCTTCTTTTCTGTAATTTCTTCAATAGTCATAGTTCCAGAAAATGTTGTATATTTGGCATCTAGGTACTTTAGACCTAAATCTCTTATTATTGTCAAATGCAGTCTCATGAGTTCTTGATATGCCTTGAAGTTATCTCTATTCACCTTGGGGATCTCCTTTCTATAAGACATTCTAATCTTTAGCTTAGATCCTTGAAACCTTCTCTGCAAGCACCACAAGCTCTGATACCAATTGTTAGAAAGATAAGAGGAGTAACTAAGAGGGGAGGGGTGAATTAATTACCACCAAAAAAAATCCTAGATCCCTTATATTTCAACACAAAATGCAAATTTTATTGAAAATACTAATGCTCAATAAACACACAAGCACTCGATTTACACCAGTAAATGTTGTAACTTAGCAAACGCTTAACATGAAAATCTTAAGATATTATCTATAATTATCCTTACTTAACTTAGTTTCACACATATGAAAGAAAAAGCATGAACACAAGTGATACCAAGATTTAATGTGGAAACTCAATTTCAGAAAAACCACCAATTATAACTAGTTACTAATTTTCACTCTTCTGAAGTGAGCTTTGTTAGGAGCCAACCTTGTTAAAGGTTACAAAAACACAGTGTTAGGTGTGACCCTATTAGAGGATTTAATCACCTTATTAGGAGTGGCCTTGTTAGAGGTCTTTAGACACTTCAATCTTGAAATGCCACCTTGTTAGAGGATTTACAAATAGTTGTTAAGCCAACTCTATTAAGAGATTTAGATCACTACCACAATGGTTAGAGAGTAACAATGAGATGACTTGATTTCTGATGCAACTGAATTGCTAATTATAGATCTCAATTCTAGCTTGTATACTTGATCCTTTCTGATCGAATGTATCTTTGTAGCTCCACAAGGATATTCTGCTTATCCTTCTAATACACTTCCTCTTAGCATCTTCTATTTTTCAATACACTTCCACACATTCAATCCTCAACTTGACCTTATACTGATACCTTATGCATTGTCAAGTCAACTTGAATACATCTTAGAATAATTAATATTGATAACCTTAGTTAGTTAGAACCAACAAAAAAATCTATTGAAATCAATATGCCAAAATAATAAAATCCTTCATTAGTCAACCCTGCTCAGTAGATACTAATTCAGAAATGATTTTCCTGTGTTAACCAAGTGAACTCGGTTAACACTACATCTCCACAAAGTTCCTTTGGTAGCCAAGTGAGCTCAATTGAAACTAGTTCCATCCAAATTTTCCTTTATTAACTAAGTTCACTCGGTTAACACTCAACTTCTGTGAACTTCTCTTTGTCTCCCGAGTGAACTTGATTGACACTATCTTCTGAACTTGGCAAACTCTAGAATTCTTGGTAGACACAGGAAACTATCTTCATCACCCGTGTGAACTTGGCATACACTGACTAGAAAAGATTTGACATTTTGTGTAACATCAAAGACAATACACAATTAACCAATTGTATTCAACACTTATCATATTATAAGTAACAGAACTTGCGGCCACAAGAGTACCTTAAGCATTCTCACTTAGTGATTTTCTCATGGTCACAATCCCACAAGTACTATCCCTAGATGAAGAAAAGTTCTAAACCCCCAAAGGCTTTGGCCTTTGTCAAGGTTTTTGTGATTATAGTGGTTCAAGTTAGCTGAGTTTTGCTTTTTCCCACTTTGGGTCATTCCTATTGGTATCTTTCCACCAATAATAGGTCCTCTAAAGGAAAAATATTAGTAATGAGATTAACAAAAAGGATCCACACTAAATAGGTCAAAAATTTTGATTCACCTTAGAAGGTGAAGAACATGCTCTCTTATTCATTGGCACTTCTTCCAAATATGCCAAAAAAATCAATTAGAACCACTAAACAATGGAGTATCCCACTCACTTTCTTTGATCCAATGAAGGGTGAAGAGCATACTCTCCTACCAAAAAAGGACCCCTACTTGTAATTTTTATGTTCCCAATGAAAATAAATAACTAATAAAATGTTGCACTTGAAAATGATAGAAGACACACAAAAACTTGTTTGTATATTTTGCTTGGGCAACCCTACAAATGCATTAGTCACCCTTTTAACTTTGACAGGTGTTCTTTCCTTTTGTTTTGGAAAGTAAGTTAAAACCCCTACAAAACAACAAGGTTAGGGCATCAAAACTAAGATAAACCTACAACAAAAAGTGGTACCTCTCCTCATTTATTATGCTGAATCTCTGAATCTCTCCCCCTTTTTGACAATAATGCCAAAGGACTATATATACAATTTATATGGCTACACCAAAGTGAGATAGAAATTCTTGATGTACCTTAAGGATGGTTAAAAAAGTACTATCCCAAGTCTACTACAAAATTTGATAGGTGGAGAGAGAAATTTGAACTTCTACTGATAATTGGATCAAGTGATCAGCCACTGAGAAGTTCTGATCTTGGACCAATGTTTTGTAATGAGCAAGATGTTTCTACATTGTGTCCATGATAGGAAGGATCATGTGTTGGATGTCTGTGAGTGTAGACCAGATCCTTGCTTCTTCTCTCAATATTTTTTCCTATACATCTGCCAAATATGTAATCTTGGTGTGATGGGAGGTTGAGGAGGAGGAGTCCATCTTTAACTTGGATGCACTTGATTGCATATCAATTTCAATCTTATTTAACTTATCCTTTATTTCTTTGGTGAAGCCAGAAACATCACAAAGTTTAGCAAAAAGTGATGCTACATTATTAAAATAATTTTCAAAATTTTCCAAAAATGTTGACAATTCAACTTGCTTTATTGCTATCTTTTGAGCAATATGCTCTAGCACCTTATTATCAAATTTCTTTTCAACTATCTCAATAAGTTTCTCTTGACCAGAAGAATCCTTATTAAATTTATCTACTGCCTCTTCTAACTAAATCAAAATGTGTTGAGTAGAATCTACTTCAACATTTATAGCATCTGTAATTATATTCTTGGCATTTTCAATTATCTTATATTTCTTATCCCTTTCTGATCTTAACTATTTCTGCGTAGCTTTCATCTCTATGAGTTGACTCGCTAACCTCATCTCTTCAATGGTAGCATTGTCATAGTTAATCTTAAGAATCACTATTTCTGTGTCTAAGTCAATGTCTTCTCCAATTTCCTTTCCAGTGATCAGAAGTTTTAGTGGATGCTTTTGTTTGACTTCTGTGATGTCTGGTTTGACCTTAGGAACAGACATAATAGTGGAGATAGAAGGGCTAGCAATGAAAACTGGGATAGGACTTGAGGATTGAATGCCAATAGGAGTACTAACCGGATCAAAAATTGAAAAACTTCCCAAAGATGGTAGCATACTCGATAAATTACCCATAGTAGTATCTAAACTAATCGGAGTGGAAGTGGATACAAATGATGCTAACGGAAACAAAATGTAGAACTTACTGGAATTGATGAAAACAAAATTGTGGAACTTACTAGTACACTCACTGATGGTGAAGGAACTGAGGAGGCTGGCTCCGTAGCTGAAGAAGTGATAGATAGCTCAGTAGATGAAGTGCTTGGCACATCTATTTCAGATACTTGGAGCTGGGAGATGGTCGATGAAGATTGAGCAATTGTTATGGCAATTGTGCTTACAATCTCACTTGCAGAAGCTATCTCCATAGTGGATGTAACAGTCTTTAGTGGAGAGTGAGGAAGGGATGCAATCACTTCTGCTGCAATTTTAATTGGATCCTCTTCATCTTTTCCTTCCTCATGTGCTTCTTCCTCCTTGTCTTCTTCCTCTTTTTCTTTCATTAGTGCATGCAACTCTCTTGGAGTAACTGTGATGGATGGAGTGCTATCAAAATCATCATTGTCACTGTTATCATCATCCTTGATTTCAACTAGATCTCCACTAGGCTTTTGCAGATCATAGATGTTCTTTCACATGTTTGTTGCATCATTTACAACATGCTCAATGTCTTTAATTAAAATCAAACATGTGTGAAATATAATCATCATTTTACCTTCATGGTTCTTCATTGCTGCGTTTATTTCTATTCTAGTGAGATTCGGTAGAAGATTTTTCAAGGATTGCTCATATATATCTTTGGTTGTTTGGGTGACTAACTCCCACCTTGGTTGCAATCTCTCCAACAGTTCTTTGGAGATTTGAGGGGCGAGCTAGTCTGGGGAATGTTTCCATTTACCCATCTTATTGATTACCAGTTCCTCAATCTACATTTTCTCAGGATCAGTTCTTGTTTCAAATTTCAATGCCTTAAAATTTGTGATGCTAGCTCCCTCTTCCAATTGTTTAAGCCTTTCCTCAAATGTGAGTGGAGGCCTGACAAGTATAGGTTCCTGCTTGCCTTTTTTGGTTCTTCTAGAGAATACTGCAGTAGGCTTCTTCTTAGGTTTGGTAATAATTTCCTTACCTTTCTTCTTTGGCGGTTCCTCTTCAGATTCATGTTCTTCTTCTTCTTCGCCTCCTTCTTCTTCTTCTTCATCATCTTCTTCATCCTCATCTTTTCCTTCTGTAAGCATAAGAGAGCCGGTAGCAATTTTCAATTTGGCTATCTTCCTCTTTCCTTTGCTTATAGCCTAGGGTACCTTGATTTCAAGCTCAATTCTAGCCTTTGCCTCATCATATGTTCCGAAAATTGGTTGCTTTGGATCTACTGGCTCATTCACCTGTGCTTCAATAATGTCCCTGGCCTCATCAATATTAACCTCATAATGAAGAGGTTTCACCCATGCAACTCAAGGTTTGACTGCCTCAATGTATACTTTATCACAATCAACCATAAAGCATACATCATCTTTGTAGTCTTCAACCAATTTTGGTGGAATTTAGAATCTATTGTTCATTCTTTCCTTGAAATCTTCAAAATAATTGTCCAAGATGCTATCAAAGTTTTCACCCATTTCTGCGACAAACTCATTTATCTGATAAAGAATGGGAATATCTTTTCTCCACACTACAATTCTTTTAGACGGAAAGAATTTTTGAATACAAAAGAATAAAAAAATCAACAGAGAACCAAATTTACAAGGATTGTTCTTTGAAGTCCTTATGTTGTCCATGTTCTTGTTTAATTGTTTCAATAGTAATTCTGACAAGTCAAATTCAAGGTTCTTCTTTACAATTTTGAAGGTCAAATCCACAGCCTCATAGGGCACACTATTCAGTCAACTAGAGCTATAGATTTTGTGGGTAATGACATGAATACCAAATCTTAGTTCGACATCAAATACAGTGCTAACCTTCAAACCTCTACTGTCCCATTCAGTTAGGGTTTGCTTTTGTAACTCATCCCATCCTAGGGTTTTGGTAACCCTCACTTTGTTGAGCATAGAGAGACCCGTGATTTTGTGAATCATCTTCTTTGTGATTAACATTGGTTGCTATAACCATAGTTTTCCATTGTGCACCCGACTCAAAATATACCTAATCCACTTGGTTTGGAAGCTTCTTAGCATATGTGAGATATGAGTCAAGCCTTTGGTTTCAAGATGCTTATGCTCAGGTTTCAAAGATCCATCAATACTCATTTCTCCTAGGGCATTGTCCATCTTTAGGTTTCCAATTTCTTGAATAGAACATTTGAAAAGAGTACGAATGTCATTTATAAGAAGTACCTTTGGCGAAATTTGAGATTGAGCACCAGTAGGGTCAAGTGATTTTGGAACGGCCAAAACAATTTGGAAGTTGAGCGCTTTCCATTCTACACCCTTTACCAGCATTTCTGAACCCTTCTTTGCCTTGGTGCCGCTACTACTCCCGAATGCCATTGATGCTCGGTAAAAGATAGAAATTTTTTGAACAAATCTTTCGCTAGAAAATCACTTGGAGTCACTCAGAATTGCTTGAATTGCACCTAAAATTTTCTTAGCTCTGAAATCGCGATGAAGAATGAAATCAAATTCTGCCCTTTTGATGAAAATTTTGTCATTAATGCTTGGTATGAAGGTAGTTGAGATGACATAGTGTTTAACAAGCTGTCATTTACTTGCTCGGTAGAAGCTTGCAACTCAGTGATTGAATAAAAAATTTGTTGCTCCTGACCTAGCTCGGTAAGGTCTTCAACCGAATTTCCTCGGTAGATGCAACTCGGCAAAAGATACGCTTTCTTTGATTCTTATGTATCTGGGATACTAATTTGATCATTTTGCTTTCTTTTATTTTGGAACTACTTGAGATGTCACTTAAAGATGCAGTTCCATATCCTTTTTTATGAATCTAATTGGAATTGATGGAGTCACTCACTTCTTGAGTGACATTGCAATCATTTGAACTGTCTTGCTCGGTAGATTTAGGAATCCACTATTGCCTCATCTGCTTCTGAATGTTTTTAGCCTTAGCTTTCTTTTCATCTTCAAATCTTTCTATATTCATGCAGTTTTTAGCTATATGACTAAGTTTCATACATGTATAACATCTTACTGTTGTATCTCTTTTTCTCAAGTGATGCCTTGAGCAATCTTTGTCAATGTGTCCATATTCTCCACAATAATGACATCTGCACTAGGTATTGTAGTCCCATCCAAAGATTTCCTTAACAAGTTGTTCCAGTGGATTGAATGATTTGGATCTGCATTGGAATCCCTTGTGACCATGCTTATTGCATTTGTGACAATTGCCTTCAAATTTTGGTTTCTCCTTGCATTCATTAGCTTTATGACCATGTTGACTGCAATTGTAGCATTTACCATTGAATTTACCTTTTCCATTGCTCCAACACTTGTTTGATATGTGACCTAACTTACCATAGTGATTGCAAGTAGATCTTTGATTCCTTTGGGCACCTTGTTTGGAGGTTTCACCTTCTTCCTTATAACCAAGTCTAGCTTTACCTTTTTGTCTATGAAGATTCTACTCACTTTGTTGATTTAATTGAGTCATGTCTGCTTGAGATTTCATCATTCTCTCATTGATTTGTTTTTCAGCATTTAGGTCATTTTCCAAACTTTCATTGATTTGTCTTTCAGATCTCAAGTCGCTTTTTAAACTTTCATTGATTTGTCTTTTAATGATTAAATCATTCCTCGGGCTTCTATTTTCAGATCTTAGATTCATAATTTCTTCATTTGCATTAGATAGTTGATCCACAACATCTTCATGCTAATTGAATTGATTATGTCTAGTCTCTAAGTCTTCAGTTGCCTTGTTTCTTTGTTCCAAAACTTCACATAGCCTGATTGATTGGATTTCTTGTTCTCTTTTAAGCTTTCTTACTTCTTCCTACAAAGAGCCATTCTTTGCTAGAAGTTCCTTGATTACCTCATTAGCTTCATCTGAACTACTTGATGGTAAAAGGTCTTCAATCTTTTCTTCAACATACTGATGGTCATTCATTTGTCTTGCAAGTTCCTTCCTTCTCTTCAAGGATTGAGAAATATGCTCCTTTGCTTCTTTGAGTTGAGCCATAGCCATTTCCAGATCTAGCTTTTCATTTTCAATAGCTTTGTCAAGTTTGAATATCTCCATTGTCCTTGATCTTTTCTCAAGTTGTCAAGCTTTTTCCTGAGAACCAAACTGCTCTGATACCAATTGTTGGAAATATTCAAGGTATGATAGGTTATTGAGAGGGGAGGGGTGAATTAGTAACTTCAAAACTTTTAAATGATTCAGCACTTTAACTATTCACCATTCATTCATCTAATCTATTGTATATATGAGAAATCAAACATCCATAACACATGTACACAGTGATTTGGTAACCAAGAAACCTTCCAAAATAGAAAGTAAAACTAGGGTGGGGATGATACCCACAAAACTTTGTTACTGTAGTATGAAGTTGGCATGTTAAGGCTTACATGGACCACTTCTGGTGATCTACCCTGTTAGGAGCACAAAGGACTACTAGGTCCACCTTGTTAGAGGATTTACAAACATACACTGAAGTATGCACTCTGTTAGGAGATTTATACAAAAGACTGTTAAGTCTACCCTATTAAAGAATTTACAAAACTGATTCACCTGTTAGGATGAAATAGTAAATCTACTTACAAACTTGATTTGCTGATTAGATCCTTGAAGTATAGATCACCTCTTGTGACTGATGAATCTTTGTTGCTCCTTG
This sequence comes from Cupressus sempervirens, assembly GCA_028749045.1. Lineage (NCBI taxonomy): Eukaryota > Viridiplantae > Streptophyta > Pinopsida > Cupressales > Cupressaceae > Cupressus > Cupressus sempervirens. Next base: position 529,582,585 of record CM053783.1, on the reverse strand, counting down.
ACATTGCTGAATATTATGCTCTTCTGCTGATTCGCTTTCATTATTCTCAAAACATTACATTTCTTATCTTTTTTTTCTTACATACATACATTGTAAATGATATAATACATTACATATATACCATTCCAATAATTACAATTGTAAGGTCGGCCAAAACACAAGTGAACAAAATATTATTGAGTTAGCCAAACAGTAAATAATTCGGGTTCACTAAATTGACTCGGTGACCTTCTGATACTCGTCGTCCACTGCATTACTTGGCATCATCATGCACTTGGTAGAAGTGAAGGTTGGGTCCATACTAATCACTTGACGTAGTTTTGAACTTGATAACCATTGGAGACTCCATAGCTATAGTATCACTCGGTAAAAATTGAATCCTTTGTTTACTTTGCTTTCACTCGGTAAACACTGCACTTTTATTACTCGGTAAACACTGCACTTCCATCACTCAGTAAACACTAGATTCCCATGACACAGTCTAACTACTCAGTAGACACTGAGATGCTTGGTGTAAACTATAAAGCTCGGTTAACACTAGAATGCTCGGTGTGAACTGTGAAGCTCGATTAACAGTAGAATGCTTGGTGTGAACTGAGAAGCTCAGTGAGTGTAGGAAACTGAGTGCTAAGCTCAGTAGCCATACTGATAGAGATAAGTGTTTTCACTAATGGAAATAATAACTTAATGCCAATAGTTTCCTCAAAAATCCAAGTTGTCTTCCAATAAAGTGTATACAAAAAAAAAAGAGCAAACTAATCACAAATGCTCTATTTTTTATTTTTTGCTTTTGACCTAGACAACAAGACCTGATTTGTTTACTATTATTTTAGCTCCAAAAACATAAATGAAAACAAAAGGCCACTACTAAAAATTAGTGAACTTTCCCAAAATGAAAGAAATTTAGGAATATCTCTTAATTTGTGCCCTAGGGACCCATTTTGTCAAAACAAACTAGTTTTTTCAAATCAAGTTATTGAGCCCTAATATGATCTCCAAATTCAAAACACAAAAAATCAACTACCTATATAATTTAAAGACTTTATGTTGGTGTAAATACATATTTACTATTTACACTTACTTAAGTTTACTTAGGTTAATGCATTATTTTATTATTTTGTATTATTTTATTATTTTATTTTGTGAGACACTTAGGAGTTTGAGCACCTTTTTGAGTTGTCATGTTGACAACACAGAAGTATGCAACTCTATTTCAGCACATGGTGTCTACAACATTGATTTGTGTGTTACACCCTTGTAGACTTATCCTCTCATCACCGCACTTACTTTCGTGCTTAATGGAGGATAACCCATATCTGGTGGACATGTGCTTGGTTGTATGACTTATCATGTCACTAATTCTAATGCATTATAGATGCATCTCAGAGGCCTTTATATATAGGCACTCCTAGTGTACTCTTAATGTGCATATTGCATTGAATACATTGTTATTCTGATCATACTCCTTTTCGGTCTACAATTGTGCTTGTGTTTGAGGTCTTAGTTCTTGGGTGAATTTTTCCCTAAGGAAAATTCTTACATGGTATCAGAGCTTGGAGATTTTCTCTTCACATAGTCATTCAAGACCATTGTTGCTTTGTCGGCCTAGCCCGAATCTAGAGTACTGCAAAAATTGAGAGCATCTAGAACTAGATCTAACTTCACCATTACGTCTGAAATGCTGATTCAGTGAAAATTGACTATAAATTTGGCTACCTTAGCCTAAAGTCAACCATTAGGCAAAAAAAATTTGTAAATCGGCACCCAAAGGCCCCTATTTGCAATTCGAGTATGGTCATTTGTAGATCTATTTCGTTAATCTTTCAAGTCTATAATTTAATTTTATACATTATTTTTTTACTATATTATTTTGAAAAAAAAAATTGCCCTCCGGGCAGGTAGCAAAGAAATTTTTTTGCAGGTACTAGGTTGTTAGATCCTACCGCTAAGCAGAGGAATATTCCTATGTTATTATTTCGACCGGCTAGCACAAGTTCCTGCAAGTTTAGTATGAATCTAGGCATAGCAGACAAAGATTGGCTCACATTTTATACCAATAGTCAAAATCTGGCCAAGATCCTACAATTCTGGCCCACCAAACTGACCCGCGACAAGTCTCCAAGACACCGGTGGCCTCTTTTATTGACAACTCATGTGACATACTTTTTAAACACTGCCTATGGCATTCACCATAGCAATGTGGGATTTTGTTTAAGAATCTCAGCACTGGAAACTTAATCTGGCCCTGTCAATACCTCTTGGCATGGCACATATGACCAAGCTCCTACCTGCCATGTCAAGCTTAGCTCTTGCCAAGATTCATCCACCACGCGGCTTGATGCCATTTTCTCGCAGACCTAGTGATCACCATGTCGAGCAATAGTAGTGATCTATGCAACACCACATCACCACCCATCTGTAATCCATGTCAGTGTTAGAATTACTTTAGAATAACTGAGAGGGGAGGGGTGAATCAGTTATTCAAGGTCTAGATGTCCCTTTCAAATCTTTACCTAAGTGTGGTTAATCTATTCAATCATTCATTCATTCAAAATTTAACTTGTCTAATTAGCAAGTTACTATAAATCATCATATAAGTATAACACACATGAAATCAACACATGACACAGTGATTTACGTGGAAACCCAATTTGGGAAAAACCACCAATAACATGCTACTCAATTCTCACTCTTCTGAAGTGATGCCCTGTGAAAGGTCTGCCCTATTAAAGGCTTACAACACACACTGTTAAATGTGACCTCGTTAGAGGATTTAACCACCCTGTTAGAAGTGGGCCTAGTAAAAGGACTTTAGAACATTCACTTGGAATGTCACCCTGTTAAAGGATTTACAAATGGCTATTAGGCCAACCTAAGTCCATAAGATTTTCAGATCAAATACAATTGCTAGAAAGTATTAGAAAAGCTTGACCCGATTACAATATACAACTTATCTTGTACATCTCATATCACTTCTCAGCTCATACCCTTGCCTGGCCTTCTATCTCTACAACTCTTAACTGTTTGCCTTATCTTTCAAGCTTTGTCTCCTTGAGTCTCCATACTCAATGTACCAATGCAATTATCTCTTCATGACCACTCTTAGAAGTAGAGCCTCTATGCTCTTCCTTCTCCTAGATGTCTCCTTCTTGACACCCTTTCAATCACTTCGTAGATTTCGGCACTTCTATAGCAACAGTATCAGCAGCTTTCTTCTTCTTGGTTTATGACTTCTTAAATAGAAGTCTTGGAGTTCCTTTTCCCACTCAATTCATCTTTTCTTAAATTTCAATTCACATGGATTAGGTAGGATTCATTACATCTAAACTATATTTTGTTTCCTCTAGAAAATTATTGAATAATCCATTAGAATTCACCCAAAAAAGGTTTACATAGGATTCTGTGCCAACAACTCATCATCTTTATCCTCCAACTTGTTCATAAAATTCAATGTAACCACTAAGTTGGCTTGGATTTGGTGAATCTTCGTTATTTGAAATAATGTAGCAGCTCGGCACTATTGAAATACTGGTGCTTGGCACATATTGTGTTTACTCTGCATCAACTATGTTTTTCTTGATGCTCAGCACCTAAAGATCACTCGGCGCATACTAAAATTTTTTTGATGCTCAGCACCTAATCTTTACTCGGCACTTGAAGATCACTCAACACACACTAGAAATATCTATTACTTGGCTTCTACTAAGAATTTTCTTGGCTTCAAATGACTTGCTCGGCACCCACTAATGATCTTAGTTAAAGCTGTGTAGTCAACCTTGTTACAACTTCCTCCTCCAATTTATCTAAGTGTGACCAACCTCTATATCTTTGAGTATGTCATCAATACATTATTTAACCATTGTCTTAACTTATCCTTGCACTTCTTTACAACATCATAACTCAACCTTTCCCTTAGGTGTTCTTGTTACATCTTGTTGATCAAATCCTCTTCATCAATCAACTAAGTGATAGTGCATGAATCTTACAACCAAATATCATCCCTACAAATAGTAGGTTTGACATCAATGGAAAAACAATGATTGAAAATAATCTTTCACAACAATCTCCCTCTTTGATCTTTAACAACAATGAGCTTTTCAATCAGATTTCCAACAGTTAGCACACTTCCATACACTACCACATCACATAGTCATACAATCTGTACTGTATGGACAATCTAGTCACCTTGACACATCACCAAGCTACTAATTTTTTGCTAATGTCAGCATTTCACTATATTAAATTTGATGGTCATCTAACCATCATTCCTAGTCATTTTTCAACTACTACAATGGTTGTTTGATTGTCAATTTTAAGATAGCAGTTTTCCTACCAAACTCGTCTCTAGATTGCTTTTTGATTTGGCAGCCTAACTTTGTGAGGCCATAACTCAGACATTCAGACTCCAATTCAGGTGCAATTTTTTTTTGAAATTGGGTAGAATTCCCTAAAATTTTTAGTGGTGGTGTTCTTTTCTAGTTTTGGTGCAAGGATTTTTCAAAAATTGTATTTTTTGGCAACTCTACTTGCTTAATCTTTCATTTTGCAGCTTCAAATGCTCCATAATTTTTTTTGAAAAATGCATTGATTTGTGACCAGAAATGATTTTTTATGAATAAAGAAAAAATGATAACTGATGCTAATCAACTCCAAAATATCTAAAAATTGGAGTGGAACATCTCGGATGCACCCCCAACTTGGAAAAAAAATCAAATTTGAACTCAAAGTAGTTTGAAAGATATGATCAAATCTTCAAAAACTAGGATTTTGGCCTTCAAAACAATCTGCACAAGGATTGGCCTTAAAACCAAAGTGAGAAACTTGCAAAACCACTTGATTAGATCCAATAAATGACTATCAAAAACTAGAAATAAGCATGCAACTAAAATGCAAGCAAGAAAATAGAGCTAGAAACTTGGTTCTAACCCCACAGTGGGTGCCAAAAATGTGTGTACAAAAAGTATCACACTTCTATAAACCATTCTACTCAAGAATACCCATGAAAGAGGGAATCTCAAGAGGAATCTTATAGCTCTCTACATATGACATTCAAAGGTGCAAAAGTGAAATGGTGGCTCTCAAATGGATCAAAGTTGTACAATCCTTGCAAGGTGCACCATAGAATGAGAGATTCAAATAGTAGAGGCAATGAGTGTTAATATCCAAGAATCCTCAAATGGGTATGCAATGCAAGATGAAAGTTAAACTAAATGAGATGCAAGATGCAAGCTAACAAGTATGCAAGATTATAAAACCCCTATTTAGACTAGGTGAGATAATATAAAGCATAAAAGTGAACTAAACTAAGAATGTCATAATGCAAGAATGAGAAAGAAAGTATGAGATGCAAATGCAAGAGTGCTCCAAATTCTCCAAAGCTCCAAAGTCACCAAGAAAGCCTGCAACATAATGTTAGCATGAGAATCTAAGATTAGATAATGAAGGGAGATCTCTCCTTTTAAAGATAAAAGGATGGTAGGGATTAAGAGGCATAATCAAGGGAGGAGAATGCATCTTGAGTGATCCATGTGCACAACACAAGCATCTCCACCAATCATAATAAATAATTGACTTTTGAGAGGTAAATAAATGTGTGGAGGAGAAATAAATTTATTTTTAAAATAGAAGATTCCTCTCACATAGAAAGTTGTGCATTCATGTGTAGACAAAAATGCATTTTCCTCTTATTTTTAAAATAGGAATAATGCTTTATGTGTGCACACTTAAGATATGTGAGAAGTGGGGATTTTTTATTAATTAAAAGAGAGCAAGTTCTTCTAATTAAATAAAAGACTTAGGATAAAGTGGTCAAACCATAGGTTATAATCAAATAAATAGATTTTTGATGAATTGATCAAAGATAAGCAATAAATAAATTATGCAAAAATGTTAGAAAGGGGGCTTATAGTCTAGATGACCATTTTTGGGTGATTACATTTTTCCCTCTTTGACTAATGTGTGATCAACCTAGAAATGCATTAAGTCAAAGAATGAAGAAATCAATCAAGTAGCAGAGAGATCTGACTCTAAATAATGAAGTGCAGAGAGATAGTAGATCCTAAATGCACAACCTATTAGCGGCAATACTAAACATTGGGAGAGAGATAAAAAAACATCAATGCTTGAGATGAGTACTAATGTGTGAAAACCAAGATCAAGTTTACAAATCAAGAGAAAATAGAAATGTAAAGCATATGCTCCTAACAAAAAGATGTGGCCATGGGATCTAGCACCACAGTGGGTGCCAAAAGTGTGTGTAAAAAAAGTGTCACACTTCTATTAACCATTATACTCAAGAATGCCCATGAAAGAGAGAATCTCAAGAGGCATCTTATAGCTCTCTATCTATGATGTGAAAAGGTGCAAAATAGTGAAATGGTGGTTCTCAAATGGATCAAAGATATGCAACCCTTATAAGGTGCACCATAGAATGAGAGATTCAAAGAGTAGAGGCAATGAGTGCCAATATCCAAGAATCCTTAAATGGGTATCTAATGCAAGATGAAAGCTAAACTAAATGAGATGCAAGATGCAAGCTAACAAGTATGAAAGATTATAAAACCACTATTTAGACTAAGTGAGCTAATATAAAACATAAAAGGAAACTAAGCTGAGAATATCATAATGCAAGAATGAGAAAGAAAGTATGAGATGCAAATGTAAGAGTGCTCAAAATTTTCCAAAGCTCCAAAGTCACCAAGAAAACCTACAACATAATCTTAGCATGTGAGTCTAAGATTAGAGAATGAGGAGAGAGTTCTCCTTTTTTTTAAATGGATGGTAGGGATTAAGAGGCAAGAGAGGCATAATCAAGAGAGGAGAATGCATCTTGAGTGATCCATGTACACAAGAATCTCCACCAATCACAATCAATAGTTGACTTTGAGAGGGAGAGAAATGTGTGGAGGATAATTAAATTTATTTTGAAAATAGAACATTCCTCTCACATAGAAAGTTGTGTATTAATGAGTAGACAAATATGTCTTTTCCTCTTATTTTAAAAATAGGAATAATATTTTATGTGTGCACACTTAACATAAGTGGGAAGTGGGGATTTTTATTTAATTAAAAGGGAGCAAGTTCTTTTAATTAAATAGGAACTTAGGATATAGTGGTCAAACCATAGGTTAAAATTGAATAAATAGTTTTTTTTATGATTTGATCAAGAATAATAATTTAAGAAAAAATACTAGAAAGGGGGCTAATAGACTAGATGACCATTTTTGGGTGATTACACTTGAAAATCTTGAGGCAATTTTAACCAAGGAAGAGTTTTTTGGACAAAAATTTAGAGAGACATGGCTAGCAGAAGGGGATAGAAATACTTTTTTTTTCCACAAAAGTACTAAGGTGAATAGGACATCCAAAATAATAAAATAGCAAAGGGGAAGTACGTGAGAAACTAGAAGACATATCAAATGAGATAGTCAATTACTTTTTGAACACTTACAATGATAGGGACAAATCTAACCTAGGAGCACAAACAATAATGTTGTCCTCCATCCCAAACCTTATTGAAAAAGAAGACAACAAGAGTCTAAATAAAGAAATTACCTTTGAAGAATTTACAATTGTGGTATTTCAAATGAATATGAATAAAGCTCCTAGCCTGGACAGTTTTAACCCAAAGTTTTTTCAAAAATGTTGGGATATTATTGGACATGATCTACACGAGGCCATCGAAGCAACTAGGAATTCAAGGTCAATCCTATCTTTGATTAATAAAACTTTAACAACTCTTATCCCCAAAAAAAATAACTTCAAAACAATTGGAGATTTTAGGCCCATCTCTCTTTGCAATACAGTTTATAAGATTTTGTAAAAAATATTGCTAACAGATTAAAAGTCCTTCTTCCTAAGATTATCTCAGAAGGTCAAATAGGTTTTTTTCCAAATAGATTCATCCTAGAAGGGACTATTATTGCTTAACAGATCATTCACTTTGCCCAGTCTAATGAAGGTTCATGCATGTTGATCAAGCTAGATAATTAGAAAGCATATGATAAAGTTAATTGGAGATTTTTATGTAATTTCTTAGAGGCATTTGGATACTCCAAAAGTTGAATAAACCTTATTTGTAATTTTATCACCACCCCTAGGCTTTTTGTTTTGGTTAACGATAGGACAGAAGGTTTCTTTAATATGTCAAACAGTATTCATCAAGGAGACCTACTATCACCATTCCTTTTTGTCATTATGAAAAAAGATTTAGGACAATCTATATAAAAATCCCATAATGAAGTAATATTGGTGTCTAGGTAGAAAACAATAATCAAAATATTACCTAGAAACAATTTGCAAATGATACTATTCTTCTAGGAAAAAGTACAAGAGAGGAAGCAGTGCAATTGAAAACATTTTAAACAATTATATGGAAAATTCAGGTCAAAATATTAACACTGACAAATCAAAGATCTTCTATGTGAATACTAAACCTAAAGTTGAGTAAGAAATATGTTGTATCTTGGGTTTCAAATCAAGGAGTTTTCCATGTAAATATCTAGGGATTGTTAGAATGAATGCTGATGATAATACTTTGGGGTAGTATCTTAAGCATTGGAGAGTATTGACATGTTGCATTCATGACTATGTTTTTCATTGATGTCAACATAGAATGGTTTTTGTAAAGACTGGCTGAGTAGCAGAAAAAGATCTAAATGGTACAAACAATATTTTGATTGTCTAGTGATGTGCAGTCATGGACATATTGTACAGTGTCCTGATGACGTGGTTAAGTGCGCAAAGTCTAAGTCAAAGACATATGAAAGTTGTACCTAATCTTCAAAGAGCAGTTCAAAGATAGAGTATTGGGAAAGTAGTTTTTGATGTTTGTTCCTTATCTTACGTTTGAGATGCAATGAGAAGATGCATAGTCAGGTAGTCACAGAGGACAATCTATTGGTTACATCAGTGAGTGTGCAAGCCCCAGTATCACAGGAGTGAAGTTTTGTATAGATTGTGAGACGAAAATGCTATTGTAATTATAATTAATCAATTATCTTATTATAATTAATTTGGAAAGCCTCAAGGCTAACTCAAGGAATTATTTTGAAGATATGGTATAAAGGAAAGATGTTTACTTTGTTTGTAAAGTTTGTGTGATCGATGGTAGTATCTATTGGAGTGCAAAGTGTGAAAAGGAGCAAAGTATTTGGTAAAGGCATGTAAGTGATCTAAGGGATTATTGGATGCAATTTTTGTGATTTGATTACAAGATCAAAAGGAGAAAACGCCTGGTTAATAGGACAGAAGAAGAGGAAGGGAGTGCATTTCATTTCTATTATTCTGCAAGAAATAATACATAGATCGTTTGAATAGTGGGTTCATTGATCTTCCCTTTGAAGTTGTTTGGGTAGTGGGTCCAGCTGTCTTCCACAACTCCTAACAGGGTTGGCACAACTTCTAACTGGGTTGGAATCTCCTAACATGGATTCAAAGTCTCCTGACAAGGACTCATATGTATTGAATGTAATCATAGACTCCTAACAGGGTTCATCCTCTAACATGGAATATTTATATTAGTAGATCATCTTATGGGTACCATCCTCATCGAAGTTTTCCCTATGATAAAGGGTTTCCCTAGTTAACATATCTAGTGTTATTGTGTATGAGTATCTTGTTGTGGTTTCTGATTATATTGCTCATATGGTTAAAGTTTAATAAGGCTGATAATTATGATATTAGTTGGATAACTGATTCACCCCCCACCCACCCCCCGTGGACTACATATTAGCACTAGGAGCAACAAGCTTCATAAATATATCTTTACCAAAATCTATCAAAATTTTAACAACTAGAAAGGAAGATGGTTGTCCAACGTAGGCAAAATAACAATGATCAAATATGTTCTTACGGCTATCCCTACTTACCAAATGTTGGTTCTTCCCCTTAATTCATTAAGTAAAAATAAATTAGAGGATGAAATTAGGAACTTTTTTTTGGCAAGACTCTTAAAAAAATAAGAAGTTTACTCTAATTAAAAGGGAAACTATGTGTAGGTCAATTAAGAATGGTGATCTTGGTATTAAGAACTTATCTTGGCAAAATATAGCTTTAGGAGCTAAGCTTGTATAGAATATTCTTAAGGACCTTAATAGGAAATGTTTGTCAATCCTTCTAAATAAATATGTCCTAAATGCATAACCAATAAATATGTCCAAGGCTTACAATCACCCAAAAGGGTCTGAATATGGAATTTCATTAAATCTTGTATCCCTGTCATAAATGATAAATTATCTTGGGGTCTAGCTAATAGGGACTCTGTACTATTATGTAAATATTCATGGGCAAGATACACTCCTTTGGAGTCTATAGGTCTAGATCAAGATATCAAGAATATTCTAAGTGAAGTTGGAAATGGAAAGACCTTAACAATTCCCCTTTAATCGAGATCTAGAAGATTTCCTTTAAGAAAAATATTTTGAATAGAAAATTTAACATTAAAAATAAGTTTAACAAACTAATTTGGGTTGGCTATAAAGATGGGAAATATAAGTTCAAAGAAGGTTACAAATTTTTATCCTCTCCCCTCAATTCTTTAGTATCATCTCTCCCTATTAATCTTTGTTGTGATAGAAATTTTGCCTCTAAAGTCGAAACCTTTTTATGGGTGGTTATGCAAAATAAATTTTCCTTATGGTAGAGAATGTTGGCTCAAAATTTGTGCAAAATTGAGTTGGCAATCTGCCATCCTTTATGATCTTCTTGGACACCTTATGTAATGGATGGCAATGCTCCATAAAGGCCTATATCCAAACATTTGGAAGATTGTTCCTTCAATAATAACTTGGGAATTATGGAAAGAAAGGAATTGTCACACCTTACAAATCAAAGAAATGTTGGCTAATTACTATCCAATGAGATGGAAGCTAATATTGGAAAAACATTGAATAATAGAATAAGTAAACAAAACTATTATAAGGGTATATTCTCTATTATGGATGACATCATCCATAAGAATTGGTTTGGATTAACCATCCCAACCCTATTTGGGAAAATATATCCTATTAGTAAGGAAGAAAGAGCTAACTATAAATGGACCCCTCCTAAATGTGGGTGGTTTAGGCTTATTTTTTATGGAGCCTCTAGGAGGAACCTAGGGAAAGCATGTATTGGTTGTGTTATCCATGACCATGAAAGAAAGGTGGCTGCCAAACTAGATTTACCATTTCTTTAAACAACCAACAATATAGTATAAATTATGGCATTAATTGAAGTATTACAACTTAGTAGGGACCTAGGTATTACTAGACTTGAAATAGAAGGTGACTCGTAGATTGTTATTAATGGATTAAGGGAGGGTAAAACTGCCAATTGGAAAATCTAGTCACTTCTTAACATAGAATTAGATTTGTTAAAATCCTCTCAAGACTTTGAATTTAAGCACATTTATTGTGAAGGTAATAAAAAGGTCAACAATTTGGCTAACAAAGGAGTAGATGGTGTAACTTTAACTTAAAATTTAAATTTTACATACTATCATATAGCTTAGTTTACTGATAACTAGATTTCTTGTGTGTGTGTGTGTGTGTGTGTGTGTGTGTTTGTTTTTACTTGTTTATAAGGTTATCTTTATATATCCTATAATCTCTCCTTCTTTAGGCTCTAATTTTTTTTTATAAATATCTTTACTTTGTGCTTAATAATTGTTTAGGTAACCCCTTAGGACAAGTTTCTATACTTAAAAAATAGAACAATACCCTATATTTGATTCCTCAAGGAGGTCAATATGGCCTCTTAAACTAGGCTAAATGCTAGTCTTGAGATAGGTAGAGTATTAATTTAATTTTTAACCCATAAATATTCCCAAGATCTAGAATGACGTATTAAAGGTTTTGTCTTTAAAACCAAGTAGACTAGTCTAGGGGCATTAAGAATAGAGGTATGATTTCAAGCACAAAAGTGAAGTTGAGATTTATTGCACTAGTTGTTCATTATTTTGTTTAGATATATTCCATCTTAGGAGAGATAAATGTCAATCATAGTTTTTCTACCCACCCTTTAAGGCTTTTTTGATCTCGCAACATGGTGATATAAACCTTATATTTAAAAATCTATTTATTGAAATCATTTAGTATCACTTTTGATGACAAGTTTTTCATTATAATCATTAACTCTCCACCCTACAAATGTCTTTTATAACTAAGAAATATTTTCCATTTAAGAACGGTCATCATTCATCATCAGCTCAAAAAACTAGTCCCTTAACTCTTCATTAATAACAATAACAATAATCACTTGCTAAATTTAGCGATCAGTTTAGTTTATCATTGTTAGGCCAAATTGTGTCACTTAGGGTTACTAACTTTAAGTATTGATAATATCTTAAACCAAGTTTCTTGTAACATGTGACCAGGACATAAAGGCCAATATTATAATTACACCTCATTAACAAATGTCAATCATGGTCTAGTTACAAGAACAATTATTATTTCAAGAATTTTGAGATATAAAATCTTCCTTAATATGGGGTATATAATAATTATTACCAATTGAACTCCCTATCTCAATTTTTTTTGGACAATTCTTATCTCCTCCTCTTTAAAATCTAAGTTTTGTAAATACTCAATGCTATTCTTAGGTGTCAATCTCCATACTTCATTAGATTATCTTGCATACTATAATTGTCATATTTCATTCACATGAAAATAGGACTATGGATTTTTTAGGTTTGCTAAAACCAAATAGATGGAGTAGGATTTTACAAGTACCTAATGACTTGGTGTGGATGGTAGTGAATAGAATATTGGGAGAAAAACATTTTGATTATATCCACACTTGGAGGATAAAAAATGAGGTTATTGGGTGCTTTATAGCTTGTTTCCTATGAGTTGATATTAATCAGTCAGATATAGTGAGGCTATGTGAATATATATTTCTACATGGATGAAAGGACTCCACAATGTTGTTTTTAACATCAATAGTAGATTGGAGATCCCTTATCCTAAAGCCTACATGGGTTGGGCCATCGAGAGTCTTAAACTGGTCAAAATTCCAAAGTGACCTATTATGTCAATTAAGGACCCTGTTGCATTAAATAAGGCATGGTCTGGAATGGTTTCCAATGTGAATTTCCTTCTTTGATGGTTCAATTGGACCAAAGAAAGAAACAACTAGTGGTTGGACCTTTGTGCAAGAAAGTTAAAGTGAGTATTTCTCCAATTATTGATTGCGGTGACCATAATGATTATAAGTTCACATTGCCCAAGCTAAAGAAATCAAAGAACTCCAAGAAATTCTTGGTGACATCATGCTTCAATGACGCAAACAAGGATGAGGACACTGATGAGGAGTTCTTTGTAATTCATCATCCATATGCATAAAGATATCCTTCTTCATGAGTGCTTGTTTTTCCTATGTAGATAGTATTTATTATTTTAGTTAGGCTAGCTAGAAAATACAACTAGATTCAATGCTGTCATAGGATTTTTTTAGTTTCACTATATAAGAAAAAACCTTATTGTCTTAGCAAGATTTGAACTACTATAATCAATTCAAAGTAAATGTACCTATGGGGTACTCTATTTTTTGCTATCCTGATATAGTTGATGCTTTAAAACTCAATAGAAGGAATATCTTTTATAATGCTTTAATTGAAGCTAATAAGTTTTTGATCATTTGTTCTGTGTAATAGAAAGTAATGTAAAGGTAAATAAAAGTTTGCAGTATCTATTTTCATATTCACAATGTAATGTTAAATTAATAAGTGGTGTAATTTTCTATATTTGATATATAATAGTCTGAGACTTAAAGCTTTGCAATAGAATAATTTTTTATCATTAAAAGATTAAACTCCTTAATATTTTGTAAATCATGTCATATTTTTTCTCCTTGATTCTCTTGCATCCTGATGATGGATCATGTAGTATGATCTGAAACATTGATGACAAAAAAACTCACACAATCATACCCAGAAATCAAATATGACATTATTTATGGATTGTGGAAATCTGATAGCTCTGATTTTGTAAATCATTATTGCATTCCTTTTAGTGCAAGAATATGCTATGTTTGATTCAAATAAATTTTCTCTAGCCCTCTATCAGATTAAATTCATATGGATGACAGTAGGAAATAATTCTATATCAATATAATTGCTAATTTTAACCCTCAGTTGATCTTGTAGGTAAACGTGCTAATTAATATTTTTCTAATAAATTAAGAAAATCTATTAAGATTTAAAAAAAATTAAGGAAAGTTGGATAAAAGATCTATTTGTTTCTAATCTATGTTCTAAACCCGTGATTTTTTTAAGATCAATATCGATATAGATTTACTAATTTCTACTCAATTTTAGTATATCTAATATGGATTAGGTTTAATTTGGCATATCTCTAATGTTGTAGATCTCCACTTGGTTGTTTCTCGCCTTTTTTTGATATTTTGATTTTCAATATATTTATGTGTCTCATTTCCTTTATTTCCCCTATTAGTCAATCACTAATTGTTTTATTGCATTTCTTAAAAATGGTATCCTAGGATTATTCTCTTCTACTTGAGCCTCATCATTATGAATCTTACAAGGTTTCTAATTTTAATATTAATTTTCTCCTTATGTTTTGGCTTGGTAGAATTGTTTGAATAGAGGCCAAACCTTTGTCTTAGATACATTAAGACCATAAGTTTCTTCTTCAATATTCATTTGGTAAGGTGATAGGGTACTTGGAGGATGTTGAATGTTTGAAAACCAAAGAGGCTCCCAAACATTTCAATATCTTCATATACCCTCTCCCCTTTTGTTTGTTGCTTCTTTTCTGATTAGGATTTACCTATCATGGTTGGCTACTACTAGTGTACAATTATTCTAAGGCAATTCATTCATCCATTTGTTTGATAGTTTCTTTTCCATAATGTTTTTCCTTTTTCTCATTTTTTTTTTTTTTTTTGAGTTAACTTGTGTAGACCCCATGGTAACCAATTGTGTTTTTTCCTCTCTTCTTAGGCTTATTTGTGTCAAAATCTCTCCTTATCAATGGTCCTTTTATATTTTTATATTTATACTTTAGGAAATCTTGTCTATAGGTAGGTTTGGGTACTCAACCTAGACCCCTGAGGAGATTACAGACATCTTTTCAAGTCTCTTAGATAGATCCTACTAGTGCCCCTCTATCCTTTAAGGTGAGATTTAAAGGATCAATTTTTTTCTTGATGGGGGATGCTCTACCTTTTTTTGATGTATCTTAAGAACAAATTTGGTAGGATACACTAGTAAGGTAAGTATCCAACATCAAGACTTATCACTCTCCTCTAATTCATTGTATCCAGTACCTAGAGAAGAAAGTGAGGTGATTATAGTTTACAATGTTGATATCATTTCTAATATTGAATATGTTATAACAATATAAGTAACATGCAACTTAGTATAGGAGAAAAAAATCATAATAAAAGATTTAGAATAGAAAATGAAAGGTCAGCTAGTAATAGGTTAAGATGAGTAAACCAACAATTATGTAATTTAATATTAAGTTTGTATAAAAAAGCCTTTCGAGATATCTACAACAATTGATATTCTTATATGGTTAGAAAACAATCACCATGATATTCTACCTACCACACACTGGTTAGTTTGTTCCTAATATATAAGCCATTAGTATTGCTATGAGAAGCATAGGTCTCACTTATTTTTAGGTCCAAACATGGATACAATATAAATCTACATGGGCCAAATTCTCAAATTGCATTTAAAGGACCTAACATTGGTCTAATGATCAAAGGCATGCTTCTAACCTCACATTTTTTGGTTATCACAGAAGTCTATAGAATTCGTGATAAATAATTCATTTTCAATCTTGATTGATATCAAGTTCCTTTAAACATAACTTTAATTTTTGAAGCAATGGTTCATATGGTTGAGTTTGAAAAATATGACAGTCTTATTATGTAGGAGGTTATTAAAAAATATATTTCTTGGAAACTTGGAGAAGGTTTTGATAAATCTTAATGAAGAACGTCAAGTTCCTAGACCTTGTAACTATGACATAAATCTAAATGGAAAGAATAATTTGCCTTTGTTCCCCATTGTGTTCACTGTGTATTGTAAGAGCTTTAGAAAATGGAAATATGTTATTAGAAGAAATGTAGATTTTTTAAAGCAATTTCTCCATGTAAGATTCCTATCATCTTATGGTTGGATTAACCACTTTATGGATGAAGACCAGGTTAGTATTTGGGAGGACATAGACAAAAAATGTATTGAATTCATAAAACCAAATGATCCTTTCGATGAGGTATCATATTTTGATGTAACTCCATCTCCTTAATGTGTTATCTAACCTTTGAGTGAAACTAGTTAGGATAATAATGGCAAAGATGGTAAAACCCATTCAAGCTTCAAGAATAATAAAGGGTCTAAATTTTTACATGTCTTTATCATTGTTTGATGTAAATTTTCTGCAATGTTCTTAAATGAACTCATGAATGCAAAATTTAGATTATAAGAGCATGGAATCTTATCACATTTTTTATTGAACTTTCTAATCTGGTTATTCTAATTCATGGTTATACTGAGTTTATCTCTAAGTTTTCATGTGTCTTAGTTATTACTTCTATTATTAAATGGCTTTGTTTAATTAAGAAATATTACATTCCATTATGAACTATATGTGAATTAACATATTCTTGTTAAAAGATGAAGCAATGAAAATTTAAAGCAATAATATTATTTATGGATACTAATATTGGATCTTAGTCATAGAATGAGATGTGGAAATCATAGGTGTAAGGAGAATACATATCAAAGGGCCAGTAAAGTAAAGATTCAATTGACAATTTTTAGTTCTAGAATATATATTGTTAGTTTGCTTACTTTAATCTCTATAAATTCAATTCAAATATTGAGGGAAATACCAGAGATGCCTTTTCCCATCTCTTATCTTTTAGTGCCTTATTGAGATGTGAATCGTGTTATTTCTAATAAAATAAAATAAAATAAGTCTTGGCCTTTGGACCTTTTACCAATAAAAAAATGTGCATACATTTTTGGAGAAGATGGTTTTAGAAACAAAAAAGGTAAAAGTTTTTGTGGGGTTGTAAACTGTTGAAGTAGGATTGATAACCCATGACTATCAAAGGGCCCATACCCCACCTCTCCAAGTCATGTGCAACCCAGGATCTATGCAAAGTGTATGGCACTATCAGTTTTTGTACTGCAGATGCACAAGTACTCCTCAACCCCTGTGGGTGTCTTCTTTATGGGCTCTACACCAACCACTTTCCTTGGGCTCTACCCTTTTGCTACCTATGTGGCCCTCCACTTGTCATCCATCACTCTAATTCTATCACACTAGTCAACCCTCACACAATACAACTCTTCTATGCTAATGCATTTTTGAGGTCTCTCCAATGGTGATTCTAGATTGCATAAAGATCAGCCCCACCTACCATCTCAGCTTCTGCTCCACCACTTATTTATTAGTGGGCTATGATTTTTCATTTATTACACTAATGTGAAAAAGGGGTGCACACAATTTTATGTATGCATACATCACCACATGCCCTACACTTGAGTTCCATCTTCTTCACTCTTCTAATCAATGCATGTGCCACCTTAGCCTACAACATGCCCTATATGGGTGATTTCCATTTTTTTGGTACAATGGATAGTTTATGTTAGAATGTTAGCATAATTGAGAGGGGGGAGGGGGGTTGAATTAGTTATCCAAGGTCTAGATGTACCAATTCAATATACCAAAACTTTAACTACTTTAGATCTAAGCATCCATTAGCTTGGCCTCTATAGTAGATTATCAATAACATCAACTAGCAATCCATTGTCCTAATAATAATAGACTTGCAGAATGTAAAATATTAACAATAAATCATCACATATAAAATCCACACAAGTTTGACAATAGCATTTAATGTGGAACCCCAATTTGGGAAAAACCACCAGTAACATGTCACCAATCTTTTCACTCTTCTGAAGTGAGATTTGTTAGGAGCCTACCTTATCAAGGGTTACAAAACATATTGTTAAATGTGACACTGTTAAAGGATTTAATCACCCTATTAGGAGTGGCCTTGTTAGAGGACTTTAGAACATTCCATTAGAATTCCACCTTGATTAAAGGATTTATATTTGACTATTAGGTCAACCTTAATTAAAAGATTCCAATACTGATATAATGGTTAGAAAGTAACAATAGGTTTTGATCTAACTAATACAACTCACTTTGCAAATACATATCACTTTTCAGCTCACATGTTGATTTATTGATTGGCCTTCATTTTCATCTTTGTCTTTGATCTACTTGGCAACCCTTCAAGCAATCACTCTTCACCACTTCACAACTCTTCTTAGCCTCCTGCTTGAGTTCGCCAATCAATAGCATCAACAACTAATCCAACCTTAACTAGGTTAGCCCTTGTACCTCCTTAAATAGGTAATTTCAATCTTTTTTTGCTTAACCACCACTGTAGATCTTAGGGTTTGGTTAGATTCATTGAATCCTTCCAACATTTTGTTTACTCTTTTCTCTTCTACAAACTTCTCCAAAATTCTCCTTGAATCCTTGTATAGAAACACACAAACATGGTTTCCCTTTATTTAAATTCTCTAGGTAATCCATTCTTAACTTCCACACACTTTACATATTCCAAGAAATCAACTGTGTTGGCTGGAAATCATGATTTCCTCATAATTCATCAAATGATGTCCCTCAATCAACACTGTATTACTTGGTTGCTACTAACATTTTTGTTCAGCACATATACTAATGCTCAATCAATATCGATGCTTGATTGACACTATTTCAACTTGACACATATTGATGCTCAGTCGACACTAGCATCACTTGACATAAACTTTAAGTTCCTCAATATTTTTCCCCTTTGCTTGGTCAAGCCTATGTATTTAGTCATTTTTTGATCACTTCTTCAAGGCTTTAGTAGAACTGTCTTTTTCATTTGTAGCATGATTAAACAATCGCTTTATCTTGTTAGAGTCTAACTAATCAAGTACCCATTGTTGTTTCCTCTCATAACTCAACCTTTCCTCCAAGTGTTATTGTTATCTCTTCTCTCAAATCCTCTTCATCAATTATCTAGATATGGCACTCAAGTCATATAGAAAATTTTCTTACTAATAAGGTTTGACATCAATGACAACATAACAATTATTCCAATTGTAGTTTCCAATAGTTTCCTCAATAGTTTACTATTTGTTTGACAATTTTTGAAGTTTTTGTCTGATTACACATTTTCAAAAGGAGGTTTTAGAATATTTTTAGTATTTTTTGTGGCATTTGTTAGCATTTTATAGTGTTTATCGGCAACTTCATCATTTCTTGGGCATTTTTTGGCACGTTCTAGTATTTTGCGAATATTTGACCAGTATTTTTGGCATATCATAGGAGGTTTCATCCCTTTGAAGATGGTTTGAGCTTTTTCACTAATGGTTTTGGCACTTTAACAAAACCCTTTTTTTATTTTTATGGGGGTTTTGCAATTTATCAATGACATTATCCTTTTTAGCATTTACATGGGCATTTTTTGTCCTTTTTGTTGGTCTTAGATGGTTTTGACATTTGAGTGTCAACACTTAACCACTTTCTACATTGAAGCCAAGTACACTATGTATGTCAAGCCACAATGTGTGCCAAGTCAGATTTCCAACAGGTGTCGAGTGACTTCAGGTGTCGAGCAGTATATGAGTGTCGAGTGATATATAGGTGCCAAGTCACAGTTAATGTAGAGCAATCTAGAACTATACATGTGCCGAGCAATCCAAGATCTTACATGTGCTAAGCAAGATAGAATTTAATAGGTGTCGAGCAAGCTAGGATAGTATATGTGTCGAGCACCAGTAGTCCAGTATGTGCCAAGTAACATAGAATCAGCATATGAGTTTGTGCCCTCACAAACCTAGATGTAAACTATCTTTGGAGCTGACATAGAAGGATTTCAAAGGAGAAAAAGGATAAGGATGAATCTTTTACATTTCCTATGCAATTAGCATACAGCCAATCAGAAAAATAGAGAAGGCATGCAACTAATGAGGAAAATGCAAGGAATAAGTAGGAACTTAAGATTCAATATGGATCATAGATCCATACCTAACCCTAAGTCTTCACAATCTTTAAAAGGAGGTTGAATACCCCATTGCATGTGTGGAAGAGAATAGTGTATGAGGAAACTATACCAAAATTCAATGTGAAATGAGAAAGGCCTAGAGGAACAAAGCAGCAACTACATATCTAGTTGATTAGAATAGTACAAGGGACAAGGGACAAGTTCAAATATCAGATCTCAGAGGATTAAGATCAGAAGGAGTAGATCAAGTGCCTGAAATCAGCAATTGAAGATTGTAAGCAATCAAGTCAAAGATTTCTAATACTTTCTTTCTATTGTATTAGATGTTGAAAATCCTATATTGATAGGTTAGCTTAACAACTAGGAGGGAGAACCTTTGGAGAAGGTGATTTAAAATCCTATTGAACTAGGTGGGTTATAAATCCTATTGTAAATCCTTTAACAGGGTGACACTTCATGTAAAGTGTTTGTAAATCCTCTAACCAGGTCACTATTGACATAGTGTAAAGCCTTTAATAGGACAAGCCTTTCACAGGGTAGACCATTAGAAGTGGTCAAATATTTATTGTTGTAGTGATTTTTGTGGGTATCATCCCCGCCCCAATTTTACCTTCTTATTCCTGGAGGGTTTATGGGTTACCAAATCTAGTGTTATGTGTTATTGTATGTGTTTACTTTATGTTCATTTATATGTTTACATGCATGCAATTTACTTTTTAGCTATTTGATTTAAAGGATTAGAAAAGGTTAAAAGTGTGATACTTATAATTCACTCCCCCCCTCTTCTTAGAAGTACTCTTCCCATTTTGAACATTCCAACACTTTTGTGACATGTGGTGACCATCTGACTACAAATATTTTCTCTAGAACTTACCTTCTTTTTCAACAACAGAGGTTTTCCCAACCAACTAGAATTTTCTAGCATACTAGTTTTTTTTGGTGAGGTGTATTTTTATGGCACATTTTTCTAGTAATTTTTTCTTTTTTACCTTGATGTCTATTTGGATGTCAAATTTGGGATCATCACTCACTAATGTCAGTATTTCATCAACATGCCTACTAGCCCTTCTGACTCAATGTGGACCAACCTTCAGTTTTTTGCTCATATCTCAGGTATACAGACTCCATTTTTAACAAACAAGGTATCATAAAAAAGATGGTTCTGAGCCTATCATAGTGATGCAAGTAATTTTGAGTTTTGATGCATTTTTATGGCATTTTTTGATATCAAAGTTAGGAGTTTTATTTTTCACTCTAGTATACATATCTTGAGCATTTAGTCTTCTTTTAGGAAAAATTTATATCATTGGAAAGCTTGTTCTATGCTCTTTCCAATGATGTTGGTTATTTTTGCACATTCTTCTCTAGGTACATTCTATTCAATTTTTTGCATTTTTGCAAACTGGTGGATATCTTGGTTATTTCAAGTTTGGGGATTATTTTCATTGCTTGGGATGACTCATATTGGGTTATACTTTATATTGTATCAACCTTATGTCTCATCTAATCTTTATTGACATCTATTGTAAGCATTTATGCAAACATACTAAGATAAAGTGCAATATCCCATATGTATTTTTGCTTGAGTTATTTTGCCTTGTTTTTCCTTTTGATTTGAGTAGTGTCATATGAGCGCACTTATATAGATTATTGTATTCTTGGGCTCTACCATATCTCGTGTCTTATACACATGCACTACTATGATTAAGTTCCATGGGGGATTGATGTTTTTTTTTTCATCTATCTTTATCAGTGAATATTCCTTCCGTGAAATTAGCTTCATGACATGTATGAGATTGATCACCTTATGACACTATTATGTATTTTTCTATGCATCTTGATCATGGTTCCTTGACATGCAAGAAAACCCTCTTTCATGCAATGTAAATTGATTAAATAATGATAAATGTAAATGTGAAATTGAACTAATTGAGTTCATCCTTTCATCCATTTGAGTTATGATAATCTAACTTGGGTTATATTGAGAGTTCTGTTTGGAAGCTCCTCTTTCTCTTATATTTTGAATGTTAGTGTGGAAGTAGTTAGTTAATGAATTCCTTTCACATAGTTTACATTGCCAAATTCATTGACCTCAATTTCATCACTAAACATGAAGCTTTCTCATTTCATTTTAACATCTCATCTTCGAGTCATGATAACATCTTCTAGAAATATACATATTGTGTAAGCATTCAATTGGCTCTCAAGCAAGATTTTAAAGGTTTTGGCCTTCAAGAAGTTCAATCAAGGATTCATTAGAGGCCCTTTTTCATGTTGTATTTCCTCTCCAAGATCTAGATTCTTTCATTATTGATAGTGGAGTTGTCCATCAAGCAAGGAGATCAACACTCATCACCATTGTATTTCCATTCAAGTATTCATCATTTTTCTATTGAGCATATTTCATCCATGGATCGAAGAGATGACTTTGTATATTCATTACATATTTAGAAGCATCCTACATTTAAATAATTTAACATTCAATCATCCTCAACAAGCAAGATGACTATTTATATTTATCTTCTTTACATACATTTACATTTTAATTTCAAGGTTGATTCCTTAATCTAGGGTTTGACCAAGGCAAACCCTACCCCAATAAACAAAACCAATTTCTCTTATTTGCAGATACATGATCAAAGTTTTAGACACGTATTTGGATACCATTTTCAAATAAGTTTCTAAATCCATAGAGTTTTAGGAGCCAAGAATACAATTGTCAAGTTTTAAACCTAGCAAAACATATATGTCAAACCATAAACCTACCTATAATTATAATCACCTAAAAATGGTCATCTAAACTATTAGCCCCCTTCTCAGCATTTTGGCTAAATTATTTAATCATTTGCCTAGGCCAAATTGCTAAAAATTAATTTATTTGATCCTAACCTATAGTTTGACTATAATATCCTAAGTCCATATTTATTTAAAAGAACATGTCCCCTTTTAATTAAATAAAAGACCATATTCTTCTAACTTACTCAATATGCACACATAAGGTCTTTTTCCTATTTACAAATTAAAAGAAAAGGCCTTTGTCTCACATGAAAGGTCAACTCATTTTTATTGGTTCACTTGAGCTTGCAAATGGATCATGCCAAAAGCCAACCCCAACCCTTGATCATCCATTTCTTGATCTTGATCTCAAGCATCTATCTACCTTTAAAAGAGAGAGATCTCTCCTTCTCTAGGGATCACGTTTTGAGCTAATGTTATATTGTAGGTTTCTTGATAGGTTTCTTGGAGCACTTGAGGATAACTTCTATTCTTCTTACCTCATTCTTGCATCCCTCATCTTAGCACTGGATTCATTTAGAATATCTTGATTTCCTTTGTTATAACATATCTCACATAGCCTAATTAGCAATGGTTGTAACACATTCATCTTGTTTAGCTTAGTTTCATTCTTGCATTTCATCATAGCATAGTTGATTCTTGCATTGCATGTTTGAGAGCTCTCTTGGATATTTTCACTCTTGCTCTTATCTGAGGAATCTCTTGTTGCATGGTTTACTAGCAAAGGTTATGTCTCTAAGGCTTAGCTGAGAGCTCCTCATAAGCACAAACACACACCTTTTCACTTCATAGATAGGGAGCTCTAAGCCTCCATTCAAGTGTCCCAATCTATGGGACACCTTGGATAGAAGGGTTTAGAGAAGCTCACAAATTGAGTGTACATTTTTGGCTCCCACCATGGGATAGAATGTCCTAGTTTGTCCTCTCAATCTGCACCTTTATCTTGCATTTTCCACTTCTTGTTTTATCTTCTTTTTTTCCTACAATTCAAATTGTAGTGCAATACTTTATCAATATCATATGATAGTTCTTAGTACTATGGTGTGATACTTTTCTAGTAAAAGTATTGTATGCCCATACAAAAGTCTATCGCACTAGCATACAAAGTTCTATCACTTGAGTATAGAGAGGAATATCACACAACACAAAAGTATCATACCCCTATACTAAAAAGTATCATATAGTATTTTGTCAACATAAAACTGTCACCCAACCTATAACTTCTTGTTTTTTGAATTCTTTAGTCAATTTTTGGTTTGTGACAGTCTTCTTTTTGAGTTTTTTAGATTTATTACTATCTGACAGAGGTTTTACTGCAAATTTTACCTTATTTTTGGACTAACCTTCTTGATGGACTAACATTTTTTATTTTAGGTATGCTCTAAACACTTGCAAAATTGATCTAAAAAGATTGCATGTTAAAGATTCAAATGCAAAAAGGCTACTAACAATTCTTTGTTAAAAGCATACAAATAAACAAACAAGTGTGCTTTTGTTCCCTTTATTTTTGTGTGCATCATTATACTAGTTGTTCATTTTTAGGCACATAAAACTTGCAATTAGAGTTTTTTGGTGGTAGAAATGTATGCTCTTCACCCTTGTGGTGAATCAAAAATCTTGACCCACCTTTAGATTTTGAAAGTAAGTGGGATAATTGAGCTTCTTGGTGTATTTGGAGGAACAATTGGAATAGAAGAGTATGCTTTTCACCCTTGTGGTGAATCAAAAATCTTGACCTCCAAAAGTGGATCCATTCTGTGTAGTTTAGAATCCTTTAGAAGGCCTACTCTTGAGTAATCAAGGGGAATGACCCAAGTGGGGACAAGTGAACCTAGCTATTCTGACCCTTTATAAACTTAATGCTATCAAGGACACAAAACTTTGGTAGATGTAGTGCTTCTCTTCACTTAGTGTGAGTACTTGTGGGACCATGAGGAAACTGCTAAGCAAGAATGCTTAAGGTACTCTTGTGACTCTGAGGTCCATTACTAGTCGCAAGGCAAGGTGAATCATAATTGGGTGCAAAAGGAGTGCTACAAATGAAAGCCTTTCCTAAACACCATAGGTTAGAAGCTACCTTATTTTGCCACTCAATATCTTGGTACAAGGATCAATCCTAGTGGATTACCCATATCACCCTAAGATTTAACACTCACCATTTATGTCCCCTTGGTTATGCTAATGGCATCTTCATGACAAAGCCAATTCTTTCATGGGTAACCACTTGGTGTGAGGTGAATGGGCACCAAGTATGGGCCAAGTTATTGAGTAATGAACCGTGACCTTAGGTATTATTTCTTGGCATGTATTTTTGAATGTGCTAGACCCATGTAAACATTCTTGAACACCAAACAATCTCATTAGTATTCATAGAATTTTCTTTTTATATCACAATTGTTTGTTGTCAAGGTTGCTTTGTCTCTTGTCCAATTGTTTGAGACATGTGAATTTACCCTTACTATTTTCAAAGCATGTTGTTTTCTATTGTGAATTGAGGTCCTATACTATCTACACTACATTCTGGTCTGAAACATTCTAGAAATAAAACTAAAACATAGGGTTTTTGAGCTTCAAACTACATTTTCACAGTTCACTGGCCCTTTATCGCATGGCCTTTTAAGAAATGTCATGCAACATTCCATACCTATCAAAGTATCATCTAGCTATTATAAACACTATCACCTGCTAGTTTAAAAGTGTATTGCCCTATTTGAGAGAAACTATTGTATGGGATAAAAGTATCAGCCAACTACAGTAAAGTTTATCGTATGATATTTTTCTAACCTTGTATCATCTAGCCTTCTGAGAAGTATCGCCCATCTTCTGTTGCTTTCAAAACATAGTCAAAATTGCATCTTCGCTGATTTAGGGGTGTCGTCACTTTGTCCCACCCAAATCTAGTAAAAAATTATCCATGTTAGGTATTGTTCTAAGTTGAAAAGATGGGTCTAGCTCAACAAATGTAAGCTAAAAACATCATTGATGGTCACATGTCAAAATTTGATTACCTAGATCTATGCTAGCTACTTGCTATCAAGATTCTTGCTCATCCTCTTGGCTCAATTTGTCAGTGTTGTAAGTTCTTGAGCACTCTCAACAAGCCACTCACTTATTTTATCTTTGACAATTGGTCATTCTTGACCTTACAAGCTTCAAATCTAAAATGGTTTATCTCATCTAATTAGAGGAATGCATATACTTACATGTTGGTTGCGACTAGCTTCTAATTCGATCAAGGAAGTTATCCTTCTTTCATCTTTGAACAATTAGTAACTCCAATTAGGTGTCCTTGTGGACAACCTTGTATGGAGGAACCTATCTCTGATAAACCACAAGAAGCTAACACTTGGCATAACCCTCTCTCTATCTTTAAGAACCCATTTGATATGCCCTTTGATACACCTAGGGCTGAAGATAGCATATCACTCATCATGCATCCTGAAGAGAGGAAATGTCATCTAGAAGAGCAAGCATGTCTAAAAAAGGAAAGTCTCCAAGAGGCCATATGCATGGCCACTAGAGAAAGATCCTATTATCAAGTTGAGGTTGATGCTCATGCATGTAACACTGAAAATAGGCATGGTTACCACAACAATCCTTTTGACAACATTCCTCTTGGTGGCAATGATGGAAACAACACACCACATAGAACTCTTAGAATAAATGCTAGAGGGTGTCCATCACCACCTAGACACTCATAGTCACATCATGAAAGTGAGACGAATGATGAAATCACTAGCGAAGATCTCATGATATTTCAACAAGATGAGGTCACCCAAAGGATGATGCTAAAGGCCTTAGAACAAAATGGGAACCAATATTTTCAATACATGACAACTAAGGGATAGAAACTCCTTCTTGATTTTGATGTGAAAAGAATCATCCAAAATTGAGAATCTACTAAAGTTGAGATCTTGAGAGAAGAAATTGTTGGAATTACAGGTTGAAAGAGTAAACTTCTTGGGGGGGGGGGAGTACACAATAAAGTCATTTTCTAATTGGTTTCATGTAATTGCATAGGGAACTCAAATATAGAATCATCTTTATCTCTAAAATATCAAAATCTAATCTTAAGTCAGCTCAAAAATGGTTTACATAATTATTTGTGCCATTACAAACAAATATGTCAAAACTATTTCACTCGGCATATGAAGTGTCTAATGCTCGGCATGCACTATTCTATATACTATGACTCGACATTTGAATTGCTTAGCATCCACTATTTTACTCGGCTCCTAAACCACTTGGCATGGTCTATCTGCTCAACATCTGAGTGACTCGGCTCTCATTACAACTTGACATGGTCTAATATTTACATGTTGTGCTCAGCACGTATTACTCATTCAGCATGAACTAAGTAAATGACTTAAGTGTGTAGACACTTAGTTGTCAAAACCAATCTAAGATCAACAATCTCCTCCTTTGACATGAGTGTCAAAAACACTTAAATATACAATATTATCCTTAATTTCTTAAGCATAACATATCCATGACTTAGCTTATATAAAAAACTTCAAAATTTCAAATTTTGCATTAACTTGGATATCTCAAAATTTGTAACTCCCCTTGAGTTAACGTGTATGTTCTGTATCCAAAATCAAAATTTGTGCTCCTTTCTGAGTAAATGTGTCTCTGCTAATACACTTTGACTTCATGCCCTATTTTATTCTTGTTTCATTCTCTCTACTAGTATGCTCATTCTCTCTACTGGTATGCTCCCCCTATATCTCTCATATTGTATCTCCTCCTTTGGTGTATCTCCCCCTTTTTTACTATCTCCCCCTTTTTAACACTTATGTCAAACGGGTTACACACCTAAGGTGTGTTTTTTCTGAAAAGGATTTATGGACATCCATGATTATCTTTAGAGCTACATCCCAGTTGTCACATACAACATCCAATGACTTAAGTTGGATTGCAAGCTCAATAGCAAGGTGTACTAGACCATCTAAGGTAGAAATATTGGGGTCTTTGTTGAGTAGGGTCTTGGCATAACCTAGTTCCTTGTGCATTATCTCCATATGTGGGGTGAGGGTAGCCTAAATACTTGTCAGTTTGGCTCTAATATTAGCCTTATCTATTGTTAAGACAGCTAACTGACTCTATGCCTGAAGCAATGTTCTAAAATGCTTCTCACTCTAACCCAGATTTGATGGTAGTCTTGCACCTGATGTGGATAATTGACTTTCCAAACTCAGAATGTGACTTTGGGTCTCTTGGGTGAAGAGTGCAGTATTACATAGTTTTGTGTACAATGAGAATATATTCTCAAGTACCTTCTTTACATCCTCAACCTTTTTTGCTAATGCAACTTGTTGTAGTGTTATTTCACTAGATATTTTCACATTTACCTTTCCTTGAAACTTCTTTTTAGACCATTATAATAGTTTTGCATTTGTATCAAGGTCTTCATTGCTGACATTTTCTACTATATCTGTCAGTTGTTCTATTAGTGGTTTGTTCTCTTCTGGAGTTGGTAGGCTAAATGCATCTAAAAAGATGTCTTTTTATATCTTAAAGTGCTTGCTTCTACCTATGTTCTCTCCTAAGCATTTCTTGATGTTTTTTTCTTTATAAGGCTTGTTGAAAAATGCCTATTTGTTCCAATGTCATGGTGTCATAGTCATACTTTGGAATGACAATTTCTTCATCAAGGCTTATGTCTTCATAATGTATTACCTTGTTTGCCTTTGATGAGTTGGGGCTTGGCACTGAGATCTGCAATGGAATGGCTTATGTGCCCGGCTTCTAAAGAGTTTTAGTAGAAGGAGTGCCAGATGTTGGTAAGGCTACCAAAGCTTGAATGGCCACTTGTTCCTTCACCTTAGGTTATGTCTCTTCAGGCTTCCCCTAGTCTATCATTATGACTGAGCTAGCACCTTGTTCTTATGTTGTAGGTATAGATAAGTCTATCTATCATGTTTGTTGTCCTGTAGTTGTACCTATTTCTTCTGCTTTCTTCTCAATAATATCAATTTTGACACTTGTATCAACCTTAGTAGATGTATCTATTGTTGTTTGAACCAAAGGTTGTACATTAGTAACTAAAGGTATGATAGAAGGTAGTTCTTGTGTATTCACCTTTTCCCTTGTGACCTCAGTTACTGCCTCTTGCAATTCTTGTACACTGACCAAAACTAGAATTTCATAGAGTTGAGCTTGGAGTGTAGACTTATCTAGAATATTATTCAAATCTTCTGTAGTTAGAGGATTGATGTTATCAGCTAATGCATTAGAGATATCCTTAATAGTTATGGTTTCAATGGCTATGGTAGTGTCACAGGGAGGATTGACACTCGACACTGGTGTCTCATGCACACTCTGTTCATCTTGCTGCTCAGGCTCAGCTATTCTTGTATCATCATCTTGCTTTTCTATCTCTTCCCCAACAGTATTATTTTTATCATCATCCTTATCATAATCTTTACCTTCCAAAGGGTCAACTTCTTGTCTAATAGTGGACAACCCATATATGAGTTTCCAAATATGTGTTGACTTTTTCATAGCATCTTCAATATTATTTGGAAGAATGTTGAAGGCTCTATATTTTGGTGTGAACCTAACTCCATATTTCTTAGCAACCTTAGCAATATGTCCTTTGGTTAGTTCTAGCATTACTTGGGCTAAAGTGGCTTTCCTTATTTGTCTTTCCAAATTTAGACAATAATGTCATTTTTGCTCAACTAAGTCATATAGACTCTTGGGTACAAAGTTGGAAAATTCTAATGGTGTTGTCTTAAATTTTGACATCATTGCATATAGGGCTTCTTCCACTTGTTTTTTCTCGTTTTTGCCCAAATTATCAAAATTTACATGTCTAAAACTAGATAAATTTGCATTACTCTTAACATTTTCACATAAGTTGTCAAGATCAAAGAGTGGATTGTAACTTACCACTTTGAATTGGCTTATATCATCTGATTTATTCCTTTCTTCATTAGAATTCGGTTGTGCCACATACTTCCTTCTCTATCTTTTTTCTTATTGTCCTCCTTGCTCTATCTATTTGGATTTTTCCTTAGCCTTTTGAGTGGTTGCTCATGTGGTGGCTCTGGTGGTTGGTGCACTTAGCTTGGCTTGGCTAGGTTTTATAATTTTCTTTGCCTTAGACACAGGTTGTGCCTTAGCCTTTCTTTTCTTTATCTCAACAGGGGTTGGTGCTTCCTTGGTTTCTTTGTCCTCAGCACCTTCAATCTCCTCTTATTCTTTATCTTCTCCCATGCCTTATGTCAAAGCTAGGGGTTCTTGGGTTTGAGGTTCATCTTCCTCTTCATCCTCTTCTTCTTCTTCCTCTTCCTCCTTGGCACCCTCTCCAAATTTGACCTTTAATTTCTTCACCAGCCCATCATTTTTCTTGATTGTAGAGGTAGTCTTCAATTCCATATCAATCTTTTATTTCATTACCTCATAATTCCTAAAAACTTTAGCATTATTGTCTACTTCCTCTGCTAGTAAAGTTGTGATGGTTGTTGATGCTTCATCCATGTTTATCTCATATCCTAAGGGTCTTAGCCATCTTACCCTTGGTATGGCAACTTGCACATATGTGTAATCAACATCCACAAGAAAACATATATCATTATAATGTTTCTCCGCTAAGGAGACTGGTATCCTCATCCTTTCCTTCATTGATTTCTTGAAATCTTCAAAATAACTAGTCATGATAGTTTCAAAATTTGCTTCCATCTGCTCAATGAATTCACCAGTTTGTACTGCAACAGACCTATTGGTCTTCCATCCAACTATACCAAATGAGGGAAATGTGTTCTATACATAGAAGAATATGCAAACTAGTATAGAACCAAACTTGCATTATGCACTCTTGGTTTTCCTTATTGCTCCAAGATTCTCCATGAGTTGTTGTAGTTGAAGTTCTGCCAGATCATATGTATGATCTTTCTTTACAATTTTGTAACCAACATCCACATCTATGCAGGGTACACTATTTAATCTACTAGATTGATAGAATTTATGTGAGATTACCCTTATAACAAATTTTAGCAATGGATCAATGATGGTATCTATAGTCATACCTCTTTTATTCCAAATTACTCCAGTATTCTTCTCAATTACTTCCTTTGAATCACTTCTGAGTGTCTTTGGCCAATCTAAGGTTGGGTATCTAGTAACCCTATGAATTATTCTCTTGGTGATCTTGATTGGTCCTCCTTCCAGCCACAAGGAACCATCATGAATTCTGCTTAGAACAATGTGTATCCACTCAATTTTGAAAACATTAGGAAAATCTAGGGCTTGTGTTAAACCCTTTTTATCAACAATTTTATATTCCTCCTTTAAGACACCATTTTCACACAATCTGTTGTATGCATCTCTTATCTCCATGTCATCTATGCTTCCTATCTTGTAGTTATAACACTTCCTCACATTATGCACCATTATTACATTTGGCAAGATCATAGACAATGCACCTGACAGGTGTTGTTTGTAAGCAATGTCAGGAATGGCCTTAAATATAGGTTGTTTCACTTCATTACTGACTAGTTGAACATTCAAAACTTCCTTCCCTTCAACATTTCTTGAATTAGATGTCATCTTGTCAAACTAGGGTTTAAGAAAAAAATTAACTACGTAGCTCGGCACTTGATAAATACCTTTGAAAATCTATTGAACTGGCAATGAATCACTGCTTCAATCTTTTGTATTCACTTCTGACAAATTTCCAGGTCACTTCTAGCTATTCCCATTCTATCTTGATTTTGAAATGGTGAAAAATGAGCTCAAATCAATCATATACCCTTTGAAAACCTTGCATTTAATGCTAAGTTCTTACACAGCTGTAAGCTCAACAATAACTAAATTTTAGATTCACTTGACATCCATTGATATTTCCACCACTCAGCAGCTACTACGTGTTCAACATCCACTAAATTATTCTAATAGCTCAGCATCAACTAACATTCCACTCAGCACATACAGGAAACTTTTCATACTCGGCAACAACATGAAAAGCTTGAAGATTTATCTTGAATTTCTAACATCTTTTTGTATCTTTTATTCATGCTAATGTAATCTTTTCAGTATTATCTTCTTTTGGACCTAATGCATAATATAACCTTTAAATGTCAGTCCCACATACCCCTTGTTTGCTTAGTTTGATGAGCTATGATCACTTGACCTATTAGGTGAAGTGATCCCTTCTCCATTTGATGTGATGCAAACATCTTTCTTTTTCCATGTCTTGTTGATCTCGTCTTTGATGTGTTCGACATTTGTCTTGCCTTTTCCTTTGTCTAATTCACAACTTGGTGCCTTTGACTTTGTTGCACAATGCCTACTAATATGACCAATTTTCAAATAGCTAAAACATGTGGTTTGACTTAACCATCTTTGATAGTTACCTCTGAAGTGTGTCCTAATACAATTCTTAGGGATTTGTCCATATTCTTGACAATAATGACATATATATATTGTGTTATAATCCTAATTATAAATGTTGTCATTGTTTCCTACCTTTGTTGGCTTTTTTGATGACCACATGGGCTTGGATCCGCATTCAAAAGCTCTATGTCCATACATCTAACAATTGTGCAATATCCTTCAAATCTTTGTGTACGCATGGTCCTGGTTCTGCATTCATGTGCCTGATGACCTTGCTTGTTGCACTTATGACAATGAGTCATGTTCTTAGGCTTGACATTTTGATTTGTGTACTTGCTCCTACACATATTACTGGTACGTCCTTTCTTACCACAATTATGACAAGTAGGTTTGGAGTTCTTACCTTTGATGTTCCTTTCTTTTGCAACTTTAGATGATTCTCCTTCTTTAGCGCTTGTGAAGCCCAATCCTGATGTATCATTGTTGGATCTAGGGGATCTCAATAATTGCTCAAAGTATTTAATGGCTTGTTGAAACTTTCAGAAAATTCCTTTTCTCTTTTTAGGTCACTTTGCAAGTGTTCATTCTACAACTTCAGTATAGTTATCTCAATGTCCTTGACATTTAACTCATAATGAGCATTCATCATTTGACTTAGAGTATCCAATTGCATGTTAGAAGTCTTGGTTAGCTCTGTTGATTTCTTTTTTAGTCTATTGGCCATAATTCTTTTGTCTTCTTCAATCGTGGTCTTGTCTTCCATAGCTTTCTTCTTTTGCTTAGTTACTTCACATAGCATCATGGCTTGAGATTCTTTCTCTAGCTTGAGATTTTTTATTTCCTTAGCTTGTACTATATTCTTTTCCATCATATCTACAATTGCTACATCAAATTCATTGGAGTCACCATTGGCAAATAGCTTGGTAGTGTTGATTTCTATGTATATTGTGACGTTCTCTGCAATAGCAATTTCTCTCTTTCTCTTCAAGGATTTCTTTAGTTCCTTTCTTGCCTCATTTAGTTGATGTAGTATGAGATGTATTTCAATCTCCTAATTTTCAATAGTCTTTCCCAACTTGTAGACCTCCATTTCAAGATCTTTTCCTCAAAGCTGCAAAGCTTCTTCTTCTGAGAACTCAGCGCTGATACCAATTGTTGGAATTACAAGTGGAAAGAGTAAATTTTTGAAGGGGGGGCGGGGTGTAAATTAGTAGTTTAACCTTTGACCCATAAAACTTTCAACACATGCAATTAACAAGTAAGTTGAAATAGCATGTAAAGCATAAGCATCTAAAACATATAATCATGTAAGCATTCACACACATAACACTAGATATGATTACCCAAAAACCCTCCAAGTGAGAAAGTACAACTGGGCTGGAGATGACACCCAAAAATCTTTACTACTACAGCAATAAAGTATATCCAATGAAGGTTACAATGATTTGATCATGAAGCATGATCTACCCTATGAAAGGTCTGCCTTGTTAAAGGCTTACAAAGACTATTAGGTCTGACCCTATTAAAAGATTTCAACACCCTATTAAAAGTGTGCCTTGTTAGAGGACTTTAACTTACAATTAAGTTAGCACCCTTTTAAAGGATTTCATATAGCCCATTAGGACTACTCTGCTTAAGAGATTTAACTAAAATCACCTGTTAAAATGTCTTAGCATAGATCCTACAATTAGCACTTGTTTGCCTCATAATAGATCACCTCTAAACAATATCTTTCTTGATCCTTCTCGATTAGATGTCAGTGTTGTATGCTTTTCTCTATCCTCTATTCTTCTCTAATTGATTATGCAATTCACTCTTTCATCTAAGTCACCTTGAATGCTATGCATGCAAACTATCTTGTTCACTCCTCCAACTCTCTCTCTCTCTCTCTCTCTCTCTCTCTCTCTCTCTCTCTCTCTCTCTCTCTCTCTCTCTCTCTCTCTCTCTCTCTCTCTCTCTCAAAGTTTAGGGTTTTCATCCTCCTTAAGAAGGCTTTGGTATGAATCTACGACTGAGATTCATCCATTTTTCCACTTAATCCTTCTCATTTTCTAATTTGTTGCATGTAATTTCATAGGGAATCCAAATATAGATTCGTCCTTATCTCTAAAATATCAAAATATGATCTTAAGTCGGCTCAAAAATAGTTTACATAATTATTTGTGCCATTACAAACAAATATGTCAAAATTGTTTCACTCGAAATATGAAGTGTCTAATGCTCGGCATGCACTATTCTATATACTGTGACTCAGCATTTGAATTGCTCAGCATCCACTATTTTACTCGATTCCTGAATCACTCGGCATGGTCTATCTACTCAGCATCTAAGTGACTCGGCATATGAGTGACTCAACAGTCATTGCAACTCAACATGATATAATATTTACATGTTGTGCTTAGCATGTATTACTAGTTCGGCATGAACTAAGTAAATGACTTAAGTGTGTTGACACTCACTTTTCAAAACCAATTTGAGATCAACAAAAATGCGAGAACTCAAGAATCAACTCACTCAATCACAAGTTTCCAAGGAACAACCCAAGACCTCTTTTATAGAATCAATATGTGCTCTTCCCTTTGATAGGATTCTTTACATAATCCCATTTCCTAGGGATATAGGTTCCCAAATATGACAAATATGATGGAAATGGTGATCCTCACGATCATGTAAGACACTTCTATGCTCTTAGCATGGACTCTATGCATGAAGACACTTATCTTATGAGGTTATTTCCTAAGAGCTTAAGAGGCCAAGCTATGGAATGGTTCACAAAGTTGTAATCCCCTCTCAAGTCATTTGAAAAACTTGCACAATAGTTCATCCAACAATATTCCTATACCATTCAACATCCTATCACTATGTTGGACTTGTGCAACATTAAACAAAAACAAGGTGAACCTTTTGCTACATACCTTCAACGATGGAGATCTTTACACTCTAGCTATTATCGGAAGATTCATGAGACCAAGAAGATTGATGTTTTTGTCAATACACTTGAAATCTACTATGATCTTAGGAAACAACTATTCACATCCTTTAATGATATGGTTGAAATTGAATACCACATTGAGGATGTTGTTATTAGGAAAGGTGAAATAGTATTGAACAAAGATAAAAATAGTAATGGAAATAGAAAAGACAAAAGAAAACCTTTGAATAAGAACAAATATGTTGCCAATGATGGATTAGTGGATGCTTCTAAGACCAATAAGTCAACCTTTAACCTTTCTAATGCCATTTATGTTGCAAAACAACAAGATACTTCAAAGTCTCAAACTTTTCACAAGAACAAGAAATTGTCTAAACTAAAGAATGTTTATACACCCATGGTAGAATCTTATGAAGTGGTCTTAAAGACCTTGCTCACAAATAAGCTTGTCATGCTTCTAGACAAGTCTTGGCCCTATGACCCACCTGTCAAACCTGATTGGTGGAGAGATGACCATTTCTGCAACTACCATAGAAGTAAGGGACACAACACCAAAAACTACTTCAAACTCAAAGATGGTATTCAAGACCTCATTGATGGAGGAAAACTTGTAACATATGGTTTAGCAAAAAATTATGATCACAAAGCCTTCAAGAAACCTTTACCTAGGTATGAAAAAGGGGAATCATCTCGTGCTAACAAGAAAATCCATGATGTAAAGATCAACTACACCTACATTGACATTGACAATGTCATAAACATGATAGAACCTATTGAACATATCTACATGATGGGTCCTAAATTTGATCACCTATTGAACCTATTGAACCTATTGACCTAGGCAGAAGATCACCATAAAAGCCTATGATGAGATTGAATGACCTTCTAAATTCCTTATTATACTATCGATCTATGTGGGTCCTGTTGAAAAAAGATGTGGTCTTTCAAGTTTTAGACATCTTGCTAGCATATAATTTTTTGCTAGAAAGACCATGGATTCATGACATGCAAGCAATGTCATCAATGTACCATCAATGTATAAAATTTCCCTTCAATGGTATCGAGTTTGTTATTCTAGGGAAATTCAATGTCTATCAACATGATGTCTATTGTTGAAACATTAGTCCCCCACAATCACTCTTCTCATGAGCTCAAACCATCCCTCAAAGAGTGTGAACAAAAATTGAACATGATGAGCCTTGGTATGGGCAAGTACACTCTAGACTCAATTGTTTCTTTGTCAATTTCTCCTCAATCTTATAGGAAACCTTCTAAAAAATTGAAGCCCTCGGCTTCTACTATGACCATTTTTGGGA
The DNA here is from genome assembly GCA_028749045.1 of Cupressus sempervirens. Classification (NCBI taxonomy): domain Eukaryota; kingdom Viridiplantae; phylum Streptophyta; class Pinopsida; order Cupressales; family Cupressaceae; genus Cupressus; species Cupressus sempervirens. The sequence goes on along the minus strand of CM053783.1, from coordinate 529,546,174 downwards.
CCTTTGTTTAGTCCTTTATTCCCTTAGAAGTAGAAAAAGAAGAGCAAGCTATAAGAGATTGGATCTATAGGGAGGAACAAGATGTCAAGGAGGTTAAGGTCACTACTCCTATTTCTCCTAAATGTTATGGAAAGTGCTACAAATTTTTGAAAAACATGGGCTATCATGGCTAAGGGTCCTTAACTGGTGATAAGAAAACTCTTGTAGAACCCTTAAGTCATACCGAGGGTCACAAAAATAGAGATATTGTTGGGCTAGGCTTTGAGCTAAAAGATGAATTACCAAGGTTCGATAAAAGGACTCTCATGTTTAGTGAATCAAAGGATGATGATCCCACCCTTTGCTACTACTTTTCTGCAAGAAGAGGATTTTATGCCTCCTACTTCTCTCCTTTGTGGAGAAGAACCAATGGTCACCTATAATGATGTTGAGGCTTCCACTTCTAGACAACATGAATAAGATGCATATTGATCTGGAGGATAATTTCATCAAAAATTGAAGTATCTCTAGATCGCCCAAAATTAGCACCATGTCGAAGTTCTCAGAATTTTGAATCCAATGCAACTTGAACGGGCAAAAAAGGAGTCTGTATGCTTGAGTTATAGCCAATCAAAGTTGGGTCAAACTCAAGTACAAAGGCTGATAGAAAGGCAAAAATTCAAACTCTCCAAAATTAGTTAAATTTGGAGTCAAACTGAAGATCTCGTCGAGAGCTTTTCGAAAATGTTTGTTTAATCAAAAATAGAGCTCGAACGCAAAAGTTATCCCCGATCAAAGTCTTGGTCAAACAAGCGTATAATGGGTTGACCAAAAATAGGCATGAAAATTTGACCATCTCTAAATTGGTTGAAAATGGCATCAAGTCGAAGGTCTAGTCACCACGATTCCAACGCCGTTCATTTTACCGTAAATGAAGTTCGTATGCAGAGTTATGGTTGGTCAAAGTTTTCCCAAGAAAAGAGTTGACCAATGACGTGGCATATGATGATGTCAACCAGCCAATCAGCAGTTGACACATGGCATTACATGGAAAAAAGGTGGTGCCACATGTATGGCAAGGAAGCCCATATGGCACCTTGGATTGTACGGAAGGTGTACACATGGCAGTCCACATAGCGGAGGAGCGAATAGTTTTGTGCCATGTGGCACCTATGTGGCAGAAGGGGGAGCAAGTTTGTTTGAATAAAATATGGCCCAAATTCAAACCTACGACCTAAGACCCTGGCGATGGCCATTGGGCCATGGGTTGACTTCAACAACCATTTGCCACAGTTTTTATTTGAAGTTAACCGGCCAAAAATTGGAGGGAAAAGGGGTTGCCAACGGGATTGGAACCCCCAACCGACGCCCCTCCAAAATGTTTTACGGCTACTGTGCCATTCGCAAGGCTTAGAATATAAAAGGCAAAGTTTATATTTAAACTTTGTTAAAAAAACCACCAACCCTTTTAAAATAAGGGTATTTGTTATATGGTTAAGATTTAAACCCCCAATTTGGTTTCAAGTCAAACTTATAAAATGGCCAAAGGGGGATTTTGGATAGGCGTTAATTAATAGGCCTTATTTTTAGATGTTTTGTTATAGCCTATTTTAGGCTAAATTTTTGTAGAAAAAGAGGGGGGGCTTTTCTTATGAAGCCATTTCGAAAGAGAGAATTCTAAAGGAGATTTTTGGAGAGAATTTTTGAGAGCCACTCCATAATGTTGATATTCTGAGTCTGCAGTCAAACCTTTTCAGGCAAAGTCTTCTCGGCTCTTTAGTAACCTATCTTGTGCCTTAGGAGCTTGTTACAAGATGCTTTTGAGTCAGGATTTGTGTAATGAATTTGTGGATGGACTATAGCACATTGTAATCAACTTTTAGAGCATCATTTTATACTTTGGTCACTCAATTGAGATAGACCCAGAGACATAGTCCATTTAGCCAGAAAAACTCTGAAATCAAATTGGTTCACTCTCTCTTTCTTTGTTTCATGTGCTTTAATGTGCTTTTAGTTTTACTTAACTATCATTAAGTTCTTTATTCCACATTGAACCAAATCGAAATGGTTAAGTAAATTGGCATAGAGTCAATGCTTTAACACATTGCACTAGCACATCGGGGTTTTTTTTCATAATACTCAGTTTCTTTATATTTGTCTTCCATCTAGTTCATGTCATTCTTAATGTTTAATGTATTTTCAGTTAAACATTAGACATTAAGCATATGTACACTTATTCTGCAATTTTTCACTTAGTATATAATTGCCTAGATCCTCATAATTAGATCAAATTTGGTATCAAGGCCTAGTTTGGAAAGTTGTATACGAAGTGATTATAGGTGTATTCTTCGCAATGGCACAAAAAAAGAAGGAATTAACTCCAACTATGATGGTGACTATTCACTCAATCACAAAGAAAGTGGAACTACCCATTCAAGATCGTCGAGAAGAAGATGATAGAATCCAGGAATTGGAAGAAGCTAATCACTAGCTTCAATTAGAGAATGCAAATCTCTGAAGGCTTCTAGAGGAGGCTAATTGGGAAAAGCAAAGCCTGCATGAGATGTTCCGAAGGGAGCATAATGGAAGAAGTCCTCTTCGTTTAGAAAGTGTTAGCATGTGGGCATTGAGCCCACGATCAGAAGGAACTTCTTCATACTCTCCACTCACCCCTCCTGGAAGTATGTTTGCATGGTCAGCTGTGAAGTCTTTGCCAAAGCAAGAATTCCCTTGTGGCCATGGCAGATGGGCTAATTATGGCTCAAAGGAGAATGCGAGCCACTATGCTTTTTGTGAACAACTGGAGTACCTGCGATAGTTTCAAGCCCCTACCAACCATAGTGGTTGGATAGAGGCATCTTCTGCATCAGAATAGAAGCAAGAACCTGAACATCACTCCATGGGAAGCTTTGAGAAGCACACAAAGGGCATCGATGGGAAATTAATGTCCAAGATGGGATACAGTGGCAAAGGCTTGGGCATTCGGGAACAAGGCATGACCCATCCTATTGAGGCAAAGTAGAGGCTTTGAAAGCTAGGATTGGGATTCAGAGAAACTGACAAGAACTCGAAAGCCTTGTCAAAGACAAATTCTCTGGACAATGTTGAGGCTGAGTCTTCTATGAAGAAGAAGGTCAAGATGCGTGAAAAGATCCAGAACTTCTATAGCCATTGTCAAATAAGTGGCCATTAGATAGAGAAGTGTTGGAAGTTGCACCCAAAACTTTGAAACTTCCCTAAGTTCGTTGCAAAATCCACTCAGCCCAAAGTAGACAAGGAAGGAATCAAGGTGGTACCCAACACCACCATGCAAGAGACTAAGGCACAAGTAGTGCTAGTAGTTTCCTCCACTCCTGAAGCAACACTAGTAGTCTCTACCACTCTTGAACAATCCTAGTGGAAGTGCAATAGAGTAGTAAGAAACCCAAGAAGGGAGGTTCTGTCGAACAACTCTGCAAGAGTTGGGAGCAACTTTCAGCAAACTAGCATTGTCAGCTTTTTGGTTATTACCTTTATAAGGTAATGTCAATAGTAGGCTAGTATGTTTTTGAGTATATGACTCTAAATAAAAATGTATGTAATGAAGTTGTGTAGTCCTAGGGTTGAGATTTTTGTGCAGCTATTAAAATCCATATCTCTTGTAATCCATAAAGGAAAATACTTTGAACTTCTTATTAGAGATGTTGTTTGGTGCGAGGCTCTTCAGAAGAAGTACCTATTATAGTTATTGTGATTCTAAGTTATAGAGAATGGCTAGCTAATGCCTTTAAAGTTCTTCACTTTATGACTCAATTAAAGATGGTCAGTTGGTGACCAATGTTCCTACAGGTCTTTATCATGACCTTGATGCATATGCAACTATCTGGAGCTTTATGGTGACGCCTTTAGTCAGCTTTTTTGAAGTACAAAGGTGAAGGAATGTTTCAAGCTAAGGCTTTCTTACCATTGCTCATGTAGTTTGCAGGGAAGAAGGAGCATGAAAAGTGACTTAGCTAGAATGCAAACGTGAACTACCATCATCAGAAGCACTGAGTGACAGGTTTATCATGCTCAAGTTTTCTTCTTACTTTATGGTTTTTCAAGTTCCATTTGAATTGCATCCCTTTCTTTAAAAGTCCTAGTGTATCTCAAGTATGAGTACTGACATGAATGTTTTCATGATATTGCCAAAATGTAAGACCTTGAGAAGGCAAAATAGATAGTATCAAGGCAAAGGTGTATTCGACCAAGACCAAAGATTAATTCAAGCATTGCAGTAGAGCGTCAAAAATGGCAACAAAATTGAGATCAATGACAAAGGAGCTAAAGGTTCTATTATATACACTTTTGGAGGACCAAAAGCCTTTTCAGTGGGGAGGTTTGATCCAGAGGATAATTTCATCAAAAATTGAAGTATCTCCAAATTGCCCAAAATTAGCACCATGTCAAAGTTCTCAGAATTTTAAATCCATTGCAACTTGAACGGGCGAAAAAGGAGTCTGTACACTCGAGTTATAGCCAGTCAAAGTTGGGTCAAACTTAGGTACAGAGGTCAATAGAAAGGCAAAAATTCAAACTCTCTAGAATCAGTTGAAGTTGGCATTAAACTAAAGATCTCATCGAGAGCTTTCTAGAAACATTTGTTTCATCAAAAACGGAGCTCGAATGCATAACTTATGCCTAGTGAAAGCCTTGGTCAAACAAGCATATCATGGGTTGACCAAAAATAGGCATGAAAATTGACCATCTCCAAATCGGTTGAAAATGGCATCAAGTCAAAGGTCTCATCACCATGATTCCAATGTCGTTCATTTCACTGAAAACAGAGTTTGTATGCAGGAGTTATGGTCGGTCAAAGTTCACCCAGGAAAAGGGTTGACCAGTGATGTGGCATATGATGACTTCAGCCAGCCAATCAGCAGTTGGCACGTGGCATTACATGGAAAAAATTTGGTGCCACGTGTATGGAAAGGAAGCCCACGTGGCACCTTGGATTGTACGGAAGGTGTACACGTGGTAGTCCACATGGCAGAGGAGCGAACAGTTTTGTGCCACGTGGCACCTATGTGGCAAAAGGGGAAGCAAGTTTTTTTGAATAAAATATGGCCCACATTCGAACCTGTGACCTTAGCGCCCTAAGACCCTGGTGGTGGCTATTGGGCCACGGGTTGACTTCAACAACCATTTGCTGCAGTTTTTATTTCAAGTTAACTTGCCAAAAATTGGAGGGAAAAGGGGTCACCAACGGGATTGGAACCCCCGACCAACACCCCTCCAAAATGTTTAACGGTCATTGCACCATTCGCGGGGCTTATAATATAAAAGGAAAAGTTTATATTTAAACTTTGTTAAAAAAACCACCAACCCTTTTAAAATAAGGGTATTTGTTATATGGTTAAGATTTAAACCCCCAATTTGGTTTCAAGCCAAATTTATAAAATGGCCAAAGGGGGATTTTGGATACGGGTTAATTAATAGGCCCTATTTTTATATGTTTTGTTATAGCCTATTTTAGGCTAATTTTTTGTATAAAAAGAGGGGGGGCTTTTCTTATGAAGCCATTCTGAATTTTCCAGAGCATCCCGAAGCCATTTTAGAGGAGAGAATTCTAGAGGAGATTTTTGGAGAGAATTTCTGAGAGCCACTCCATGATGCTTATGTTTTGAGTCTGCAGTCAAACCTTTTTAGGCAAAGCCTTCTTGGCTCTTCAGTAACTTGTCTTGTGCCTTAGGAGCTTGTTACAAGATGGTTTCAAGTCAGGATTTGTGTAATGACTTTGTGAATAGACTGTAGCATATTGTAATCAACTTTTAAAGAGTCATTTTGTACTTTGGTCACTCAGTTGAGATAGACCCAAAGATGTAGTCTGTTCAGCTAGATGAACTCTGAAATCAAATCGGTTCTCTCTCTCTTTCTCTATTTCATGTGCTTTAATGTGCTTTTAGTTTTACTTAACTATCATTAAGTTCTTTATTCCGCATTGAACCAAATCGAAGTGGTTAAGTAAATTGGCATAGAGTCAGTGTTTTAACACATTGCACTAGCACATTCAAGGTTTTTTCAGAATACTCAGTTTCTCTATATTTACCTTCCATCTGGTTCATGTCATTCTTAATGTTTAATGTATTTTTAGTTAAACATTAGAAATTAAGCATATGTCCACTTATTCTGCAATTTTTCACTCAGTATATAATTGCCTAGATCTTCGTAATTAGATCAAATATGATCATGAAGATCCTAATAGAGGAAGGATAAGACAAAACATTGCTTTCTTGATAAACTAGAACTAGAGTATAGATTCTAGTGAATATGAATGGGAATCTCTCTCAGATGCATCTTGTGAGTTAGGAGTGGATTTCATCCATGCCTATGCTACCCAACCAAATATAGTCAACGAGTCTAGTATAGGGTCTAATGAGTACCATTCGCAAACTGCTTTAGTGGATCATGCCGGTTCCTTTAGGTCTATTCCTAATTTGGAACCCTTTGGGGCTTTCCCTATTGTCTTGACCTCTCATGTCACCAAAGATGGATCCTTCCACATCAACAACCTTGAAGCCTCCACTTCCCCTCATTGATCCACCGTGATCTCATAGATTGGTCTACTCAACACCAAAGACTGGAACTACCATCTTTTTAGAATGACTATGAGATCGCTTGCTACCTCAACACCAGTGAACCTATAATATCTTCCACCAATGAACCCACAGTTAACATGACAAAAAAAATCAAGTACCTTAGTTAAAAAATCAAGAGAAAAACAAAAAAATAAGTGTTTAAATGAAAAAAAAACCACTTTGTGGCAGTGTTTGAACCCCAAAAAAGTAAAAATAAAGATGTATCCAAGGGTGAAAACTACTTTGAGGCACCTGAGGATGAGGTGCTTGGTAGTCTGCCTAGCTATTTCCAAGATAGATCTTCAGTTCTTATTGAACCTACACAACCTATCAATCTTGGATAATGAATCTCCTATGATCATTCATGTGGCTCAATCATTATCAGCTAAGGAAAAGGAGGAATTTACTAAATTTTTCCAAGAAAAAAAGGATCAACTTTGCACAGACATATTTAGATATGCCTAGTTTAAACATAGATCTTGTCATGCATCATCTATATATTTCTCCTAGTGTCAAACTCATCAAGAAAAAGTTGATAAAAATGGATCCACATGTTGTTGTCTTGGTTAAAGAAAAACTAGAAAATCTCTTAAGTGCAAAATTCATTCAAGCTATTGACTATGCAAAGTGGATCTCCAACATTATACCTGTGTCCAAACATGACAAATCCATTTGTGTGTGCACCAATTTCATTGACTTGAACAAAGCATGCCCTAAGGATGATTTTCCACTTCCCAACATAGATATGATAGTGGATATGATGACAGGTTATGAAATGTATTCTTTAATGGATAGATTCTCTAGATATAATCAAATCAAAATTTCCCTTGGGGATCAAGAGAAAAGAACCTTTACATGTGCATTGTAACACCCCGCCAAGTGACCCAAAATAAATTAACCTAACATTTCACTAAGTTAACCAAACATAAATAAAACGTACATGTACACCATACACATGCAAGTATGGGGTAAGTAACTATAGAACTACATATAATAAATCCATCTATCTAACCATCATGAGATAACTTAAATCACTAACTAAACATATCTATATCATCATCAAAGTAATCATAAACACATTAAATAGCTAGTAACTCATCACATATAGTTAACTGAGTATAAAACAACATCTAATCAAATCTAGTAACCATAAACCAATAATCATAAAACATAGTCAGAAAACTAACCTAAAAGAATCTGATAATACAATCAAAAAAGTCAACTAGGGGTAGGCATTACATCCACTCCCCCTAGAATTTGGCTTACTCCTAGAAGCCTACAAGAAAGATAAAACTAAACTAGGGGTATGCATTACATCCACTCCCCCTAGACTTAGGCTTACTTTTGGAAGCTTACTACAATGACTAGGGTAAATAAAAGTCAAAGAGTACTATCTACAATGTCAAAAAAAAAGCTCATTTAAGAGAGTAATACAAATAAGTTAACTATGTATACACTTTCAATCACTTAGAACAATATGATTCTGGTTTAATAATAAACCAAAAACCTTAGTGATCCAACATTCATCTTTTTAACAAATACTGAAATAGATCCCCTAAAACACTCCAAACAAAAGATCAACATCTCTAAATCCATCAAAAAACATAAAAGTTATAATGTATAGACATAAATCAAAAGTCAAGAAGATAAATATTATGAGTTTCCAAGTTTCATGTTAAAAAGTTCCACTGCTTCTAATTTTTCTTGTTCAAACTATTTAGGTTCAAGTTTGTAACTCTACTGAAAACACCCAAACAAGAATAACATAATGCCCACAAAGACAATCAAAGGCATGCTACCTTAAAGCATAATCATAAGAAAATATGTTTGAAATCTAACTCAAGAGTTATATAAGTTTTGCCTTTTTCTATGTTTCAAGAAATCGAGTCTTAAGTTTCAAGTGTTCAAGTTTGAAGTTTCCAAGTATTAAAGTTTGAAGTTTCCAAGTGTTAAAGTTGCAAAAGACACATAAGATTGTTTACGTTTCATTTCAGTTCAACTAGTTCAAGTGTTCAAGTTTATAATAGATACACATAATAGTTCAAGTTTTGTTTCAGTTCAACTAGTTAACAACTAGTGGCATTCCAATATACCCAAAGCTCCCAATGTAGAAACGCATGCCTTGATACTAGATGTAATGCCCTGCCAGGTGACCCAAAAAGAAATTAACCTAACATTTCACTAATTTTACCAGACATAAAGAAAATGTACACGTACACCATACACATGCAAGTATGAGGTAAGTAACCATAGAACTACATATAATAAATCCATCTATCTAACCATCATGAGATAAATGAAATCACTAACTGAACATATCTATATCATCATTGAAATAATCATAAACATATTAAATAACTAGTAACTCATCACATCTAATCAACTGAGTATAAAACAACATCTAATCAAATCCAGTAACCATGCACCTATAATCATAAAACATAGTCAAAAAATTGACGTAAAAGAATTTGACAATACAATCAAAAAAGTCAACTAGGAGTATGCATTACATGCATGGGGTACTTTCTATTGGAACATCATGCGCTTTGGGTTAAAGAACACATGAGCCACTTACTAAAGGGCCATGACCACTATCTTCCATGACATGATGCATAAAATATGGAAGACTATGTTGATGACACATTGGCCAAATCTAAAAAAAGAGATACAAATCTTGATGGCCTAAGTTTGATAGTGGACCACATGGAATAGTTTCAGCTCAATTTAAATCCCAAAAAGTGTGCCTTTGGCATAACATTAGGAAAATTAATAGGATACATCATATCTGTTAAAGGCATCAAAGTTGATCTAGAAAAGGTGCAAGTCATTATGGAAATGCCTCCTCCTAGGAACATCAGTCAATTAAGAAGTCTTTAGAGATGTCTTCAATCTATTTGGAGGTTTATATCTCAGCTAGCTAATTGAGCACAATCCTTCAACAATAACTTGCACAAAGGTTTCACCTATATCTAGAATGAGGAATTTTAGGCAAGCTTATATCAAATCAAAGGCTATTTGGCAAACCTCCAATATTGATGCCACCCATACCAGGGAAAGCTTTGATTCTATACATCTTAGGTACATAATCTTCTCTAGGAGCATTGCTAGTACAAAGTGATGAGAATGGAAAAGAATGTGCTATTTACTACATTAGTCACAATTTGGTGGCTTATGAAGTGAATTATAGAAACATTGAAAAAGCTTTTCTTGCAGTGGTATTTTCATCCCAAAAGCTTAGGCAATACATGTTGGCTCACACAGTACATCTCATTACAAAGATTGATCCCCTCAAATATTTACTAAGTAAAGCTATGCTTACTAGATGTCTTGCTAAATGGATGATGATTCTCTCTGAATTTGACATTCAATATGTCGAACACAAAGCCATTAAGGGGCAAGCCATGGTTTATCAACTTGTTAATTTTCCATTGCAAGATATTGCTCCTATGTAGATTGAATTTCTAGATGCTTTCATCATGTATGTCACCGAAAGAACATGGAAGATGTTCTTCGATGGCTCTCACACCCAGAATGGAGTTGGTGCAGGAATCCTATTTGTCACACCTCATGGGTATACAATCCCTAAGTCCTATAAATGCTTGTTTCCATGCACCAACAATATAGCAGAGTATGAGGCCTTAACCAATGGGATCAAAATGGCTTTAGAATGGAGGATCACAAAGCTAGATATCTCTGGAGACTCTCAGCTTATTACTGGCCAAGATAATAATGATTATTAAAATAAAGATGACAAGTTGGTACCTTACAAGAAATTGATTGACGCCCTACATAACTACTTCACATTTGTGATATTTTAGCAAATTTCTAGAGCAAAGATAAGGTCGCAAATGCTATGGCCACTCTAGCATCTATTCTTCAGTTATGAGAACATGAATCGTGCTTTGAGTTCCTAATGGAAGAATTATGTTATCCCACATATGACTGCCTCAATATTTATGTTAACACTAAACTTAGGGAATCTAACTACATTAGTCATCTTGACATACATATCTTTGATGCTTGGGTCAAATTCCCATATTTCTATCCAACATAGATCATATGCATATCCTCATAGTTATACGAGTGATGATTGTATGATATCTCGATGTCCCTAATAATGCTTGATGATGAAATTAGAGTGTAAATGTTTTGCGACCCTTGCAAGTAAACCATTTCGCATATGGAGAGAGCTATCTCTTCATCTTTCATAGACATGTGAGCTAACTCCATTATCTTTTCTTGCTTCTTGATCATACCTTGTCATCTTCTCTTAGATTTCACTCATCTCTTTGTTATCCTATCATCACATCTATCTAAACTTTTGACCCTATTTTGACCTAATTTTGAAATCCTTGATCCATTTTCAGGATCAAAATCAAAATCCAAGTTCATCTTAATGGTCAAAATTGCATTTTAAAATTCTACCTTCTTTTATGCAGTTTGCTGACCTTTTGAGGTCTAAACTTTGAATCTTCACTAGGACATCTTCATTTCTCCATGTCTTCATCATTTCTACACTCCGTACCAACTTCAATTTACATCTTTCTCTCCTGAACCATCTTTCTTCTTGATTTGACCTAATTTGCATACTTTATCCTTCTTGGTCAACTCTAGTCAAACTAGGGCATTCTATCACTTCCTTGTGGTCACTCTATGGTTCTAATCACATATTTGCCATCATGAACTTTTCTATATCTCAATTTTCTCATATTTTGTTCATTTTTGCATTCCCTTTACCTCATTTCAATTTTGATCTTGATGGAGCAAAAATAATCTATCATTGATTGCTACAATGATGGGGAGGCTATGATAGACTAGTTATTCTATGTTCCTAGTCCTCAAATCCACAAATCCACAAACACTTCTCTATCTACTTCAAAACATATTAAAAATTAGTAACTATCACTACAAATTTAGGCACGACTATTATATCTGTACTGTAGTCATACAATAGCATTTGCCAACCCTTGATTTTGGGTTCCTTAGGTCTTAAATAGCCTCCTCCTTGGTAAGTGTGTTGAGTTATGGCTTCTTAGCCACTTAAACAAGGTTAATCTTTCACAAAGAAAATGTTGCTCAACAACTTTTGAGGAGCAATTTTTACTCTTACATCACTAAGACCATTGCTAGGTCTTCCCAAGGCATTCTTGGGCTTAAAACTCCACCAACTACACCACCTAAGACCTCTAAGCACACAATTAGGCAAAGATCTCATGATGAAAACTTTTGAGCAACTTTTTATTGCTCAAGCAAGTTTTTCCCTTACACTCAAATAACCAAAATGTAGGCCATCCTAAGGCACACATGTGCTCATATTGCAACAAAAACTCTTATTCCAAACTTCTAACTCATAGCAAATCAATGATCTCATGATGACAACATACGTTGAGGCATTATGCCACTTACAAGGACCAACTAAACTTCTAGGACCTAAACTAGGCCTAAACATAGAAAATGAGCTTTAAGCTCTTATTTTACTTACATGCTTCTTATAAGAAGTTCAACGCAACAAAAATTTGATGGTGGGAGCCCTTAGAAGGGTGCTCCTGCACCATACTTATTCCTTAAAAAAATTTGAGTCACTTTGGGGTCAAGAATAGCCAGATCAATACCAAACTTCTTAAACTGTCCTTCCTCAATCCAGGTGACTTCAGATTCAGGTCAATCCTTCCATTTGATCAGATGCTTCATGTAGACTTGATGCCTTATAGTTTTCTTTACTCTAGATTCCAAGACTTTCTTTGCTTTGGCTAGGTTCTTCTTGGGCATTGCATTAGTGTCAATGTCTTATAGTACCGTTGGTGGAGTTGTACCTTGTTAACTAATATCTACTTTGAATTTGATTAGGTTTGCAACATTAAACACTAGTGAGATGGCTAAGTCTAATGGCAAGTCCACTTTATAAGCATTCTTTCCATATTTGGCTAGAACCTTGCATGTGCCTACTCCTCTCATCTGTAGCTTCATGGGTATGCCCTACTGCATCATTGCTTTATTAAGGTGGACCATGACATAGTCCCAACCTGAAACTGTACTTCTTTCCTCTTTTCATCCATTTTAGCCTTGAGCCTTTGAGTAGACTCCAACATCATTTTCTTTACTTGATCTTGAACCTCCTTGATAGTTTGAGTGAAATCTTCAGCTTGTCCACTCTACAACTCCATAGAATCTAAGTCTCTCAACTCACACACTCCTCTAGGGTGTCTTCCATATACTATCTCAAAAGGACTTCTTCCTGTGGCCTTGTTTACATTGTCATTGTAAGCATATTTAGCCTGAGATATAACATGATCCCAAGTCTGCCCATACTCCTTTGTCAAACACCTTAGCAAGTTGTCAAGCACCTTGTTGATGACCTCAGTTTGACCATCGGTTTGAGGATGGTATGCTAAAATAAAAGAGAGATTAGTTCCCAACCTTTTCCATAATGTTTTCCAAAAATGACCCATGAACTTGCTATCCCTAACAGATACAATACTCAGAGGGAGTCTGCTACGCCTTTAATATTGTTGTATATAGGGTTATGAATAGTCAACTTGTGGCTATCTTAATCCTCAATTAAGTCATGTTATCATTATTATATTATTATTTAGGTAGGTAGATCAGCCTAGGTGTTATGTTGGGTTGTGTCTATTCAACCTAAGCATAATTAGGTGTATATAGGAGGTTGTGAGTCTTATTTCATCATCATAATTGTGAATTGTGTTCTCATTGGAGATATTTGGAGGTTGCCCAATCGAAGTGGCCTATTAATCTCAGATATTATCAATTATTTATATAATATTTCAAATTATTTCTTCTATTGTGCAAGTTATTTCATTACAAGTGGTATCAGAGCATAATCTTGGCACCATAGAGGCAAGATATTTTCTCAATGTTAGGGCGATTTTGGGAAGAGCATAACTTTTAGATTTTAGCAATTTTTTCAAAGATTTTTAAAGGGTTTTTGAAGAACATATTAAAGAAGCCATAGTCCAAAATTTAGAGGAATTGGAGCAAATTTGAGGAAATTATTGCAGAATTACTATTTCTACACAATTTTTTGAGATCTTCATATCTCTCACATCCTACCAAATTGGAGTATAACTTGTATTGGGTTTTTCAATACATAGTACAGGAGCCTAAATTCAAAGCTTGGAGAAATTGAAAAACAAAAATAAGCAAAATATTGTAAAATTAGGAAAATTCTCTCTCAAGGCAACAAATTTGCTAATTTCTTTTTTTGGGGGATTTTTTTGAGTAAGGATTTCTTGGCCAAAGTAAGTTATAGTAAAAAATAAATAAATCAGAGAATTTACATTTCATTTGTGTGATTTATTTCAAAAACATTGGTTTCCATCATGACGGAGCCTCCAACAAGAGGCAAAAAGAATTCTACCACACCAGGGAAATCCCCTGATCAAGATTGGGAAGCAATAGAGGATAGTAATCCCAATGAGGAACTTAGTTAGTTCAAGGAAGAGGTTAAGAAGGATATGTGTGACCTACAAGGAGATTTATCAAATATACAAAGCATGTTAAGCACCTATATGAATGAAACAAGGAAGGAGCTCTCAAGCAATCAAGGTGAAATCTTCAAGTTGAGTAATAATGACACAAATTTTATTAATCCTACGGGATCTAGGAATTTTTTTCCAAAGGTGGATATGCCCAAATTTGATGGCAAGGATCCTCTAACATGGACAAATAAAATGGAGAATTTTTTTGAATTACATCAAATCCCATATAGACAAAAGATTATGATGGATTCCTTATATCTAGAACCAAATCAATTCATTTGGTATCATTAGCTTTGTACTCATAGGAGGAGAAAGGGTCTCACTGTACCATGGTCAATTTTTACAGAAGAACTCCAAGCACAATATAGCAATAGTGCGACTGAAAGCTTCTTTAGCCAACTTGCTAAGCTTTAACAAACATGATCAGTTAAGGATTATATTCAAAAATTCCAAAATCTATCCTTAAGAGTGGATACGATTATAGAGGAGAACTTGAATGATTTATTCTTGCGTGGTCTCGAGGATTACATTCAACATGAGGTATGCATGTTTTGTTCTAGTTCAGTAAATGAGTCTTTTATATTGGCACACAGGGTAGAGGAGAAGTTCTTGATTCCTAGAAAGAAAGGGGCTAATGTGACAATAGAAAAAGGATATTCAACACCTCATCTTCCTCAACCTACTAGGTTGACTCCACAACAAATTGAGGAGAAAAGAGCAAAAGGGTTGTTTTTCAATTGTGATAGAAAATATAGTCAAGGAGATACATGTAGTGAAAATAAATTGTTCTATATTGAAGGTCCAAGTGAGGAAGAAGAGGATGAGCCCATATTAGAGGAGGATAGGGAGTCAAGTGAGGAATAACATGATTCTCAACCAATCATTTCTTGTCATGCACTTTCAGGTTTCAGTGCACCACAAACTCTCAAGGTAGTGGGTTTCTTAAAGAAGCAAAAAGTAATAATAGTTGATTGCCTCACTAAATATGCACATTTTATTGCATTATCACATCCTTTTACAGCAAGTATAGTGGCAAATATTTTCTTGGAGAAAATCCAAAAGCTACATGGTACACCTAAGGTTATTGTTAGTGATCGTGATCCTATCTTTACTAGTCACTTTTGGAAAGATTTATTCTCATGTTTGGGTACTCAATTGGCTCATAGTTCTTCATACCATCCTCAATTAGATGGGCAAGTTGAGATGGCTAATAAATTTTTGGAAGGATATCTACATTGTTTCACTTTGGAAAAATAATCTCAATGGGTAGATTAGCTACCTCGTACAGAATGGTGGTACAATACTTCTTTTCACAGCTCATCAAAAATGTCTCCATTTTTGGCACTTTATGGATACCATCCTCCTTCCATCACATCATCATTAAAGGTGTCACCAAGAGTTCAAGCAGTAAAGGATCACTTGCTTCATCAACAATAGGTACTTTTAGGACATAAGGAGAATTTAGCTATGTTACAAAATTGAATGAAACAACAAGTGGACCAACATCGTAGTGAAAGATATTTTGAAGTTGGGGACTGGGTCTTCTTGAGATTGCAGCCTTATAAAAAAATCTCAATGAAGCAACAAAAAAAGAATAATAAGTTGTCTCCAAGATATTATGGACCATACCAAATCATGCAAAAGATTGGTAGTGTTGGCTACAAGCTTGAGTTGCCACCAACAATGAAGATACATCCAATTTTTCATGTTTCTTGTTTGAAGAAGGTAATTGGGCAGAATATCCCTACTCAAATAGTACTACCAAAACTTGATGAAGAAGGCAGAATAAATTTAGAACCAGAGTGCACTCTTCAAACATGTACAAAGAAGCTGAGGAATAGAACCATGACTCAGTATCCCATCCAATGGAAGAATTTACTAGTTGAAAAAGCCACATGGGATGATGAGGATTTCATTCAAAAGAATCCACACTTGGTTAGCATTGAGGACAATGCTCTTTCAAGAGAGGGGGCATGCTACACCCTTAATATTGTTGTATATAGGGTTATGAATAGTTAACTTGTGGCTATCTTTATCCTTAATTAAGTCATGTTATCATTATTATATTATTATTTAGGTAGGTAGGTTGGCCTAGGTGTTATGTAGGGTTGTGTCTATTCAACCTAAGCATAATTAGGTATATATAGGAGGTTGTGAGTATTATTTCATCATCATAATTGTGAATTGTGTTCTCATTGGAGATATTTGGAGGTTGCCCCTCGAAGTGGCCTATTACTCTCATCTATTATCAAGTATTTATTTAATATTCCATATTATTTCTTCTGTTGTGCAATTTATTTCATTACAAAGTCCATGAATCCTAACTATCTCCTTGAAGAAGAGATGTGCTATATAACTTGCATCATGAGTAGTTTTACATAGAATGAAATGACTCATTTTAGAGAACCTGTGTACTACAACATAGATGTTATCCATACCTTATTTGGTTTTAGGGAGTTCAACCACAAAATCCATGCTTACACACTCCCAAGGCCTATTTGGAATTGCTAAAGGTTGGTAGAGTCCTGCATTCCTTGAACCTCCTTTAGCTCTTTGGCATATTCTACATTGCTCAACATATCTCCATACATCCCTTGCTAGCTTAGGCCAAAAGTAGTATCTCTGTACAAACTCCAATGTTTTGTTTATGCCAAAATGTCCACTCAAGTTGCCATTATGCTTCTCTTGAATCAGATTTTCTCTCATGGATCCCCTAGGTACACATAGCTAATTACCTTTAAACAATAATCATTTAAATAATGGTTCTCAAACTATAGGCACACCTTGTAGGCTTGTGAGAAGTCTTCATCCTCCTCATATAAATTTGTGAAACCTACTAGAGTCCTACATTGCTTGAACCTCCTTTAGCTCTTTGGCATATTCCACATTGTTCAACATATCTCCATACATCCCTTGCTAGCTTAGGCCAAAAGTGGTATCTATGTACTAACTCCAATGTTTTGTTTATGCCAAAATGTCCACTCAAGCTGCCATTATGCTTCTCTTGAATCAGATTTTCCCTCATGGATCCCCTCGGTAGACATAGCTGATTACCTTTAAACAATAACCCTTTAAACAATGGTTCTCAAACTCCAGGCACACCTTGTAGACTTGTGAGAAGTCTTCATCCTCCTAATATAAATTTGTGAAACCTGCCATCCCAATTCTTTGTAGTTGTACTTCTTGGACAGTCAAAATCTTTCTACTCAAGGCATCTACTACCTTGTTGAGTTGTCCCTTCTTGTGCTTGATTGTGAAGGTAAAGGATTGGAGGTACTCCATCCACTTTAAATGTGTGTTACTAAACTTCTTTTGAGTGTTTATATAGCTTAAAGTTTGATTATCAGTAAAGACAACAAATTCTTTGGGTAGAAGGTAATGCCTCCACTTCTTGAGAGATTGTACCAATGCATACAACTCCAAGTCATAAGTTGAATACTTCTTCTTTGCCTCATTGAATTTCTCACTAAAGAATGCCACAGGCCGTCCTTCTTGACTCAATACACCCCCTACTACTACACCACTTGCATCACATTCAATGCTAAACAATTTATTAAAAGTAGGTAAGAGTAAGATAGGTTTTGTAGCTACCTCTTGTTTCAATGTTTGAAATGCCTTCTCAGCTGCCTCAGTCCATTTGAACTTGGCTTTCAATCCTCCTTTGATGGTATCTAGTATTGGTGCACAAATCCCACCGAAGTTCATCACAAACTTTTCATAAAATTGTGTCAAGCCATGAAAACTTCTAAATGCAGTTCCTATTTTAGGGGCAAGCCAATTCAAGATTGCCTCCACCTTGCTTGGGTTCATTTTCAAATTACCTTTGGACACTACAAAGCCCAAATAAACTAGCTCTTGCTGCATAAACACACACTTTTCTAGGTTGATGGCTAATCATTCTTCATGGAGTCTCTTCATAACCAACCTCAAATGCTCAAGATGTTTTACTTTTGTCTTGCTATAGATGAGTATATCATCTAGATATACCACTACAAATCTTCTTGTGAATTCCTTCAAGACCTCATTCATCAATCTCATGAAGGTGCTTCGGGCATTAGTAAGCCCAAATGGCATTACAAGCCATTCATACAATCCATTTGTGGTTTTAAAAGCAGTCTTCCATTCATCACCGTCCTTAATTCTAATTTAGTGGTAACCACTCTTTAAATCCAACTTTGTGAAGTACGTAACACCTCCTAAACAATCCATCAAATCTTCTATTCTTGGAATTGGGAATCTATACCTAGTAGTGATCCTGTTGATAGCCCTTAAGTCTGTGCAAAGTCTCCATTTTCCTCCTTTCTTGGATTCTAAGACCATTGGGATTGCACATGGACTAATGCTCTTCTCGATTATCCCTTGATCTAATAATTCTTGCACTTGTCTTGCGACTTCCTTATTCTGATCAGTAGTAAGCTTATAGGCTGCTTTGTTAAGCAGAGATGCACTAGGAACAAAGTCAATTTGATGACTTATAGCTCTTCTTGGGGGTAGAGTGGCAAGGTTCCATCACTTACTATATCTCTAAATTCTTCCAACATTTGATGCACTTCCAATGGTAGTTCTACCTACGACTTCTTGTCTTCCTCCTTTCGCTTCTCCATGGTAGCACATCCTATGGTCTCCTCATCATGTAATGCTTACACGAACTCTTTACACCTACTAAGGAACACACTAGGTGGCTTAGAAGTTCCCTCTCCATTCTCTATTAAGGACTAAAATTTGAAAGTCCTCCCATCCTTCTTGAAAGAAATGGCATTCTCCTCTCCATCATAGATCACCTTCCTATAAAATTTCCATGGTCTTCCCAATAGAAGATGGCATGCATCTAATGAGGCCAAATATTGCCTTTATTTCATGATAGTTTTTAAACACTTTGTTGATACTCTGTTTTATCTTTGTCAAAACATTTGTGGACCTATGTTTACCAAAACCTATGATAAACCTATGGGTAGATACTATGCCATCTTTTGCTAGTATTATATATATTATGCAATATTTTATATAATTATCAAAATGTGTGTTCTTATATTTGAATTTAATTTGATAAATGTTTATTTGCAAGCATGTCTTTGTATTATAACTAACCTATTAGCAATGAAGCTGAAAGATGATTGGAAGAATTCAAAGATGAGTGCCAATAGCATTTTAGGAAAAAAGAACGCTAAAATGTAGCCATGGTGGAGGAAAGTTGCAATAGTTCCAAAGGACATGACATCAAATATGGAGGAGCTATGAAGACTTATTATATTCTCTGCATTTATTCCTATGGTGAGCAGATGTTCAAACTGTATTATTCCCACCTTAAACCATTATCTCTTCTTCCTGCCTTGAGTTGTTATTTTCCTTCTTTCTCTCCTGTGGATTTAAAGCTAGGTTATTTACTTTTCTATTATGGGAATAAGTGTTGATCTCCTATATATATGAATCGACCCAAGTGTGTTAGTTTAGCCAATTAGAAGAAAGAGTTTATGAGAATAGACTATTAACTTTTACAATGAGTTGTGTTTTTACAGAACTTTGTGTTATGTAATGAATTTCTGAAATGTAATGAATTAAGTTTTTGGCTTCTATCTTGTGTTAGTAGTTTAGTTGAAGCTGACCAAGGGGGGCCATTTGTAAGGTGGATTAGATTAGGTTATAATAGATTTATTTCCAAGCATTCTTAGTAGTTAGAAGTTGTAAGTTCCTTCCTGTAGCATCGCACTTCGTGAATGTTCATGTAGCATATGTGAGAACAACTGTAGTGGATGAACTGAGTTGGAATATTTGTTAGCCTTTCATTATATTTCCAGTATTCATAGAGTTAAGTGTGTTAGTTTCCTACAACAATAGTGTAAGTTCTTTTCCTTGCATTTTACTTTCCTGCAACATAAGCTTAGTGACTCATTAAGAGACCTAGTGCACATACTATGCCAACCATTTCAAGTATAGTCCCTAGGTTGACAAGATTAAATGCACCTCATAGTGGGAAAAATAGTCCTTAGTTTGAATATATTATTCCTAAGCATGGCCCAAAGCATGACTATGATACACCTATTGTGAGGCAGACCATTTTTGGTGCCATTGCTAGGGATGGTGTCAAGCTAGGAGCATTTTTTGAGTCATAGTTCTTAGATAAAGATTTTTTTTAGAAATTTCTAGTTTTGAAGCTTCTTTCACCAGTGTGAAAAGTTCAATTGCATGCATCAAAGAGGAAGATGATGAGATGAATATGGTAGATTTCTTCCATGGGAGTCTATTAATTTGAACGAAGAAATTGAAGAAGAAGAAGTTGAGTTACATTTTGAAGACACAAGCCCTAGTTTTCCCACAGCATCATCATCAAGAGTTGAACCAATAGATACAAGTGGTCTTCAACCTTTTACTGAAGTTTTGGCTAGTTTTCTTGATAACACTACTCTGAATCCACCAGTTGTTAATCATTCAGTACCCAATGTTCTTTTTCAGCAACAACCTCATAATCTAATACCTCCAGTAATGGCACAACCTACTTTTCCATTTTCTCTCCCAAGCTTTGTAAATATTGATAATCTCAAGAATATACTTGCAGCTGCCCTTCCAAAGTTATATGGCCTTGCAATTGAAGACCTTGATACTTTCTTGTTTGAATTTGACATACTTTGTCGTAGTTTTGACTACAACATTGATGCCCATAAACTCAAATTGTTTCTAGCAACATTGAAAGAATCAGCTCTACGATGGTTCATGGGCTTAGGACCCAATGCAAAGGAACTTGGGATGAAATGCAAACTCTATTTTTGCATAAGTACAAAGAGTATTACAAAGCATTTGGTTCAAAAAGAGATGATGTCTTTAGGATATCTCAAAAGGAGGAAGAAACATTAGAATATTATGTTTCACATTTCTTATATACACTGCAGAAGAACCCTCAACATGTGTTGTCCGAGGATTCACAAAAGCTAGTCTTTCTAAGAGGTGTGAATGATGACTATCTAGAAGCACTAGACTTGATGGCTGGTGGTGATGTATATCAAGCTTCCTGGGAAAACCTCAAGAAGAT
This sequence comes from Cupressus sempervirens, assembly GCA_028749045.1. Classification (NCBI taxonomy): domain Eukaryota; kingdom Viridiplantae; phylum Streptophyta; class Pinopsida; order Cupressales; family Cupressaceae; genus Cupressus; species Cupressus sempervirens. Next base: position 529,525,076 of record CM053783.1, on the reverse strand, counting down.
TTGTCAAAACTATTCAAGGTCAACCATGAAGAAAGGCTGAGGACCTCGTTTCACAGTCACCGAAGGAATTAGTCAAGGTATTTCAAAGCTCGAGATATCTAACCTATTGCCAAATTTCAAACAAGACATCATCAATGATGTCGTTACACATCTTGATACAATGACTACAAAGAAGAAGTATGCAAAAGCTAAGCTACAACTAGCTGAATATTGCCCTCATTGCTAGAAGCAAAAGAAGGATTGCCAATGTAAACTAGTTGCAAACATGGAGAACCAGCATCTTCCAACTGAGTACATCAAGATAGATGGAGATGATGAGCAAGCATTATTTATTTCTCAATGCTGACCATGGGCCCAATGTTAAGGTATGCCTCAGGACCCTTTGCAAAATTCAAATTCACATGGCAATCAATGGAAAAACTGTAATCCCCAAGGTCCTCCACAATATCAACCTAATTGGAACAATTTTGGGCAAAACAACCCACAACAATCTCAATGGCCTCAAAATTCCCAACCACCCTAGCCTAACCAACAGAGTAACCAATGATAAAACCAACAAAACTATTGGCAGAACTAGTAGAACCAATGGCAACCACCCCAAGGGAATTGGCAGTCTACGAACCAATGGAGGGGATCTCAACAATGGCCTACCCAAAATACTGGTACTCCACAATTACCACCTCTAGCTCAACAACCTGCTCTAATGCCACCATCTACAAATCTTGGACCTCAAAAGTAGACATAGTTACCTGCACAACCTTAGCCAACAACCACAACAGCCCCATGTATAGTGCTAATGCTCAATAATATCTTTCTTATGCTTTGGGTGTTGTAGATATACATCTAAGATCTGGTACAACTTTACCAGTGCCTAAACTGCCTCTTATAACTGAAATACCAAACCCTCCTATAGCATCAGAACCCTCAGTTGCTGAAATAGTTGACCTAACCAATGTTACCATGTCAACCCTAGCTCAATTAGTAGTGGAACTTCCTTTTCTAGAAAAGCTTATATAGAAGAAACCTAAACAAACAGAGGAATAACCTTTTAATATTGTTAATCAGTTGAAAAACATTCATGTCCAAATACCCCTGTTTCAAGCCCTTAAGGATGTTCCAGTTTATGGAAAAGCCATTAGAGATGCTTGCCTGAAGAAGCCTGGAAGGAAGAAAAAGGACCCCACCACAGTCCATGTCGTGGGACAATTGGCTTACATCATGTTAGGGAAATTGATCACACCAAAATATTCTGATCTAGGAAGTCTAGTAGTGAATGTCAGTATAAATGGTCAGTTTGTTAAAAATGCTTTAATAGATCTTAGAGCTGCTATAAATGTCATGACCAAGGATACTATGAAGAAGTTGAGAATAGAAGGACTAAGGGCTACACCAACAATTCTACAACTTGTAGATAGTTCTACTGTCACCCCTGATGGGATGATAGAAAACATAGTTGTAACCTTAGATTCTCTAGAATATCTTGCAAACTTCATATTTTATCCCCCAAAGTTAATCTATCTGGTTACCCTGTCATCCTAGGTCGACCATGGTTAGCCACAACTGATGCAAATATAAGTTGTAGATCAGGGAATATGACCATATCAAATGGCCAAGCAACAAAGAATTTTGATTTATACCCTACAGCCCAACCATTACTAGATTTGAGCACATCTGTTTGGCCAGATTCAGGGGATGAAGAAGAAAAGTTAAATTCTATAGTACAACTCATGATGTTACATAGACAATCTTCTCTAAAATTGCAAGAGGAAGATTTAGTACTTTAGAGTATCCTCACTAATAGTTATGTGGTACAAAAAGATGTATCTAAAAGTTCTGTGTTGGAATTAATCACATATGAAGAATGTGATAAGAATTGTACTTTTCTCAAAGAACCTAATATTCTTTATCCACTCTTACCATGTGAATTAGAAGCAAGTCCAATCTCTAAAGTTGCTATGATAGAGTCCACCACTACTGTTGAACTAACTAAAGGTCATAATCTCCATGTTAATCCCAAATTAACACACACACATAGATGGAACAGTTAAAAGAATTGCTTCAAAGGCATGAAAAGGTCTTTGCATGGGACTATAATGATATGAAAGGATTGAGTCCTACACTATGCACCCATAGGATATACATCAATGAAGGTTGTCTACCACTCCGTCAACCCTAGAGAAGGATAAATCAAAGCCTTAGAGAGATAGTTAAAACTGAATTGCAAAAATTGCTTGATGTTGGTTTTATTTATCCTATATCTGATAGTAGATGGGTGTCACCCCTAGTCATAGTGCCTAAAAAGGGAGGAAAGTGGAGAATTTGTGTAGATTATAGAGAATTGAACAAGGCCACCAAAAAAGATCACTTTCCTTTACCATTTATAGACCAAGTTCTGGACACTCTAGCTGGAAAAAAGTATTTTTATTTTCTAGATGGGTATAGTGGTTATAACCAAATCAGTATTGCTCCTGAAGATCAAGACAAAACCACATTCACATGCCCATGGGGTACTTTTGCATACTCTATTTTACAATTTGGTCTATGTAATGCTCCTGCAACATTCCAACGAGCAGTTATTAGCATCTTTGCTGATATATCACATGATTGTATGGAAATATACATGGATGACTTCACAACATTTGGAATCACTTTTGAGGAAGCAATGGTGAATCTTGAAAAGGTTTTGGTAAGGTGTCAAGAACATAATTTGGCACTTAATAGTGAAAAGTGTTTCATGCCCATGCAGGAAGGCATGGTACTTGGTCATTTCATATTAGCTACAGGAATACAAGTGGATCCAGCTACAATAGAGGTAATTCAAACATTGCCCATACCTACAAAATCAAAAGATGTAAGATATTTTCTAGGACATGTTGGATATTACAAATGTTTCATAAAAGATTTCAGCAAAATAGCTAGTCCCTTGAATAAGTTACTCACAAAAGAAGCTAATTTTAGTTGGACATCTGAATGTGATGAAGCCTTCCTGCAGCTTAAGAAACTTCTAACTACAGCCCCAAATTTACAAGGCCCTAATTGGAATTTACCTTTTCATATATATACAGATGCCTCTGATTATGTCATAGGTGCAGTCCTAGCACAACAATCCCAAAATCTTGAAAATGCAATCTATTATATTAGTAAGAGCCTTCATGGACCAAAATTAAACTACACAATGACAGAAAAAGAACTGCTAGTAGTAGTTTATGCCCTAAAAAAAATTTGGCATTACATAACTAGCTATTGTATATTTGTTTATACTGATCATGCAACAATTAAATATCTCATGAATAAACCTGCTATAACCGACAGATTAGCAAGATGGTTACTGTTGTTGCAAGAATTTGATATAACTATTGTTGATAAGCCTGGAAAAGCCAATGTTGTAGCTGATTATTTATCAAGAATCCATCATGATAATACTGACATTACTTTGATAGATGATGCATTTTCATATGAGCATTTAGTTCATATTGTTGTTCAAACTCCATGGTATGCAGACATTGCTAACCACATTGCAGCCAATAAAATACTAGAACATTTTTCTTACAAGGAAAAGAAGTTGCTTGTAGAGAAAAGCTTTTGTTTCTCCTGGATGGATAATCTCTTGTTTTACGCTGGACCTAATCAAGTTATGAGAAGATGTGTGAGAGAGGATGAGACATGTGATATTCTACAAGCATGTCATAATGAACCATGTGGAGGACACTTTACAGCAAAAAGAATAGCCTTAAAAATCTTGACAACTGGTTATTATTGGCCTACACTTCACAAAGATGCAACCAACTATACAAGGAAATGTGACAAGTGTCAAAGGATGGGTCGACCAACAAGAACAGATGAAATGCCTCTTAATCCTCAAATGGCATTAAAACCATTTGACAAATGGGGCATGGACTTCATTGGTCCAATTGATCCTCCATCTAATGGGAAATCTTATATTCTTGTGTGCACTGATTACCTAACAAAATGGGTTGAAGTCAAGGCCATGAAACATGCTCATGATGAAAAAGTTGTTGAATTTCTATATGAATTTTTTTTTACTCGCTATGGTGTACCCAAAGAGCTAGTCACTGACCAAGGAGTGCAATTTACCTCTAATCTGATCTCAGAGTTAATGAAACAATAAAACATCAAGAACTGAAAATCCAGTCCTTATCATCCTCAAGCTAATGGACAAGCAGAGGTCACAAATTGTGAACTCGAGAACATCCTAACAAAAATAATTTATTTACATCATAGGGATTGGACCAGTAGATTACAAGAAGCTATTTGGGCTTACAGGACAACCTGGAAGACTACTACATGATTTACACCATTTGAGCTCTTGTATGGAAAGGTAGCAATGCTTCTAATTGAATTTGAACACAAAACTCTAAGGATAACATTGGCATTGGATATTGAACTTCCTGTAGCACAAACAGAATGTCTTCTACATCTTAATTCTCTGGATGAAATGCACAAAGCTTCTTTGGAACACACTGGACTTATACAAAAACAAAGGAAACAATGGCACGACTCTCATATTATTAGTAAACAATTTCAAGTTGGTGACTGGGCACTACTATATGATTCCATATTTAAAGATATGCCAGGAAAGCTGCAGACAAGATGGTTGGGACCATATGAAATTAGTCATGTGTTTGATAATGGAGTTGTTCAACTAACTACCATTGATCCAGTACCTTTCAAATTATTAGTCAATGTTCATAGGCTCAAATTATATAAACAACCCCAAACAAAGGAGGAATTCCTATAGCAATTCCAACAGCCCAATTCAAATACAAACAAGGTAACTCTTCCTACAACCAAAGGTGTCAACCTTCTGCCTGTCGCTCTTCAACATTAGTTTCTTTGTGCATGCTCATAATCAAGATTTTATGTCCATATAAAGTTCACTTTTCATTCACTTTCTCATTCCATCTCATCTCTTTACCTTCCACCCATCCACCTCATCTCATTTCTCTATCTTCCATCCACCCACTTTCCATGTCATCAATTTCTCATGTTTTCAATAAACCCCACGAGATGCTGATAGATGCTGCTAATTTTGATATCACTTTCACCACCTTTTTTTTGGTATGTATGATGGTCAGTTGACAAGTATAACATTTTAAAATTATAATTCACTTATAGTTCGCAAATTCCATCAATTTTTTTTAATACTACATACTTTATATGATGGCGGCATTATGCCAATCCCTTACTTGTACTAGGTCTGACAAGTGTGGACACTTGTCCATATTTAGTAGGGGGCAGGGAAGGTCACTAATATCTAATGGCATTCCTATTTATCTGTAAAGATTTTTTCAAATCTTCATATTTCCTTCATTGTTGGAATTTAATTGCCATAAGTACACAAGTGAGGTGTCGTACCCCTTATTTTTGAATGATTTTTTGTGTCAAGTTGTGATGTGACTTGTGTTTATATTTTATGTGATATGAACCCCATTTTCAGATGATTCTCACACATATTCATGATTTACCTTCATTAAAAGCCAAATTATTGTGCATAAAAAATTGTTATGACATTAATTGCCTGTTAAAACAAAGAAATGTGAGTTGAGTCTGTAAAACAACGAAGCAACTTGAATTCAAAAGGGGGAAAACATAGCAGATAGAGAAAGTGTTAAGAAAATGGGTGGACAGCTACAGAGGAGAGAACCAGTGGAACATATTGTGTTGCTCTTAGATGTAGAGGTTGTAAGAAGGTTTAATACATACGGATGGCTAGGGTATTTCTTGAGTTTGACTACATATGATGAAGAGGTAGCCACATAATTCACAAGGACATTTGATGAAGGCGAAGCTTCCATTTGGGGTTTAATAGTGATTGCAATAGAGGAATGCATTGCTAAAGTAACTAGGTTACCTATAGTTGGAGAACATTATCCCATCACACATAATGCGAGGTCAGTAAGAGCTCAATTTACTAGACCGACTGATCCTCAAATGGACATCACAAAGCAAGGTTGCAAGAGAATGTCACTATTGCCACCATACACTGAATTAGCCATGCATATTATTAGGTACCTTACATGTGAAGGTAGATTCTCATACTTACATGCATGCCATTTCAAATTACTTAGTTGTATAAGGCATAATCTTTCAGTAAAAATTCCAAATTTCTTGTATAATATGCTTTGTATTAGTGCAGAAGAGACTCAAAAAGGAAAATATAATTTCGTTACCCATCATGCCCTAATTAAATTACTGATAGAAAGGCCACTTAGGGATGTGTCTTCCATGACATTGGATGAATTTGTGCAAGCCAAAACTCCACAACCCCAAGCAACCCCTAGTGAATAGCCTAGTGAGAAAAATGTCCCCACCAATGAGCCTACTGAACAAAATACCCAAGAGGTTGAAGCTGAAACTACCCAAGAAAATGTGCAAGAAACCATCCTTGTTCAAGAAATTGTGCCTTCACCTATGCAAGAAACCCCAAAACCTACTTCTAGCAGAGCAAAGAGGAACAAAAACTACAAGAAGAAATCTCTATTTAGGAAAAGGAAGAACCAAACCCTACAGTTGTGAGACAGAAGAGAACTAAGAAAAGTCCTACAACAGAGACACCCAAAGGAAAAGGCAGATGAAAGGCTGTCATACAAAAATAAACCCCCATAAGGAGAATCCCTAGGATGAGAGGGAAAGTTTCTAAAGATTCTACTTTGTCCAAAATATCTACTAAGTAATCCCCAATGCAGATTGTCTCTAATCAATCTCCTACCCATCCTAAAATTACAAGTATTCCCAAAAATCCTAATGAGGAATGTAGGGATGAAATCAAATAAAATCCAAATGATACCCCAATAGACCAACTAGGTACTTCAAGCTGTAGGGATGAAATAGTTCCTGAGCAAGTTAATCCAAACACTACCCTAGTTCCCCATAAATCAACATGGATTACTGGTTTTGTAGAACATTTATGGCAGGAAAAGAGAAAGAGGAAAAGAAATCATGAAGAAGACAGTGGTTCTATTATGCTACAGAAACTTCTTCTTCAATTGTTTGGACAACATAAGTTTGTTGAGGCCTTGTGGGGAGAAGCGAGGAAAAAGATGAATAAAGTTATAGCATCTCAAGGTGAATAAATCGCATATTTAAAGGAACAATTAGCAAGTCCAAAGCAACGGATGGATCATGCCCTCAAGTTGGCTGATCAGGCACTTACTTGTAGACCACCACCAAGAGTTTATGCTCTCTATTTAAAAGAACGACTTCTTTTGTTTCAATTAATGTTAACTCTTAAGGATATTAATGCAAATTTCAAATCAACACAAGAATTTTATGGACTATATCAGACTCTGCCACCCTAGCAGCAGAATTTACTTTGTGAATTATACATTCATAATTTTGTTATCCCTTCAAAGACTCAATGGAATCCCTTTCTCTATATAGGGGATATACATTTAAGATCCCTCATGTCCTGGATGTCCAATGAAGCAAACTATGACAGGCAGCTGAATAATTATAGGGATGAGGAAAGGACAGAACCCTTGCCTTTAAGAGCTAAGAGTAGCAAGCCAAATGAAGTTCTCAGTGTTGGTTCACATTAACTTATGGAAAGAAGAATCCAGAAGTAAGGGATAGGATCTTTGCTGCCAGAGCTAAGGCTTATGCTAATTATGAGAATTTTCCCTACTTTGCTTTCTAGAGAGCTATGACTGGTGCTAGGAGTAGATGGGCAAGATTGCCTGAATCACTTAAAAAGTCAAAACCACATAGTCCCATCAACTTGGAGGCAACACTTCATAGGATTCCAAAGTATCTAGAATTAGGAAAGTAGGCCAGACTAGAATTATGGTGTCCCCTAACCATGCAGCCTCCAATGCTCCTATGGCCTTTGTATGAAATTAATGTCGATAGACTCAACAAGCTTTAGGAAGATCACATAAGGGAAGTCTGAGAAAAAACAAGAGGATTTTACTATACCTTCAAGAGTAGCAGGAAAGGAAGGACTAAGATTGGAGAGTTCAAGTCATTAACAAGAAAGTGCAATGCTTGAGGACAAGCATTAGTTTAGCAGGGGGTAGATGATGAGGCCAAATATTGCCTTTATTTCATGATAGTTTTTAAACACTTGTTGATACTCTGTTTTATCTTTGTCAAAACATTTGTGGACCTATGTTTACCAAAACCTATGATAAACCTATGGGTAGATACTATGCCATCTTTTGCTAGCATTATATATATTATGCAGTATTTCATATAATTATCAAAATGTGTGTTCTTATATTTGAATTTAATTTGATAAATGTTTATTTGCAAACATGTCTCTCTATTATAACTAACCTATTAGCAATGAATCTGAAAGATGATTGGAAGAATTCAAAGATGAGTGCCTATAGCATTTAAGGAGAAAATAACGCTAAAATGTAGCCATGGTGGAGGAAAGTTGCAATGGTTCCAAAGGACACGATAGTGAGTATGGAGGAGCTATGAAGACTTATTGTATTCTCTGCATTTATCCCTATGGCGAGTGGATGTTCAGACTTTATTATTCCCGCCTTAAACCATTATCTCTTCTTCCTGCCTTGAGTTGTTATTTTCCTTCTTTCTCTCCTGCAGATTTAAAGCTAGGTTATTTACTTTTCTATTATGGGAACAAGTGTTGATATCCTATATATATGAATTGACCCAAGTGTGTTAGTTTAGCCAGTTAGAAGAAAGAGTTTATGAGAACAGACTGTTAACTTTTACAGTGAGTTGTGTTTTTATAGTTCTGTGTTATGTAATGAATTTCTAAAATGTAATGAATTAAGTTTTTGGCTACTATCTTGTGTTAGTAGTTTAGTGGAAGCCAACCAAGGGGGCCCACTTGGAAGGTGGATTAGATTAGGTTAGAATAGATTTATTTCCAAGCATCCTTAGTATTTTAGAAGTTGTAAGTTCCTTCTTGCAACATATGTGAGAACAGTTGTAGTGGATGAACTGAGTTGGAATATTTGTTAGCCTTTCATTGTATTTCTAGTATTCATAGAGTTAAGTGTGTTAGTTTCCTGCATCAATAGTGTAAGTTCTTTTCCTTGCATTTTACTTTCCTCCAGCATAAGCTTAGTGACTCATTAAGAGACTTAGTGTGCATATTGTGCCAACCATTTCAAGTATACATCCCTGGGTTGACAAGATTAAATGCACCTCATAGTGGGAAAAATAGTCCTTAGTTTGAATATATTATTCCTAAGCATGGGCCAAAGCATGACTATGATACACCTATTGTGAGGTGGACCAACATCCATGGGTAAGACATCACAAAGCACTTTGTCTTTATAGCCTCTAATTGAAAACTCCACCCATGTCTGCTCATTAACTAGCACACGTTACTCTTGATTCAACCAAGTCACCTTGTAAGGGTTTGCATGGGGAACCTTTGTAAGTTTTAGCTTCTTTGTTGCTTCTTCTGCTATGATGTTATCAGTAGAACCTAAATCCACTATAACCTTGCAAACTTTGCCTTGTATCTTGCACCTGATTCTAAAAAGAGCTCTTCTCTACTTGGGTTCATCTTGATTAGGTTGCTTTATAAGTACCTTCTTGAACATTAGGTTCTCACCCATTTATGATTCTAACTTGTTGACTTCATTAGTGCATGAGCTGTTGCTATCTTCTCGGGTATAGGCTACCCTCTTCTCATTATTTGAGACTGATGGTTTGTCAAGACACCTATAGGCAAGCTATCCATGTTGATAGTACTTCATGGTGACAAAGTAGGAGCTGCTTCTTCCTGCTCCTCTTCCTCTGTTTCCTCAAGAACCTCTTCCTCCACCAAAAGATCCTGTTGTGCTAATTTTTGAACTTTGTTCCAAGAGTCCGCTCTCCCCTTGGCTTATTGATTCACCACCTCTACTAGAAGCACCTCTTTGACCTCCTCTAGAGTCTCTACCCCTTCCTCTATTATTTAAGGTATGGTCCTGCTTTATTTTTTTTTCTCTTGCACCTCTAAGGCCATTTGATAACACTGATGAACTATTTTAGGAGTGTCAAGGCTCATGTCTTTTTGAATATACCACTTGAGTCCATTCAAATATCTTGCCAATATGATGCTTTCATCTTCTACCACCTTAGACCTTAAGCATAGCTTTTGGAACTCTTCAGTATAAGAGTGCACATCCATATCTTTTTGCCTCAAATTCTGTCTTCTTCTATGCAACTATATTTCATAATCTTTTGGAATGTAGGTTTGTTTAATTTTGGCCACCATTCCTTTCCAAGTGACAATGAGACATTTTCCTTCTTTTCCCCTCTTTGTTTGAACAAACTTGCACCAGGTTAGAGCAGTACCTCTTAACTTGGATTTTGCCACTTTGACTTTTTGAGCATCAAAGACACCATCACATTCAAAATGATTCTCTATTCTTTTAATCCATTCCATGATGAGGTCTAGATCCATCTTGCCATTGAATAGAGGAATGCCTTCCAAGGCTTTGCTATTTATTGCCTTGATTGTCTTCAAGAAAGGCTCTTTTGGTAAATTAGGATCTGGTGTTGGAGTTTCTTCTTCCAACTGAATCTTTTTCTCTTTGGGCTTCTTTCTCTTCTTTCTGCTCTATCTTTTCCTTGAATTTATCTGCTATGTCTTAGACCTTGCTCAACAACTATTCAAGTTGTGCCAATCTTTCTCTCAAAGACTTGTTGTTTTCCTCTTACTCTTCTACCTTTTTTTCTTATTCTTCGACATTCTTGACCAATTTAACATTGGTCACCATTGTGTTTGAACCACTGGATTCACTAGGTGACAACATTCACCTTGCTTTGCACTTTCTTTTTTCGACACCTTTGTAGGCTCTGATACTAATTTGATGGGGAGGCTAGGATAAACTAGCTAGTCTATGCTCCTAATCCTCAACTTGGATCTTAGTGTTCTCCAGACACTTATGAAGGTCTATAGGATTTTCCTCTCCTCAAAGAATCCCCTGACCTAGCCTAACCTAACCACCAAGTATAGCTTTAGCTTCTAACAACCTATCAAGCATTTTTTTTCCTAGTATTATCCCTTCCATAGGCTTATAAAAGCCTCTTAGGCTTCTAACTCCTTCCCAAACTCTAATAAAGGTTTTGGTGAGTTCCAAGGTAGTTTTGGGTCATTTGACACCTCTTCAATGCATTGGCAAGATTGGGCTTTCACCTAATTGTAGGGTTTCTTCACAAATAAGGCTACCAGAGGAGCCCCAATCAGACCTCCTTTTGGTTTTGTAGGGCTTTTAACTCCTTTCCTTCAAGGATTCATCACACTTTGTCTTAAGAACATTTTTTACAAATGACCAACCTTAATGATTTTTAGGGTCTTGAGCCTCCATATGACTGTAAAATGCCTATGCCAAAATGTGAGGGTTTCTAGATCTCCTTGCTATCCTAGTCTTTACAACACTTTCCAAGGCTTCTCTAATCCTCTCTTCCACAACACTACACCTCCTACTGCTCTTCTTGACTCCCTCCAAAGGGTTTGTCTTGAAACCCACTCCTCTATCTTATTTGGACCCTTTTGTTGTTGTCTGCTCCCAGCTGGGCTCTGTTGTATCTGCCTAGGGCAAGGCCAAATAAATGTTTGCATGTACTTTCTAAGCCCCTGCTTGCACATATTTATAGGTTATGGTCTGTAGTCCTAGAATCCAAACTGCCATGGTGTGCCCACGATGGAAACAAGATCTACAACCCCATATTTACAAAGCTCTCCAACTCTGGTAGAACACAGTCTACTTTGAAATAAATAAACAAAACACTTGCACAACTTGAAAAGACCTAATCTAATGCACACACAAGGAAGAATTATCACTATACACATTATTCCATCCAACAAATCCACAAACACTTTTCTATCTACTTCAAAACATATTAAAAACTAGTAACTGTCATTACAAATTTAGGCACAGTCTGCTATATCCATACTATAGCCATGCAATAACATTTTCAAACCTTTTATTTAGGGTTCCTAAGGTCTTAAATAGCCTCCTTCTCGGTAAGTGTGTTGAGTTAGGGCTTCTTAGCCACTTAAACAAGGTTAAGCCTTCACAAAGAAAAAGTTGCTCAACAACTTTAGAGCAACTTTTTGTTACTCGAGCAATTTTTGCTCTTACATCACTAAGACCATTGCTAGGTCTTCCCAAGGCACTCTTGGGCTTAAAAATCCACCAACTACACCACCTAAGACCTCTAAGCACACAGTTAGGCAAAGATCTCATGATGACAACTTTTGAGCAACTTTTTATTGCTCAAGCAAGTTTTGCCCTTACACTCAAATAACCAAAATGTAGGTCCTCCTAAGGCACACATTTGCTCATATTGCAACAAAAACTCCTATTCCAAACTTCTAACTCATAGCAAATCAATGCTCTAAGGATGACAACATACACTGAGGCATTATGCCACTTACAAGGACCAATTGAACTTCTAGGACCTAGACTAGGCCTAAACACACAAAATAAGCTTCAAGCTCTTATTTTACTTAAATGCTTCTTATAAGAAGTTCAACACAACAAAAATGTGATGGTGGGAGCCCTTGGAAGGGTGCTCCTGCACCATACAACTATCTATTTCTCAGGAGCATAAGCTTGACCTTTCCATTTGTTCTCGATCTATCTATTTTGCTTAATGTTAATAGTCTTCTTGAGTTCTAATATCATCTCTCTCTCCTAGTGTTTAGTACTATCACTACCAGGCTACACATTCAAGACTTGCAATCTCATTTTGCATTTTGTTCTTCAGAATCAAATCTCCCTATCTTTTGTTGCCAACTTGGCTTTTGTATTATTTGATGCATGTGTTCCCAGATCAATCACACATTAGTCAAAGAGGGGCAAATTTATTCACCTAAAAATGGTCATATAGACTATTAGTCCCCTTCTCAACATTTTGGCTAAATTAGTTAATCATTTGCCTAGGCCAATTTGCTAAAAATAAATTTATTTGATCTTAACCTATAGTTTGACTATACTATCGTAAGTCCATATTTATTTAAAAGAACATGTCCTCTTTTAATTAAATAAAAGACCCCATTCTTCTAACCCAATGTGTACACATAAAGTCTTTTTCCTATTTACAAATTAAAATAAAAAGGCTTTTGTTTCACATGAAAAGTTAACTCCTTTTCATTGGTTGACTTGATCTTGCACACGGATCATGCCAAAGGTCAACCCCCACCCTTGATCATCCATTTCTTGATCTTGATCTCAATCATTAATTTACTTTTAAAAGAGAGAGTTCTTTCCTTCTCTAGGGATCCTATTTTGAGCTAATGTTATGCTATAGGTTTCTTGGAGCACTTGAGGAGAAATTCTATTCTTCTTACCTTATTCTTGCATCCCTCATCTTAGCACTAGATTCATTTCGAATAGCTTGATTTCCTTTGTTATAACATAGCTTACATATCCTAATTAGCAATGGTTGTAACACATTCATCTTGTTTAACTTAGTTGCATCCTTGCATTTCATCATAGCATAATTCATTCTTGCATTGCATGTTTAAGAGCTCTCTTGGCTCTTGTCTAAGGGATCTCCCATTGCATGGTTTACTAGCAATGGTTATGTCTCTAAGGCTTAGCTAAGAGCTCCTCATAGGGAGCTCTAAGCCGCCATTCAAGTTTCTCAAGTTATGCAATACCTTGGATAGATGGGTTTAGAGAAGTGCACAAATTGAGTTTACAATAACAGGTTATCAAAATTGTGAATTCATATCTAGAAACCTACAACCAAGATCTATTTGCAAAAAAATGGTTGGCTACACTTTTCCTCTTCAAGAACATGTCTATCAACCCATAAACATCCATGTATAGGCTGATCATGTTGACTTGTACCTAGGCAAAATTAAAGATTGACCTAGTTTTGTTTTTCAAGTTTCCTATGACCTAAGGGAAGCTTTTTCTATTTCAGGACCCATAGGTGGTGGAAAATCAACATTCTTTTCCTTCTATCTATTTTCCTCTCTTAAAGTATGTATTTTTCCATAGCTCCTACTTTGATGTTTTACATTTGATCTTCCACGTGCTTAGTTACGATATACGCCTCTTGCAATCTCAATCAATCTAATTAATTTGCCTTCACATTACAAAATTAAAGTTAATAAACACATCACAAAAGAGGGATTACTTGCATACTTCCTTGGTGTAATTTGAGTTTAGTATCAACATCCCTTTATCTTATTTGAGTTTTGCTAATCTAACTTGAGTTTTATTAAGAGTTATGTTTGGGAGCCCCTCTTTCTCTTGTATTGAATGACTTAGGGTCAAACTATTTAGCTAATGAACTAATCTCATCTAGTTTACATTATTGTATTTATTGATTTCATTTTATCCTAAATAATTATATTGTTACTGGTGCATTATCTTACCACTATTCGACATTCCATCATATGATGATGCATTTTATTGCACCCAAAAGGGAGTTTCATCATACAATGTTGACCTATTTCATCATTCTCTGGACAGTGAACACTTTCAAACTTTTTAGAGATTGTAAGTTGGTGTTTGAGATACTTGTTTGGGGTCTGCATCTTCCCAGTTTGGAATAGATTGACTATCAACCATTTTTCATGATAGTTGGAATAGTTATCTTGTTAATGTTATATTTTAAACTAGAATGACTAATCATTTAGGAACTTGTATTGGACTAACTGCCAACATTCCCCTTCAAGAGTCATGACATTTCTCAACTACCTAGTGTGTCCTATAAGTCTAGTGGTTGTATCAAGCATTGGAAGGTTCACTTTTGTAGTAATGACAACCCTAGCTTAAAACAAGTGGTATCAGAGCTTGATCATGGGTTCAAATCTCCTTAGGTAATGCCAAGGGGTGGATTGTTGGACTAACTACCAACGTTCTCCTTGGGAATTCATGAAATAAATTAACTACCTCACGCATTTTATAAGTCTAGTGGTTGTGTTAAGCATTAACATGTCAATCTTTTGGTGCAATGACAAGCTTAGCTTGTAACAACTTGTACTTGGGCATTAAAATGTTCATCATATTAAATGCAAATGTAGTAATTAGAATAATTTTGTATGTCAATCACCTAGATGGAAAATGAATTCATTTGAGAGCAATGATAGACTTTAGAAACTTAAGATTGTTGGTTAAGTCTTCCACTTACAATTGTCATGTATGATATATGTATGTTTATAAATTTTATTTAACCAAAAAATATGTTAGTTTATGTTTAATCCTTATTTTTAAAGATTCTCAAATAAAACACTACAAGTTCCAAGTACACAATCTTTTTAAACAAATGTAATTTTAAATTAGTCTCATGGTGATAGTAAAAAATAAAGTAAAAGGCATATTCTTATCCAATGACTATATTGACATCATTCTTATTGTATTTGTTGTAGGCTATACTATTGCAATCAATTGTACTTAATTAGTGATTAATATTTTTGATTTCAACCAATTCGATGCAAGTATTTTTTTTAAAAAATTTTTATCAATAAACGGCCAAGGCCATAATAATTGATTAGAATAAAATTTAAATACAATAGCGTTCCCTCGTTCAAACGGGCACTAGTAGGAAAGAAAATGTCCAGTCTAGCCCGAGACCACGGTCCTTTATTATTACAAATTAAAAGGGGCATACCCCAGTCAAAATATCCTTATTATAAATATTACAATCTTAGATCTTGATGAATGAAAATGATAAAAATACATCTCCTTAAAGTTTCCAGTAACCTCTTGGCGAGGAAACAATACTTCTCTTTCGTAAACTGAATCCGAATACATTTTATCCCTGTTTGTTCACTTCCAATCAAGCCGATTAATGAAATAACATGATTTAAAGCAACATTCCTATTTATCTCTAATTAAAGTTAGAAGAATTCTTAGTAAGAAGTCTATTTGAGAATCCAAGAGAAGAGAAAACATACACTTACTTAAAATAAAGATAAATTAGGCCTAACCTATAAAGGAGAAACTAGACACCTACCCAAATAACCTCCTATAGAAATTTAAAAGAGTTAGCCTAACATTCTAATGTTAATCTTATACCTAAAAATCACTAATAAATAACATCTATTATTCACAAAACATGAAAAACCTCCCTAATAGAGAGAGTATCAAAAAATAAACAAATAGGCTCGTAGCCATCACTCACTTGCAGCTCCATACACTGGCCTACACCTTAAATAGTATTACTAAGCTAACCAGCACATAAAGAAGCTCACCATAATACAACTATATAGCATATCAACTAATAATTTAGGATTTAAGAGAAGACAATATAATAGCTCAATCCATATCATAGAGTCTAGAACTAATATGAAGATTACTGAAATAATAAAAGGAGGGTAAAACTACCAGGGCCCTCATAATTCATTATTCATACTCCATAATATCATAGCCCAATTGAGAGAGGATCGCCATATCATCTCTGAATATCTATCAGAATAGACCACCTACAGATAATCATTCAAATGGAATATCCCCACTAAACTAAATGAATAACCTAACTACAAACTGCCTTAGATTTTCAATTATCATTAGAAGTAGAGCACCATGAATCTATCAAGACCGCAAAACCATAATTCCAACTAATTTGGTGGCATGCAGATTACCAAATTTTGATCCTTCAATAGAACCCCATTAATACCAGACATTGAATCATATAAGAGTAAATTACAAACTAAAAACTCATGCGAAAATTAAAACAAGCTCCATGATTTGGGAAAACATACACCATGAAAATCTTCTGGAACATAAACATTAATAGAAAGTCATTAAAAATATTATTACCATTATAATTCGCCTATGCCAAACACATATTAAGGGAGTTACCAAAATACTCCATACAACCATATCAAAGTATTACATACATGTAGAGTTTAGTATTACTGCTATATATAACAAAAATTATAGTCTTCAGTACAAGACGCCAACTATAACATGATTTCTTAATCACTAAACCAAAAAACAAAAACCATTACATACAACCTACTACTTCCATGCACATTACATACAATCCAATTGGGCACCTGAATTCACCTATTTCCAATATACCATAATGACTTCGGAGACTTCATTTGGATTCTCCACATGAAAATTTGGGGGAAATTCAAAATCAAATTTAGCCCTGCTTGTCTTCTCCGTATTTGGCATATAGAAATTTAGGGTATCCAAATTCTCAAAGGTAACCCCAGGTTGGATATATTCATTAAAGGCGTTGAGGTAATTGATTAACCATAATTTGTTCTCATCCTCAACAATACCCATCCATCAGAGCAGGAAGTGGATACTGGCCTCCATCTTTGGCCATTCCCTGTAGAATGCATAGTTTTTACGAATGACCAAAGAGGGATGACGATAAGCAACCTCTAGATCTGGAGACCCTGGTGGAAGCTCCATGTATTTCTTTGGTAGAGAAATGTGTAACTTGTCATTAATGCTCTTAACCGCCTGTTCGAACCCCTTCCTCTAGGTAGGATTAAAAATGTTGCAATAGAGTCGGATGATGGCTCCTGGATCCACCCTCGCTCTAGCCATGCATCCAATGAAGGAACCGATGATATCACTATTCATCCTCCATGTAAAACTATAATCAAAGATTCCTTCTCCAATTACTCTGCTCACGGTAATCCTAGCCATGTCATCCAGCGGGTTTCAGAATTTTGCTCCACCGCTCTGGTTTAACATTTCCATAGAATGCCATGGTGTGGGCCTCTATTGTGTGGAAGACATATACATTGGAATTCGTTGCAGAAAAAGATAGAAAAAACCTAGGGCCTCGACAGTGACATAGAAGAATAAAAAAAAAAAATCAAAGGGTCTAGAAGCCTGCTTGCATGACCTCATGCTTTGATGACACCAGCAGGCCGAAACACGGGCTAAACACATAGAGGCATGAAGGATAAGCCAAAACCAAAAAATGATAACAAAGCCATGTCGACAATAGAAGGAAACAAGTCTCCACCTTTCCTAATGATATGCAGAAGTGGGGGGCTATCCATGAAAGCACAACATTAGAATCTATAATTCTACTACCATCATCTAATGACCTATAAAAGACAGCTCCACAAAATCATAATGATCTACATTACTATAACCTAAGAGGATAGACAATCCTAAGAAGTAACATTAATTAAAATAAACAAAACAAACAAAGGGGGATATTTTAACATAACCTAGGGATATGAAAAAAGCAGAGAATGTATAAGCTATGTTCCATTAATAATCAAGAAATTAACACCATCAGCTCCTTTGTTCGCTAAATAATCCACTTTCTAGTTACCTTCTCAGAATATATGACATATCAGAGAATCAGTGAAGAATGAGGACATTGCTAAGTTTAGAATTTAGGACCCAGTTAGGGTTAGCACATTTCCTAATCGCATTTAGGATGATCTAGGAGTCACCTTCTATTATGACTTTTGTCAATCCTAACTCCATACATAGAAGTAGACCTTTTTCCAATGCTTCTAATTCTGCTAAATTGTTGAATGTAGGTTGAATCGACATGGCTTTTTTAGCAATCCAATTGCTTGAATCATCATGTATGATACAACCAATTCCTGCTGTTCCCAGATTACCTTTAGCTGCTCCATCAAAATTGAGTTTATACCATCCATACAGGGGAGGGGACCATTTATAGTTTCTTTGGCCTCCTTGTTGTTATTAGTGTATACTAGAGGTAGATTTATTAGATTGATCCAATTCTTCTTCATGAGGCCATTCCAAGATGAAAAGGAATGTTCTTCTTTCCTAGACTTCCTAAGATGTGCATTAGTAACTTCCACAATGTTGGCCTCTATTTTTAATAATAATGCTTCCAATTTCATTTCAATGTCTCTAAAAATATGTCTATTTCTCTCCTTCTAGATTTCCCAGGACACAATAGCTGGGTAGATATTCTAGAGCTTGTTGTAAATACCCTTTACCATATTTGCGGGCCATCCTTTAAGGAGATCAAAAAAGGATCTTGGCAAAGGGGTTGACCACCCTAACCTGAATCTAAGCCATTCCCAACAGGATTGGGAAAATGGACAACTATATAATAAGTGGTCCAAATCCTTGTTATTATGTTTACATAACACGTACTTGGAAGGGCCTTGAAATCCAAATTTGTATAACCTGTCTTTAGTCAAAATTCAATTCTAAAAGGCTAGCCATAGAAAGAAACCTACGTTGGGTAGACAAGCCGTATCCCAACAAAGATTGAGAGGAATTTCTACATTATCCCATCCTTGTGAATGTATTTGAATGTTGTATCCATTTCTAATGCTGTATTTTCTGTCATTCGAAGCTGCCCACATAAGTTCATCTTTCCTCTCGGTTTGCTTAACTTTCCTATCAAACAAAATCTTTTCATAGGCCTCTCTTGTTTGAGAATCTACCCCCACCCCATCAAAATATTTCCAAACCCATTTGGATGAACCTTCCAAAGAGATTTTAATCTTGTAATTACTTACTTTGACTCTCTAGAGAGAAACTAATTTATCTTTGAGGTCCTTAGGGAAGGGCTTAGAGATAATTGGAGGGAAACCATCCCAAGAGTCCTCCCAAAATAGGACCTCATCACCCACTCCTACATCTCAGGTTAGAAATTCACAAATTAAATAACGACAATTTGTCATAAAATTCCAACTTTTAGATCCTTTGGGAAGGTTCCTCATTCTAAAAATCGATAAAGGGTCATCCGCATTAAGATATTTATTGTATAATATCTTAGCTCATTTCTGGTCTCTTTCGTCAAAATTCTATTCTAAAAGGCCAGCCATAGAAAGAAACCTACCTTGGGTAGACAAGTTGTATCCCAACAAAGATTGAGAGGAATTTCTACATTATTCCATCTTTTTGAATGTATCAGAATGTTGTATCCATTTCTAACGTTGTATTTTCTATCATTCGAAGCTGCCCACATAAGTTCATCTTTCCTCTCGGTTTGCTTAACTGTCCTATCAAACAAAATCTTTTCATAGGCCTCTCTTGTCTGAGAATCTACCCCCACCCCATCCAAATATTTCCAAACCCATTTGGATGAACCTTCCAAAGAGATTTTAATCTTGTAATTACTTACTTTGACTCCCCGGAGAGAAACTAATTTATCTTTGAGGTCCTTAGGGAAGGGCCTAGAGATAATTGGAGGGAAACCATCCCAAGAGTCATCCCAAAATAGGACCTCATCACCTGCTCCTACATCCCAGGTTAGAAATTCACAAATTAAATGATGACACTTTGTCATAAAATTCCAACTTTTAGATCCTTTGGGAAGGTTCCTCATTCTAAAAATTGACAAAGGGTCATCCGCATTAAGATATTTATTGTATAATATCTTAGCCCATTTCTGGTCTTCATTTTGCCATTGAAGATTTTTAATCCCAAGACCACCCATCTCCTTGGGTTTGCATATATTTTCCCATTTAATAAGTGTCAATTTTTTATCTTCTTCACAATCCTTCCAAAGGAAGTTCCTAAGCTTTGTTTCAAATTTACTTAATGACTCTCAGAGAGAGGGAGACAAGAAAGGGGAAAGGTAGGAATGGTTGACAAAATAGATTTAATTTTTGTACTTTTTCTAGCCTTTGAGAGCCATTTATCTTTCCAACTTCCAATCCTAGCATCCAATTTTTCAAAGGTATTCTGCCAGACCTTGCTGGATTTCGAGCCCTTCTCTAAAGCAATGCCCAAATATTTACAAGGAAACTGACCTTTCTTGTAACCCATTACCTTGCAAATTTGATCTTCTACATCTTTTTTAGTGTTTAAGAAATAGATCTCAGATTTGAACTCATTTACTCTTTGACCTGATGCAACCATATATGATTTAATTATGGATTTTAGATTCAAAGCTTCTATGACTGTACTTTTTCCAGGCAGGATCATGTCATCAACATATTGTTGATGTGTGATATTGGGCACATTTCGAGCCACATTAATACTGAAGATTTTTTGATTGTTGTAGGCATCTGCCACAACTCTCCCAGAGGCCTCCACCATAATGATGAAGAGGGATGGGGATAAAGGATCTCCTTGTCTGATGCCCCTTGATATTTAAAAAAAAACCTTCAGGTGTCCCATTAATAAGGACTAAAATTTTGGGAGTAGAGATGAATTTGAAAATAAGATTGATCCATTGATACGAGAAACCAAAAGTTTCAAGCACCTTACAAAAGAACCTCCAATCAACCATGTCATAGGCTTTTTGGATGTCTAGTTTCATGAACATGCTTGGCTCTTTTCTCTTGCAAGCAGAATGAATAGTTTCTTGAATAGTAAGGATGCCATCGAGAACGGATCTACCTGGGACAAAACCTGTTTGTTCCTCGGAGATTATTTTCAAGAGCAAAACCTTAAGTCTATTCATTAAAATTTTGGAATAAATCTTATAAATAGTGTTGCAAAGAGAAATAGGTTTGAAATCTCTAGTGGCTTTAGGTTCATATTTTTTGGGGATCAAAGTTAGAAAGGAGTAATTGATTTCTGATAACAACACTCCAGCATTCCTTGAGCCTTCAATGGCTTTCCAAAGGTCTTCTCCGATAATGTCCCAACATTTTTGATAAAAGAAGGCCTGAAAACCATCTAGGCCAGGGGATTTATCATGATTCATATTAAGAACAACCTTTTTGACTTCTTCCAAGGTAATAGATTTATTTAGGATCTTATTATCCTCAGGAGTAATTAATTTTGGAATAAATTTGAGTAAATTAGCTTGTGCCTCTCTATTAGACCCTTCATAATTATTTAGAATTTCCTGAAAGCGTGTCATAAAGGTATCCACAATTTTGCTTGGATTTTTAGTGAGGATACCCAATTTATTTCTAATACTAGTTATTTTGCTCTTTGATCTATTGTATAGGGTGGAATCATGAAAGAATTTTGTATTCTAGTCCCCTTCATCTAACTATTTCTCCCTAGATTTCTACCTCCAAAATCTTTCCTCTTTGGACAATATGTCTTCCTATTTAGCGAGCAATTCTTTTTCTAACAAATAGCGTTCATTATTCATGCCTTTCTTAATTACTTCTAGATTTAAATCATTTTCTTTCACTTCTATCTCTATTTTTTCTTTAAAGATGTTCTTGAAGTGATCTTTATTCCATATAAGAATCCGTTCTTTCAACAGCTTCATTTTGGACACGAAAATGAACATTTTGGAACCTTCGAAATTATCTTGTTCCCATCATTCTTTTATATTTTTGATAAAATTAGGGTCTAGGAACCACATTTTCTCACATTTAAATGGATTCCTAGTTGGTTTCGAAGGCTCTACAAATTCTAATCTAACTGGGTAATGATTTGACCCAGCAATTGGCAAAATGGAAGAGTGCATGTCAAAATAATTCCCATCTAAATCACCTTTAAAGAAAAACCTATCTAATTTCTCCACAATATACGCAAAATATTTCCTCCTATTATTCCAAGTGTAATTCCCATTATTGATTGGAATATCAATCAAGTTATGTTTATCACACCATTCTTTAAAATCCAAGGAGGATTGCAAGAGGTGGCAAATGCCACCTACTTTTACACATGGATTTAAAACAATATTAAAATCACCACCTATTAAGAATGGACTATCCTTATAATTATACATAAAAGAACTAATTTCGTCCCAAACCATTTACTTTCCTAAATAACTAATCGAACCATATACATTAATTAACAAGAATTGAAGATTTGATTTCAGACTCTGAACCCTAACACTGATCTAGTTGTTACTACAATTAAGATAATCTATGGAGACTTTCCTAGGGTTCCAAAGGATTCCTAGACCCCCAGAAGCACCTGTTGATTCTTGAAATGTAGAGCTCCAAAGACCAAGCATCTTATTTAATTTCATTCCTTATGCCTTACTCAACTTTGTTTCCTAAACTAAAATTATATCTGAATCAAATAATTTAAGGTTTTGTTTTAGTAACCTTTTTTTGCTAGGGGCATTTAAGCCCCTAGCATTCTAGGTAGTAATCTTCATGGTTCCTTGGGAAGGCTCTTCCCCTTCCCATTGTTAAGTAAATGATCTATCTTCTACTATTCTTTGTTGATTCCATATGCTCCCTTAAGTTCCTTCAAAGACCTTCTGCCTCTTTTGCCTTTCAGTTTTTCATATTTGGGTGAGCTTAGTCCTTCCTGATTCATCTGTATCCCTAGATGCTTCATTTTGTTCTAAACACTAAAAACCTTATTGCAATCCTTTCCTTCCTTTTCATCAGTTTCAAGTTCTCTTATGATCTAGTTTATTATGCTTGGTTGTTTTCTTTCTCCTGAGTCTGAATCTTTTGCGCTATCCTTAACAATCCCTTTGTCTTCTTGCTCTGATACCATTGCATATTATTTTGTCTGAATCTGACCCTTATTATTATCCTTAGCTTCAATATTATGTAGATCTTGTCTTAAATCTTCATATGTGTAATTCTTACCACCTAATTTAAGAATTCTCTAAATCAATTCTTCCTTCTAAGCTTTTGTGCTACTATCCATGTTCTCAAGGCAGAAAACTTGAACTAGTTCCTTAGTTAACTAATCAAGAAACTCATCTTCTGATTTTTGAAGTACCACTTCTAAATCTATAACACTATCCTTGCTAAGAAAATTCTGGAGCTCTTTTGACAGGGACCTTCCCGTTGTCTTTGTATTATAGTCTGCAACTTTTTGGTTGTCAACTGGAGAAAATGGTGACCTACCAATGGCTATTGGAGTCTGCCAAAACTTGGATCTATTAAAGACCTCTCTAATATGAGTTATGTTTATGTCCTTTGAAACTTGTAACTAACATTGCTCCATTTTAATCTCTTTCTTCAAAGCTATGTGATCTTCTCCATTATTTGGACTTGGTTCAAATAATAAGGAGTTCTCTATGTCTTCTATGCTTTCTTTACTGGTCATCCCTTCTTCCTTGCTTTGCTGAGATGATGTTAACTTTGATTCTAGGGCTACCTCGCCTGTACCACTTAGGTTTTTATCCGTTTGTACTCCACATAAAGGATTAACTCGATATTGTTGCTTATAACTTAATAAATTTTCTCCCCTTTCCCTGGATTCAACCTAATTTTGAATACTTTGTAAATTTATCTCACATTCTTCTATGCCTTTGCTTTCTTTTGATGAATTATTCTGCTCTGAATTGCTCTTTATGCCTATTCTTCTTAGGATCCACCACTATGATTGATTTGAGTCTTACTTTAGCTTCTGAGTTATTCTTATTATTCTCCATGACATTCCTTTTAGTATGCAGAAGATCTGTTAGTCTCTCATTCTTCTGATAAATCTGTGTAGAAGTATTCTGATATGAGGATCTTAATCTCAATTTCTTTTTCTAAATTCTGATCTAGGGAAACTTGCTAAGAAAGTTTGAAGTGAGTGGCAAGGTTTTGAATCTGATTTTCCTAATATAATCAAACTTAATAATTTATGATATTTTCCCTTCAAATGTTTGGAGATTTATATCATAGGATGCTCTGTTTGTTATTATCTTCTTATGAGTTTGAAATGGTTGATTAAGCTTGGTTTTGATGAGCAATTTCACATTGTTACAGTACTAAAATGAGGAATCAATACCTATGAGTTCTCCCATTGCAGACCTTAACGACCTAAGAATCTCTATTTAGATCAGCTCTTGGGGTAAAGACTAGATGCTATACCACATTGGACACATAATATCTATCCCTTCTATCTTAAAATTCAGAATCCATTCTACAAAATTAACTAAATGACCATTGAAAAAACATCTAGACATATAAATGAACTCTTTCTTAATGGACTCATCCATACATCTCAAATAAAGGATTCTTTTCGAAAAGTGAGAAATACTTACCTGCTCTTTGCAATTGTCTTCTAACCAATTTGAAAGGAAAGCTAGATCTTTCTTCGGGCCATTCCATATCGCAAAAACTCCAACTTTTTGATAGTCATACCATAAATCTTCAATTTCCTCATTGGAGATGCGGATGGGATTATCCTCAATTTTTGGGGAAACCTAAAAATCTCAAGAACCACTAAGGTTTGGTGAAACTACAGACACCTCAACCATAGACTGTTAGTGTGGGGGAATATATGAGCACTAATATACTTTTACAGGGGGTTCATTAGGTCCAACCCTAATGGGATGCGGAGGAATAAAAGTCACTAACAAATTGGATCCTACTACAAATGGGGCGAGGGGTGTTGCATCTACTGGGTTGGGCATACTTAGTTAGGTTAAAGACCCTAAACTGATTGTCCAAACTATCAATGGTGAAGATTGGCTGAGGTTGCAGATTACCTATTATACCAAAGACATTGAGAAAGGATTTGCGCTGGACAATCTTTGGTGGTTCTAATCTTCCATTAGACACTATTGGCTGGGGAATTGTTGTATGCTGATTATGCCAATTTTGTCTTTCAGACTTCTCTAACTTCTCCAGGATAGAGAATCTATTCGTTGTCTAGATTGTGTAATCCGAATTCCTCCGTTGCTTGGCCGAAGACCGTGATTTAATACAATTCTTCGGATTAATTAATTGATTTTGCCTACACCCTACAATGACCTAGGGTTTTTGTTTATTTGGATGAAAGCCTACTCTGCTTTTTTCGCATTAACACTGAAATTCGCCATTTTTATTATTAATTAGATGCAAGTATTTTTATTTCTTATTGTCACTTTTCATTTTTCTAAAGTATATATGTGAGTTTTTTAGTTTCTAAATTCATTAAAATTATTTTAATGCGATTTGATTGGCTGATATATTTTGGTGTTATAGGAGCTTATTTCCAGGAAACATTGTATTATAGGCAATATTGTAGGAAGCTCAATATATTAATATATCTAAACTTTAATTCTTTTAGATTAATTATCTTTCTTATAGTTATAAGTTTCATCTTAATTTATATTTTTATATTAAGTGTTTTACCCTATTTACACTCTAAAAGTATTTTTTCTACAAACTATATTCCACACACTAATTTATCCATTTTTCATACTTTATTTTATTTATATATAAACTAATCATAAGTATTTTAAATACTATTATTTAAATTACTTCTATATTAATTTAATTGTTTCAATTTTTTATTTTAATATTATATAATCATTTTATTTAAATCTCGCAATCAAACTTTTATTACCTATATTCTATTTCTATTGAGTACAACTTACGGCAAATACAAGCCACTATGTGACACTTGTGAATGAATGAAAGATTTTTAATGATGTCCACGAGGCTATAAGCCTAAGGGACCCACATAAAACTCCTAGTCAGTCTGATGTGATTTCTCCAGCCTGTCTCTTTTGTTGTGAATCTACATAAGTAAAATGGCCCCCTTGAGGAGTCTTGGTCCTTTGAAAAGGTCTTTTATGTTGTTCGCTTTTAACGTTTCTTTGTGTTGGTTACGAATGTCTTCATATGCTATACAATCCTTCAGATAGTGCCACTTTGTTTCCACCACACCCTCGCTGTAGAATCTACAAATTCTGTCCTCCCACTCTTCCTTAAAGACCTTCCATCTACCAGTTTCACATTTCAAACGGTAGAAACCAAATCTCAATTGTTTTGCGATTATGATTTTTACCTTTCCTTTGATCTTGACTCCTAAATATTCTTTGCTTCCATGTTCGCATGTGAGATTAAATTCTTTGAAATAATAGTTGTTGAATTATTATTATTCAACACCAACATGAATAAATATTTCACCATCTTCATTCCACACTAGCAATCAAATAAACTATTAGCCGATTGGAACACCCCCTAATAAATTAATAATAATAATAATAAAAAATATAGCTTTGAGCCAATTTCGCGCTGAAGAGTAGTAGTAGATTAGAATGCCACGGCAGAAGTCAGTAACGTAGGCCAAGGAACTAGTTATGGGTCAAAACTGTTTTTCTGACTGGAGAGTTTTTGATGGGGAAGGCATAGCAAAGCCTTAAACCCTACATGCACTTCGCTGTGAAGGCACAGAGGAATCTTTAGATCTTCTCATTGCCTCGTTAGGAAGGGGAAGCTTTAACTGGTGATTTTTGACCGTTAATCCTCTATGGAGCAGTTGTGTGGTGGAATTCATCTTACGCCCAAACCCACCATGGAGTCCCGCTTACGCCCCTCCATTTGCCCTGCAAAATCATTGTTTTTTTGTAGAGTTCCGCTCAAACGCGCAACAGAAGTAGGGGCGACAATGCAATGCTCGAGCTACACAAATTTCAGAGTGAGATGCAACAGCAGCGGTGCAGGGAATTCCTATCGGCGAACCCGGCCCGACTATGTGCCAAACCGCATTGACGACCCCTGCTATGTGCGCATCTTCGACACAACGCTGCGCGACGGAGAGCAATCACCGGGAGCCACCATGACCAGCAAGGAGAAACTGGATGTTGCCCGACATCTTTCTAGGCTGGGTGTGGACATTATTGAAGCAGGGTTCCCCATTGCATCCCCTGACGACCTGCAAGCAGTGAAGATGATTGCAAAGGAAGTGGGTAATCATGTCGATGATGACGGTTACGTTCCAGTCATCTGTGGCCTCTCCAGATGTAACAAGGCTGACATTGATGCTGCCTGGGAGGCCGTGCGCTGGGCTTTGAAACCCAGGATACACACCTTTATTGCTACCAGTGATATACATCTCAACTATAAGCTTAAGAAGTCACGGGAAGAGGTCATTAACATCGCCAGAGATATGGTGGCCTACGCTCGTTCGCTTGGATGCAACGATGTTGAATTCAGCCCCGAGGATGCTGGAAGGTCGCCAAGCTTCTTACGCCCTTCTTTTTTCGGTGAAAGTAAACAGTCAGCACAATGTTTGTTTTTTGGACCTTTGAACATCTGTGCAGTTCAATGACAACTTAAAGTTTTCAATTTTTTTACCAAAAGTGCCCTTATATTTGTCTCAAGTAATCTTTGTTAATTGGCAAGTTAAACTCTTAAATTTTTACGCTAGAAATGGCAATAATTTATGTCAGGTAAACTGTATTCATTTTTGGCACATTAGAGTCTATAATCATTTTGTGGAGTAGAACCTATAATCATTTTGTGGAATATAGTTCTTAACCAGATTTCCAAACCAGCGGCTTTACAAAGAACCCAATTTTAAAGACTTAACAATGAACAATATTGAGACGTCTATTAGGTTGACATCCCATTTACAAGTGTAGTCGTTCTTCTGTCATCTATTACTTATGCAAACTGATAATAGTTACAAGACAGGGCAACCAAGAGTGGACAGAAGCACTTAACTAATTCTGATTAGAACGAGAGAGGAGGAGAATGCTAACATATTAGGGTATCCACTTTTACCCAAAGCCAGCATTTAATCACGTTGCTGAGTATGCCAACACCTAAAACTAAGGAATACGCTCTTACAATCTAACGTTTGAGAGTAAATTTAATATTGGCTCCTATATTTATTTTCGTGGGAAAATTTGTTATACGAAGATTTAATTTTTTGAAACGTATTTGAAAACTAGTCAGTTGCCAGAAAAATTCTTTTAAGATATGATTACAGTACTTTTTGTGGTGGATATTGGATTGTTCCTCATTTTAAATAGATATGTGACTGCTGAAGATACGCAGATAACAGGGCATACAAACAGATATAGCTGGCTTCAGAAGCAAGATCTGTAGTTTCCTTGGTCACAAGCTCAGCTTTGACCAATACACTTGCACATGCAAGTTCTTTCCTTTTAAATTTGGGGCTCTGATTATTGCATCAAATTGTGAAGCGAACTTGTGTGCGACTTCATTATTGGAGTTTTGCATTATGGTATCGGAAATGGTCCAAATGTTCAAATGAACCTTCACTATATTTGATTTTGATTTTTGCTTCCTTTTTGAAGGCAGCCCTGCTAGACATAATGAAAGAATACAAATATCTGGGGATTGATTTTCATTATAGTCTCAGCTGGGGGACTTGTAGAGAGAAAATGATAGACGGGGATGGAAAGCGTCATATGTACTTCACAATAGATGCAGACATCTTAAGCTCTCAGACTGGAAGACCAAGAAAACTCTTTTTGGTTTGCTTGCCACACTGGTTGTCCTTTATGGCTGTGAAGTTTGGGAAGGCAGCTTGACAAAATGTGGATGGAGACAATTAGAAAGGATTCAAAAAGACTTAGTCACAAGCAATGTCAAAATCAAGTCCTCAGTGCCATATGAAATTCTATTAGCAAAAGCTAGTATTTTACCGGTGGAGGTGGCAGCAATGACTCAGTTGATAAGCTATTTAAAAAAACTAAAAAACACGAATAACCAATGATGGCCCAAAATTGTGACGAAATAAAGTTTGGTTGGAAGAACTCTTGGATGAAACAAAACATAAATTGGTTGAGCATGTGGAACATCAAGTTGGAAGAGTGTCCTAATACGAATGCGGAAATAATAAAGTTTGCCATAGAAAAGCTTTGGACTGCCATGTGGACTAATAACATGGGTAGGAAAAACCTTCACTATATCAAAGTGTTAAACTCAACTTGATAACATGGTGATAAGGCTTATCTAGGGGCATCTATTAAAGGGAAAGCTAGGTTGTTAGTGGCACAATTAAGGACGGGTTTGCATCATCTCAGATGCGAGATGGGTAGATAGAGAAGGCCCTCAGTGGTAAGAGAGAACTTGCATGTTCTGCGATACGAGAGGGATTGAGACTGAATGACACTTTATCATGGAGTACATAACCTGTGAAGACTTCTAGGCTTCAGTACAAAATCATCTCAAAGCCTGCCAACATGCACAATTCATTTGAAACAAGATCAACTCGACTGGTAGTTTGATTGTCAAGATCCATAGCAGGAGACCAGACAAGGAATATGGAGTTAGCTTAAGGCTGTGAATCCGTGGTCCTTTAGACTGTTCAGTCCCATGGACATCATTAAAATCCTTCATTCATTCATTAACATCTAGGAATCAATGACCAAAACCTTTATTCTCAATATTTTAAGTTTGCTATACCGCGTTTACACAGTATTTGCAAGAAAAACTCATTATTTTGTTGCTATGTCATATTTGAAGTTTCTATATTGGTTTAAAGGATTATGGAGAGTTTTTGTGTGTAAAAGGTGCTGAATTTCAATTGTCTATGACATTTTCAGTCAACCCCAGTTGAGTGTTTCTTTTGAAGTAAGAAAATCAGACATTTGGAACTAAGTTCCCAGTTTGGATTCTGGTACAGATGTGGGTTTGAGATTCGGGTTTGAAATTCATCCAAATCTTTTTAGGTAGGGTTCAGGTTCATTCTGAGTTTGTCTGTACAAGGTTTTAAAAAAAAATACATAAATCTAAAAATATGCTGCAGCAAACAACTTCATACACCACTATGCTAATATTAATACAACTTAGCAAAATACGCCACCACATATATTAATCTTTTAGTTCAAAGACATAACAAAATGTCAAAATACACCACCACATATATTAATCTTTTAGTTCAAAGACATAACAAAATGTCAAAATACACCACCATATCAATGTTTTGATTAAAAAACAATAATGTCAACATTACTAATCGGTCATCTGTGATCAAATATCATCAAAACTCAACAAACAAATCATTATCATTCTGCTGTTGCAGATTAGAAGCACAAATAATGCCACTAGCAATAATACCAGCAGCCTCCCAACTTCAGGATCAGCCTCAACATCACTAAGCAGTTTGTGATCACCATCATCAAATCAAGTGCATCAAAGTGGGCTTCCAGCTCTGCAGACTTTGGTTCAAGATCCTAATACTTTGCCTCGTCTTTTTTGTAAGTATCGTCTTTGTGTGTTGTGAGCCTTAATTTGATTGCACAAAGACCAAGTTATCTGCCTTCTTGGAGTTTAGTCGGTTGCATTTTATTGAGTGGATGAAGGAGTGTGTGCAGGCTTTTACTGAGTATCGCCTTTTCTTTGCAGCTATCACTGTTTTGCTGAGGATGGAAAGGCTTTGTAGGTGTCAACTTTGTTTTCTTTGCAGGTGAGGACTGAGTATAGCCTTTGTTTTCTTTGTAGGCGAGGACTGAAAGTGAATATCTTAGTTGCTGATTCGTGACACGAATCCGATTCGGGCACGTGAATCGGATCCGTGGATTCGGGATTTTTTTTTTTTTTCCCAATTATGATTCGTGGAGGATTCGTGCATATATATATATATACTAAAAAATAAGAGAAATATACATAATTCTAAAACTAAATCATTTCATAGTATGAATCTATGATTCTAGTATGCATCTATGAATCTAGTATACTTGATCAATGACATTGATAATTAATCTATTTTCACGATTATAAAGAAAATCAACACATTCACATTGAATTACTGAAAGTGAAAGTTTGTAACATTCAAAATATAGATTATTAAACTTAAAGTTTATAACATGATTTACTCATAAAAGAGTCAAGAGTCAACACTAAAGTTTTTTATTTAATCATCAAATGGATTTTCAAGAAAACCCGCATCAGAGGGGTACTGGTGAGCTGCAAGTGCTGCATCTATATCAGTAGAGGAACCCAAACCACTAGTAGTAGAGGGGATTGTTAACTCATAATCCTCCTCCTCATCATCCACATCAATCAAAGTGGATCTAGCAAGATCCCTGATGGTCATATCTAAATCAAGAGTCTCGGGTGCTACATCCCAAAGCTTTTCGGGCCCCTTCTTCTACTTAGGATCCTTCCGTGACAACAAGCGCAAATTGTTGTGAATGAACACAAGGTCTTCTGATTTTTTTGGAGCCAACCGGTTGCATTTGATTGAGTGGATAAAGGAGTAAGTACTCCAATTCCGCTCAGCGGCAGAAGAGCTGGCAACCTAAAGAGAAATTAAAAATTATCAATACAACAATCAAGATAAATAAATTAAATAATAAATTCAAGGAATTGAGAATGTTAACCTTAAGCTTAATTTTACAAACTTACTTGGGATAGGACCTTTATGGCAAGAGGTTGGAGGTACGTGAAGGCTTGCCCATGAAGGTACCACCATTTGATGGCACCCATCCTGCTTTGGTCTGCTATGGCAATAGGGTCGAAATCCTCACCTGAGTTGAAAGCAGCAAATTCACTCCTCACAATTGCCCCAATCTCTGGATCTTGGAATATCTTAGCTAGTGCCCTCTTATACCCATCTGCAACCTCTGCATGTCTAAATGGTGGCACTCTACTTGGAAGGCGAAGTACATCTGCACTATAGTACCTGGGGATAACAAAAGACAATTGAACACTATCAAATATCAATAGCACAAACATTGGATAAAATAAGCACAAACATTTGATAAGAACTACAGTACCTCGGGGATAGAGCATATGCAAGGAGGTGCAAAGGTGTGGTCATCTTGTTCCATCGATGATGAACAATTTTTTCCACCTTCTTGTAAAGGGTGTCCTCAGGATCATTCTCCCTCCTCTGTATGACCTAAGATATGAAATATAAATAATAATTATAATTATTGAATATGTCAATTTAAACTTTAGAATCTAGATATCTCTCAAATAAAAAATTGTTGTAAAAGAGCGTAAAACTTACCATTTTAATTTTTTCCAGCATACTATCCATGGAATCATAAATATCCCCAAGGCATGGCTCATCACTATCTGCGAAGCGAAGCATTGCCATTATTGGATCGGTGATTTCCAACACATAACTCACAAGACCCCACCAATCCTCATCTAGTATCATTCTTCTCACACTTAAAGCCCTTGCTGTATTGGAATTCTTCCAAATGCCCCATTGGGGGCTAATGACCATATGCTTCAATGCTTCTTTTACCTTCACAAGTCGTCTCAAGACAATTGTGTGAGAGGCAAAGCGGGTTTCAGCAACCTAAGAACATGTTAAACTCAAGTTAGTAAAACATTTAAAAATTAAAACATGTTAATGTAAATAACAACAAAAATTAATAATTGTGGAATCCAATAATATTCAATTATATATTAAATATAAAAATTTACCTTCAATAACTCCAAGTCCGAGAAACTCCTAAAAATTGCTTGTGACATGTGGTGATTTGTCACGAACATTTGAATCTCTTCAGCTTCCTCATATATCCTTTTCACCCAATCTATTTCGGTGCCAATTGCTTTCATCACTAAATTGAGAGAGTGGACGGTGCATGGTGTCCAAAAGATATGATCATATCTAGACTCTACAATTTTCCTTGCAGCCCTGCAAACTTTTGCATTGTCCGTGACCACTTGGACAACATTATCAGGACCCACTGACTCTATGGCATCAATGAGAATGCGTGAAATAAATTCTGCATCTTTCACTTGCCCTTCACAATCAACTGCCTTCAAGAACATTGCCCCCTTAGGGCATACAGCAATAACATTGATCAATGGACGGTTTCTACAATCTTTCCAACCATCCGAAATAATAGACACACCCGATTGAACCCAAAAATCTCTTATTGGTTGAAGTTGAGCCTCTACATTTTTCCTCTCATCATGTAATATGGTAGTGCACAACTTCTCATAACCAGGCGGTTTGTAACCATGGGGTGCATCATTTATTGCTTCCACCATCTCCCTAAAATAAGGTGATCTAGCAAAATTAAATGAAACACCATTTGCAATTAAACAACGTCCAATTTTGTGATCAGCAATGTCTCTCTTTTCAATTTGGAATGCCCTATCTAGTGGGCCTCTCTTGCGGGTGAGTGGAGATGGGTCTTCATCTTCATCATTTGTAGTTGGCATAGGCAAAAAAGGATGTGTTCTTGTGTTTGTTTGATCAGATGATGGTGTTGGTATATTTGTTTTTTTGGAAGCACCGCGTTTTGCTTTTGCAACTGCTCTATCAGCATCATCTTGCTCTTTTGCTAATGCTGCTATTTGTGCAGCTGGTAATCCCTTTTTATCGCTACCTTGACACATGTGAATTCCTTCACCCGCAGGGCCCAAAAAATGTAGTTTCACTCGGGAATAGGAGCTTCTATGTTGTATGTTGCAAAAATTACATTTCCATATGTATGCCCCACCCTCAGGACATTGTGCAACTCTTGTTGTGTGTCTCCATAAAGGAGACCCCTTATCAATTTAGAAGCTTGGTGATGCAGCCCCACCCCCACCCATTGAGCCTTGACTACTCATTGTTCTATTCTTGCAATCTAGAAAAAAAAAGTGAAAGAAAACCATGCTTCACACTTGCACAAAAACTTGAAAATTTGGAAAATTAAAAATAAATCAATAATCTATGAAAGAATTCAAGAATATGGTTGAAATGCATACCTTAAACACTTCTTGCAAGGTATTTGAAGCTCCACAACCGATCTCCTTCGAATCCAAGCACTTCACTTCAAACTAGCAAGTATGAGAGAGCAAAATGAGAGAGCAAAATAGAGAGCAAATGAACTTGCATTGTGATTTAGAGGGTCGTTTTTAGGGTTTAGGGCCTTTAGGACAAAAGAAAAATATTAAAAAATGATAATGGGCCCACGTTTTTGCAAGTTTATCTTGGCATTGCCGCGGATTCACGCGGATCCGCGCGTGGATCCGGATCCGAATCGGACCCGAGTCCGGATCCGGCCATTTCCAAGCGAATCCGGTAACTAAGCTGAATATTGTGAGTTTAGAAAAACATGGGGGAGTATCATTTGTTAAGCAATCACAGTAGTATTGCGAGTTTAGCAAGTTGTGTGACCTAAAAAATGACCCAAAAAAACAATTAAAAGCCAATTTTAAAAGTTGACTTTGGCAGATCACATTTGCTCACCATTTGCTCCAAGCTTATTGACATCAGCGGAAGCCTGACAAATTTTGTTGCAGAGTCGACCAGGGTTCAATTTGGCGAATTTGTAGCAAATGACAGACAAAAAATGACTTTTGAATGAATTTGAATCGAACTCTAATTCGCTACGAACAAACCTTCGAATTCCAGTTCACCTGAGCGAATATGGCGACTTAGGTTTGGAACATTAAAATAGACATATCAACTGCTGTTTGTGCTCTTAGAGTCATCATTTATCAGTAACTAACAGTTTGAAGTGAAACACCAACCTTGCAAGGAGAATTTGCAGACATTTCCATGGCAGATGTGAATTTTATTAGCATTTTCATTGAGATCTCCAGCCAATTTTTCCATGGGCATAAACTAATAACGATCAATCATTTGTGAGAGGAATCAGCAACAAGAAGGGTATGCATGTCACTTCAGTCACATTATAGCCTACTGACAAACAGTTGAACAACTTTTCAAACTTCTAATGTAGTACCATACAACAGTACCAGGCCAAGCAGCACCTTATAAATGCAGAAAGTTCAGTTAAGTATTGTTTTTGAGGTTGTAAAATCCGATCAACATTTAGGCAATAAAAGCAAATTAATTTTGGGATGTTTTCAAGCTATTTTTTGCCTAGGGTTATAAGTGATAATAGCTGTTGTTTATTCCAAAAACCAGAAATTTACAGTTCTACAGTTATGCATTGGTTGGCACATTCCATTTTTATTTGAAACTTCAGAAATAAAGAATAGGGTTTTCAATTGAAATATTTTAGGGACATCATAGAAAATTTGTATTCATTTGGTGTTTAGATGGTACGATGTAGTGAAGTGGGTTGATTTGTGTTAGGAAAATGTGTCAACATTGTATTTGCATATAGTTAACTATTGGAAGAAGACTCGGATGTAAAAAAACATAAAGTGGTTGAGCACATGGAACATCAAGTTGCAAGATTGTCTACCACCAACGTGGAAGTAAAGAAATTTGTCATGGGAAAATTTCAAACTATCACGTGGTCTCATAACACGTGGTGAAAAAAGACGCATTATATCTAAGCGCTCAATCCTTCTAGGGGACATGGTATCAAGCTTATCGCGGGTCAGCTATTAATGGTAAGGCTAGAGTGTTAGCAATTAAGCTGAGGCCCAATTCACACCATCTCAGATGCAAGATAAATCGATGGAAAAGGCCTAAAGAGGAGTGGGAGGAGAGGATCTGCAGGTTTTGCGAAATAGGGGTTGTTAAAACTAAATGACGCTTTCTCATTGAGTGCATGACTTATGAGGACATTCAGGTCCATTACGAGGTGTGTAGTTAATTTGAAGAGGATAAGATGAGCCAGACTGCCAGTTTGATTATCAAGATTCATAGTAGGAGATCAGATTTGGAAAGGAATATGGAGTTAGTTTAAGGTTTTTGTCTCATAGTCCCATAGGCCATTGGTCTTGTGGACGTCATTAAAGTCCTTCATTCATTCATTTTCCCAAGGTTTGAATGGGATGGACAAGCATGTTGGCAAATTTTTGTTGCAAGATCATGTCCAATTTTGGAGATATTAAAGTTTACATTTTTGGAAATTGTCAATTTTTTATAATTCAATTTTGAAGGCTTTAAAAGCTTTGAAATGGCCCAAAAATGTGGGTAAAAGGCTAAGTCACCGGTTCAGTTGTGGGGACAGACTCAGATACGAGAACCTAGTTTGTGGATTCATGATTTTTTCCCATTATGGTTTGGGTGGGTTCGTGTGTGCCGCATATATATATATATATATATATATATATATATATATATATATATATATATATATATATATATATATATATAACAAAATAAGAGAAATATACATAATTGTAAAACTAAATCATTTCTTACTATGAATCTGTAGTGCTTGATCATTGATCAGTGCCAAATGTAGAGACTCGAAGATAAACATTAAAAATTTAAATAATTAATCGTTGATCTATGCTCACGATTCTAAAGAAAATCATCACATTGAACTATTGCATTACAAAATGAAAATTCAAAATATAGTTTATTAAAGTTTGAAACATGATTTAATATTCATGAATCATGAAGTGTCCTTGTAGGAGTAGGAACTTCTATATTGTGCTTTGCAAAATTTGCATTTCCAAATAAACACCCCCCGGCCTCTAGGACATTGAGAAATTCTAGTGTCTCCATAAATGAGACCTTTTATCAATTTTACATTTTTGAGACCCCTGCCCACCCATTAAGCTTTGACTACTCATTGTTGCAATCTATAACAAAAATGAAAAAAACATGCTTTAAAACTAATACAAAAAATTGAAATTAAAAAAAAAAATTCGATTATTGCATTCTCTCGTCTTGATGATGGATCATAGAGTGTGATCCGAAACGTTGATGCTAAAAATAACATACACAATCAAATCCAAAAACAAAGCTTGCTTGAAACAATCTATCAAAAAACTAAAGAAAATGGTTGAAATGCATGCCTTAAACACACAATTTTGCTTTTTGGAAGGTACTTCCACTCCACAATCGATCTCCTTCGAATACAATCACTTCACTTTAAACTTGCAAGACGGAGAGAGCAAATGTGAAATGAAATGTGTTTGGAGGCTCCAAATTAGGGCTGTTCTAGGGTTTGGAGAAAAAAAAATAAAAAGACCATTTTCAAATGAGTTTGGGCCTACTTTATTTGACTTTGGTTTTAGTCATTATTGCAATCTATAACAAAAATGAGAAAAAAACGTACTTCAAAACTTGAAAAAAATTTAAAACTTGAAACAATCTATCAAAAAATTAAAGAATAAATCCATACCTTAAATGCTCAAATCTGCTTTTTGGAAGGTATTTGCCACTCCACAATCCATCTCCTTCAAATACAATCACTTCACTTCAAACCTGCAAGATGAAGAGAGCAAATGTGAAACGAAATGTCTTGGAGGCTCTATATTAGGACCGTTTTAGGGTTTGGAGAAAAAAATAGTAGAAAAACCATTTTTAAGTGAGTTTAGGCCTACTTTATCTCACTTTTGGTTGTACGGGATTCCCTCGGGTTTGCATGGGACCCCTCGGGTCCATGTTGGATTCGCCCAAGGTTCATATTCAGACTTGTGGGTTGCAGAATCGAATGGACCCAAAGTTCGAAATGTGGACCAAGGATGAATCCAACATGGACTGATCCATGAATCTGAACCTGGTTCAAGGATCTAGGTGCGAATTTGGTAACGTAGGTAAAAGGTGTCGCAAGTTACTAGGTGATAAGGCATGTTGTGAGCTTTTTGGTGCTTCAAATGATTCATTAATTGGACACGATTTGAAAGTTAAGGCCTTCGATTTGGGTCTCTTGGAATGAGAAATGTATGAACTTGTTGAGCATGTAATGAATTGTAAAAGGGAGTTATACGTGTTGGTATGTGTTTTGACACATCATAGGACATATTTGATTGGAGATAAGATGGGCATGACTTCATAAGTGGTTTTTAGCCTGTGGTTTAATATTATCATTCAACGGTTTCATGTATTGCATCTCCCATATATTAGGCGTGTGAGATGGAGGTTGTATACAATAGTCTTATAACTATTTAGTTATTTCAAGACCTTTGGTTGGTGAGACTTTTGTGAGATGCTTGCTTTGCAAGTATATTGTAATTTGTTTTTGATTTTTGAATAATACACTGGCGACTTTTGAAGTGTGGGTTTTTTTTTCCTGAAAGGGTTTTTACGACATAAATCGCTGTCTTGTGGTATGCATGTTACTTATGTAATTTTTATTAAGCTTTTGAAATTGTTGTAAAGATATGAGATTTTTTTTTACATTACTCTCCCCTCAAGGCTAGTGTGAGAAGTTAATAACTTGATACACTACTTCCTTACAATTTGTTTGTTTGGTTGTGTTGTTTTGCCTTGGTACCAACTAGAAATCAGGTGGTGGCATCTATGAGATTGGAATGCATGGAGATATGAGATACTCAAATCCTCTAGCATTAAAGTTCTCTTCATCTGATTATTCTTTTCACTCACGAGTGCCCTCACTTGTTTTTTTCTGAAATTGGATGTCACTTGCACTAACCCTCATTGCTTTGACTTTCCTTTGTCTTTCTTTTGAGAAGACCACTAAAATCCTTGGCTTTGCAAAAGTACCAACTTTGATAGCATTTTGTTGATCTTGGATCAACTTCTCCCATGCATGGAAACTTCTCCATTTATTTCTCAATTGTTTTGACTCATTTATTTTTTCTTGAGTTCAAAGAAACTGTATTAAGTTAGATATTGTCTAGTTTTCACCTTCTTGGTCTAGTTTTTAATAGGTAGTGTATAAAAAAATGGTTAACCAAGCTCTTAAAAATACAAGGCAAGCAAAGTATTGCCCCTTCATTTTCCTCAAAAATGTTAGTTCTCCAAGTAAGAGTTGTCATACCTAGGAAAACGTTATTTCACCTTGAAAACATAGGTTAGTAGGTTAGTATAGGGAAACTTTGAGTGGCAAAGCTTCATGTAATTGTTTGGGCTTCTTGTTGACAACTGCTTGATCTTGGTTTGGGTCTTTTATCTTCTTGCTTTGTGGGTTTTCGTTGGCACTCTTTATGGATGTATGACTTGAAATTGTTAAAAACTGACTGAACGAAGACAATGGAATTTGTGATTGTATTAAACTAAGGCTCCTTAAATAACAAATTACAAGGCAAAAGTCACTTAAAATAGCGACACAAAAAATAATGGACTAAAGCACTACAAATATTTGAATCTAAATATAGAACCTAAGATGACCATTAACTAGAACTAGCTAAATATAATGAGATATTAAAAATATGTTAAAAATTATTCTGATACCCTCCCTTAATGATCATTCTATCAACTACCGCACAGAAGACAATACATGTCTTGTAGTCACAAATACTTTAGAACACTCTGCTGGTACTGAGACCCTCCCTGAATTTGTAGAATGTCAATGACCAAGTGTAGTCAGAAAAAAAGACAGAGAAGGTGGCCCCCTTCTTCAGAATGATTTGCAATAAGAGAGAAAGCTTGTTACAGACTCTTACATTGACCCTCTCAGAATCTACAAAATAGTTGATCAGAAATGATCACAAAAACACCCAATCTGATGTTGGATAACTGAATTGTCCTCCCATGGAAAGAAAGATACATTGAGGATAGCTGTGAAAACCTCCAAATGTTGCAGACGAGCAGGATGCCCCCAAACTGACTGCAAAATATTATGATTTGAAGAGTACAAAGCATCATTTTTTTTGAGAATAATGGTAACAACTCTATAAAATAGCATCCCACTCGAACTCTGCGTATTACAGAATCCAGAAACGATTTTTTAGCAGAACGATTGATGAAAACCAAACATGATATTTGAGGTGAAAAATCAATCAAAACCAAACAAAAGACGGAAGATACGGATCAACGAATAAAAAAGTCCAACTAAATTTTTTAAGAGGAAAAATTATGAAAAGCCACATGATTTTCTTTTTAGGGAAATAAATTATGAAATCCTATCAGATAATTTATGAGGAATTTTTGTTTTTAAAACACTCCCAAAATTTTTTAAGGGAAAAAATTAATAAAGTTAATAAACCCATGAGACAATTTTTTTAGGAATTAAAAATTCTAAAAAAAACGTTAGCCAAAAAATACTGAAAACCCATTGCACACTTGGGAGGGTTTTGAAAAAGTCATGGTTGCTCGAGGAAATCACGTGTTTGCAAAAAAACATGAAAAATCTGGACAAAAATCAGGAAGACTGCCGGTCAAAGCTGGACTAGATAAAACAAAAACATGGACTCCTTCCAAAATTAAAAACTTTCAAAATCCTGAGCCCTCCCCTAAGGGAGTCTGATGCCATGAAATTGTAAAAAGTTGAATGAACAGAGAAAACAGAATTCATGATTGCATAAAACGAAGCTCCGTCTCCTTAACTCTTAATTCTCATTGATAACTATGACTATTTATAGATTGATGACATTGTTGTTGAGACCAAAGACTTAGAAAATCATCATTTGGTGCTTTAGAAACTTTTTGTTGATTTTGCTTTTTGATGTAGGTGAAGGCCAGTTTGCATATGTGATAGGTTTGACCTAGAATTTCTTTATGGTGAGATAAGTGAGGCTTGCTGATCTCTCTCTTTCTCTGGGTAGTTAAACCATCAAGCCTTCAAGTAGGTGGTGTGGGCATCTTCTGAATCTATGTTACTTGATTCAGCCAAGCTGTTTTGGTCCGGTTTACGTTAGAATTGGTATAGTTCATTTTAGATCTAGGTCTGGTTTGTATTGGATCTAATATTAAATTCGTCACAACAAGATCCATCTAAGCCTTTCATCAGTTTATCTTTATCGCATTTGAAGAACTAGGTTTTTGGTGTCATTTATTTACAAATGTTTTGTCATTGATAGAGACAATTGACAACTCTGCATTCTACTGGGTATTAGAAAAGGATACTGCATTTCAACTCTTGAATCAAGTGGAACTATTCTTTCTGTGCTAATGGCAGGGGATTAACTTGGAAGATTGGGCAATATTTTAATCTTGCATGTTACCTATTAAGCGCAGTCATATTCTCTTGAAAGTGAAAAATTACCCAAAGTATTATAGTATTATATTATCAGTATTTCTATACAATATAATAATCATAGAAATGAGATTTCGACTTGACGCAGATTAAGCAAGGCTGACCTGATTCAGGTCTCGACAAAAAATGGTAAGACTTGGCAAAAAACCAGTTTGTAGTGAGTCTCACCCAGAGTGAGTTCTTGGAGAGTCCTAGAACTTTGATTGTAATATCATAGTTATATATTATAATGTGATAGTAATATTGATATATTAGAATAGCTAATATTGTAATATTACAGTTATATATATATATATATATATACTTATTAGTATATAAATATTCTTTACAATCAACTACTATTACATAATATATTAA
Organism: Cupressus sempervirens; assembly: GCA_028749045.1. Taxonomy (NCBI): domain Eukaryota; kingdom Viridiplantae; phylum Streptophyta; class Pinopsida; order Cupressales; family Cupressaceae; genus Cupressus; species Cupressus sempervirens. The sequence goes on along the minus strand of CM053783.1, from coordinate 529,483,577 downwards.
CGTTAATTAACATTTTATAATGTTTATATATATATATATTTTTTTACATAAAATAATAAGTATGGATAGTGTTTGTTGTTTCTGCTGTATATATACGATCTTTGCCAGATTGCCTTACAAAATTTAACATGAAATGTGCACGACCCTTTTACATACAAGCATCAAATTAATCCCCAATAGATTGCAATTGACATCATTGTCTGGCTGACATATGCATGCCTTTAGATCCTAAAAATATTTAAAAAAAAAAACCCTCTCGAAACAAAAGAATAGTTTTTCAAATCCCTCTAAAAATTAATATATTATAATATATAATAATATAATATTACAGTTATATAATATAATGTTTTATCAGTATATATTCTTTATTTATTAATATTTTCTGAGGTTTATATATATTTCTTTATATTAAGTAATAAGTATTAAGAATGTATGTTGTTTCTACTGTATGTATATGATCTTTGTCAGACCACTTTAGAGAATTTAACATGAAATGTGCTAAGGCATGTCCCTTTTACAGACAAGCATCTATCTAATCCCCAATGGATTGCAATTGATATCATTGTGTCTGGGTGACATATGCATGCCTTTAGCCCCACAAAATTTTAATTTATTTAAAAATCCCTCTCAAATAAAAAATAGTTTTTTCCCCCCAAACTTGACATTGTTTGAATTGTTGTGTTAAGTAAATGTAAATTTGTTTTTGCTTCTAATAATATATTATTGAACTACAGAAAAATGGAAGTGTATGATATGGAATTATTTAATTTTGTAAACCTTAAAAGTTCTTTTTGTTTCATCTAATATTTTGCATTTCTTTTCAACATGGGTACTATTAGAACCTTTTTATGTTGAAGCTATGACATTAAAATTTAGTCTCTTTATTTTCTGGCATCTCTGATTTATCGATGCTTTGTTGCTTGAGTTGTGTTTGTTATTTACTGCTCTCTGCATTGTAGTTGATGTATTGCCTATTTTCATGACCAGGTCTGATCGTGAATTCCTTTACCAAATACTAGAAGAAGTGATCAAGGCAGGAGCAACTACCTTAAATATTCCAGATACTGTGGGGTACAATCTACCAACTGAATTTGGAAAATTGATTGCAGACATCAAAGCCAATACTCGTGGTATCGAGAATGTTGTCATTTCAACACACTGCCAGAATGACCTTGGTCTTGCAACAGCTAACACTTTAGCGGTATTGGTCTTTTTTTTGTGCTTTGTGAAAAATTGCTTTTAGAAAGTTTATTGAACTTTGTATTTAAAATCTAGTTTCTTATGCTAGACCATATGGATCCAGGGTGCATATGCAGGTGCCAGACAGGTAGAAGTCACTGTTAATGGAATTGGAGAAAGAGCCGGAAATGCTTCATTGGAGGAGGTAAATTCTGTCTCCTGTATATGTTGGTAGTTATGGCAATCCTTTGCTAGTTATTGGTTGAAACTTAATTTATTTTTGTTCAACTTTTGATCAACTGATGGATGGGGGCATACTAGTTGTAGTGTCATATGTTTGTTTTGCATTTGATCCGGCCTTGAATATTTATCTTGTTGTTTTCCCTTGATGCTTCAACTAGTAATGTATCCATCTAAATATAATAAATAAAACTAAAAGCAATGAAATTTGCAAATGGATCAAGTTTTTAATATTAATTGACATATCTTGTCATTCTATGCATAGTTGATTGGTATATGGCTATAAGGTTTGAATAGAGTGTTGATGGGCATGACACCATGGAGAAAGCTGTCTCAAGTCTGGATGTATTATGCTGCTCTGTTTTCTATTATCCTTTTTTAGCACTTTTACCTTAGGGTGATTTTGTCAAACAGTTTGCATACATTTACTGACAAAGTACATTAACTTGCTGATTAATGAAAACTGCCAATTCAAATAAATACTTGCAATACTATTCTGATTTGTTTCATTTAGTCATAGCAAATACATTTATTTGAAAAAGCAACATTAACATCATCTAAAATTGAAATACATTAACCATAGAAACTGCTGTTCACAGAATTAGGATGTTTTGATATTCAACCTGGATGTTAAAATCTAAGCATGCACCTACCAAATAGACTAAGCATGAGCACCTTCAGAACTTTGTGTCTTCTTGCTGCTAAAGGTCTGAAATATCTTCAAATTCACCTTCAAATGTTCTTACAAAGATTCCTATAGTTTTGGGATAATATTTTAGTCATATAAGAATCCAGAAACCACCAAACCAACCCTTCAATATTGAGAAAATGTAATTCAGAAGTCTATTCCAGCAGCTAAATGCAAGGAAAAGCACAAGGTGATTTACATAAGAAATCTGTTAACTTCTTTACCCTAAAAAATTGATCCAGATCTGGTTGGAACCCTTAAATGCCTCCAAAAGTTGATTTTGCAGCCTTCAAACACAAGAAAATACCTTTAGATTTCAAGGAATCACTTGAGCGAGGAAAATAAATGCTAAGCCGAAACCTGGTTTCTTTCTGCTTTGAGTGCTCTGCTACAGCAGCTGTAGGCTGAGACCCTCCTTGCTTTTGTTGTTTAGAAGCAACCCGATTTCAACAGTCCTTTATTAAACGACCAAATTTGTGGCAGTAGTTACACTGGACTTTCTTCTTCTTTGAGCTATCCCGAGGCTGACTGGAGCCTTTCTGCTGAGCTGACTCAGATTTGCTTTTACCCTTGTGAAAGGATTTGGTTGTGAAGGTTTGTTTTGAGGAGGATAAAGTAGAACTTTTACCAAACTATTCTTTCCAACGGTCCTACTGCAGAAGTTTGATGCATAAGTTTGGAAACTTTAAGTCACATTCACTGCAGTAATGTTGAGTATTTTGATGAAGAGCTCATAGGATTTAGGTAGAATCCTAATTGCTTATCCTCGTCCTCCATTTTTTCGACCAATGGCTTCTAGTTGATCTCAAATGTCTTAATCTTCATTAGATGCTCTTGTAAGGACATACACTAATCCATCATGATAGAAAATAGGTGTTTCTTCAATAAGAATGCACAACTCTCATTTGATGTCTGATGGAGATCCTTTAAAATAGTCCAGATCTCTGCAACTTTTTTTTCTAGATGGTACTTGTGGCAACTGACCATCAGTAATTGAGAGCTTGATAAGCATGACCGCCTCTCAGTTGCACTTGTCAAACTTGTCCCGATCTTGTCTAGCTCTGGTAGGAAAAATCTCTTTATCCAAAATAATACTTTCAAGGTGACAATATTTAAAGATCATCATCATCTGCTGCTTTCGTTGTTTGTAATTGTTGCTATTCAATTGCCGATTGTCTTTCAACATTATGTTGCTCAAAGATGCAATCTGCATGCTTTTCAAGGTACAAAAATGACAAATTCTGAAGAGGCAAAATCAAATTATGAAATCCGAGGCATGGATAACAAAGCACAAATAAAGATAAATGTAGGTACAGACTTCAAGAAGGATGAAGTGCAGTTATGTGAAGATTTTTTACAGGCCCGGAAAATTCTGACAAAGATCCAGAAATTTTTGCAAAGGATCCACATGTTAGCTAAAATTTTGTATCGACCAAAAAACTAGAGATTTCTGCAGAAACCTTAGCCGACTAAAAACAGAGATCTGAAAAGCTTTGAAAATACAAAGAAAATTGTGAAAACCAGGAGCCATTGCCAAAAAACAGAGGATTGAGCCCTAGACGTACAGATAACATCTTCATAGTCGCAAAGAAATGGGACCACGGTTCTCAGAGAAGTTGTGTTAGAAAGCAGGGAAAAATGTGAGTCTAAAGCCACAAAAACTTAGAAAAATTCCCACCTACAACAAAAGTGACCAAGGAGAAAGGTCTTGAGAGTCAAAAAGTTCAAAAAACAACCTCATTGTAGAGAAAAGCCTTCGAGTTGTAGAAGATTTTCGTGGCTGGAGATGGATGGAGAAGAAATGCAAACACCAGAGATTTGTTAAACAAGAGCCGTAGAGAGAAAAGCAATCCCACCAAGGGTTCAGAAGCAGGCTCCACCAAATCAAACGCGACCTGGAAATCTGGCCTTTTTTTAGGAAAGAACTTGATGCAGAAACCCTATGCGGGTTGTGAGAGGAAGAATAAACCACAACACTGAATGTATAGAAGCCCCAAACTCAAAAACAGGCCACTATTCTTTAAAGTCCGACCAACAAACAGACACGACAAGCCCATTACAAATTGAAATATTTGGGCCCAATAATTTCAAAAAGAAATTATCAAATTTTCAAAAAATTTAACACTGCTCTGATCAAAACAAGCCCAATAATTGAAAGAATAATGAAATGATCATTTAAAGAATTACAAAACAGATGTTCCTATAATGAAACATTTGCTAAAAATAGCAACAATCTAATATTTACACTAAGTTACAATATTGACAATTAAATAACATACAATAAAGATATTATACTAATACAAAGGAGACAGAGGCTCCTTAAATAAGTAAATACTAAGGTGATGATTGTAAAAGATACAATCATTAATTGAGAGCCGAAATAAAAAGATTCTAAACTATCTAACTGACGCACAAAAAGTAGAAAGTTGCTAACTAAACTAACTAGACAACTTAAGAGACCTAAATGACCATTACAAGGTAAATAATACAATATTATTCTAATACTCTCTCATAATGGTCAATTTATTAGCTAACTTCCCTAGAGAAGGCTTGATAGAATCTGCAGGTCATTTGGCTATGAATGTGTAGAAGGGTGACTCCTCTTAGAATGTTTTGGATATGAGCCCACTTTTAAGACTCATTGGTTGGACTTCTGATTTGCCAACTGCTTTCTGCAAAACCATTGTATATGACCAAGTTTACCTTTATCCTTCCAACATGATATCGGGTAACAAACTATCACTCCTCTATCTAAAGACACCGATTTCAACTTCAAAAAGCTTAAAATATTATTGGGAAAAAATGATTTTGCCACAAAATTGTCAAAAGTAGTAACATCTACGATTTTGTAAATAAATCATCAAAAACTTTTATAGAACCATGTTCATCCTCAAGTGAATTTGAAAGCACTTCGTAAGAAATCATCCAAATGTTTTGTCGAAGACTAGAAGCCATGATTTTTTAAAAATTGTTTGAAAACAACGAGTCCATGACAAAGAAAAAATTCAGTTTTTTGGAAAAATCGACCAAAACGCTTTTACAAAAAAATACAATTTTTGTGGAACAAATTGTGGAAAACCCAGGAAAAACCACATATTTTTGGAAGAATGTACAAAACTCAAGAGTGTAGAAGAACTTCACACAAATAACCCACAATTTGTTGAGAAATTGTGTACAAAAGCTTGAAACCCTTCCAAGAATGACATGATCCCTGCAAATTGCACCAATAAATTGTATCTGTGAAACGGCTCTCAAAAAGCTCTGTCCTCATCAGAAAAATGATGCTCAATGCAAACCCTTTCACAACATACCATGAAACAAGCGTGAAAAAAAATGGCTGTTGTGGAAAATCCTTTGTTGCAGGAAAGAATATGTAATGTCCCCTTTTTGGTTATTTGATATTATTGGATGCTCTGACAGAATCCTTAGGGTTACATCTTTGATATTGTATGCAGTTTGGAAATTTAATGTAAATACCGTGGTGGCCAAAATGTATAAATGTCAAATTATGTACAAGAAAATGATTTGTAGAATGCTTTGAATATACAAATTACTGATATTTGCTGTGTCTAATGTAGCAGTTGGAATATGTAATAAACTGAAATAATACAATCCTTGCTGTATCTTTTATGACAATAATAATATGCAATAATGATGGTTGTGTTTACAATCAGATACTTTGTGGTTGCTGATATAACCATAGTTCAAAATCTTGTTCTCTGCCACTTATTGGCGAGGCAAAAAATAAAGTTCTCAGCAAATATTGGAAATAAATCAGAGACTTCTCAGGAAAATATTGGGAATTTTAAAAATGACGTAAATTTAATTAGAAATGCATTTTTTTGCAAAACTCAATAAGGATATGCATTTAATGAGTCAGTAAATGATTAAACAAACCAAACAACCTGATCTAGATATATATAAATGCAATATGTAACAAGGTTGCATCCTTGTGTGGAATGTCGATGACTGGCAGCCATATTTAGAGATTCTGAACTCTAAAGCAGATTAGAAATAGAAAATTGTCTTTGTAAAAAGATAAGCAAATACACATGTCAAGTAAAACATGAAACTAATTTACATCTTCCTCTTCCCCTTCCCACTAAAACGAAAAAGAATTTAGAAAGCTTACTGGTAAATCTGGAATCTGCTTCTAATCCACTTGTGATCTATCTAGGAGGGTGCCAAAAAGTAGTTTTCTCTGCCAAAAAGTATTTCTCTCTGCTGAAACCCTTGTCTTCTCCTCTAGACACTCAAAATTGCACAATGAATGGGCAAATTGCCGGGTGTCCCAGTTTTACTGGTGCTGCCCAAGAGAAGTTGTTAAGTCATCACGAGAAGTTTGTGATTTATTGTAGAGAAGTGGCTACCTTATCTGTGAGAATTCGAGGTCTCCTTGGCTTGAATTTCTCGCCAAAAAATCTTAAGTTTTCTCGTTTTGGAAAAGTTCTTGCGAGAAGTAGAGATATCTGCCACTTCTCAGAGAGATTTTAATCTATGGAAATAACAATCTTCATATACAAAATGATCGCTATAATCACTTACACTGATTGAATATTTGTAGTACATATGAAGATTACTTCAGCAATCAAATTGCTGTTTTTGACTAATCTTTCCACATGTGCAACCTGTGACTTTCCTGTCTCTGATATATATACTCCTAATTCTTGCAAACGGTGTTGTCTATGATTAGACAAATTTCAAATTTGTGCTTGCAACATGTGAATAGCAGAGATGGCCGACACTTGATATGAACAGATCCAAGAAGAATAAAATAAAATCAGATGTCTTTGATGCCTTGAGAGGATAAGTTGATTCTTTGTTGTTTTGATTTATTTAGTTTTACACCGACACTTGTGTACATGGGTACGTTGGGATGAGTTTTTGTGACAGGGGGACAAAGGGCTTCAATTTCAGGACAACGACGGGGGCACAAGGTGTGTTGTATACCATGCATATAGAAATTGAAATGCTAGTTATGAAATGATGTTTCAGTATAACATATCAAATCGAAATACTTGAACAAGCAAAATTGCAACACGAGCCAAACTCATTGAACATTCAACATAGTAACATAGCACATACTCTATAGTAACACTCAAAAATCAAAAATCAAATGGAAGTTCTAGTACTTGTCCTAGCGGCGGTATGGTTGTGGGATGGTGGAGGTGGAGGTACTTGGGTACTCCGAGTCCCTGGTGCAGGGATGTTTCAGGGACGGGTATTTTGAGGTTTGGGGGGGGTTGGTGGTGGTGGTGCGTGTCCCTGGGTTTCACTAGATTTATTCTTTCCACATTGCAATCTGTGATTTTCCATATCTAATATATACTCTTAATGCTTGTACATGGCGTCGTCTCTGATAGATAATAGATGCTTGCAACTTGAGAATAGCCAAGATGGTCAATTCTTGGTATGAGCGTATCCAATAAGGATATAACTAGATGTCTTTGATGCTTGAGAGGATAAACCGTTTCTCATAACATACTTGTGATTCGTGAGTGGAAAGACACAATGATAAGAGATGCCTCAAACCTATTGATAAATAGATTAGTTAACACCTTAACCACTTGTTATACTTGAATCATACTGTATAATGGACAAGTCTTCATCTTTACCTTAGCTGATTAAGATATTAAATTGTTCTCATAAATTAGGTGTAAATGCATTTATGAAATATGGGGTAATGTAAAGAATGCATCATAAATGCAGTTATTGAATGATTGAGAATTGAAAGCAATTATGAAGTGCAATGGGTAAGTATGAAATATGATGCTATGTAATTCAGAATTATGTCCAATTAATGGATGTATGGTTTAGTGCATTGTAGTGTATGGTAATGTAGTGGATGAGTGCAATTTTCTGAAATGCAAACATGAAAGGTGTTTACGTGATGATGGGTGGATTTAGATGACCATTATGTCACTGGTCCTTCATATGGTTTCTGTGAGATGGCGCCATTCATAAGTGATCATATAGGTCACTCATAAATTGCGTCATAATTGTGCTAGCTACATGTATTTGATGGCATGGTGATTTTCAAGTACATCAATCACTTAAGTATTAAGAAACTATATTATGGTTTGTTTTGTTCCTAACATATAAATGCATATTATGTTCAAGAGACAAGGTCTACTACCCCTTGCCAAAACTTCCTTGTTTGAAAAATACAAACGATTTAATGTCTAAGGTTATCACAAAAAAATGGCCTCTTTACAAAACAAAACACTGCTGGAGATGCATACATAGCAGTAGAAGCTCGACCAATTGTGACACTTGTAGACCCAAAAAAAAACAAGTGTTGGATATAAGATAAATTTATTAATGTCCAACAAGAGACCAACAAGGGTCTAAGGGACTAAAAGTTTATAAACAAGGGAAACCACACACAACAAGGGCATCAATGATGCCCATGAAAGAACAAATCAAAAAAGCAACAAAGAAGCATAGGAAGACACCAAGGGAAAGGACTAGGGGTCCTTCCTTGGTTGAAGAAGTCCATCACCGAAGGATAAGGAATAGGGTGACCAAGGATCCTAGAACGCCTTTAAATACTCTTGGATGAGGAGTGTTGCTGTCTGGTGAGTCCAAAACAAGGTCTTATTGATCTAATGTGGCTAGGGCCAGGAGTGTAGAATTGCTGGTTCATGTCCTTGGCGGGGGACATGGGCGCATAAAAGTTGATGATACACTGATCCAAAGCCTGGTGTTGAGGAAAAAACAGTTGCAAAGTACAGTCTTGAAGCTGAGTGGCCTCTCGAAGATAGAGCGCCAACTAATACAACTCAATGTAACTGAAAAAGCCGATAAGGACCTGCAATGCTGGAGAAGACACTCGATTTGAGCTTTATTAGAAAAACTTAAAACAACTATTCTAAATATTTCAAAAGTTTCAAGGATATCTTTATAATTTTTCAAAAAAATTGTTAAAAAAAAAACTCTGTAAACTTATTCTAGGTAAAACTACGAATATAAAAATTTGCCATAATGCTATAGGCTCTGACGCTATGACATGATAATTAATTGATTGAAAAAGATGTGATTATAAAGGAGTTAGAGGCTCGTTATGTAAGCAAATTCAAAGATGATGTTTCTAAAAGAAACAATGTTTAAATGAGAGCGGAAATAGAAAGACACTAAACTTTTGGAGGCACAAAAAATAGATTGTTTCTAACTAAATAACTAGATAACTTAAGAGACTTAAATGACCACAATGAGGTAACTAATACGATATTATTCTAATACAAGTTTGTCTCAACTAGTTTAGTTTTCATTAGTGACCTTGTTACCTTCTTTGGGTTATCTTGTTTTGAACTAGTTTCTTTGGGTTGTTTAACAATTTGTCTTTGCTATCTCTAATGTGATTCATGCATCTATATGACATATAATAGTGCAAACCAAGGTTAATTGTTTAGGGAAGGTTGACAAATGGATTTTCTCTTTGACGCACTTGTCCTAACTCAACGTACTAGTTTGTTAGACCTTTAACACCTTTCCCCATAAATGATGCCAAAATGTTGGGACGAAGTTAAAAAGGCTAACTTTTAAGGATTATGGCTATAATTTTGATTTGTATATACAGTTTGTACTGAAGAAGCAAAGGTTTGCAAAAAATTGCGATCAATTGCATTTAATTGCTAGTCAACCAAGTTCTTAATTTTTCCCTAAGAATCAACGAAAAACCGGTCAATGAAGTCAATAACTTTTATGGAGATTAATTGCAAAAAGATGAACAAATTAATCAAGATTAAAACACATGAATGCTAAAAAAGCATGAAAACCCTAAAGAGCACACAAAGCTCATAGAACATACTTTTTTTTTTTTATAAAACCTGTCATGCAAAAGTAGTTCATCGTGGATTGTTGATGGTAGAAAATCTCAATTAGTAGGGTTACATGGGTCATGTAAAAATATAAATAAGAAAATTAACCAAGTTAATAATTCCTATATTAATATCATTTTTTATTTTTATTTTTTTGATTGGCAAACGACCGAAGCCTTATAGATTATATTAATAAAATAGGTAAAAATTACAAATATCTCCGTTCAAGAGGGCACTGGTAGGAAAGAACGGAGAAGAAAACCTTCAGTCTTGCTTGGGACTTTTAGTCCTATACAAATTATATAAATTAAAGGGGCATACCCTAGTTTCAAATCTTTATGATGGGCAAAATCCTTCTTTACTTCATTGCCCTTTTATGTTGCATTCCATACTAATTTCTATTTGTTTACAATTATATACAGATGCCTTTAATACAATGAGTTTCTTTTAGAAACAATCTTCCTTTGCTTCTGGTTGAAAGTTTTAAAATGGGGTTCGATAAGGAGTTCCTGCTTTGTATTTCCAAAATGAAGCCTAGTATGCCATCTCTCACCACATTGAAAACAAGTTTGACTATTTTGATGAGTAGTTCTTATCTGGTACCCTGCAACTTAAAACTTCATGCTCATTTTTAGACATTAGTTCTCAAAATCCAATGGGTGTTCTATTATCTCTTAAGAAAAAATTGATATCTGTATCCAACATATTTTAATGGATATTGTACTAGGATATAGTAATAATAGAAATATGACAAATGTATAATTTAAACAAAGGACCTTCTGTCTTGAGCTGAAAAATAACCCCACTAGTTGAATATCCTGAATGGTTAATAAGAAGCATGCCAACAATGCTACCAAAAGGCAAAGCTCCAAGTGAATGGTTTGAATACGAGAATCCATTGAATCTATCACTATACCTTCTTTGATTAAATTCTTAAAACTTTATGTATAAGGTCAAGGTTAATTTTGGTGAAAGTCTAAATTAATTAACCTTGATATTAATGCCCTCTAAGGGTAAGTATAAGAAATATTCCCTAAATCGTCTCCCAGAATGATAAACTACTGATATTTGCCTCATTTGGGAAAAATTAAAGAGGGCAGAAGAGACCCAAGATTAGAGACTGCAAACATTAAAATTTATCAATCCATTAAATAAGACAACAAAGAATCAGGATGCGAACAGGATAAGAGAGAAGCAAAGATAAAAACGAGTAAGCGAAGCGTGCATAATCTAGAATTTTTAGCAGACTCCTACATGCAAAAGTTAAAAATTGCTAAGCCAAGATTAAAAAGGATAGCAATCTCTGGAAGCCGTAACAGAGTATAACATAACTGCCCTAAAAATTGCCAACTTTGATTGTCTCTATTTAGAAATTTGTAAAAAAGATTTGTTATAGGATCGAAACCAAAGCTTACTAACAGTTTGAGTACCCATCGTCCATATAAAAATAGGAACTACCTTATCATCCATACTTAATACCAATATAATGATAGTCCTGAATTAACCATGCGAAACATAAGGAAATACCAGACAACGATATGAAAGCAGAAATTGTTTACAAATCCACAATTCAAGAAGAAATCTGCAAGTACTATCTATAATCAAGAATAATAGTTGGAAGATAACAAAACGTTAAATCGAGACTTTGCTTGCAAATTCCTTTATATTAATTATCTGGAAATATACATATATTTCATGATAAAGATATCAGATAAGAACTAGAAGACCAAAAAAAAGGGAACCTCTTGGCTAAATATACAAAAAACTAAGGAACTAGGGATGCTACATTGAAAGAAACAAAACCTCCAATCTAGAATGGTCGCCCAGAGGATGCTAGAAGAACATCAGTCAAAAACATCCACAAGAGGGGCAGTAGAACAAAAAGATGCTCAAAACCTACACCCCTCAGCCAAAAACAGAGAACCAACCAAGGCAAATAGGGGCTTATATGACAAAAACCCCAAAGAGAGGACCCCTGTAGGCATAAGTATCAACCAAAAAAAGAGGCTGAATTCATTATATATCTTCCTCAAGCTTCCAATAAACCATGACCATATCATCCACTTCCTCCAAGTCTGCTACCATGGCGCCCGGAGCTGGAACATACAATGTCTTCTCCCTACTTGATTTATACAGATTTGGAAGAGAAAAGTCAAGATTGTTAAGGTCATCAAATTCTACCCCTGGCTCAATGTAGGAGTCAAAGATGTGCAGATAATGAAGTAGCCATACATTATCCTGAGCCTCGACAATACCCCTCCAACGAAGCAGAAAATTTATACTAGCCACCATCTTAAGCCATATAAGGTTGAAATGATTAACATCTCTGATTTATAAAATGGGATGCCTAATTACAGCAGCTTGCTTTAAACTTCCTGGGGGATTAGCCATATAAATTTCTGCAAATGGAATTTCCAGATTCCTATTGACACACAATACTGCTTCTTCAAGGCCCTCTAACCAGATAGGGTCAAATATATTATAGTAGAGCCAAATGATCTCCCACTGACCTATATTAGCCCTAAACATACAGGTTATGAAGGACCTTATGACATCACTATAGGTTTGCTACCTATACCCGTAATCAAAGAATCTTTTCCCTAAAGCCCTACACATAGCGATCCTATTCATATCATCAATAGGATTAAGAATCCTATTCTAGCGCTCTAGTTTTACTGTACCCATAAACACCATAGTTTTGGCTTCTGACGCGTGAGAGATATAACTGCTTCCATTTTAACCTATGGTGTAAAAAACATAACGATAGTGACCGATCAACGGACGAGAAATCTTAAATAGACCGATTGATTAACTTGGCCTTCGGTATGGGTCTCGATGTTTCTAGATTATTAATCATGAACTCAACCACGACACTTAGATCCATACTATATCATGATGATGCTCTTGTCTGGGGATTCACTAGGATTAGTTAGATATTTATATAGGCTCAAATATCACGCAATATTCTGTAATCTTTATATTATAATTTAATAGGATATTATAAAAGTATATAATAAGAATCGATTATAATCCTAGGGGGATATGAATAAAAGTTAGATAGTAGATCAAAACAAAGTAGAGGTATTAAGTCTACTTAGGTTGTTATTAGAATAGAGAATAATCACATACTATTGAATGTTTTCTGATGCTAGAATAGTAATGTCCTCTCCATCCGCACCCCTGTTTGCTAGGTGATTTGCTTTTTTATTTCCCTCTTGATAAATGAAGAAATCGTGTTTCCTCAAACTTATCTATAATATTAAGAACTATCTCCAGTTTTGAGTTAATAATCCAATTCGGTGTTGTCCTTTTTCTTAATGCGTTGAGGATGATTTGAGAATCCCCTTCAATGATTACTCTTCTTACTCCTAATTATAGGCTCTGATTGAGCCTTTCCTGAAGCGCTTCTAATTCAGCTATATTATTCGTTGCAATGCCTATTGGTTTAGCTCTCTTGAGTATCCATTCACCTGACTCTGAGAAATTGATACATCCAATCCCTGTTTCCCCTAGATTTCCTCTTGATGCCCCATCAAAATTTAGTTTTATCCATCCAATTGGTGGCGGTTCCTATCTACAATCTTTTCAAGCTTGGAGATATTTCCTATGATAAGTTGACGGAGGATTGATTAAATTGATCCAATTCTTCTTCATTTCTGCATCCCAATCTGAAAAGGATCCTTCTTCATTTACATCTTTTCTTAAGTTTCTATTCATAACCTCTATAATATAGGTTTCTACTTAATTGAGAAGGGAGGGAATATTGAGTTCCGAATTTACAAATATATGCCTATTTCTTTCTTTCCATATTTCCCATAAGAGGATAGAAGGAGAGATATTCCACAATTTATTATATACCTTACATTTGCTGCCTTTAGGTCAACCAATTAGAGGATCCTCTAAATTCTCTAGTAGTGGAGAAGACTAGTTTAACATTTTGCGGATTAATATTATTTTTTATTACGAAAATTTAAGTTTTTAAATTATAATAGTGGATGAAAAATATAGATGAGTTTATTGATATTAGTTAAAATTTTGTAAATTTTTTATTTTATTTAATTGTTTTACAATTATCCTTTATAGACAAAAAATATACCTATTTTTTACGTTTTAATAAGAAAAAGTAGTATCTATTTTTTGACCTTCTATAAATTCCACAAAATGTTTTTATTTCAAATTTTTTAAAAATATATAAATTTAATATTAATATTTGCTATATAAGAGTATTTCTTCTTCTTTTTTGATCAGTAATAAGTTTATTTTATTCAAGTGGTAACTGGGGGAGGGTTGGCCTGACCCAAGGCTAATAACAAGAAAGACTGAACTAAAATACTTTTGCTGATTTGATTTTTGATTAGAATGTCACATTTGAAAGACTTCGTGTGGACTTATTTTGAACACGAACTGGCAATAACATGTAGGTTAAAGGGAATTGGCATCATATTGAAATTAGTCATGAAATTTACAACTTTAAATAGCCTTTGGCAAAAGAAGTGGGAAATAATACTGCTTTATTCAGTCTATGCTCTACATATGTCACATACTAGCAAAACAAGCTCTTGATGCAATTTTGAGAGCAAATAAAAAAAAGCTCTTGATGTTATTTTGAGAGCAAATAAAAAAAGGTGAAGAATTGGGGTTGAAGTAGGTTCTATTTCTAAAGACACTTGGAGGAATTGATAGGATGAGGAAAATGGTGCAGTGGGGGTTTTCAAGGAATTTGGGACAACACCTACTTCTGCCAAATGTGGGCCAAACACAAGTGTAGGAAACATTAAGGTTTTATTCATACCTCAAACTACACCAAGATCACAAACGACTTTGGAGAGTATAGAGTGGAGGAAAATTGTCTATGAACAAGCAAAGGAGGCTACTGCGAACTTTTGGTACTCCTCTAGCTGGTCATTCTACGTTGCCAGATCTCCATATGGGCAAGTTATGGTGGATGTTAGATTATGATACATTAAGAGTGGGTATGCTCAATATGGAAATGTTGTATGTGCACGAAATTTAAAATAACGATTAGAGTGAGCGCACCATTATGTTAGATGGATGAATAAATAGAAGGAATCAAACATCAACTTTCTTCTCTTGTAATATTGGCTCTATATTTTTGAAATATTTAGAGATATTTGATAATAATAAGTTTCCAATTGCATTTGAAATATCCCGAATCGAATATTTACTCGATTTTTCCCTCAAAATATGTAATGCCCCACCAGGGAACCCAAAAGAAGTTAAAGTTTTACTAAGTTCTCCTAATATTTTTTTTAAAGATAAAGATAACATACAACAACAATAATAGAATATAGTGGAAGCAATTATCATACATTCATACATCAACAACATATAAACAGGTTACAACTCTTAAGGGTCCCATGCCGATGAATCACATTTAATTTAATTAACACTAACTCCAATATATAATAACTCCACATCAAAGAATAATATACAAGTACAAATTCCATTTAAATAATATATAATTATATATTATGCCACTTGGCAATAAATATAATGCACAGTCATCCACTGTACAAGTCACAGGGTATGAAAGGCTGAAATAATATACATCATAAAAATAGATTACATCTCTAAAGATCTTATGAAATCAAATACAGTACACTTAGAGTAAAACCATCCATCATAGAAATACAAGAATAGATAGAAAGGAATACAAGATAGGAAACCACATTCACGGCATCGAATTGTCAGATCTCAATGGTATAAGAAAAACACTACCACCCGACCTCATGGAACCCAAAAAAACCCACTCCCACCACACTGAGGAGATAAACTCAAGTCCCAAATAGGATAACAAACTCAAAAGTCAAAACCAACATCTAGGTTCAAGGAATCCCCTGAAAGCAAACTATCTAAAAGGGTAACAAGACACATGTATCAACTAATCCCAAAGGCAACATAGACACGTAGGGAATCTATTATGCATGTGGGCAATTGTCATCGCACGAGCCAACTCTAAGGTTACTCGGCTCATCTTTTAATCCTTCGGCCCCCTAGTGACACTATGCGACACTAGTATCCTTTCGTACTGACAAGGCATACTAACGAAGCACGGTCGCAACCAAGCGTCCTCTCTACTCCCATCTTAGCCTGTCCTAGCACTCAAGGCATGGGCGAGGAAAGCAATCACTCTTATTAATTCATTTTAAACCCATTTAATGAAATGTTATCACTTATTAAATAACCTACAATGGTTTACCTGTCAGCCTTCTTAGGGCCTCGACCTCCATTGCAAGCCACTTCCCAACATGACATATAGATAACCTACCCTAAGCTTAGTAAAATCAAAAAGATCTCAAAAGACCACATGCCATACATCAATTCTTAAACAAGCAACTGACAAGCATTGAAATATCACTAGTCAAAATACAAACATCATTAAAAATGACCATCCTAACATGACTGATTCAAGAAAGTACACATAAATCAATCCATGTCATAACATGACATCACCAAGAACAAATCATACAAATACCTCAGTCCTATACAAGTGACTATAAAGCAATCCAAATACAATTGATTGAAGACTCAAAAGTTATATCAGAAAAGTCACACCATTCACCTCAGTTTCACATAAGAACGCTGGAAAGCAATAACAATCGATAGATCAAAACACCTCATAGAGCATACAAGACACATTACCATGGTTGAGTATAAAAGATCATGATCAAAACATCATCATGACATCACAAAATAGAACTCCTGTGCCTCTGGTAAACATCCTAATTTGGTCAAAGTACTAAGTCAACCCAACACCCAACAGTAAAATCACACGGCATAAAAAGAGTACATACAAAAGTAACTTTCACAAAATATTAGGTTTAGAAAACACAACGGTTTAATTTTCATTAAAGGTTTTCAAGTTTTCATTTTCGTTTTTTCAAATATTAACCTTCATAATGTTTTCAATCTCAATCAAGGTTTCAGTTTCCATTTCTCTAGTTGTCAGATTCACTATGGTTTCCAAGTTTACTAGAATTCCAGACGATTCAACAAATAATATAATGTTGTTTAAACATTGTTTCATAGTTCAATTTGTTACCAAAACATAAGAGTTCAGTGAACATGCACATCACAATTTTTATCTTTTTAAAGCATGTTAATTACTAAGGTTTTCGAATAAGAAAACTTCCCTAGCAATATAAATTAATTTCATATAAAATCAAATCATCAAGCACAACCCAAGTTTACTAAAGATAACCATTAATTCTCCCAATTAATTTATTTGATTTTCAATTTACTTTAGAATTATATTTAAATAATAAAGGTAAAAAATCAAATTTTCAAATAATTAAATTTAAAATTTTAACAATACTTATTAAAATTATTAATAATAAATTTATTGCACTTTGGAAAAACTTTTCCAAAAAGAAAACCCGCTAAAAATAGAAACTTTCCCAAAATGGCAACTTGATAAAAATGGAAACTTTCTTGAAATGGAGACTTTCTAAAAATGGAAACTTTCCCAAAATAAAAACCTACTAAAATATGAACTTTCCAAAAATGGAAACCTATTAAAAACATAAACTTGCTAAAAATAGAAACTTGCTAAAAATAGAAACTTTCCAAAAATAAAACTTGCTAAAAATAGAGACTTTCTTAAAATATAAACCTACGAAAAATATAAACTTTCCTGAAATAGAAACTTGCTAAAAATAGAGACTTTTCCAAAATAGAAGCTTACTAAAAACATAAATTTTAAAAAAATGGAAACTTTCCAAAAATGGAAACTTACTAAAAATAGAAACTTACTAAAAATTAAAACTTACTAAAAATGAAAATTTTTGTCATGCCTAAAATTTATGAGATAAAACACAACCAATTTTTTTTGACAAAAAAAAAAAACAAAAACTACTAAGTTAAAGATATACTACACTGGATCCTATACTTAGCCCCTAGCTAGTGCTGAGACCAAATCTAGCATAAAATCATTGACATTCAAATACACAAATGTTGTTCTAATGTCTCAATAATAATGATGATACATGATCATAGTTAAAATGTAAGGTGCTAAATCACGTATGTTAGTCACTAACCCAACACTTTACTAAATATTAGCAAACATAAAGATACTACAATACTAATTCAAGAAAAAGCTTTATTAATTGAATGTGATGAATTTGTAACATAATTCACAATTAATTTAATTCAAAATAAATAAATAAATATCTATTAAGCAAAATAACAATCAACAAAATACTCGTTGATGTGAATGACCATTCAAGTATTATAATTCCAATTATTCAGAAACGTTGGATAGACGAACTTGCTAATTAAAATAATGTCTATCATACAATTAAATAACTTAATCAAATCTTTAATCTAATAACAAATACCAATACTCAAATTTAAGTATACTATCATCTAATGGTAACATAATTCTAACTACCTTCATTTATTACGAAAATAAAAATTCTAACATTACCAAGACAATAATAATACATTTAATGACTAAAAATTTTAAACGTAACAATATTATTAAAATAAAATAAAATAGTTAAATCTAATTAATGTCTAAAACTATAATTACTATTTAAAACCACATATATTATCCATTAACTACATTAGATTAACAATAAAACAAAATCTAATATCAACAACTACTAACACAATTTATTAGTTTCCGTACCTTAAATCCCATAACATATTATAATAGATTTCATTTCTATCATATACAAGTAACCTTTAATAACATCATAATCCCTCAACAATTTCATTTACTAAGACATTTATTATCACTCATCTTTAATAATACTCCATCCATTACATTACCCGAAAATTAACTACTACTAGATATACTTATTTAACTATTTTCCACTAATTTGCTTAACAACATATCTCAGTTTTATTTTCTTTTCACCAATAAGGTTCTAACCTTTGTAAAAATAATATTATGTATTATGTATTACCATACATTGAATGACCTATATAGATTCAAAATGTTGACGAAGTGTCGAATTTAAGCAATTTAATTTTATAAATATCATTTATTAACCAATCTAACCTAGTTGTTGTATACTACTACTTAACACTCTTAAAATTTATACTCAAAACAAATAAAATATTTTTACATTATATCATCCTACACAAGACACAATATGTACAATTGTTAATCCCACCCTTCATCTATCCTAACCACTAACCACTAAGCACGTCCATACACAACTTTTACTAAAGCTTAAATAATCAACACAATAATCTGCAAAAAGGACACTCTAACATTCCACTTCCCACTAACCTAAGAGCTACCCATTTCCCCATACGCCTATCCTCCCTAGAATGGCGCCTTGCTTTGCTTTCATATTAAAGGCACCCAGGGAAGAACACTTGTCTCCTAAGTCCGAGGTTGAAACATTAACCATACACACAAGGGTACAACCAAATTCCATGTAGTATTAGGCGCCTAAAAAGGTTTGAAAAGTTCTCAAGAGACGGGCTTACCTTTTTACCACCACTACACCCAAGGCATGCTGACTTAAGCCATTTAGATTTGCTTTGAACCGCTTCCCAAGTACCATTTACTCCTTCCTAATCACATTTTCCAAGAGGTAGGCGGCTAAGGAGTGTGCTGATTATGTCAAAACATAGGAACCCGATTCAATGTTGAGTCCAAGATAAGAGCATTTGGGATTGGGTCTGACAATATTGTCAGAATTGTTCCCTTCCCAAATCTCTTACACATGCGCCAAGTATTCCAAGGCAAAGGAATAGCGCTTGAGAGGGTTAGGGCTTATTTTATTTCATTTTCTTGTATTTATATAAAGATTAATGTATTAGAGGGTGGGTACATCCTAGTTTAAAACAGAACATAGATGCCTAGGTTTTATTTAATCATTGTCCTATGCTTCTTTTTTTGGGTTTTATAAATGGGACGACCTAGGGTCACGGGATTTGCATGGTCTTTTCTTACAAAGTTTTAGGAGTAGATTTATTTATTTATTTTTTGTTTTCTATTATCTAAGTTATGATTCTAGGGAATATCTTCTTGATTATTTTATTGCTCTGTATTAGCAACTTGATGTGGGTTATTTTCTTCTCTCCATCAAATTTCCAGAGAATGAAATACACACTTCCAGGTTTAACTTATTGTTCACCCATATTTGCATCTTAGTTATTATTATTATTATTTATTTTGACTCTTACTTAAGGTTTGGTGACATGGAAACTAAGCATAGCATTGAGTATTAGTGCTAATACCAATAGATGATTAAGGCACCGAATATAATTCTCTATTGAATTATACCAATATCCATTTGTGTTTTATAACTTGAGAGTCAAATCTACTATCTTTTTACATGAGCTACCATAAGTGAATGCATCTTACAACTATTATTCAAAATATAATTATGATTGTTTCTAAACATGAAACTCTCTCATATATGACTGAGAAGATAATCAAGTATTCTAATTGAAACTAAGAACATAAAGATAGAGTCTTATAATGCAAATAGTTAGCAGACCTTCAAATTACTTTCTTTTCTCCCATGAACTCATACCTCATAGTAGTATATACAAAATGGAGATTTGTTTTTATAGCCCAATACAAAACAAAAGAACAGAAACTATACTTTTACAAATACAATATTTGATGCCATGACAGACAATATCTCCTTCCAGACAAATGACATATCCCTTCTTCTCTACTGTGCAATCATTCATTGCAACCATATGAACATTATGGAGAGTTCTCCATTATAGTTACAAGCAAAATGACAAGTTTTATCTTCATGAAACGTCCATAAGATGATCATACCAAGCTTGTTCCATTGCTCCCTTGAGCACAAAATCTGCATATGCAACACAAAAAAAGAAACAACAACGACCATGGGTGCTTTCCACCCAACCATAGGCCTCCAAAGAGACCACTCCCGCGCTAGGAGAACAAGGCTCAAACCGGGTTTCACACATACATCACAAAATTTTGCATGAAGACACAACACAAAACACAATCAACACCCTTCCATGGCTTGCACAATGATTCACCATTGGAATCATAAAATGTTGGGTGAAGGTGGGCTCTTCAAGGAGGAGAAATTCAAACATCATAAGTATCATATTGCCAATGCATTTTGCCTCTTAAGGCCACCACAACATAAACAACATATTGCCACTGCATTGCCTCTCAAGGCCTTCAAAACAACCATCTTCTCCTCATCCACCAAACCTCCTTGTACCTCCCAAACAACAAGATTCATGGCCATGATGGAGCCCATGCTCCATGATAATAACAACCTCATCATGAGGTAAAAACAAAATTTTCTTTCTCACCTGCAATGTCAAGCCCAACTTATGCCCTTCACCCAAGGCTTCTCTGCCCTCCCAAGGGTTAGTGAAGCCTTCACACCCATAATCACAATCAACACTCACATTCAAACAAGAAACAACAAAAAAACAAACAAAGAACAACAAAACAAAACCAAGAAAGGATCTCCAAAAGCACAAAACACATTCACTTCTTGCCAACACAATGACAAACTCATAACACAAGATTCACAATGCAATGCATACTCCATTGATAACTTTTCACACTTGCAGAGCTTCTTATCCATACTAAAGAAAAGGAATAAAAGAACATGTTTTAGTCACCAACCTTGGTCCAAGCTAGGGTAAGGATAGTCGTAGAAGAGCTCCCTTAATCTCCCTCCACAACCTAACTGTCTCTAAAATTAGAGAGTGGGTAGACACCCCACTAGTTTGTCCAAGACCCTCTAATAAGGCCTTCCCACTAACTTATTTTAGCAAAAACACTAAGCCATCCCCCCTTACAAACTTGTCTCCTTTGATTTTGCTATATTTGGTTTAGTGGAAACATGAAAGAGAACACATGTGACAAGTCCATTTTCGAATTGGTGGAAGAATGCATGGATAAAGGGGCCCTCTAGGGTGTCTAGTCACCATCATGGTCAAAATTAGGTCCCTAACATGCTATACATGGTTACCAGGAGACCCGTCTCCCCCCTAAAAGTGGCGTCTCGGAGACCGAGACGCGTCTCGGAGACTTTTCGCGTCTCCGGAGACCTCAAAAAAGGTTGGAGACTTCATGACGAAGTCTCCTGAAGTCTCCCCGTCTCCTAATCCAAAAAGTGAAGTCTCCCCGAAGTCTCCTGATAAAATATAAATGTAAAATATAATATTAAATAATTTTATATATTTTAGCCCTCATTTAAATGTTTTTAATGCAAAAATCTAAGGTACTATATGAATTCCGTAACAACTGCTTGGTGATGTACGTCACCTATAGGAACACGATACAAGTCTAAGACAACATATTGGAAGCTGTACAGGATTGCAGTAAAGATCCCAAATCACATAAATTTATGCGGCTGAGGAATTAGGGTGCAAAAACTGTTGTTAGTGCATTAGAAGATAGTATTACGTATGTTACAGAAATCTGATATGAAAATGCTTGATAATAGTATTATTCCTCATGAGAACCAAGCATCTATTTGCTGATAAAGACTCAGCGATAACAGTGATAGACTAGAGGTTTTATGTATGTTAACATGAATGTATTTGGTCCCATATTTCTGTTTTTTCAAGAGGATATCATGTTTCAGTTTGATGTATAAGTCGTATTTGTTATTCGTACTTGTTTATCTGCTGTTGGCAATATCCTAGTACCAATATAGGAATCTTTGTTAGTTGAATCTGTGTAACTGGAAAAAAAACACTATTACAAAATGATTTACTCCCTTTTTAAACTAAGCAATCCTAACTCTTAGTTAGAAAATAGAAATCCTAAGTGTGTCTCTATGCATGCATCAATGTTGAATAATTCAATAATTTTCACAAATTTTTTGTAGCAATGCCAATTTGTCAGGTTTTAAAATCTATTTCAGTAATATACTTCTATATCTGACCGCTTATTATTATTATAATCTTTGACAGTTTGACTCTATGAATCTATTTTAATTTTTAATGTGACAACACTAGTATTATTAATTTATTATTTACTTTAGTCTTTTAGTCTTACGGTATTACTATTTTGAAATTTTGAAATTTTGTATTTACTTTTAGTATTAGACTCTTAAAGTTTAAACTATTAAAAATTTATTTAAAAAAAAAAAAAAAAAAAAAAAAAATTTGCCGTCTCCAAGTACCCCCGTCTCCTATTTGAAAAATTGCCGTACCGGTACCAGTACCAGTACCGGAGACCTCAAAGTCTCCCCGTCTCCCGGTGACCTTGATGCTATACTATCACATTGAAAGCTTATTTTCTCATAAAAGATACTTTGAGACCACCTAATGACCCCTCAAAATCCTAGCCAAGTCCAAATTCGAATTTCCTTTGATTGAGACTCCTCATGGCATTTTTTTCTACGTGAGGTTAACTTGGGTACTACATTGGGGTTAGGTTTAGGTTAGGTTACTTCTTGCCAAACCCTGAATGACATGGCATCTACACATGGACAACACAAGCGTCAAATGACACACACAAAACAACACATTACATTAAAAGTGACTTAACTCCAATAATACATGAACTAAGCTATTACACACATATACAATTCACATATACGAAATAAAACACATTACAATGAGGTTTGAATCTTTTCCACTGATTCAACCTTGGCTATGTCATGTTTGTAGTAGTTTGAGCCTTAATTCCCCTTTAAACCCATGGTCAAATTCCTGCACACTAAACTCAAGCATCAGTAGTCCAAGAAAATCATGCAAACAATAAGTACATAAGTGAAATAAATCATTATCTCATTGAACATTAGGCCTGCGTATATCTCATCATCTCAAATTAGCTTTCCCTTTCTTAATCATTTCAAATATAACATCCAGAGTATTAGAATATCAAAACTGGCATATCACATTCGACATTTAAGTTCCATACTTCATTCTTTCTAATTAAATTACTTTTCTAATAATTTCCACGTAAAATGCTCAAAATACTATAACATCAAACTTCGCTTATCATCATAACATTTCAATTTAATATTCTAGATAAATTCATAATCTATTTTTATCATTGTGACAAGATGTTGAACCTATTGCTATTGAATCCCTAGGTATGCGGTTTAGGTCTCAACGTAT
The DNA here is from genome assembly GCA_028749045.1 of Cupressus sempervirens. Classification (NCBI taxonomy): domain Eukaryota; kingdom Viridiplantae; phylum Streptophyta; class Pinopsida; order Cupressales; family Cupressaceae; genus Cupressus; species Cupressus sempervirens. The sequence continues at coordinate 529,459,586 of CM053783.1, read as the reverse complement.
AACAAAATCTATCCTTTAACTCTGATTTCCACTTAAACATTACATTCTTATATTACGAGCATTTCTACCATTCAATTTCTGTTAAAGCAATCTCAATAATTTAGAACATGAAATGGAATCATTAAATAAATCAATTAGGTCATAATATGCAGAAGCAAATGTGGATCATCAAAATGCAATATTAAAATGACATAACCCTATAGTCTCAATAGTATATCAAAACATAGAATTAGGATTATCATAATGCAATTATCTCATATATACTATGACAGTTCGGGTGGGGTCTCACAATTTTCCAAAAGTGGAAATTTATTAAAAATAGAAACTTTTCAAAAAATGAAAACTTACTAAAAATGGAAACTTTCCAAAAACATAAACTTACTAAAAACATGAACTTTTCAAAAATGGAAACTTACTAAAAACAAAAACTTTTCAAAAATGGAAACTTACTAAAAACGGAAACTTACTAAAAACGGAAACTTACTAAAAATGGAAACTTCCCAAAAAATAGAAACTTACCAAAAATGAAAATTTACTAAAAATGGAAACTTTCCAAAATAGAAACTTACTAAAAATGGAAACTTTCCAAACTAGATTTGATAGAGCAACGAAATTTAAACAATTCAATTTAGTAATTTAAAACTAGTTTTCTTTTCAGTTTCCTTATCTCGAATTTACTCAAATTCATTACGAATCACCCAATTTAAATCAAACGAGGGTTTCCAATCTCAATTTAACAAACAATTGTTTCAATTTAATTGATTCTTTCACAGACAAAATCAAGGATAGAGAACAATAAATTTCAAAACAAGTGTTTCAACCAAATCTAAAATTCTGAAAAAAGATTTATTTAGACACGAAGAAGATAGGAATTCGAAGAATGAAAATCCACTGTACAATTAAACCACGAGATCTTACCTGGATCTGATGCTAAAACAACGGATGCATAGAACACGCAACAATTCCCTTTTTTTGAAAACCATCCTCTCCGAAATTGCTCCTTCAAAACCTGTGTAATTGCAAAATGAGACCTAGATTCTTGATAAAGAGTTCTCCCATTAATTTGGGGCTCTGATTATGCAATCACGCGATCTTTGATAAAGAGTTCTCCCTTATTTCGGGGCTCTGCTCGTGCAATCACATGATCTCTGATAAAGAGTTCTCTCTTAATTTGGGGCTCTAATTGTGCAATCACGCGAGGGAATTCGCTGATCAATTACTGTTTATTTATCTTATTGTCTTTTACATCTTCATGCACAAACTTTTAGATATTTAATTAATATATCTTTATTAAATTAATTAGCTTTCTCTCTTTAATTTAATTTATTATATTTTAATTTCATGCAGAGGCTTTATGCAATTTAATTAAAATAAACTTTATTAAATTTATATTCTCTCTCTAGTTAATTACGAGACGTTTTAATAATATATTTATTAATTCAACTAATAATATTATTTAGAGTTTATTATTTAAAGTAAATCTCATAAATAATAATTATTAAATTAAATAAATATAATTACGCCTAAATTAGAACCATAACTTTATCTTTCAGTTTCATTCTTTTATTTAATTAATTTAGAGACATTTTTAATAATATATTTATTAACTTAATTAATAACATTATTTAGAGTTTATTACTAAAAGAAAACTACTAAATAATTATCATTAAATTAAATAAATATAAATACGTCAAAAAATAGAACTTTAATATAATCTTTTAAATTTAATTATTTTATTTAATTAATTTCTCAATTAATTAAATATTGAATTTCCTTTATAAAAATTTCATTAAATTAAATCATTAAATTATCTTTTAATTTGATTTAATAAAAACAAAAAATCATCACAGACTCACAAGACTAAATACGAAAATCCATCATAAAGCACAGAATACTAAAACAAATTCTAGGGTAAAAATCACAAATTCACGTCACTTGACGAATTCAAAAAGGTGAAATTAACTTAGATACTTGTCCTACTTTCTAGGACAATTGGCATAGGGTAGGATTTGGACTCAAGAGTTATCTCCCCACTTATACCATCGAAATATTGTAATAGGGTACACTCATCTTGATAATTCAAGGAAGTCGATACTCGGTGCCTGCAATATGCATAAAATTCATGCATGTACAAACACTTATATTTTAAACTAAACAGGCAATCGCAGAAAGTGGTGCTGCGTGTAGATCCCGACTAGCAGGTGACTACGACTCCTTTCTTTAACCACATTAGAAACGTCAAACATAAAAACAACATACACGCACACCATACACATGCAAGTATGGGGTAAGTATCTATAGAAACTGCATATAAATCATTCATCTGCTAACATCATGAAATAATTGAAAGTCACTACATATATATCATCATCGAACAATCATGCATACATGAAATAATTGAATTAACTTAGTAACTCACCACACATATCAACTAAATATGAAATACATTTAATCTAATCTGATAATCAAGTACCGATAATCTTAAAATAGAATCAGAAAACTAGCCTAAAAGAATCCGATAGTACAATCAGAAAAGTCAAGTAGGGGTAGGCATTACAAAATATATTCAAATCTTAAACATAGGCAGATTTATTACGAAACAGCAATAGAAACTGGTAGATATTCCAAAATATTTAAGATTCGAGCATATGAAAATGCATTACAAATCAATAGTATAAAATCTGTAAACTCTCATAAAATTCCGCAAGACATGTTATTGCATTGTACAATAGCAATATGATAACCAACATTCAAAATCCAATCTTAAACACAGTTTTATAGTCAGATTGGAACACTAAGAGAAGAACCTATAAGCGCATACGAGACACCTGAAGTGACGTCTCTACTAACAATGGGTTTGCGTTCATTGTCTGTTGGAACGAGGGGCTAGATCCTCACACTAGTAGAAAGCTAAAGCTTTCTGAATAATTCTCTCAAGAGCGCTGAAATCTAAATCATAAATCAAGTATATCCCCAAATGCAAGAGTCTCATCTCCTTTTATCTTTATAGCTACGACTCTTCGACTCCCCTTCCCAGCCTTTCGTCTTATCTCTCTTTGTCCTATTTAACCAATTTTATAATATTAAATTGACCCTTTTATAATTTGAGTCTACTACGCTCTCCAAGTCAATTTTTAATTGTCATATCCCCATTTTAACATAGAATTTTAATAATAATTAGATAATAAAATATTATTAAATAAATAATGGTAATAAAATTATATTAAAACTAATACTAATATATAAAACTAGGAAATAATAATTATTTAATCTATATTATTAATGAAATAATATTTGGTATGATATTTTAAATAATTAAAAAATAATAAAATTTCAATGAGTAAATAAAGAAATAAAATTAGATACAAGTGACAATATTGTAGAAAGTATGCAAATTTTCTAAATAGAATTTAATAATAAATAATAATAAACACAAAAGAGTAAGTAAATAAATAATATAACATAGAATAATATAAATTCACTAAATCTAATGAAAAGGCAAGAGATGTTTAACAAATAGACATCACTCCTTAAAATTAAGATATTAAAGGGAGGAGAGTTTATTTTAGAGAGGACAAAAAAGGAGTAGGAGAAGAGAGGAGTTCAAAAAGGAAAAATGGAAGAGGAAAGTAATATGAAAAAAATAAGGAAGTGACTTTTTGAAAAGGTGTCAATGATATTGAAAGGATGTGAACCTTCGAAAAGGTTATAATTATGAATAGTTGCGACTCTTCAAAAATATTATGATTATAAAGTAGTGAGACTTTTCCAAAAGATTTTAGTTATAAAGTGTTGAGACTTTTTGAAAGTATTATAACTATGAAGTGTTGTGACTTTTCAAAGAATTTGTATTATGAAAGTGTGTGACTCTTGGAAAAGAAGAATCTAAAAAAGGTATGTTTATGAATTATAGCTGTTTAATTATGTTTATGAATTTATTTATATTAATGAACCGTACTTGCGAATAATATTGTGTTAGCTTATGGGGTTAACACCATGGATATTAATGAGACTCGAAGTATGGAGCATGCGAGATATTAAAATCTCTATTGTCCGCCATCACTGAGAATCAATGTGAACTCGAAGCATGAAGCATGTGAGATATTAATATCTACATTGTCCGCCATGGCTGAGAATCGATATCGAAGCATGGAGCATGGCAATATTAAGATCTCCATTGTTCACCGTGGCCGATAATCAACGTGCCAAAATATTTTGATGTTGTCAAACATATGCATATGTTGTTGGCCTTGGATAGAGTATGTCTGTCTAAGAAGAATCTTAAGGGATGCGCTCCCAAGATGATGGCGAGGTAGCTATGAGCTAAGTAGCCTGATCTGGAGACGTCCTTAAGATTGGGGTTAACTTAGAGGGTAGAATAATATAGTTAGTTTTATTATTATTGTGATTTTAACATTTATTTTGCAGGTATTACTTGCCCCTAACTAACCCTATTAGTGGGGACATTACATTAATAGTATACAATTACCTCTTTAACTTTTCTAATGTCCCAAAAAGGGACATTACAAATCTCCCCCCAAAATTGCTTGTCCTCAAGCAATTAATACTAGGATCCCATATAAATCTGTAGGTAGCTCTATAGCCCGATTTGAGAACACGTCCTACCATACTACAAAGCAAGGTGTCGAGATGCAATCCATCCACCAACCAGATCCCTGGATCCCATGTTAATCCAAGTAATGTCACTGCACCTGAGGGCTGTAAAACTCTGAATGTCATCATATCCAATCTCAAACTGAATAAGGTTACAACCAAGTTCTCAATAAACCATGGGTACAAATAGCCAACACTTGGGTCCCAAACGTTGATGGCATAACTGGCTGATATGATGAGATAAAAATGTATCCAAAAGCTACATATACCCCAGTAGATGGTGATGACTCGTCCCAAGTAGATGATGTAGGAAATGAGCTGCCCACAAGCTGAAATCAACACCAAAGGCGCATAAAATATAATACTGCCATCATCACTCTGAAGAATCCCTAAACATATAGGGGTCATGAGAAAGAATGAAGCTGAAAAAACATTCCCTATGATCAACACATAACTCTCCTCAATCTTCCACCCGGATCTGTTTAACTACTGAAATAAGAAATCCATCCAACCTATATAAAAGTTAAAATTCAAAACCATGTAAAGGTTGTACGAAAGAGAGGCAACAGTAGTCACTTCACCACACCAATCCTGTGACCAAGGTTCGCTGTTAAGAACTGCAGCTTGACCTGAGTATTTGAAGTCAAGGTCATCCTCTTCTTGGAAATCAAGAGGAACTCTCTCCTCTACCTCAAAAAGTGGATTATCGGAAATCCAAACAGTATCTACCTCAAACAAAGGGTTATCTATAAACTGAAAGTGATATGAAGTTTTGGAACTTGGTTGCTTGGGGCAACTAGCCAAATCATACGTTTGTTGAATGCTATCAAGTTCATCAATTACCTCAAGGAAAAACTCCTGCCTCTCTTTATCCTCATGTTCTTTTTAATGATTTGCGCTTCGAATCTGATTTTTCGCTTCCTAAAGAGACAACTACGTATCAACCAATGCTTCACGAACATACTTAAGCTCCTTGTTGAGTTCCGTAATCTCATTCCTTTCTTTATTCAATTGGTTGATATAGGATACAACAATCTTAAGAGTATAATCCCCGTCAGAAAGCAAACATAAGTAATCCGACTTCATAGATTCGAAAGCTGTTTTGACCAGCTACAGATCAGCAACAGGCCAATCTCCTTTCTGTTTCCTTTGTGCCCTCCTGTAGAGATCCTTAACCATCTTGTGAGTGCTGTCATAATGTACCGGATATGCCACAACTCTATCCTCATTAACCTTCAACTGGTTCTTTAAGGTGTGCATTTCATTATCATCATGTTGAAGCGGTTCATCATCTTGCAGTGTCACCTTAGGTTGTTCCTCTAAATTCATGTCATGGACATCGGGAATATATGAATTATCACCTCTCTTAGAATCATAGGTATTCTTTCCTTTGTTCTCTTGATTTTATGTAAAGGCCAAAGTGTTGACATGTTATCATTTGCATATAAGGACTCATCATACAAGGACCCCAACTTGTTACTACCTCGTGTGCTACCAACCTCATCAGTCTTCCTGTCAAAGCTAACCTCCAATTCACCAATGAAGAAACTTGCACCTTGTGTAACAACTTTTGTGTGATTACGAGAAGGCTACAAATTAATGGTGGTTGACTGTTCTTCTTTTTCAAGATCCTCTATTAAATGATTTTGGCCTGTTGGAAATTCTTCATACAAACTTTTGCACTAGTCTTTTTCAAGAAGATCCTAAACCAAATCAAAGTACTTTCTTCTTGCCATATCCGTCTTATTTTGCTGCTCTAGATGAAGCTCTAGGTAATCACTTAATAGTAAGTCATTCTGAACTTGAGTATGATGTTTTTGATACTCTTTGTAAATGTTGAGGATTTATGTTCTTATATCTGCTGATTGGGGCACCCACGGTCCAGAATATTCAACTCTTTCTTCAGGATTGCTAACACTCATGAAGGGTTGCCTCTTGACTGCTTTTGTTTCAGGCTGTGCAGAGATAATAGAAGAGGTTGCCACTACGGCAAAATCATGCTTCTTGAGTGTTCCATCTGCACCTTTATTATGTTGATGATTCAACATGCTGCCTGAAGTGGGTAATATCTCAATTGCGTTCCTTTGATGTGTTTCTCCACTTGTATAGAGCACTTCTAAATAGAAAGTTGTAGTTCAAACACCAATAATCAGATACCCAAATTCTTCGCAGTAGGACCACAATTGCTGTCAAAAGATACTTGAGGATAGTATTTATTAAAGAGTGGAACTATCGAGGCCTTAGGAAGTTCATACAAATAGTCAGTACACATTATCTTTTGCACAATTGCCACCTCCACTATTCAATGTTGAATACTTTATAGTATAAGAATCTATCCCACCTTTAGCTGGGTAATGTAAACATGAATGTGGGAATTTGTGAGTGAAACCAAGCTGTTTAGCTGTTTGAAGGCAACAAGGATCACATTGCAGATATAAACTGTTGTCATCTAACAAGAATATCTTCAAGCTCAGCTCTCACAGATTGCAATTTCTAGAAAATAAATATCTCCTTGAGCAATTTTCAGCTCTTCAACAACTATTTAACTTTTTGTTGCTTTCCAAGTCTTTACCAATCCACAACCATTAACTTTTGCCCCATCGGGTACGTAACACTGGATGTGTTGATTGTAAAACCAATGCCACTTGAAACAACATAGCTCATGCACAGGTACAATAACTACAAGAGTGGAATATATATGTTTTTGTAGTTATTGTCTTCACCAACCAGGAATATAGTCGACATTTCAGGTGTTGTCACACTCCTGTGAATGGATGTTTCTAATAACAACATAATTTAGAAGTCTCTTATATTAAGACTGGCATGTATTGTCGTTCCAAGGAAATGGATAGATATCACCACTATAATTAGAGATGACTTCTAGATTTTAATCCACTAATACATATCATGTCGTTAGCTCTACCTTAACCTTTCCAGAGCAAACATCAATGAATTATATTGTCTTTGATATATGCAGGGGTGATTAAATATATGGGCCAGTATATAAGCAATTGCTACTCCAATTCTTAATATTTAAACAAGTATCGTAATCCTTCAATATGTCCAAACAAGTTTGGCCACTTGAGTCAACGTTGCAATGGTAAATTGAGTTCTAAATACCACCTGTAAGCTTCTTCCCGCTGTGTAATTCCAGTCCTCTTTAATATTTATACTCCGTTAGTTATAAAGTGGGAGTCGTGACATGTATTCCCTATGCATGATGATGTGTCTCATCTTGAGACGTGTCATTCTACAGAGCACCTCAACAAACGTTTAATGAGAAGTTGGTTACTTTCCCACTCCAGTGGACCCCCACACGGCAGATAACTGCTTGAAAAAGTAAATCGTGGCTCTTTTTAAAACTTATCGATGATTCACCAACTGGTCACCAAATTCTTTCCTAGTTTATTTGGCGAGACTCCGTTCTAAAAAAATTGATAGCTTTATGTATTCCCGTGAAGAAGGGACTCGATGATTCCAATTAATTGTTGAGAGATTGTGAAGTGTCTTTGCCTTTCGGATCATGTACCAATTGTTGGTTTCCAAAGCCGCAGATTGGAATTCTACGAGTCTTGCCAACTCAATGCTGGGATATCTAGCCGGTTATGGCCAACTTGACGGGATCAATCGATGCGATTCAAACTCCCTGTGCTTTTGGCTTCGCAAAACCAAGGCGGGTGTACCTAATCTTGGACAACAACCTTAAATCCAAGATGCTTAAAGTAGATTGGTTAGAACATGAATACAATGAAAGTTTTCCAAATGACAAAAATTATAGATAACTTCAAATTTGCAAATTACGAATTAAGAATAAAAGTAAATGATTATATAAATGTGATAATGTTTTAAATAAAGAATACTTATAGATTAATGCAACAAATGAATATATTAATTCCTCAAAGGAAAAAAATGAAATAATCGCCAGCATATGGATTATGAATCAAGAGTAAAATAAAGACCAGTGCTTGATTAAATGGGCAAACAGAGTCAGTATTATAAGTTGAAACGTACAACTTTATAAAGTTCAATGTATTTAAACTATAAACAATTTCAACAATTCAGATGCAATGGATCAATTATATGAACGCAATTTTAAACTAGTCTAGGATGCAGTTTTAACTCCTATGATATGGAGACAAACTAGACATAAATACAGAAATAATTAAATATTTCACAATATTTATGTTTATCAAGTTTAAAATGCAATAATGACCCAGTCCACTTGTCTGAACATGAAAGCATTTATAGAATTTAAAATATTTATAAAGGACGCAACTTAATAATATTTCAACTCCAAAATTTAAAATAAATAATTATGCCGGAAATAAAATCACAACAAAGACACTCCTTATAGATGATCTATCTACTGCGAATCTATCTGAACTACATAAAATTCACCCAATAATTCAAATCCACGAGCTTTGTTCAATCGCTCATTCCTTTACCAATGAAAAAATATAATATATCAAATTATGCATAAGATATGTAAATTTTTTAATATGAATACGAATTATATGTTGTGTCTTTTACATCCTTATTTATAAATAATGAAAAGGTGCGTGGGTGAATAGACACACCCATTCGGCACCTAATCAAAATAATGCAACTCTTTGTAACTAAAAACTATTGCTAATTCCCTTAGAATATTTTGGAAGTTAATTAAAAATACAAACTTTGGATGAACTTAGATGATATATGACAAATAGAGGGATATATCGATGCCAATAAACTTTCTTCCAAATATAAATTGGGTACTTCAATAAATGTTGGATTTAGAGTTTCCGCTTCAAAGATATGCATGGCAATGTGTTCCATCACTCCAGACTTTCTTCATTGCTTCTTGGCAAGGATAACTGGTGCACGAGCATGCTTATAATCTCCAACCTGAATGTACACACGCTCACCTGCAATAACACATAGCATTATTAGATATCTACTTCTGTGAGATTGGTTATTCACTCTAAAATATACTTGAGACAATAGCACTCTACCCTCAGGACAAGTGTATATTCATTTCCCATTTCTTGGCTGCCGATACTTGGTCTAGATGCCCAATTCGGCTGGTAATGCCTCCTCCGCAACACAACTTATTTATTTGCTCAATTTTTTAAACCATTTCTGATGGACTGCCTATTAGTTGACTGTGAAATGATCTGGATTGGATGCTCTAAGTAGCATTTGTCTGTTCGTGTCATTGTTTGCCACGTATACCATACTTGTCGAAAAGTGGAGACTTCCTTTCAAGCATATAGACTGGCAGACATGCTATTGCATATGAAGTTTCTATTCACAAATTAGTTGTTATCACTGATTATGTATGTGTTAATATCAGGCTTAGATATTCCATGGCATCTCCAATGTCATGAGACTTAAACTCCGATATTTACGGTAATAACCCTGTTTTGTAAAACTCTCTCATTCATAGCTTGCTGATAGGCAGTTTGAATGAGCAGTCTTCAACCTGATTAGATTAAGCAAAATATTTGTTCTTTGTTGTATTAGAATGATACTCTTACAATATCTAATGCCATCTCCAAGTATTCAGTAAGCCTCTTTTCTGCAATAATAACAACGTATGATTTCTGGTCATTGCAGTCCAACTTGATTCAGATATATTTAGTCCAGCAATTCAGCATCAAAACATCAACTCCTGTGCTATCAAGAAGGTTTAAGTCACTGGTCTACCACAAAGGCTATTTCTGAATAACATTCCTCTAAGGTCATTCCATAAAGAAATTTATCAAACACTTCAGCATGGAAGACCTTTATAGGCTTTAGTATCGTTATTAAAAATAGCATAGCACTTCTTAATTAGAACACCTCCTTATTTAGATGTTTGTAGAATTACTGCCTTGTACGGTCCATCCACTTCGAAGTTTCAAACTCAATGGAACATTGTATGTCTGCTGGAAAACATTGGTATTGGTCATTAGTGTTATTCCTTGCCATATCAATATTAATCATAACACATGGATATGATATTGTCAGCCGCCTCTTGGGATCCAAGAGTGCTCAAGACCAACCATTGGCTTTGCTAGGTTGAGATATGATAGTAAAGCGTGGTGCTGATAATTCTCATGCACCTTTGAGTAAGATTTGTTTATGCTTCATATTACAACCACATGCCTTTTCCGGTCTTTCAATGATCTTCTGCACATTTTCTCAAAAATGAATGACATCAATGACAACCTTTCCATTATCTCCAACATTACATCACCAATGGAGGCCCTATATTCTGTAAAAAATTTGGGCTTCATCACCAATAACAGCGGACACGATAGTTGGGGAGAGCTCTGGCACTTCACCGTTCTACAAATTGTTTTGACACCTACCCCTGGTAACACCTCTAATCTAGCGTTTTTGGGATATAACGCACTATTCAGGCATCACGTGATCCCCGTGGAAGATGAACGTTACTGCCAAGACCAAGAAGGAAAGAAAATCAAATCTTCCATCGTCCCCTGTGACTTGATTCTACAATCTGATATCTCATAATAGAGATACCTGACATAATGGTGCCTTCTATAATAATTTATTGCGCCATATGACGATTCTCCTTCCAAAGTATTGAGGAGGGAATACCAAATAATTTCGTGTGCGTTAGTCTTTGGCTATTGAATTAGATTTGATTGTAGTCATTTTCCAAAATTATTGTTCCAGCCAATCAAAAAATATTGCTCGACTTCAATATTTAACTATTTCCTCTCCCATGTAGTTCGGCAACAATCATATTTTGAATGTATATAGTCCTTGACTAACATCAGACTGCAAGTCGTATTTCCTTTCTTCTTATAACCCCCTGTTTTGGATATGAATCGAAAACAATGGAGAGCTAATTCCAATGTAGTGTAGCCTCTTCTTCTTCCGCTAAGGATTGTCTATTCTTCTGCCTGTCGTTCAAGCACAAATCTCTTATATGATGCCCTGTATGTGCCAATACCTTGACTACCTTCCATCACTCATTCTTCCTTTTGCCATTATAGCTCTCACTTCCTGAAAATCAATGGTGACGTGCGAACTGACCTTTACATTAAAGGGCATACTTCTTGATATTCAAACTCCCAACACAAAACGTGTCATTGGACTCCTTGAAGTTATAGAGGGCCCCTATATGAATTCCAAATGTGTAACTATCTGTAGAAAATATCTAGCTTCACTTACTCTTTGAAGTTCTGAGGGGAATATTTAAAGTACAAAACCCTAGGTAAAAACAATGTTAAATTCTTAGTAATATTTATGAGCCAAACCAGCTTCTTACAAATTTATTTGTTTGATGAAATTTTTACCAAACTTGGAGCGTCTATATTTATTTCTTGACGTCATAGGTTGGCAGGTTCAAAGCTCTGATACCACTAAAATATCCCGAACCGAATATTTACTCGATTTTCCCCTCAAAATATATTCAGATCTTAAACATAGGCAGATGTATTACGAAACAGCAATAGAAACCAATAGATATTCCAAAATAATTAGGATTGGAGCATATGAAAATGCATTACAAATCAACAGTATAAGATCCGTTAACTCTCATAAAATTCCTCAAGACATGTTATTGCAATATACAACAATACAATAACCAGCATTCAAAATCTAGTCTTAAACTCAATTTTACAGTCAGATTGGAACACTAAGAGAAGAACTTGTAAGTGCATACAAGATACCTGAAGTGACATCTCCATGGACAATGGGTTTGCGTCCACTGTATACTAGAACAAGGGGCTATGTCCTCACACTGGTTGAAAGCTGAAGCTTTTTGAATAACTCTCGCAAGAGAGCTGAAATCTGAATCATAAATCAAACATATCCCCAAATGCAGGAGTCTCACCTCCTTTTATCTTTATAGCTATGACTCTTCGACTCCCCTTCCTGGCCATTCGTCTTATCTCTCTGTGTCCTATTTAGCCAACTTTATAATATTAAATTGACCCTTTTTATAATTTGAGTCTACGCTTTCCATGTCAATTTTTAATATTATACAATTACGTCTTTAACTTTTCTAATGTCCCAAAAAGGGACATTACAGCATTGTTTGAGATGTATGACTCAATAGTCATGGATATAGGGCCAACAAATGTGGTTCATTTTATTAATGACAATGCTTTGTTGGGAGATTACTGCAAACTGATAACTTTCTTACCCCATATGCAATACATTACCTTAACCTAAACCTAGAGGAAAGAGGAAAAATTTGAATGGGTTCGACTGGTATTGCAAAAGGCTCACACAACCACTAAATTTATATATAATCACACAAGGGCTTTGAGTATGATGCTTCTTTCACGAGGGGCAAGGAGCTAGTTTGACTAGGGGTGACAAGATTTGCAACACACTTCCATGCACTGTAGATACTTTGTTAGCAACAAATGAACTTGAGACAAATGTTTGTTTTAGTTGAGCGGATGTAGTCGAAGTTTGCGAATCAAATAGATGACATAGTAGTGGCAAAGTACATATATTCTACCATTTTTTGGGATGCATCTAAACAAGTGGTAGAATTTTCAAAGCCTTTAGTAAAAGTATTGAGATTAGTGAATGGGGATAAATATCTCATGGGATATTTGTACGAGGCCATGGATAGATTCAAGGAGGTGATGAAGTGCATGTTAGTAAATAACATGGATAGGTATATGCTATTACAAATATAATTGACAGGAGGTGGGATGGACAAATACCCTATCCTCTCCATGCTATAGGATACTTCATCAATCTACCGTTACACAAGGCTTGTTCAAGTGCATGATTCTTTTTTTTCCAACCTAGAAACAATTGGATGAAGCTACGTCAAAGTTGCAAACATATAAGCAGGCAAGGGGTTTTCTTTGCCCTAGGGCTACTGTGGAAGGTCGGAAGACCTTCCAACCAGATACACTATATAGTCTTTTGGTAGCCCTTTTATCTTGTTGACATGATGATTGATTTTTGTTAAGATTTGAGTGTAATAATTCTCTGCTGAAATATAATAGAAATATTGGTTTTTGGACTTATAGTAATTTTGTCAAACGCTTGTCAGGAAACCCAATCCTTGAATAAGTTGTTTACTGATATGTACTGAAATAGCAACTAACAAAGATAGTATGCAACAATTACTCAAATAGTAAGAAACTAAGTCCTTAAAATAAATTTTTGAATGGAGTTCAATTCATTCATGCTGTCAATAAGAGTGAGGTTATTCAAGCATCTTTATTGCCATATTTTAAAGACAGTAGTTTGCATATGTACTTGATTGAAGGCTGAGTTTTTGAGTTAACATACAGTCCCTCTTAGCTGTAATCTGTTTCAAACATAGTTTCAAGAATCACGGCGATTCATGCGATTCACGCGATTCGGCGATTCGATTCAAGCCAACCGATTTTTTGTGAATTGGTGAATCGAATCAGCGATAAAGGGTTTATGAAATAAGTTACTAAATTTCAAGGATTTTTTTAATTTTCCGATTCATGGCCGATTCGATTCCAATTCATGGCCGATTCACGATTTGATTCGGCCTTGCCGATTTCGATCCGATTTCGATTCTTGTTACTTTGGTTTCAAATGTGTGACTAATGTAACTCCATAACAACTTCCAAGCTCTTGTTCTGGTCTTACACTGCCTGTACTTCAAAACTAATACTGCCTGACTGTTCTGCTAGTTAACCTATTAACCACTGTATTCACGCGGCAGGAGTGGCAGAATGGAGCTGGGCAGAAGAGGAGACACCCAACACTGGCGTCTATAACTTTTTAACTCAACGTATTCCTTTCTTGGTGCTGTGTCTTCAAGTTGCGTGCTTACTATTGTTCCGTCCCATCATACCTGTAAGAAACTCCTTCACGTATAGACGTGGATATCTGCTAACCGTCTGCTGCTCTAACTTATAACTACTGCGATTTCCCTATGCTAATCTCAGTCATAGAAGAGACGGCTATATTGGAGAACAAGATTCATGGGATTATTACCTCACGGTGTGTAGCTGAATCGTCTCACCTCTTTTTTTGGCCATCCAACTCCCAACTACTGATTTCGACCCAGCACTGATACCCTTGGAACTCTTACTTCAAACAAATCTCTAACTTCTATAGTCGGCTATGAAGTCAGGTTTGCTTCCAACTTCACATTAAGTATTTCCTTAAGGTTTTTTCGTCCCTCAAGAAAGATAGTCAAGTCACATTTAAGTAACCATGAATCTGTTTAATAACATAAACTCTCGTGTGTCTTAATCCCAAGATAGTGTCTCTTATTTTTATCCTTGAAGTGAGTGAAAAGCATTGGGATAAGAGATGTGGGATTAAACTTCAATTTCGTCCTGTAGTCACTTACGTCACTATATAAAGTGAATGACTTTTTAGAACATAAAGTGACTTATTAAAGTACTTTCAAAACATTAAGTGACAACATAAGATTAATCTCCCTTGTGACTTGGCAGGCATCCTGACTGGTGAAGCCGTTAACCTATCCGGATGTGGAGATAGATTAATCTGGTGCCATAGGACTAGAGCAGGAGAGGGGACATGACAGTGAGATACTCTCACATGACATTACAAGCACATAATGTGCTCTTCATCTCAATGGTGGGATTTTTGGGTCATGAATGCAAAACTTTCAGGTTGTTGGTGATATACATTTTGACTTAGCCATGCAACTCATTTGCTTGTGAGTGTAATTGGAGTGTTTTTGTACAGATACATTACAAGAAGTGCAACCACTTAACACAAGAATGAATCAATGACTTGGCATTTGTTCACCCCAACCTTTGCTTGAAGTTAAAGATAGCTCAAAGTAGGAGTTCTTATAAATTGCAGCAATTGAAAATGTATTCATTGTGTTTGTCACTTGTAAGGAAAAAACTAATTTCTACTTGGATAAAAATATGACTTATTGAGGAAGAGGAGCCAACTGACCTTGATGAGCTTGATCTAGACTCAGAGTGGATTGTTGCTAATGAAGATGATGACAATTATGTTCTTGAGCCTAATAATTTTGAAATCATGGAACAAGCCAACTTTTCAATTCATATTGTTGAAGGAATTAGGAGAGGCTCTTCTTGAGGAGCTTCATCATCATGGCCTCCTGCCATCTAGCATGTTTACATTTTATTTATAGGAAATTTGTACTTAGCTTATAGGCTGGCTTTGTATAGAGTCAAAAAATATACTTAGCTTATAGGTTGGCTTTGTATTGAGTAAAAAACTATATTATAGTTGACATTTTGACAACTGTCATGCTATTGTGCTATGATTTGTGCAATATAATCAGAAATACAAATATAATCAATGAAAATCTATGTTCTATAATTAATGGGTTGAACTCCATATTTTATTTGATCTTAATGTATCTATCCTATGGAAATGCCCTTCAATTAAAATTAAAAATTTGTAGTTTTTGAGGGTTCTTTTTCAAATTTCTTGGTTTTTTTTCGTAAATTTGATTTTTTCCTGATTTTGTTAACAAAATCTCATGCTTTTGGTTTGTCGGTGTGCTAGCCAAACCCGCTATTGTTGTATCATGTCAAATAAGAACCACATGCTACCATTGATAATGCTTGGAAAATGCATACGATTGCGCTCCATGGGCTCTTATTACACAGATTATGCTCACATATAACTGGAAATATGGAAGTCTTGTGAACTCATGGAGACAATGTTAGACCTGACTTTGTTTGTAAGAAGAAAACTCAGAAATTAAGCACATAGACTACAAATGTGTGATTATAACATATCAAACATGAGATCCTTTCACAAAGAACAAATTTTAGCACTGGGAATCTTGTAACCGTGGTGTTAATATAAATTTATATCATTAACAAAAGCAATAAATGCCTATAGTCTGTTTCATGTTTAAAGGTGGTGTACATAAGATCTAAGTCATTATTACACAATCACCCAGGTGAAAGTAACTGCTGAGGAGGACAAGAACATCTGGTATTTTCAAGAATTCAGAATGCAATGAAAAACTCAAATAGAAGTAAATAGGGACTCGTATAAATTCAGATACTTTAACAAAGTCAGGCATCCCATTTGGAAGAAGATTAGATGGATCATGCATAGAGAACTGAAACAAAGATAGATAATTCTATAAACAATATATGGCCTGAGATAAAACACATAATTTTTTTTAGAAATCGTTTATTCTATGAGTGTCACAAGGACAAGTGGTGAGGGTTTGTCTGGGTTATTTTAATATTCTATTGATTTTATTGTGCTTGCATTACATTCCGTGATCTTATCTTGACTCGTTTAACTTTGGTCAATAAGAAAATTTGCTAGTGTAATAATACCCTATGTTCTGTTTATAGCTTTATTTAACAATAAAACTCTCCAAAGAAATTAAGTTTAAGGAAGAATAAATGGATGAAACAAAACAACAAATCGATGAGTAAATGGATGAAACAAAACAACAAATTGATGAATAAATGAGGCATTACATACAAGAGTGACCAAACACCAATTGTGTAATAAAAAAATATATGATAAATCTTTCTTACGACTGCCATGTGGACAAAGCAAATTGGAGGAAGAAACTGTACTATGTGAAGGAGTTTAACTTACATTAGGAACACAATAATAAGGCTTACACAGAAGCTCCAATTAGGATTGGATCACATCATCTCAGGTGGACTATACTTGAAGAAGATTGGGAAATGAGAACATGCCTATTCTGCAGTGAAGGGTTGGTGGGGACAGAATGGTAATTCATAATGAATGTGCAGTCTACAGTGATATCTGTATGTAGCATAAAATCAGCTGAAAGTGGACAACTTAACTGTCTTATTCGAGAAAACTAGGCTGGGCAAAACTTCTAATTTCTGATTGAAATCCTTAGCAGGTCTGACATATAAATGAGTGAAAATGACTTAGGGCTGAGGCTTGCATACCATAGACTGCTTGGTCATGTGGATTTATTAAAATCAATTATTCATTTATCTGCTATAAGACATAAAGCCATTTTATATATAATCATTGAATTTGGTTATTCTTTAAAAATTTAAATAAATATTCCTTCTTTTTGCAGGTGGTGATGGCCATAAGATGCCGTGGTAGAGAACAGTTAGATGGCCTTTACACTGGAATCAATACAAAACAGATCACTATGGCAAGTAAAATGGTAAGCTCGTGCTATGTTTACCTTATTATTGTTTTAGAACCATTTTCCTACAAGAGTTTTGATTGGTTTTCTTCTATTGTCATATTAACTGTGATTTCTGCTATCAGGTATCAGAGTTTACCGGAATGTCTGTACAACCCCATAAAGCTATTGTTGGAGCAAATGCTTTTGCACATGAAAGTGGCATCCATCAGGCAAGTGTAGTATTTTTTTTCTGAAATTTATTTTTTATGTGCCAAAAATGGATGTGTTAGAACTTCTCATGTGTGCAGTATAACCCAAATCTGATGGAGATAGGAGCCTCTCAGTTATTGTTGTAACTCTCTGTGGGAACACGTATTGGTTATGTTGCAACCATTATAAGTTGCATAGCTATTTTTTACAATATTATAGTTATAAAACTTGACACAATCAATGCAGAAAACAAAAATAACTCAGCAAAAAACTTGCTTGCTTGTCATGCCCCTGAGCCTTAGTAAAGGTCTTAGCCATTCTCCACAGATACCAAATCTTATGCTGGCTCTTAGAATAATGAATGATGAGGAAGACAGGAAACCTGATTATATTAATGCTATTTATGTCCTCTTTATTTTATATTTTTTTGGGTGATGGACATTTTTTCCTTGTGGGTATTCGTACTATTTGTTGTTTATAGCTCTATATATTATACATTTTAGGGCTTACACTTGCTAGGTATGGCTATTTTACTGGTTTTCTTTTAGTGTAGCTCTAGCTCATGTCTTCTTTTGGACTTCCTTTACCTATTGACCTATTTGGCTCGTCTGTAAACTACAATATCTTTCTTTCTTTATGGTAACTTTATATTCTCAATAAATGCATTCGGATGCTTGTGCAGGATGGTATGCTTAAATTCAAAGGTACTTACGAAATTATCTCTCCAGAAGATATTGGATTAGCACGAGCAGATGAATCAGGGATTGTCCTCGGAAAGCTTAGGTGTATTTTCATCTCTATATTTGATTGACTGTTTGATAGCTTGTTAAGAAGTTTTACATTTTTTCTCCTCTTTCATCCAAATGTATATTTGCTTCATTTCATATGCAACTGGTTGGTGCTTTGTTAGACTTTAACATTTGATATTACTATGTCGTCATCTGTTTCATCTTCATTTGCATTGTACCCAATGCTAAATTGGAACATGCTTGCATTTTTTTTTCTCTTTATTCAAGTTGTGTTTTAGTTTTGTGCGAGATGGAGTATCACAGTTAGCATAGTGTTCTTTGCTCTATATGCTACTAAATTGTTAATTCTAGTTTCTTAGTAATGTTGTCACATATTTATGTATTTTGAAAGTTGCATTAGATTTTGCCAAAATATGTTGTGATATATATATGGGTTTGATTTTATGTACTTTCCAGATGCTAATTTAAATGCTGGAATGATACTAAAATTCATTAATTGAAAGATAAAGAAATGCATTTTAATTTAATTGTACGTTATCAGATTTGTGTGTTTGACCCACAGACCAGATTTGGATCCAGATTGGGCTTGGATTTGTGAACGGGTATGTCTTGGGTCCGCGCAGCTATGGGTCTGCCCAGATCTGCGGACTGTGGATCTGAGCAGAACTTCAAAGTCAAATTCGGACCCTGTGTGGATCTGGCCCGGACTGGTCAAGAATCCTAATGGACCACAAGGCAAAACATAAGATGCGGGCCCAAGACTTGAAAATTTCTATTTTTTTTTGCTTTTGTTTGCTCTGACCCTAAAATGACCCTTATTCAGTCTTTACAAACACTTTTCATCACTCATTTGCTCTCTTCATCTTGCATGTTTGAAGTGAAGTGAATATTGAATAATGTTTCAAATATCAATGAACTATACGTATATTTTGAATTCTCATTAAGTAAGTCAGTAATTTGATGTGATGATTTTCTTTTGAATAATAATGTTTATCTTTGACATTTGGCATTAATCAATGATCAAGCATCATAGGTTCATACTATCAAATGATTGAATTTTACAATTATGTATATTGCTCTTAATTTTTTTGAATATATAATACACACACACAGACACACTCACTCTCTCACAAATCCTTACGAATCATAATGGGATTTGTTTTTCATGAATCCACGAATTGGATTCTTGTCCCCAAATCTGAATCGGCAACTTAGATTTAATTGATGTAGCTTATATTATTTATCTGATCCTCTGATTTTCAAATCAGACACGAGAGTCAAATCTTAGAGCAACAGTTGCTACAAAATATGTTTGTAAACAAATTGCTATGAAGCATAGAGATTTGGTTAAACAGTTCATTCAAAAAGTGCTGAATTGAGAGGATAATATCATTTGAAGAAATGTTAAGCATGTTTTCATTTTTATTTTGCTTAAGACTAATATTCTATGGAAATAATTAATGTCCAAGAGTGATCAAAGCTGCCAGTGGAAGTTATAAATACATCAAGTTACAATAAGTTGCTACTTTTGCTGAACATTATATTTGAACTTTGAAACTTATTCCTTAATTTGTCTGGTTTATTTAAATGGTCATCTAGGTCAAATAAACAAATAAATGAATACAAATGAAACCATTGATGTTTGAACAGTTCTATCATCAATCCTGTTTCCCTTTGGGTTACTTTCTCACCTATTTAGTTTAGTTTGCTTGGGTCATACGTTATGTCTCACCCTGGCATCTACATACAAGGGTTTCTATGCACATTTGCATTGTACACTTATGTACCAATATTGGCAAGAGAACATTCTTTTCTGCTTTTGTTTCATTTGGGAGTTTCTTGTGTTGTGGAAGATTTCTGGTCCTGAAGTTCTTTTAACACACATGCTGAAACAGTGAGTACATGTGATGTTAAAACCATAGAAGCATAATTCTTTTGGGAAAAATTAGGCAAACCAAAAGAGTAGGATTTTTTGAAAGAATCTTGAAAAATCGGATTTGCCAAAAAAATAAAAAATCACTAGGTTGCATGGGTATGCGTACCCACACCCTTGGGACATGTGTCCACGTATACAAGTACCAGTTATACATTTCCCAAATACCAGTACTCAGTGGAGAGCATCAAGCTAAGGACCTTGATTAAGATTTCTGATTTTGTTTCGGTTTTTGTTTACGTATCTGCTTGTTGTTTATCAAGCTTAATTCAATATGGAATCAATTTGAACCTTTGATGCAATACCGATTGCTAGTAAACTTTATCATTGTTCAAAGTCAGAAGTTTATCATTTGCAATATGATTTATGGTCTTCTTGTTCGTGTTTAAAATCTGCCTTCTCTATTATGCATCTAAACATTTATCATATATTTTTATTACAAACATATTGCAAATCTGAAACTGAGAGTAATACACTAATTTGCAAACTTTATCACTGTTTTTGTTTTGGAAAACCATTGCCACGACTAGTAATTTCAGATTTTCTATAAATACTAATTATATTAAAAAAAGTTTGACATGCCCAAGTACCCCCGTCCCCTATTTTGAAAAATGGGCATACCCATAATCGTATCAGTACCCTAAGTACCCAAGTACCCCCATCCTCGTGCATCCTTGAAAATATGAAGTAAAACAATAAATAATTACTTTAAAAATAAATAAATTAAGTGACATTTCCACATCATAGATATATTAAGAATAAATAAATTATAGATTTTAACTAGTGGATTTTAAAGAATATATTTTCATCATATAGTTTTTATAGATATTGCTGATTTCATTGCACAAAACATTTTACTATAGCATAAAAAATAACTAGATGGAGACAATTCTCAAATGTCAATTACAATATAGTTTGTGACTTTGTACAAAGTCAACCTATAAACTAAGTATAAATTTCCAAAATGTCAAAAGTAGGCAATGGCATGCAAGGGGGGAGGCCCTGCTGATGCTTCTCCTTGGGAAGTTCCTGACTTAAGTCCTTCAAGAACACTTTGAGAAAAGTTTGCCTCTTCCGAGATTTGAAGATGTTTTGGCTCAACATCATTGTCGTCGTCGTTGTCGGCATATCATCATGGTCATCATCGTTGTCATCATTTTCGTCATCATCATCATCATGTTCTTCACCACCACCACCACCACCACCATCAGCATCATCATTGTGATTGTGATCGACATTGACATTTTTAAAAACCATCACCACCACCATCACCATCATCATCGTGATTGTCATCGGCATCGACATATTAAAAAACATTATCATCATCACTTTTAGGCTGAACAATCCACTCTGACGTTGGATCTATCTTGTTGAGATTAATTGGGGAGTCATCCTCAATACTACTCATTTTTTTACATGCAAAAATGAGTCTTTGCCTAGAAATGAAAAACACATCGAAAACATCTTTCAATTGAATGCAAGATAATAAACTCCCACCTTGAGCTTTCTTCAGCTTCAATTTTAGTTTGTGTTTAACAAACACCAAGTCATTCATCCGTTTTTGTCTTAGACGGTTGCATTCTTGGAATGTTTGTGCTAAAAAGCACTCCATTTACGCTCACAGGTGGATGAGTTGCATGGCTGGGTCAAAATGCATATCACCGTCCACATGAGATTTTTGCATTTGTGACCAAAGCATTTGAAAACAAGATTATGGGGATATGATATCATGTAAGAATATCTTCAAATCTTAACAAATTTGTTGATCATTTCAACCGAAATAAATGGACTATCAAAAGTTCATACGTAAGAGTCTACTTGGTTGGAAGATCGTTCTACCCTCCTGGTCCTAGAAGAAAACCCTTTCCCTTTTTAATATTTTATACATTTGCAGCTCTGACACAGTCTTTCAATTTTTATGTGCTTTGAAACATTTTTTCCATGCAAATGAACAAGCCTTTTGTGATCTCAACATCGATATTTGTGAACTTCGTGTTGTAGAACAATGAGGGATACAAAAAGTATCTTGCAACTTGAAGAGGAGAGTGCATCTATCTATCCCATCTCCTATCAATTATGCCTCATGATGGCTGATATCTTGTCCTATCATTTTCCAACCTTGCCTTCATCACCTCCTTGGCACTATCCATGGCCTCATGCAAATATATCATTGGGGATTTATCCCCATCCACTAGTCTCAAGACTTTTTACAAGAGGCTCTAGGAATTGTACCACCTGCTCAATTGCATCGCAAAAATAGGGAGAATACATGTACTCTGCCACTCTCATGCCATTTGTTCGACTTGAGAAGTCTAATTCCATCCACTCAGCTGAAACAAACATGTGTCTTAAGTTCATTTTTTGGTGAATTAGAGTTTGTAGTACAAAGAAGTGTGTTTCAAACCTTGTCACCTTGGGTTGAACCAACTCCTTGCCACTTGTGAATTGGCACATCAAACTCAAGACCCTGGCGTGATTGTAGATAAATTTGGTAACTGTGTGAGCCTTTTGAAATGCCTCCTTAACCCATGCAATTTTTCCTATGTTCTCTAGGGTAAGATCAAGTCTGTGTTTTGTGGTAAAAAACATAGAGGGTTATTTGTTTGTCAGAAGTTTCCCAACAACACCACAAGCAACAACATTGTTTGTAATAAATTGAACCACATTCTGTGGGCCCACATCTGTGACTACTGAGTCATACATCTCGAGCAATGCAGATGTAGTTTTGATTACATGTGATGCTTCTAAAATATAGTGCCTCTATTTGAACATATGAGGAAGTTAATGAGTGATCGATTCCTCCCATCTGTCTATCCATATGACATAATGGTGCACCCAGTGCTAGTCCACTCTAACTGATGCTCGTCAACAACACGTTGAACATCTTTTACTGCATCATTAAGCAAACCAACCCTCATCATATCGTAAGATGGGGCCTTAAACCCAGGCTCTGCAGCTGCAACACCATCCATTATAGCTTGCCAATATGAAGATCTGCAAGCATAGAATGCCAAGGTAGAGGAGAAATAAAATTTTGAAATCCCCTTCAATGCCCGTTCATAGGCAACTTTCTTCCACCTTGTACTCTTTAAAGTGGTTTGTGATCTTGGCGTAGAATGAGGTGCGAAGAAATGATTGATGTTCTCTCCACTTGTGTTTGGGCCATGTGTTATAGTCTTAGTCTCTGAATCCCTGAAACTCTCCCCCCCTCCACCATCTTCCTCAACCAATTGTTTTCTCTTAACCTCTGTAGAACTAGAACTTATTTCATTCGCGACTCTTGCCTTTTTTGCATTATTCTTACGGATTCCATCAAGAGCTCTTTTGGCCTGGTATGTGACATCTGGATGACAGTTGCCGCATATCGCGGTGTTATTGCCTGGTACTTTTGTCAAATGCCATTTGAAGCGGTAAATTCTGCCGCTAACATCATCACCCACAACCAATGTGCAATGTGTCCACACTAAATCTCTTCAATGTGACATTGAGATAAAAAATCTGCAAGACTAGTTTAATTCAGTCTTTTAAGTTTTGCTAAATAAATGTGGACAAAATTTCAGACATATATGCAGATTTATTTTTTAAAAATTGTAAACATTAATATATGTGGATTTTATATTAAAAAAATACTGAAATATAATTTTACATATTCAACAAATAGAAAAATATAAAACATTCTAATATGCACTGAAATATTTACAGAATTTATACAAAATATGTTTGCAGAAATTACAAAATTTATTATCGAAAAATATTCTGTTAGGAGAAATATATGGGACTAGTTACAGAATATTCATGTAAACTGTAGATTTAGACAGTAAATATATAATAAATATTCTGTAACTAATCCCATAAATAATAAATATATATTTCATGAAATATAATGAATTTTCTGTAACTATCATTTCTTGATTGTGTAATATTAATGAAAAATAGTGAATATTCTATAGCTAATATTTTGTAATAGTCTGTACTAAATTAATAAACTCAGAGTCAATGCTTGTTTTTGTTACTACAAAAAATAAGTCTGAGAAACAATTTCAAACTCATCAATAGAACACTGAAACTAAGCAATAGATCACTTTCATCTGATAAAATGCAAATACGAGAGAACATTTCCTACAAAACTATACAATTTGTCTCATTTGGCAGACCTGCATCAGTGGCTTACGTGCACTAAGGAGATGTGTTAACTATTGGCTGCTAGTAAAAGGCTCCTAGGAAATTAAAAGAGAAATATGGTTATTTCTACATTTACAGAAACATGCCCATGTAGGCCCACTCAAATATAAGACAATTTGTGCATTGAGTTAATGTTACAGAACTATGAGCCAATGAAAAAGATGACTTAAAGATATATCCACAGATGTAAAATAGTGCAATGTATACTATTCCCAATAACATCCAAACCTCCCTACCATTCATCATGGTAATTGCTAGCTCCCAATCTAGTTTATTCTAAGACAAAGATGCATGGCTGATGGAAGACAAACATGCAATCTTGACTGAGCATTAATGACTCAATGTAAGCTAAAGGTCCAAGAAAAGAAGACTTATCACACACATGCACAAATAGACGGTCCAAAACAAGAATGGTGCAGGAATGGCTAGATAAAGAGATACAATATGTGATGGTTAAAGAGGATGTTGGATAGACATAAGAAGTACTATCACCAAACAAAGCATAGGTGTGAGCAGGGTAACATACAACCAAAACTCACCAACAAGATATAGATACAACCAAAACTCACCAATTAGGGACAGCCACAATATAGAACTCGAGACCTCAAACTTCACAACACACACTGAATAAAGAAGACTTACTCTTCCCTCATGACACACGCTGGACTTGTTGAAGATACAGTTCAAACGACTCCACAAGCACACACTCCACAATCAACTCTGACGACTCCCCCAAAGAATTGTGCAGGAATGGCTAGACAAAGAGATACAATATGTGATTGTTAAAGAGGACGTTGAATAGACATAAGAAGTACTATCGCCAAACAAAGCATAGGTGTGAGCAGGGTAACATACAACCAAAACTCACCAACAAGATATAGATACAACCAAAACCCACCAATTAGGGACAGCCACAATATAGAACTCGAGACCTCAAACTTCACAACACACATTGAATAAAGAAGACTTGCTATTCCCTCATGATACATGCTGGACTCGTTGAAGATACAGTTCAAACGACTCCACAAGCACACACTCCACAATCAACTCTGACGACTTCCCTGCAAATAAAACAATCAACTGCAGATTTGTGATTAGAACAATTGACTACAGAATTAAGTAGGAAAAAATGACATTCTTTTGCTGCCATTTTGGTCTTCCCAACAACATAATTTCACATCAATTCTTTATTAATTGCGTTTGAAATGTGAGCTTTTCCCAATTATTTGTGAGTTTTTGGCATATATATCATTGACCACATTGACCGATTATATCTGTTTTTTTAGGGAAAAAGTCAGCTTAGGTACCGACTGTCGATGAATTAGGACTAATCGTGATATATTGAGGATTTTCACTAGACTGGTTAAAACAAATTTCTCTTCCTTCAAACCCTACTGTGTTTTTTGCACAAAGAAAAAATGCATAAGCTATAAAATGAGACTCTTTTTCCTCATGCAGGAAGAGCTCGGGTGCAGACGATCACAAAGAAAAAATATTACATGCTATTATTTTTTAATTTTTTGTAGTGTTCATAACTTTATATACTAAAAAAATTCACTTTTTGAAATGGGTTGATCATGAGACATCATATACCTCTCAGCTGCCCCTTCTAGTCTCCAACTATCTCTCCTCATTCTAGGGACGTTTCCTATGATTTCTAAACTTTTTGTGAATGGCTCGGGGATGTGCCCTGGTGTCCCCTCATCCTTGAAATGTCTCGGAAATAGAGATATACCGAAAAGGGTAGGGATATACCCTCGAATTTCCTTGTTCCAAGAAGCACGAGGACACTTAGAGTGGACAATAGCATTCAAGGTGTCATATTTATCATTCATAGCAATCACTTCTAGGGCATAATGCTCTATGCAATTGCAAGAAAATATCTTACAAATAATATCTGGAGGGGGAACAAGTGGATACAAATGAAACCAATGGGGATGTTCGAGTTGCTATCTCTCCCTTGTTTATATTTTCCCCTATGATGGAGCCCCAAATTTTACAAAAATGGGGCCCCGATTTGAGAAACATTACTCGATGAAATTGTCATTGATGTTAAAGATTTAAATACCAGATTCACTGATTTGCATTACAGTAAACAATATCTATATTGGAGAAATAGTATACAAACCATCAAACGTACTACAAAGATGGACACAAGAAGTAATGCCAAGTCTAACAAGCATTTACATTAGAAGCATCACAGTAGATAGTGACTAAGACATATACACATCAACTTGAATTAGAATATAAATGCAGTTTATACAAATGACACCAAGGACACAATTACAGCGCTTAGCAAAGACTATAACAGTGATTGGACATACCATTTACTGAAGGCCGTATGCAGATGAAGAAGTACTTATAACATTGTAATGTTTGACAGCGAACAATGATATTAAGTAAATATATTTAGCGAACTGGTACAATGATTCCTAGAAGAATTGATCATTTCAAAACAATGATAATTTTTGGCATACACAATTGAATTCAAGCTGAGCCTTTATCAAGCCCACTAAAGACAATGAAATGATTCAAAAATTAAGTGGAAAATGCTAAGGAAAATATGATGGTCTTGAAACACTCAACATCGATTTATTTGAAAGCAGCCATATATGGAGGACATATTGTAACGATGATATTGACAGGTTCAAACATTTAATTATTTGATGCTATTAGTGATTGGTATGTACAGAGAAGAAGGTTCTTAAAAAAATGAGGGATATTGCCCAGATATGAGTATCATCATTTGCAAGACGTAAGTCATAAAAGTGAACTGACAATAAGGACATGACTCTTTTGTGTGCTGAAGTTGAAAGCTTTGTGCCGACTGTTTTATGTGGATTGGAAATATTTTCCAGATCGATGATGACAGACGTGTAAACTTTTGGGGTTTGACGCAGTCAAATCATGTTGTGAATGTCTTTCTGAATCACACCTGTGGAAGAAGACATACGAAGGAGATAAGTGATTAAACAGAAAGGATGAATTCTGAACGGTGCCAATAAGAAAAACAAGAAAATAATGATAAGTAGGCATCGCCAATTCAATAAATTCCAGTTATGTGTCGTGTAGTTTTTGTCATGGTAGAGCATGGAAATTCAAGGCATTTGAAGGACATCACATTTGAAGATAAAATAAAGGCCATAATCAGTTATCTTGACTATAATATCTGCTAATCATAACTTGGGAATAATAGAGGCCCGTCACATTTGTGGTTAATCACACAAAATTAAGAATAAAGTGAATTAGTTGAAAGGGGGTGTGAACTATAGAAATGTCCCTTCAGGCGAAAGACACAACTTTTAATTGGAAAGATCGCATATAAATTTAGAATCTATTATTTGCAAGTAGACATCGATTTTGGAAAAGCAATACAATTACTTGAAAAGAAACATTCTGAATTTTTGTAAGGAGGAACAAGCAGTGTAAATGATGACTTTTAATTTAAATTCAAATATTATATTTTAAATGATGAATAAAAGACCTTTTTGTTTATATTTATTTAAGGCATAGACATTTAAACTACAGTTTGGATTTGTCCTTTTATGATCAGTAAGAAGATTATTGAATTATTCTGACAAAGCTTATACATTGGATTTTCTGCATTCTTTGCTCGATTATCAGGGAGAGCGTGAAATAAATAAGTATTTCCTTATCTCTGTCTAATTGGACTTCCACTGAAGAAGATAAAACTCTTTTGGACTGACAGAGAATTGCATATAAAATTTGTCTTTTGCAGAGCTCAGGAATAATTGATGATATTTTAAACAAATATTGACTTTTAAAGTTGTAGATAATTATCTTTGTTGTGGTTGACTTTGTTACCCGAATAAGCAAAGGCACTGGTCTTTTGAATCATTGAAGTACAGTTGTTAGATTTATAATTGAAGTCAATAATCTATATATATCCTTCTTGCAAGCACAAAATTAATGGTTGATAAACATTATACAAAACATTCAATCATTTCAAGCACAAATAATGTTTTATTTGATCGAGTTTGAGGATTTTGCCAACCGAATAATTCACAAAGTCTAAATTTGCTATATAAAAACTTTGAACAAAGGTGATTAGTTTTGAGGTAAAGTTCTACCCACCTAGGTGTAGCAATACCCAAAGTGCAGGGGAATCTGGATTGTTCTTGATCATTGGCTAGAATTGATTGAGGAATCCTATTAGAGAATTGGCAAAGCACTTGGATTTCCAATCTGCGGTTTTGGGTACCAACACCCTATTCAAGATGATTAGAGAATGATGAAATGACAAATCCATAATGAACTATGGAGATCTCCAAATTTACAAAGCTTACCAAGCTTCAGCATCAATAATGAACTCCCAAATGGGATCAATATTGAAAATGAAGCAAGACAAAATTTCTCCACATGTCAAGGTGTTCAAGAAATCAATTACAATGCAGTATGTTAAAAAACTAAATAAAATGTACCTAGGGCTGAATCTGAATAAAGTGCATGAGCAAAAGAAATGAGTTCAATATCTTTCCAACGTTGCAAGAATCATGAAAATCGGAGAAACAAACAAAAAATAATGAGCTGAAAGGTGCAAATGGGACATCTGACTTCAAACAGCAGTAAAATTTGATAATAAGACTTGCTTCACTACAAAGTAGATGGAATTAACTTTCCAGCAATATTTTGTTTGTGAAAATTTGATACTGTAATGAGGAGATATGGATCTTGAAAAAATGTTCTGTTAGGGCATCAATAACTAAGTATTGGGTTACCGATGGAACTGGGGGTTGAGCATTGGTGGACCTTGGAGCAATGCCACTACCTAGGGTTAAGATGGCAGCATGGCTGCACACTGTTGATGGCTTGTGGTAATCAAATTTAATTGCATCACAAAACCATCAAATTAAAAAAAGATTGTTGATCATACATGATGATTATGTAGGGTGATGTAGACACACTAAGTTTGTTTTAGATAATATTCCTAGTGGATATGCGAGTATGTCAATCATGTTAGTGATCATACGGATTGTAGTGATGAAATTTATAGACTCATTTGAAAACCCTTAAAAAAGTCTCAATACTTTCCTTTGCTTAAAAGTTAAATATGAAGTGCAATAATTGAAAATTGGGGTTTCTGGGCCTTCTAGGCTGATTTGTGAGGTTTATTTTGTGCCAAAATGCACCCAACAAAATGGCATGCACCCTTTTGATTAAAATTGGATTTGGGCAAATATTAAACCATTTTTTTCTTCCATAGGTTAATTGGACAAGCTGAAGGAAAATAATTAATATAATAAGTATTTTATATACCAAAAGGACATTCAACTATTAAATGAAATTTTAGTCACTTATTGGGGTGTTGAAATTTGTGTCATTTTTGGAAAGTTGTTGCAAGATGCATTTTAGAAAGTTTCCACCATTACAAGTGGAGGAGAAGCTTTGATAACTCAATGACATATTTTTGGCAACTGTCATAATTAATTTAGGTGGATCTCCCAAGGGAGGAGTTAAGGGTAGGTCCCCATGCAGCTGCTAAGCTTATTTTGGCTAGCAGCTGCTGCTCAACTTTTTTAGCAGCTATTTGTAGAGCTGGTGGCCCCATGCTTATGAATTTTGGCTGCTTATTTTCTGATCGGTTAGCTTAAAATTATTTAAAATAAAATCATTAATAAAAAGTGATTTAGAGAAAAAAATGGAGACAAATAAATGGAAGGAAAACAAATTGTACAGCCACATCTTGTTTTTTTCAATTAGTAGTGGCTGCTTATTTCCAGCCCCCCGCCTCTTTTCAATGCTTATTTTCATTTTATAAGCAGCGGCTGCTCCACTAAAATAGGAGAAGATTCTGTTTTATCCTTTTCCTGTCATTTAAAATGCATGGGAACACTACAGTTGCGTAAAATTAAGCAGAAATTGGAGTTAAGCAGCCGCATGAGGATATGGGGTAATTTTGAATTTTGCCATTTTGGGACAGTTGCTACGGAATGAATTTAGAAAGTTTCCATTGTTACAAGTGGAGGAGAATCTTTGATTACTCAAAGACAACTTTTGGCAACTCTTATTATCTTAGCAGGAATTCTAAAGGAGACAGTTCAAATTTGAGTGCCAAAACATATGCATGTTGGATTCGAATATTGGGATCTCGCTTGTTATTTTTTTGTTCTCTATATTTGCAGATTTGCAGGAAGATCCTCCAGTGGATGAATCCCTATCGATGGAGGAAACTTGTGAAGGGAAACATACGAGCATTGTATGAGCAAAGGATGGAAACCCTTGTTTGTAGAGGGCATTCTCACTCAGAGATTGCCTTTGGCTGAAGGAAATTTGGTGGATCATCAGTTGCCTCTTTTCTAGTTTCTAAGATTACTTTGGGTGTCGTTTGGAGTTCTTTTCAAGCATAGTCTTGTTATTTTTCTAGTGTGTGAGGCTTATGAATGCGTTACAGTATATGCTTCTGTTATTGAGTCTGTAATCAGTCCTTTTTATTATTATTTTCGTTTGATGAACAAACTATTGTTTTTGCATAGTTTGGTGATTTGAGTTTAGAAGTTTTGATGTGTTAGGCCATAGTCTTTTTTGTTGTTATAAATCTGATTTTTAAACCTGTTATATGCCGTTGCATGTCAGAAAATCAATGCAATAATGTTTATGGAGAGTTCCCCAGTTGTGGTCTATTTTGCTACAAGACCAGTTAGCTAGTTTGGATGTCTTATTTGCATGGCATAACTATTTCAAATTGAATTTTCAGATCTCGATTATATTCTTCTTTTTAAGGATAAGGGCATGACAATGGTATTAGAGCATGATCTTGCCAGCACGCATGGTAACTTAATTTGCTGAGTTGAATTATGGGAGAAATTTTTTGAGTGTTTAATTTGCTTTGGAGGATATACTCCAAAAATTGCATGATGGCATGAACATTCTAGATCAATTGGGAGAGCTAAGTTATTTAAACAAATGCAACATGGCATGCCATGAGAGGTCTAAAGGTCTTGAGTGTGAAATGGTTTGCAGATGGCATACAGATTACAGCTCCCTACACAAAGATATCAAATTTAAAATATCTTGTAGAGAATATGTATAACATGCAAAGAGAGTGAACCTTGAAAAGAGGTCAAGGAAAGTACAAGAATAAAGGTAATGAAGAACAAATTTGAGGGAGAAATATTAGCACACCATTCTCATGGGAGTGACAAAATCCTAAAGTTTCTTTGTAAAGGATATTTAAGAGAGTGTAAAAAGGAAGAAAAGTCAGAGGTTGCTAAGGAGAACATCAGGGAAAAAATACAAAAAAAGGAGCTATCTTATGGTAAGTGAAAATGGAAGTTGCAAAAATAATGTCAGAAATAGAGATTGTGCTTTTCTTGCATTAACCCTTGGGATACAAGTCATAGATGTTAGAGAAAAGATGAGGTTAATCTAGAGAAAGAATCAGAAGACATAGAAAAGAAGACCTTAGAACCAAAAGAGGTGATGACTACAACAGAACCAGAACTGCAACTAAATCCAAATTCAAAAGAGGTAAAGGAACCTACCTTGGATGTTCCAGATAAAGACTCCTTAATGCATATTTCTATGTCCTCCAAAAATCTACCACATGAAGAAAGTATTTGCAGCAATGAGGACATTGAGAAATCAGGTTTTCATATTGAAGAAAGAGATTTGAAAATAGAAGATGATATATCAATGATTTTCAATAGTATTTAAGAAACACCTAGCAACATTTCTCCCATAGGAAAGATGGCACCATCAATATGTGAGAATGGTCTACAGATTAAGTATGCTGGTGGATATGAATATGTGAAGGATATTCTAGTTGATGATGCTCCCTTTGGGAATACTATTGTAAATATTTCAAGGATGTTCAAGTCAGCAATAGGGTTCAATATCATTGCAAGCCATTTATCATCATGGCAAGCATCCTAACAATGTAGAAAAGATGAAGAGTGCAAAGTGGAGGGAAATTCTGTTAGCTCAACTTCCATATGATGAATGATGTTGTGGGATACCAGTGTTTCAACTCAATCTAGCATACAGGTTGCAGGTAAAAATCATTTGGTAACTGAAAGAATTTTATTGATTCAATGATGGCACGTGCCAGTGAAATAGCAATGAATGCAAGGAAGGGAGAGCTTTACTTATTAGATTTGAGGAGTTCAAGATGAAGGAATGTAGACTACCCTTTGTGCTTTCAAAGAATGATCCATTGATTGACTTTTGTAGTACCACAACGGATAGACATGCATTTTAAGATTTTTTTTTTGACTTACAAGTATATACATGTTGAGGATATTCCTACATCATCAAAGGAGGCTGACCTCATTGTTGGCAGCCAAAGGTGTCCAAAGAATGATAAAACTTCATATCCATTGGTTCCTCTTATATCACTGCAGAATTCTTGTGACCTAGAAAGCATGCTAACAAGGTTGACAGCTAAGAGTTATAGCTCTGAGTATATGATATGAGGATTCTTTGATTCAAATTCAATATTGCTTTTACATATTGGTCCAAAATGCAAGCAATTGATGAATATATTTTCACTAATTAGAGAACTATAGCAGATCTAGAGCAGATTAAAGAGCACAGTTTGAGGGTTAGTTATTGCAATTTTTGAGCAGCATTTATGCAAATCTTGTGGAGGAGTTTGTGAGCAGTTCTACAAAGTACTTTTGAGTGAGTTTGTGAAGATATTTGAGTCAGATCTAAGAAGTTTTGGAGCATATACAAAGCTAAATTGTATTGTGAAGTTCATATGAATCATCATTTCTTTGTAGGTTGGTGCCTCACATTCAAAGAGATTGGTGTCTTGCTGAGTTGGTGAGGGGATTGGTGTCTCATTGAGTTGATGCCTTTGAAGCTTGCAAGAAGTTTCCAACATAAGCAATATTTCTATTTAATGCAAATTGGTCAACTAGCTGCCAATAAGCTCTCACCTTGCCCATGTAGGGAACCTGATGATTAGAAAGAGCTAAGACTTGAACTAGTTGTCCCACTGAGGACATTACCCATTCCCATGAGTTTGATATGGGAAGGAGCTTGACTTGTTTATGATGACTCTTCCTATGTGTTTATACTAGCATGATATGTCATATTAGTTAGGGTGTTTTGTATGGCATTAATTCGCTCTTGTATATTATACTCTAGTGATTATAATGCATCAATGATGTGAGTTTCTAGTATGTCATATGACACTTTCTATATAATTGTCAAATATTTATTATATAACCCATTGTTTTTGTTTGAAAAAATTGATGGAAGTAGCAAGTTCTAATAAGTACTAGCCAGTTGGAATCTCTTGAAATACTTGCTAGGTCCAAGTAGCACCTTTGGCAAGAACATAACTATACGACAATATACTAAAATTTTTCAAATACTTTTGTAATTTGTATTAACTATTTAAAATTGGATTTAGCATCTTCAATGTATTGATTCCAACATGTGGATTTTAGGCCCCTATGGTATATTCTTTATTTTTTGCTCTTACCTGATCTAACTAGTTTATAGCAAAATCTTCAGTTTTGACCTTGTGTAATATAACTTAGACGGTTATTGTTTATGTTAAAAAAATAGGATCAATTTATCTAATCTGTAACTTGTAATAACTCTTGTAAATTTTTATGTGTGTTTCAAGTTACCTTCTCAAATCATGTGTATATGATTTCAAGAGGCATGTCTTGTAGAGACATGTCTTTTTAACTCTCATTAGTTATCAATAAAATTTGCTTATTGTCATGATTAAGAGAAGATTATATATATGTATGTATGTATGTATATATATATGTGTATACATTAAATGAATTAAGTATATATCTCATATATATACAAAGTATTTGATATATATACTAATATCTTCAATGCATTTTATCCGATTGAAAGTACACTAACATTAACACTCCCTCTTAGTTAGGGAGGATAAACATATAGGCAAATATTACTCCATTGGCAATATTTAGGAATGATACATCAAGAAAATCTTTGATCAGAAGATTTCCATTATATGATATTGTAGAAGTATTGGCCTATTAGAATATCAACATATGATATTCATCAATGACTTTGAGTAATGGCCTATCAGAACATCAATAATTGATATCCACCAAGTACTCATTATGGTAATGGCCTATCAAAATATCAAGGCAAGATATTTACCAAATACTTATCATATATCTATACAAATAACTTATAGACTACCAATTTAATAACTTCTAACACTTAGTTGTTGATTTACAAGATAAAGCCTTTCATAATCTATTTCAACATTTACATAAAATGTATATCATGATTTAAGTTATTGTAAGATTGTCACCTTCCAATAACTTTTGCAAATACAAGTGAATCATTTGGAAGTCGTCACTTCCTCATGATGTACATAGGGGGTAGGCTCATACACGCATGACATCAAAAGTTCATATGAAGTCACCGCGGATACTGTCATGTGGTGTTGTCATGGCATCGATCACGAAACATATCAGAGAATAAGGTTTTCACCTCAAACTTATCTCTCATAGACAAGAATGTAATACAAAGGATTGCACTTGCAATTGCAATTTTTTCTTCATGAAGAAACACTAATCTTTTGACCTTTTTGATGAGGTTACTAATAAAGTTTCAAAACTCCCTTTGAGTTTGATATCAACTTTTCTAACCTCTTAGTACAAGGTTCTCTTTGATGAAGTGTCAAACTCCCTTTGAATCTGTTATTATCCTTTTAACCTCCTAGCAGAAAGTCATGTCACGCTTTCCTAGTTCAATAGGTATCCTGATAGCATAAGGCCTTCCAGCTTACATGATGAAACTTTATCTGATGAATCATAGTCCTTTAACTGCACTAGTTTCTGATCACTAGAGAGTCCATCTCAACATGGTCTACTCCCTCTGAATCAATACAATGAAGATCACTAAAAGTTTGACTAAATCATATCATCTATCTGCTCCCTCTCTTTGTCCAAGATTGCCTCTAATGAATTGTCAAACTCCCTCTTGATATATAGAAGGATACTCATAATCTTAATCATCAAAGATATTTGCTTAAAGAGTCTCACTTTATCTAGCATGACAATCAAATGACTAATGAATCCCATATCAAAACTTATTTGGAGCCACTGTCATAAGATTAAGTCCTGCATAATATTTCGTAGCATGCCTAATGTACCAATCTTCTGTTCCTTAAAGAACATTTGAGAATGTAACGTCTTCTTCAAGAGGGTTCAAGTGGGAATGAAACATTGTTTATTATATTTCTTCTACAATGTAAAATTCCCACTTTTATATCATCAAACAATATTTTTTATATCGTCAAATATGGCAGACTCCTTTCTGTTATTCTTTTTCTTATTACAAATGCTCCTCTAAAACTGGTCAATATGAACTGCAACTGCACCCAACAACTTACATTCAGTTTACTCAAGTCTTTATCAATTGGTCTTTCAATGATTGCACTCTAGGCAAGATTCCTCCTTATGGATTATCGCACCATATGATTGCTGGTGTGAGTCGAGCACAGTCAAATTGATATTTCAATTGCGACACTCATTCTTGCTTATTTTATGCTCAGACAGACTGCTTCATAGTGGTTGAGTAGAGATTACTTAGGCAGTAAAGAGAACTGAGAAGAAAAACTACTAAACCACCCCCTTTGATTGTCTCTATGGTCTGTCTTTATATTATCTTTCATCACTGGATCGACGAGACTTGAAAATTGTCTTACGGATAATTCCTTTCTTTTCTTAAACTTCAATGATTGACATTTCTTCTGACACCATGCATCTCGTACTGATTTTCTGGTTGGGAACTTTCAGTATAATATAATCACAGAACGGATCCACAATGAAACAGAGATGGAAATAAAATTTTCAACCATAGGGATTACAAATGAAGGAGGAGTTTCCAAGATGTTCTCAAAACTTGTCCTTTCTAGTAGTTTGGAGTCTTCAAACTCTAGAATTATCAATTTGAAGCACTAGTTACTCTCCTACTCTGAAATGACTCACAACCTTTGCAAGTCCACACCAGTAATCCACACCCAATAATGATAGGCACACTCGATGAGCATAAATCTTCCCCATATATGGTGTATAGCATATTTCCAGCTGAGACAATACTCTGAAGTTCTTCAAGAGTTTGAGTGTTTTGTGCTTTGATGTCAACTCAAGGAAAGTCAACACAACAAGCTAGCAAGACCCGAGTCCTTTCTCACGACACTCTTTCTTCAGATTTTCATTGTTCCCTAGAAGCCACACAATTTATGACAACTCAACAGAATCAAAGCTCGGCATAGCCATCCATGACTAGATCAATATCTCCAAAAACTTCAATGCTAACAAAGACCACACCCAGAGATATGGAAGACAACTCTCAAGCTTGCACCACCAGTCGTATACAACCTTGAAATGCTACACAATGAAGGCTTCGATGTGGGCACTGTTTCAATTTATAACATTTTGTCTGCTTGCTGCTGCAAGAACAAAACGGCGCCATTGTGTATTGCGTATGATTCACGTGTTACTCAGAAAATCTGCCACTGAGTTTAGAACACAATGGTATTGCTGTATGTTGCATATGGACCCTGTGCAACTCCGAAGTGCTCTTCTTCATTAGTATATCATTTCTTGTCATTGGTTTATGCAGATACAGTATTTGGCCACACTTTGTCACCCACCATCATCACTGTTAGTTTCCAGAATATCTCGTTAATTAATCCCCACGTTTGTATCATATTTTAGCAGACATAGGATATGCCCGTGCAGTTCAAATGGAAGATCTCCTATTTGTATTATGCACCGGTGGTAGTTGTTTTTAATAACAATATCGATGATTATGCACTCCTCTTGTTTGAAAACAGTTCGGTGCTACAGATTGGAATCCCCGTCAATGTATTGTATTCCTTCATCACCAGGAGTATGTGATATTTCTGTCATTTAGTTTGTTGAATTGCAACGTTTAGAGATCTACATGCCTTCAGAACTGCACCATATCAAATTTATATGTAAGACCCACATTAAAATCTCCATGCCAAAAATGATCAAGTGCACTTTCCACTGCAGATCACACATTTGTTTTCTCAATGCCATCTCAGTGCAATAATTCATACAGTTCCTTGGGTAGACATTAATCTGGGATCACATGCAAACTTTTCAAGCCCTTGGTATTATTATATGCAGTATTGCCTGATCCATTCACAAGCAAGTTTGTTTCTTTCCACAAATGGTATTCTGTTCTGACTTTTAAGTTGCTGGGAGTATTATTTATTTTCCAAGCAGGATCAAAATTTTAATCTTGGGCCTATCATGGCCATGGTTAGTTCCTCAACAGAGCCTGTTCTAATGCAGCAGATCTTCAACTTGGCTCTAATACCATGTTAAAATAATAGGATCGATTGATCTAATCTGTAACTTGTAAATTTTTATGTTAGTTTCAAGTTACCTTCTCAAAGCATGTGTATATGATTTCAAGAGGCATGTCTTGTAGAGACATGTCTCTTTAACTCTAAGTAGTTATCAATAACATTTGCTTATTGTCATGATTAAGAGAAACATAATATACATATGTATTTATGTATGTATATCAAATACATGTATACATTAAATGAATTAAGTATATATCTCATATATATACAAAGTATTTAATATATACTAATAACTTCAGTGCATTTTATGCAACTGAAAGTACACTAACATAAACAGTTTAATGTTGCCTCTGTATTGACTATAGAGTTAAATTTTCCAAATTCTGTAACTAGATATGTGATTTAGACATACAGGCAGACTCAAGAGAACGAGTGTAAGGACGATTTCTATCACCGTTTCCATTTTTGAAAATATTTATCTTATATATTTGTGTGAAATGAGCAATGGATACCTATCTGGAGTGATATCTCAGGAATCACTGATAAGGTAGAGGAATACATCATATTATCAAGACAATCCTTGTGAAATTATTAAAAGATCGGGTCTTTTTTTTAAATATACTTCTAGATCTAGTTACTGTTTTCTCAAAGGTGCGCAATTTCTTTTAGGCTTGGATGTTGTATAATCTGAAAATTGTAGTGAGAGGAGTCTGCATGTAATTTTTCTTGATGAGAGTATCACTTCTTCCCTCTTACATGTGGTATAATCTGGAATATTCTTTTGATTTTTGAACCAGTGGTCGCCATGCCTTGAAGTCACGATTATTGCAGGTATGTGAATTTTAATTTGAAACTACTGACAGTGTAGTTTGAGTTTTCCTAACTGGTAAGATAATTATTGGCTAGGGACTGGATGTAGATATATTCTGTGCTATACTTGTTTCTTCATGTATATTAGGATAGCCTGAATTTTTGTTTATATTGATGGTAGCTTGGCTATGAGTTGGATGGAAAAGAATTGGATGATGTTTTCTGGCGGTTCAAAGCTCTTGCAGAGAAGAAAAAGGTAAGGAATACCTTTTTACCACCATCTATGCAAAGACTTCATCCTTCTATTCAGTCACAGTTTCTTTAATATGTTTTTTATGAATTGTTTGTTGATAGAAACACCTGAAGGATAAGTGGCATTCAAATTGTAATGTTTACTTGGACTGTGAAATAGAAATAAGTAAATCATAGAAAAAAGCTCTTTTGGTAACATACAATCATGGAAAGAGTATGCTTGTAACAAGCAAGAAAATGTGCTAATGTACATAAATATTAATAAGTTTGGTAAATTACTAGTGGTTTGATGTAGGCAAGTAACTCAAATAATATGCCAAGTTAATGAATGAATGAAGAATGAAGGTATTTTATTGACATCACGACCACGCATCAGAAACCTAAACTGTTTTCATGTTCTTTTCAATGTCTACCCTCCTGTTATGAATCTTTATCAGATAACTAGTGGTTTGTGCAATCTTGCTTTGTCAAACAGCTGATGTAGACAGCCCTCCTTCAAATTGTTCTCATATTGTTGATGGATATCCTGGTATGCAGCTGTTTAGCACTTAGAGATCCAGATACAGAATATCGACATTGGGATGGAGGGAATGATTTAGATCCATTGGAATTGCTAAATTAAATAAATCAAGACTTGATATTTTGAAACCTTGCCTTAGTTTATTTCATTTGATAACACTTGTGGTGAATCAGAAATAGAGTTGTCCTCAATGTATAATGAAGGCTTCTATATTCCCACTAGAGATTTACCTATGAATTCTTATGAAATTGCAGCTGTTAATTTATTGACTGATGATTTTTTATTTATGCCTACTTTAGTTATTAGTGGCTGCCCTGTTTGGTATATCATCGAATTTTCAGATTTGGCTTGCTGAACAAAAGATATTGAATTGCATGGGTGTTGGTGGAGTCATGCCTTTGGGTTAGATATTGCATATAGGTTGGTTTTCTTTCCCATATATGGAAACAATGAAGCCTACAACATAATTCTGAATGTCAGTTTATCCTATAGTAGTAACAATTGGTGGCTTAATGGGGTGATCTTCATACATATTGGGGGTGCTTTTGGCATGGGAAGAGTGCTATATTGTGCAATTGGCTGATACAGGAGATTAGTGGATGGATGAACCACTATTTCTACTCCCAGGATTGAGTTGATAAGCTGATTTGGGATCCAAGAGTTGACGGGATGGATGCTCTGCACCTTGTGGATTAGGTTGAGCTACTACATAGTTTGAGATTTAATGTAGTTATGATCAGAGTCACACAACATATAGGTGCAACAATGTTTACTAGATTGACATGTTATCCAAGGATCTTACTAATGGATGAGCTGCATCCTTATTTTTGGTTCCAAAGCATGGCATGTCCTTGTAACATAGTTTTATCAGTATGAGACATAGTGCGGCTTGCAGTTAGATATGGGATCTTGGTATTGGTTTAGGGACTCATGATTGCTTGAGGGCAAGCAATCTCAAGGAGAGAGGATTGTAATGTCCCCATTTTGGGACATTAGAGAATTTAAGCCAAATGCGCAAATATTTTGAAGTGACTTAATTGGAGCCTAAGTTAGATTATATTAAGTCATTTTAATATTAAAAATGAAATCAAAGTTGACAAATGGGGAAGAAAACGATGGTCAGATGGAGGAATGTAAAGAGTCTCTAGGAAGTTGCTTAAAAAAAGGAAGAGATGTCATCTTACAATATGCTGGATTTTATGTGTGATTGGGGATGGGCATTGAGTTTTGAGTCTCTCTTGCAAAAACCTGTGAATTTTCAACTTCATTTTCAGAACCTGAGGACAGAAACCTTTAGGCTCTACTTGGCAAATTGGATGCAAACCTGGTTCAACTTTGGAGATGAATTCATGACAGAGTTCACAGTGGAGTTACAAGTTCATTTCTATGTGATTTCCAATCTAACTGTTGTTGTTGTTTGTAAAATTGGATTCTATGTTATGTTATTGTATTGCTGGTTTATAATGCAATAATGAATTCTGAAGTTCTTTATTTGAGCATTTGCTGGTCATTTGCTTGTCTAGCTAAAATTTTATTGCATAGAGTAATCTGTTGCATTCTGAAAATTATTTTGGGAGATTTTTGGGGAAAATATCCGGTACAGAATATTATGAGGAGCGAACGAGAGGACTTTACAAGCAGAAGTATGAGTCTTACCATATTCTCCCCCTTCAGGTTCTCCACTTTGGATGATGCCTCCATTTTGTAATCCATCCCCATCGGCCCCCTCTAAACCCTATGGTCTCATTCCACCAAATTTCAAGACACTTCCATTAAATATAGTGCTTGGTGGGCATTCTGTTTTGCCATCTTCTGTTGATAGCAACGTTTGAAAGTTTGTTTTTGTCTATTGGCTTCCTTAGAACTACTGACTCCCACTCTTGTGTTTTGTTCACAATATTGCTCCCCATCTCTTTTGATATCAATACCTGTTACAAATGTAAATGGCGGAATACTTGAATAAATTAATCAGAGATCAAACTGATCTATATATACAAAGAGGAGAGTCGAATAGAATAGAAACATTCTAATATTTACAGAGATATAATAAGATACAATAGTGAGCATTAAAAAGAAACATGAAGGTTATTTTAATACCCCCCCTTAATGCTCAATCTATTTACTACACCAATAGATCCCCTGAATTTAACAAACTTGTCAGGACCAAGGGGTTTTGTGAAAATATCTGCTGATTGCTCTAAGGTAGGAACATAGCGTAACTGAATAGATCCATCTTCTACTAATTGTCGGATGTAATGGCAATGAAGCTCTATGTGCTTGGTTCGTTCATGAAACACTGGGTTCTTGGCAAGTTTGAGTACGCCCTAATTTTCTGAAACAAAGAAGTCGGACTTGCTTGAGGAATATGCATATCTGCAAGCATCTGCCGGAGCCAAACTGCTTCACAAGTTGCCTTGACAGCTCCTCTATATTCTGCTTCTGTAGAGGAGAGTGCATGTGCTTGTTGCTTCTTACTGGTCCAAGTAACTGCTGCAGATCCGATACTAAACACATAGCCAGAAGTAGATTTCCTGTCATCAACTGAGCCGGCCCAATCGGAATCGATGAATCCACTGAGCTGAGGAGTATACTCCTTGTGTAAAGAAGACCATAATCTGAAGTACCATGTACATAGCGTAACACACGTTTTGCTGCAATCCAATGATCAGTCTTGGGTTTTGTCATGAACTGTGAGATGTAGCTGATTGCAAAATTGAGATCAGGTCTAGTAGTAGTAGGTAGATGAGACTGCCTACTAGCTACCTGAAGAGTGTTTCATCTACAGGAGGAGAAATAGATTGTGCAGACAATTTCAGACCAGTCTCCATAGGAGTGGAGGCAGATTTGCAATCCTGCATTCGAAACCTATCAAGCAAACTTCTGGCATACTTGGACTGAGACAAAAAAATAATGTTGTCAGTCTGCCAAACCTCAATACCTAAACAATAATGAAGCAATCCGAGATCTGTCATATCAAAAGTTCTGCATAGATGCTGTTTGATTTCTGAAATCAAATGTTTTGAATTTCCAGTAATGATCAAATCATCCACATAGACAACAAGAAAAAGAATATCATTACCAGAGTGTTTAATATACAGATTACTGTTTGACGGATTACGCTGAAATCCTTGAGCAACCAAGTAATGATCAATCTTTATGTACCAAGCCCTAGGGGCCTGTTTAAGATCATAGAGGGCCTTCTGGAGTCTACATACTTTGTGTTCTGAATCGGCAACCTTAAAACTTGGGGGCTGCGTCATGTAGACTTCTTCCTGTCATTCACCATTGAGAAAGGCGCTCTTCATATCCATCTGATGAACTTTCCAACCATACTGAGCTGAAATTGCAAGAAGAATGCGAATAGTGCTCATCTTGGCTATCGGTGCAAATGTCTCCTCATAATCAATGCCTTCGCGCTGGGTGAATCCTTGAGCAACAAGTCTGGCTTTGTATTTGTCCAAGGTACCATCTGCATGGTACTTGACCTTATAGACCCATTTACAGCTAATGGGTTTCTTCCCAGGAGGGAGATTTGAAAGAACCCAATTGTGGTTCTTTTGAAGACTCTGAAGCTCAGCATCCATTGCTTGTTCCCATTCTGGAATTGCTTTGGCCTTTGCATATATCTGGGGCTCAGGGATATTGTGGATATTGGCCATAAGAGCTATATTAACTGTGTTGTGCTGAGGGCTCTTATTTCTTAAGGTTCTACCCTCAATTAGTTCATCAGGACGAAGATCACTAATTGTTTGAGCCCACCATTTTGGCCGAAGAGTCGAGGAGCCAATATCAGATGCTGTCGGAATAGTTGGATGAGACGCAGGAGCCGGAGTTGTATTATCTGGAAGTGACTGAGGTGGTGTATCAGTAGCATTAGATGACTCATATAAAATAGAAGAACCTAAGTCAGAGATTGCTGAAGATTGAATCTTGGAATATGGTGGGGAGTCAGAGAGCGGAAATACAAGAAAGGCATCTGATTCACCATTCTTAAATGGTGTCCTATGTTGCTTGCCTGCTTGGCAAGCTCCGCAAACGCGATGGTTTTGGGTCTGAATATTAGGTAGGCCATGGACTAAATTATCCTGAGCAAGTTGTGCTAGATATTGAATGTTTAGATGACCGTATCGCTGATGCCAGAAATTGCTGAGAGCGGATGATTCGGCGATGAAGGCATGCTCAAGGGAATCGCCTGAATCTACAAGCCTATAAATACCATGATCCTCAAGACCGAAAGCAAGGGTAGTGCAAGAAGCACGATCAATAATCAAACACTTATTTCCACTGAAAACGACATCCAACTGAAGAGAGTGCTTCATAATTTGACTAACAGACAGAAGATTATGTTTCATGCCAGGAACATAACATACATTGAGAAACATGAGTTTTCTTCCTCCAAACTGAATCTGAACATTGCCCTTGTCGACAATATTGTATTCTTCACCACCTCCAAAGATTACTGAGTCAGAATAGGGAG
This sequence comes from Cupressus sempervirens, assembly GCA_028749045.1. Taxonomy (NCBI): domain Eukaryota; kingdom Viridiplantae; phylum Streptophyta; class Pinopsida; order Cupressales; family Cupressaceae; genus Cupressus; species Cupressus sempervirens. Next base: position 529,415,482 of record CM053783.1, on the reverse strand, counting down.
TGAATTCAACAAACCAATCACGCCTATGAGTGAAATGTCGGGAGGCACCAGAATCGATGTACTAGGCAAAAGATTTCATATGATTTGCAGGTATGCTGGCCATAAAGGCATGGTAGATAGATTCTTTCTGCTCTAAGTGTTGGGCAGCATTGGCTTGCTGTTTAATTGAGTCCGACTTCTGATGCTGCTGATACAGATGCTTATAATATGTGAATATTTCAAATGGCACAAACTTCGAGGTGAGAAAATGAAAGACCCGAAAAAATTGGAGTACCCAGAAAAGAGCTCAAAAAACCCAAAAATAAAATGTTGTCGGAATCTAGATCCGCTGGCTCAAAAATCGAGGCACAAAAAATGAGGCACCCACAAAAAAATGATGAAGACCCATTTGAGATTTTAAAAAACCCACCAAAAATATGTGATCAGAAAATTTTTCCAAAGTCAAAAAACTAGGGTTTCGAGCAAAATAACAGTCGGCAGCCAAAGAGGTCAAAAAGGCAGAAAAATGATGTTTGCAGGTAAAACAACAAAACCTAGCAGCTGAAACGTGAGCAGAATATCCAACAGGGATGGACAAACTCGTTTTTGAAAAAAAAACCAAAAAATCCCACTTTTTGAGATCTGGGTGTGAACAGATTTGAAAAAATGACCTCCAAATTTGAGAAAACGACCTTCAAATTTTTGATTTACAGACTAAGCCACGGGTTTCCAAGAAAAAAATTGGCAAAAAACAAATCCACGATTTTCCAAGAACGCCAGTAGCTGAAGACACAATTTTTCAGTCGATTTGCACAGAGGGTTTAAACCCTAGCTTTGATACCATGTTACAAATATAAATGGCGGAATACTTGAATAAATTAATCAGAGATCAAATTGATCTATATATACAAAGAGGAGAGTCGAATAGAATAGAAACATTCTATTCTAGACTACACCTAAATATTAGAAACATTCTAATATTTACAAAGATATAATAAGATACAATAGTGAGTATTAAAAAGAAACATGAAGGTTATTTTAATAATACCATCCATAAAATCCTATGCCCGAAATTAGTGAGCCCCGAGACTCACTAGCAGAAGCCAAACAAGTTAGCAGGGATAAGGACCAAACCAAGGTAAAGAGGAACAACAACACCCCACAAAATAAAACCTAGGATGCAATAAAAGCAAAACAAAAAGCCAAAGCCACAAAGTAAGAACAAAGACCGAAAAAAGGGTACTCCAAGCAAGCATAACATGGCTAAGAGTACAAAGTAAGGCAAGGATACAACTATAGATTCAAACTTCGAGGGGATGATGTATCATCTCCCAGAGTGCACTTGTAGATCTATTCTCTCTCAGGTATTTTTCTTCCTCTGGGTATTCTAAACATACTTCTCACACAAATTTACCTATAAATTTGTCCAATCTTACAAAATTTGGACATTTATATATTTATAGATCATGCCCATCACATTGGGTTAGTTTAGTCTATTTTGAAAAAAAAATTACATATGACACCCTCCTATAATCTACACCAAGAGATCTATACAAAAGAGAAACAAAGAGGTCAAGCCACCTTTAAATATGTCATTGAGATGGGCCTTCTGTTTGCGGATTTCCATCATCTCCAAAATGGAACCTCTGGGATGAAAATGCCTCCTTTTGTCTTCCTTACACATCCATAAGCATGTTGCATTTCCTTCTTCTCAAACTCTTTTTCTCATAAGTAAGCCTTCAACGAATCCCACCTGTCACAAGCTCCATTAATCCTAATTTCTTTCTTGGTAGTAGTACTCCATACTAAATAGGGTTGGTAGCTATCCCTCAACCTGCCCACTAAACACCAGTGTTAACCTTGGTTCGACCACTGCCAACATGGGAATCATACCACACCATTGCCCTCATCACCTAGAGTGCTTCTTCCTTTGTCCCAAATTGTAGAGCCCATGTGAACACAACCAAAGAGATGTCTATATTGAGTCGATATTGATGCTCATTTACCATAAACTCTTCCCTAGCAAAATTTCTAAAGCTTGCATGAATTTTGGCACCTTATACAGGACGATGCCTGTCATTTTCCTACGAGAAATCTTCTTACAAAAGGGTCGTTACTGTTTTACAGTCTTTGAAGTGAAGTGTGCCTCTTTCTACCTAGGCTGCACCATATTCTTCTCACTTTGCTTTGCACTCTTTGAGCAATTGTAGAACAACTTTGAATCTTCTACCATTTATTGTTACCTAAACTCAACGCTCTAGACACTTCCCACCTATTAATTATTCTCTCTGCATTTTGCATTGAGGTTTTCTCACACGTCTAAAACACAACTGCCATTCTCTAATGCCAGCTATTACCCTCTGTCATCATTCATAAGTGTAATAACCCTAATTGGTTATAGCTTTAGACAACACTAAATTTCTTTATTTTGACATTAACTCAAACATTTGGCAAGCAGCGCTAATACCACTGAAATGAACTCCAAATGTTTTGTTGATCCGCAATTTCCTCAATTCCAAATTACCACACTCAAGTAACTAAAAGATAAAGGCAATTCTCTAAATAACAATGATGATGGTCAAGCCAATTCAGATTGCATGGAAAGATTTTGCAGATTGTTTGATGAACACTAAAATTCTGAATTTTGAACAAACAATAATTCTGAAATTTAGTGCAAATATATCTTTTTCGAAGCTAATTATGAAATCAGAATTGCAACATAAATTCGATGCACTTGATGATCACTACATACAATTGCATGATAAAGACTTAATATCCCCACACAAAACCATTAGGAAAAACTCATTCTTGTTTATTCCCTCTTCTCATTTCGACCACTCCCCATCAGTTTTATGGAAGTCCTCTATAACTTCTTCCTTTCCCAACTCTACCAATTTGACACCCAATTTTGACATTGCCTTACACAGGGACTCTAAAGCTTTCAAATTCTTCTAGATTAGACCTGATTTTTTTATCCACTTGTTCAAATTCCATACTAGAGATGCTCCTTTAGTGGTTTCCACAATCGTGATCAAAGAGTCCTTGTCTACATTTAACCTCCTTACTCTATGTTGCCTTGCTTTTTGGATAGCAAGGAGTGCCACTTGGGTTTCACCTTCATTGTTTGTTCGCTCAACCAATTTTTGAGCTTCAATTGCCAAAGTATTACCTATCCAATCTCAAATAATGTATCTAGCTCCACCCGGTCCTAGGTTGCCCTTAGAGGCCCCATCTAAATTAATTTTTAGCCAACCTTGCTTTGGCTACTTCTACTTCTAAACTTATTCCTTGGCCATGGAAGGATTATCCTCTCTAATGCTTGAACGGGCCTAAATTTGAAGGAGGGCCACCTTGCTTGTAAATTTCTATCTTTTGTCGTGAAAGGAATCTTGGATAGATTACTCGGAGAAGCTGAATTACTTACAATTCTAAGGTTGCCATTTCTAGTTTAGACTAAAAGGTAATCTTGAAAAATTCATCTATTGCCCTCTTCTGATATCTCCCTTATCAATATGGATGGGTAAACCTACCAAGCTCTCAAGAAAACAGATTTAGTATTGGGGATAGAGTTTAAACCAACCCAGGCCAAACTCTTGCAGGGTTCTACAAAGTCGACTTTGCCACTTCAATCTTTCCATAACAAACTTCCAACTAGCTTGAGCAAATTCACAACTAAGCAACAAATGATCTAGGGTCTCTTTTTCTTTATTGCACAAAAAATATTTAAATGGCTCAGTAAATCCTATTCTCTTCATTCTATCCCCTGTTAGAATTCATCCTAAAAAAGCTAAACACGCGAATGCTTCAACTTTAGGAAGGCTGTGTTTATTGCAGCAAAGACTCAAAGGTTTTTTATTGTATTTTGATAGGAATGATAAATTTTCTTGTGTTGTCAGGAATAATTGTAAACCTTCGGGAATATTTAATAGTTAAGTGTGTAAGTTGTTCGATACCAAAAGTAGTTGGAACGCAATGGTTGAGTTGCAACCGTTTGGGTACTATATGTACACCTGCCTAAGTGGCATTAGAGATCAATTAGAAGTACATTGTCTTATATTGTGTTGACATGAACATTAATGGAAGCAACAGTATGGTTTTATGAAACTCAGTGTTACATTCTTTACTTTTCTATTATGCACTAAACCTTTTTACCTGTGAGGTTAAATATTTGATGCCGTTGTCGATTTGAATCCGGAAAGTGCAACGTAGCGGATGGCACAAATGGGAATACCTGCACCACAGAACATTAGAACTAATAAAGATGACGTGATTGACTTTTACGAAGGTGAGCACGCTTTGGTGGAGAACTTCCATATACTTTTTCATGCAATGATTGAACATGCAATGATTGAAATGTTAGTTAGCAGAGGAGCCATATGAGTAAGTTCTAGAGGACACAGTTTGGGATGCTCTGAATGTTAGCCTTGCCACCAATAGACTGTTGCACCAGTTTCCTCGACTATTTGCCCAAGTATTCTTTGCACAAGCACGACGAAGATAGGAAGCTGAGAGGAAACAATGTAGGTAGCAGACTCTCAAGAACTTTCTCAAATGTAATCGTCGGGAATCTGAGGATCGAGATGAAACCCGATGAAGATCTAACCCATGAGCCTTACTGTGGGAACCTTACTGTTGGAATGTAAATGGAGTGTGTGAAAAGAACACTGAAACTCTGTAACGGTTGCATAGATGACCCATGATGATGTCGGAGAATATGTATAAATTATTGTGTTCTTTCTATATGTGTTGTTTCAAATTCACGAATGAGAAGTATATATACCAAATACACTAAATAAGGATAGAAATATAAGGCAACAAATCGATTGTGTACAAGCTAAACACCAAGCCATAATTCTTGCACAACAAACCGAACAAAGATGAAGGTTAAAGCCAATCGCCGAAGAGAACCACGAAGGTGTCACTGAGGATGACCATGAGGGTGTTGTAGGACGTGCAATGACTGAAGGGGAATGGTTCGATTCACTAGAAGCCACGACAAGGATTGGATTTGATCGAAGAGATACGTGAATAATTTTTAAACCTATCCATCATACCTTGAGCGGAGGGAAATCTAGGTAGAAGCACTCGAAGCGAAAGGGAAGAGGAAGCAAAGGAAGCCGAAGACACCGAAGCAATGAGAAGTGTCAGGAGGACACTGCACGGTGGTCAGGGAAACCTTCCACCATCCAATTCTAGCAGTTTGGGAACACAACAAGTTGGTCGAAGACAACCGAGAAGAATAATGTCGCAAAAACAAAAACTACCCAAGTTTACTGGTGAGGGGAAGGAAGATCTTGTCAGACATTGCCGTATGTATTGCCATATGTGTGAAGCTATCTGGATGGCAAATGGGGTTACTGATAGAGACGAATGGGTTCATTAGTTTCCTACAACCCTATGGGGTGTTGCTATTAACTGGTATTTAGATATGGACAAAACGAAAATAGGTTCATGGGACGATCTTAGAAAAGAATTCCACACAGAATTTAAACTGCTTCAGGACGATAATGAGATCGTCACAAAATTCTTTAGTGCTAAACAAGGGAAGAAGGAAATTGTCCGAGCCTGCAATAGAAGGTTGAAGGAATTGCTCGGGAAGATGGAAACCCAACTGGCAAACGAATTGAAGGAGAAATGGTTCGTCGATGGATTGAATGCATCTCCAAGAAGAAAAGTCAGGATAGTACTGCCAATGTCGTACAACAATGCGTATCACTGAGCTTTGACTTTGGAAAGCAAAAGTAAAACATTAAAAAAGAGAGAAAATTGAAAATTAAATAATAATAAAATAAGAACTTTATAAAGTCGATGGGAATAACAATGTTGGTAACACATGGAAATAGGAAAGGTCACAAGGTAAATCGATGCACCAAGAAGTTTCATATTGCATAGTGATTGGAAAGAAGAGATTGCACTGGAAGAAAAGCTAGGAGAGATGGGAGAACGAAGTAGAGTAGCACCAGGAGGGGGAGTGGAGACTATGGTGCAGACAGAGGACGAAATGCCAACAGATGATAGGAGGGATAAGGATGTACATGCATACCTCCATGCTATTACCAAGGTAGTGGATAGAGGCAGGTTACTTGCAGCACGATGAGAGGAGGCTAGGGAAGAGGCTTGGGTAACAATAGAGAAATCTTGGGAGGAGATAGCTACCCTACTAGCCACTTAGTAGACCGCTTGGAAAGCGGAGTGTGTATAGTACTAGTAGTGCAACTAGAGGCAGCCACGTAGGGTAAGAGTTTGGTGGAATAGCAGTTGGCAGAGCCAATGAAGGAAAATGAGGTAGCAAATTTAGCATACGATAAGGAGGCTGAATTACAGGAAGTCACATTGATGTTGAAGGGGGTAGTTGATGAGAATTCGCAGATACGAGTAGATCGAGATATTTGCACTCAACATGTGTACCAGTTGTAGAGGAGACTGTATGCTTCTACGTCCCAACCAACAGCTCCAAGGATGCTTCCTCTTCTTAGCTTGTTTTTTTTTTGGGGGGGGGGGGGGGGGGGGGATGATGTTGTCTAGAATAATTATAAACCTTCGGGAATAGTTAATAGTTAAGTGTGTAAGTTGCTTAGTACCTAAGGTAGTTGGAACGTGACGATTGAGTCGCAACCCTTTGGGTACTATATGTACACCTGCTTGAGCGGCATTAGAGATCAATCAGAAGTACATTGTCTTATATTGTATTGACATGAACATTAATGGAAGCAGCAGTACAGTTTTATGAAACTCAGTGTTCCATTCTTTACTTTTCTATTATGCACTAAACCTATTTACTCGTGACGGTAAACATCTTGTAGCTTAGCTTGAAGTGTTTTAACTAGTTCTGTTACAGTCACCCTCTCACACAGATTTTCTTGCTTGCATGTGATGTAAAAGGGATTGCATGTATTCATTTAATAATTTAAGAATGGTGGAGTAGGTTGATTGGGTCCTTATCCCACAAATGAATCGGGAAACAAAGCATTTGATAAAAGCTGGAAGTTCATTCTATTTTGTGAAATAGATTATTGATTGCTTGAAAACCTTAATATGGATTATTGAAAGGGATAAGAATAATTGCTATGAGTAATAATGATTGGGTATTAATCTTAACGATGAAGGTATTTATTGTGCATATGCCTCTGACTTAATGAAAAGGCCAATTAGAAAGGGTTGATAGGCTAGACTCCATGGTTGATTTGGAGATCCTGATGAGCAAGCATTTTCCTCTGCATCGCCTTCAATTTCTCTTTTTATGCTTCCTAAGGCTAGTGGTTTCATTAGCTGCCAAAACCATCATGTTACCTTTTCATGCTGTAGTCCTACTTATGTTTGTAACCTACTTCATAATGCTAACTGATTTGATTGATTTAAATGGGAAACCATTTAGTCTATTAAAATCCATCTCACTCCCACATATCTATAGACTTCTTAAGAACGAAGGTTTTGGTGATGCTTGAAAGGTCACTATCACATCTTGTTGGGAATCCTTTGGAACACAAGGAAGTTGACACATGTTACATATCCTTCTTGCCTTGTTCCAACAATCTTCCAAGATATTGGTTAATCTAGCATATAAATGGAGATCAATTCCCCTCTATCTATTTTGCGGGTTTTCAAGAAGCACAAGGCCAATCTTGGCATCAAGCTATTCCACCTATGTCACCTATGGTACATAGTGTCTCTATATCTTTTCAATATTAAACAGCATGGTTAAGGTCGTAGTGAGAGTTTGTAAACCTAGCTATATACAATACTTTGCTCATATTTTGTGTTTTGGGAATTATTGTATTTGTCTATTGATAAGTTTCAATTGCTTTTTTGCAATTTTAATGCAATGATGTGTTAAAATTGTGTGCTTATGACGAATTTTTACTTTGGCTGTCCATTTAGAGATCTCAAGAGAAACACTTGGGAAACTTTGTATTGTGTTTGGTGGGTGTGCTCATGACATGTGCCTTCAACAATTCTCGAACTTTGACAAAGATTTTGTTGTATGAAGCAATTGTTGTAATGGTCCTATTTTGAATTTGTGTTAATTGGTATTCTTGTAGGCTATGGTTCTCACATCCTTTTGAGTTTTATTCTATAACATATTGAGTTCTATTTTAAGATGATCTACTTTCTATTTTGAGATGATCTACTTTCTTGATTATTGTGTTCAATGGTGAGGCATATTGTCCTAAATATCTAAGCCTTTTTTAAAATATATTAATCGAGTTTATTCATTTGTGTGTTCCTTTCCCTTTTTACTCATCCATCATTTCTCATTTGATCATATGACCCAATTTTGTTTTAGCAAGTTATGTTTTATGCTCTTAAGGGCACCGATATTTTTTTATAAATTTAAAATTAAAGTGCTTAGCAAACTATTTAATGTGACTGATGATGTTGGAATGACATGCCCTTTGGCTCCATGTGAAACACTTTTGACCTGGAGTTGTCAACCAGTGAAATGGGGGACCTCATCCTCTTATTATAAAGCCGAGGGCCAACCCCAGGAGCACATTGGATCAGTGAAGGCGTAAGCTCATGATGACAATGGCCCAGTGGGGGTTTGAAACTGGGTGGGGACAACACCACAACCACCACTTAACCAACACACTAGGCCGTTAAGGGCATAATTAATCAAGCTACCATGAATTAGATTTGATGGGAGATCTATTTCCTGTATTGTATGTACAATGTTCCATAGGGACATGCTTCAAAAATCCAAGTGTCCTCCCCGGCATTTTGAGGGCGAGGACATTTTGGGAATGTCCCATCTTTTTCAAGGCCAGGCAGCCTATTTTTTTTGGTCCACAATAATAAGGTAACTTTTCAAGAAAAAAACTAAAAGATTGCCAAAAGGCTAAAAGTGGGGAGGATTGTAATTGCAAATTTTATGCATTGTGTTTACTCATTATTTCAATGCAATTTATTTTTTGAAGTTTAGCCCCTTGCCATCAAGAAAATTCGTGAACTATTTTATTGTTCATGAAACTTGTCATCATATCCCCAAAATTGGAAGAAATGTTCCATGCATTATCATTTGAAAAAATAGTCATTAGCAACAATCTCAATCTTCAAGCACGACAAAATACTTTTGTTATAACTAGCTATAGAAGAGTCAAAGTGCAGAGGATTGTCTTGTGAAATTCATTGCAAATTAATTTTATTTTTATAATTTTAATTATTGTGTGTTTTTTACTATAGTTCGTGATGTTTTGGTGATGTGGACGGGGGACGATAGGGGATGCATTTCTAGGATGTTTCCTAGAGGACTAAAAATAGGGGACGGCAGTATACAATTTTTTAATAAAATGTGTGAATTTTTCAAAACACATTAAGATATTATAGATGGAGAGATAAACCCAGAGATCTGTCAATTGATAAGACAATATGCAAATAAATCTTGGATTCACGAGTTACAGGATAGTATAACAACATAAATGATAATAATAGTGTTTGAAATCGGTATTGTTTAACAACATTATAACAATATTCTCAAACATCAAAACATGATCTATCAATATAAATGTCCAAATCAAAATGTCTCAAACATATATCTATAAGTCTCAAACTTCAAAATACAATATAGGTCTCATTCCAGCTATTATTACAATAATAGACAATCATCTATTATTAGTTAATGGTAATCTATTTGTAATGTTGTGTAAATATTAGAATGTTTCTAATATTTAGTTAGCTTTAGTTAGCTATAGCACTTTTAGCTTTCTTTCAGCTAGAATAGAATGTTTCTATTCTTTAGGACCGTTTCCTAAGGAAACATCGTTCCATTCTTTTATATATAATGACCTTTCAGTGCATGTTAATAATAAGCAAATATTTTCCAATTACTTCATAATATGGTATCAGAGCTAATACTTCAATTTTTTTTGAAAATTTTATAACTTCTTTTGAAATTATTTGTTACAAATTTTGACATTTTTTTCTGAGATTTCTCAAAAGCCCGTCTAGGGGTTTTTGTTTCTATGAGAAATTCGTAGCTAAACACATCGCAAATCGTTTTTTCTCTATAACCAAATAAGGTTTTTCCAAAGAGCGGGTCTGTACTCCAAATCGCATTTGCTAATGCTCGACTCTCTATTGATCATGAGCAGAGATCAAGATTCGCGAGCTAGGGTTTCTCTATGCAAACTGCGTGGTCTGGTCGTGCAATTAACACCATCTCTTGTCGCATTTTTTTTCAAACTGCTCTGTCCTGCTTTTGTGGCTGCCATTTTTAGACACCGTCTTGGTGTCGGTTTTACCCTCCAAAGCCAAAAACAACCAGAGATCATTTGCTTTCTACCACAAATCGTCATTTGTTTGCTTCCAAACTCTATTTTTCTACAACTTTGACTATTCATAGCCAGCGACTAGGGTTTTCTTCGAAATCCTAGTTTTTGACCACAAATTTTTCTCTGAGTAGATATTCTTGGTGGGTTTTTCGAGAGCTCAACTGGGTTGTCCGTTTTTCTGGGTGCCTTGATTTTCGAGCCAATGGATCCAAAAAATGACAAGATTTTCTTTTCGGGTTTGTTGAGCTCTCTTTAGGGTCACTGGGTCTTTTGTTTGTTTGCCTCAAAGAACGTGCCTTAACAGATTTTTACGTTTTTCATTGAAAAACGTGTCATGGCATCTTTAACAAACATTTTGTTCGAGCACAACTCAAAATTCAATGGTCAAAATTATGGCACTTGGAAGCAGTGGATCATCGCAATTTTTGAATATCGGAATACCAATCAACTTGTTTTGGGTGTTACGAAGCGTCCGACTACTCTTGGTATTGATCAAGATACTTGGGATCTAAATATTTGAGAGGCAATGATGCTTCTCAAATTATCCATGGTTGATGATTAGCTCTCTCAAATTCTATCCGACAGGACAGCTGCCAAGATCTAGACACATTTCAAAGGTCTTCATGAGACTTCTAACAAAAGTAGAGCTTTCATTTTGAAGAACATTCTGTTTTCTATTGTCATGGATGAGCGAACCTCGCTCCAGGCACACTTGAATAGGATTTAGGAAATCCATGATCAGTTGCTTGCCATCGGTCGCAAGATGGAGGAAGAGGACATTGTGGTTATCACTCTTCGGAGTTTACCAAAGTCCTATGAGCATTTTATCGAGACTGTCAACATCACGTCTTCAAATGTTGATTTGAAGTTCACTGATCTCTACACAATTCTGCTTCGACAAGATTGATGGAAACAACAGTTCGGTAGCAACTCCAGCTCCACCTCCATAGAGCAAGCCTTTGCCGCTAAATCCTTTTAGAAGGATAAAGGCAAGTTTCAACAATCGTCTCAGCAAAAGTCTTCTCCTCCCGCATTAGATGGCTCCTGGAAGAACATTCAATGCAACTACCACAAGTTTGGGCACATGAAGGTTGAATGTCGGAAACGCTTAGCTGCACAATCTAAGCAATCAAGTTCGTAGCCCAAAGCAAACAATGCAAAGCACACTTAGCAGACGAAATTTGCCTTTTACGCCTTCATGGCTGAAAGACCTATAGTTCATGTCAAGTCGTCTGCCTGGTACATTGATTCAGGTGCCTCTTGTCACTTCACTCACCGCAAAGATTGGTTCAATGACTACCACCCTTATTCAGACTTTGTTAGTTTTGGTGGCCGAGAAGAGTACATAGTTGTCGGCAAAGGCGACATTCAAATTCTCAGTTTATTGGGAGGAATCTCGTTTTTCTCGATATGTACTATGTTCCAGGGATGGAACTAAATTTAATTTTAGTCAGTCAGTTACTGCGACATTCTCCACACTTGGATGTCACCTTCAGATCACATCAATGCACCATCACTAATCGGGCAACTCAGTCTACTGTTGTAGTGGGTCTTGAGGATCATGGTCTTTTTAGACTTATTGATTTTGGTGATTCTCGTGACTTTAGCTATGGTTGTTTGACGGTCTTTTGTTAGCACACTTTGGCATCAGTGATATGGGCACTTAAATGTACATTATCTCTCACAACTTGCTTGGGATGAGCTTGTTCTTGGATGGCCAGAGATTCAGACTCAACAGCTTGGAGTTTGTGATGCATGCCAAGTTGGGAAGCAACATCGCACACCTTTCACAAGTGGCGATTCATGGCGCACTTCTTAGGTGCTTCAGCTTGTTCGTGCTAATATCTGTGGCCCTATGGCCACTCCTTTTGTTCTTGGGTCCAAGTATTTTCTATTGTTTGTTGATAATTTCAGTAGAAAAATGCGAGTGTATTTCCTTAATATGAAATCAGAAGCATTTCATGTATTTCAGAAGTTTAAACCTTTAGTTGAAAAAGAGTTTGGGAAATCTATTATTACTCTTAGATCAGACAATGGGGGGATTTTGTTCTAATGTTTTCTCTAGCTTCTTGGATACTTATGGCATCAAATTCTAGTTAACCACACCCCATACACCACATCAAAATAGTGTTGTTGAATGTCGAAAAAGAACAATCACCGAGATGGCTCGATCCATGCTTGAACATAAACATGTTTCGAAGAAGTTTTGGGCATAAGCAATTAACACTATAGTTTTATCTGTTGAATTGGTCACCCACAGTGGCGGTCAAAGGTAAAACTTTGGAAGAGGCCTGGGCAGGTCATAAGCCCAAAATCAGTCACTTGAATGTTTTTGGCTCCTTGCTTTTGTTTGGAACCCTGATGCGTCATGCACCAAGTTGGATGCCAAGAGTGAGAAACTCATGCTTGCTAGATATAGTAGTCTTCACAAAGCCTACCGCTTGATCGATGTGAGACATCTCATCTCATCTCATCTACAGTCGTAATGTAGTCTTTGATGAGCAGCGATGACCTTTCATTCCTGTTTTTCCTGTTCCCGATCCAGCAGACTAGCCTCTGAGGGCTCATGATTTGGGAGGTAGGCTTCCATTAGGTCCACCTAATGGGAGGGTTCTAGTAGCTCTTGCAACTCCATTTATACTAGTGATATCTGTATAGACACCTCCAACAAAATCACCTCAATTTTTAGATGCTTCCCCTGAGTTTGATATAGAGTCTTCTGATGAGGAACCTAATCACCAAGCATCTCCTGATACTAATGTTGGTCATTCTCCTCTCTGGCCTAAGTGGTGGGCTAAGACACTTGCTGATCTTTGTGATGATGAGCTCATTGATGGGGAGAACTGCTCAGAAAAAGAGCAAACCTACAAAGTTTGTTAACTTTGCTCTCATGGCCAACATTCATAGTGTGTTTGAACCTCAAACATATTCCGAGGCTAAAGGAATTCCAGAGTGGGAACAAGCCATGACATCTGAACACCAGAGCTTGCTAAAGAATAACACTTGGGTCCTTTCTGATCTTCCACTAGGGAAGAAACCCATTCGCTGCAAATGGGTTTACAAAAGTAAATACAAATTGGATGGTACTTTCGATAAGTACAAAGCTCATGTAGTTGTGAAGGACTTTTCTTAGCGTCAGGGCATTGATTATGAGGAGACCTTTGCTCCTACTGTAAAAATGAGCACCATTAGTTTAGTCCTAGCCATGGCAACACAGTTTGGCTGGAAGGTCCATCAGATGGACATCAAGAGTGCTTTCCTAAATGGTGATCTCCATGAAGATGTCTACATGACGCAGCCTCGTGGTTTCAAGTTTGCTGGTAAAGACCATGAGGTTCTTAGATTGGTAAAAATTCTCTATGGCTTGAAGCAGGCCCCTCAGGCATGGTACATAAAAATTGATAAGTACCTTAGTGATCAAGGCTTCTAGAGGAGTTCTTCAAACTCAATTTTGTACATCTAGACTATTGATAGTGACATCATCGTTCTGGTTATTTATGTGGATGATTTGACCATCACAGACAGTTCGGCTTGATTCAAGGAATCCAACAGAATTTATGCCAGTGTTTTGATATGACTAACCTTGGCCTCATGCATTATTGCCTAGGTGTTGTGGTTTGGCAACAGTCTTCTGGTATATTTGTCCCTCTCTACAAATATGCTAGGGCTTGTTCAGACAAATTCCGTATGCAGGATTGCAAGCTTGCATCTACACCTATGGAGAAAGGTCTCAAGTTATTTGCAAAGTCTGATTCTCCTTCTGTTGATGATACTACATACAAGCAGCTAGTAGGCAACCTCATCTACTTCTCTGCTACTAGGCCTAAGATCAGCTTTGCAATTAGCTACATCTCATGCTTTATGACAATTCCTAAGGTTGATCATTGGATGGAAGCAAAACGGGTGCTTTGTTATGTGTAGGGCACTTCAGATTATGGGCTTGTTTACTCGTGTAGTTTAATCCTAGACTCAGTGGGTTCACAGATTCAGTTTGGGCAGGCTCTATTCATGATAAAAAGTCAACTTTTGGATATGTGTTCAGTTTGGGATCTGTTGCAGTCACATGGACCAGCAAGAAGTAGTTGGTAGTTTCTCTCTCCGCTACAAAGGCCAAATACAGAGGGACTGTTAAGGTAGGATGTGAAGCTGTTTGGCTTCGTCGGATGCTTTGTGATATGCAGATGTCACGAGTAGGACCGACTACTCTGTTTGTTGATAATGAAGGCCTTATCAAGTCTGCTCGAAATCCAGTCTTCCATTTACGAACCAAGCATGTGGATGTTCACTGTCACTACAAATGACATCTGGTTGAAAACGAGACAATAGGTTTGCAGTATGTTCTTACCACAGATCAGATTGTAGACATTCTCACCAAGCTTCTTGGTCCTGATAAGTTTGTCAAATTCAAAGGACGGCTTGGTGTTGTAGATAGATTAACCATAGTTTGTCAAATTCAAAGGATTGCTTGGTGTTGTAGATAGATTAACCTTTAAGGGAGGGTATTACGATAATAGATAATCGTCTATTATTAGTTAATAGTAATCTATTTGTAATCTAGTGTAAATATTAGAATGTTTCTAATATTTAGTTAGCTTTAGTTAGTTGTAGCTTTTTTAGCTTTCTTTCAGCTAGAATAAAATGTTTCTATTCTTTACGATCGTTTCCTAAGGAAACATTGTTCCATTCTTTTGTATATAAATTTATAATGACCTTTCGGTCTCTGTTAATAATAAGCAAATATTTTCCAATTACTTCGTAATAGCTATCAATATATTTAATTTATTTTAATATCTATTATTTAATATATAAAAATTTCATATATTTGTTTATCTTAAAACCAAAATATAAAACATATTTAATCACAATTTCTTTTGCTGAATTTTTTCCCATGCCAAAGTTTTGAATAATATCGTCCATGGATACAAATTCGAACCTTGTGGGCCCCTCGCATTACCGCTTTGGCACTAATAATTTTAAAGAGTTTTTTTTAAATGCCAAAAAACATCCAAATGTGTAGGGGGGCACTTTTTCATTTCAGGGACAGATAGGGGACATTTTCGGTGTCTCCTAGGTGTTTCTGGGATGGATAGCTGTGCGCAAATGTCAGGGAATGTTTCCTGCCATTTCTCGTGGTTTTTTGAAATCGGGGACAGCTGGGGGACATTTTCTTTCCA
Source organism: Cupressus sempervirens (assembly GCA_028749045.1). Lineage (NCBI taxonomy): Eukaryota > Viridiplantae > Streptophyta > Pinopsida > Cupressales > Cupressaceae > Cupressus > Cupressus sempervirens. The sequence goes on along the minus strand of CM053783.1, from coordinate 529,400,061 downwards.
TACCACTATCCTCAAAACATTTCTGGGATATGAATGAGTCCCATGGGGACAGGGAACACATCCCCATGTAACTTAGGTTTTTAAGCTAGTGTTACTGTCAATGAAACTGTGTCACCCCATCCCACAAACTTGGAGAAATATGCACACATTTTGATTTAATAAAAACAGTTACTAGCAACAAATTCAACCTTGGAACACAAAAGAGTGAGTTAATAACAAGACATAACAAGCTACAAAAGAGTCAAATATTTTCTTGCAAGCATGATGATTGTAATAATTTTGAATGACACATTGAATATCATTGCAATTGCCAAGTCTTCCAGAATGTCCAACTCTATTTTAACTTCAAAACAAATCCCAGAAATGATGTTCTGTCATGTAGAGAGGTTGAATAGAATCATTGTTTACCTTTGGAGAATTATTGAAAACTTTTCCTTTTATGTTACACTAATAGAAAATGTTTCATGCTTTCTAATGGTTGTAGATGACTTTTGCTACTCAGTTTTGTTTGCTGCCATTATAAAACTTGTTGCCAGGATTTAGCATTGGTAATGCCTTCCTTGACACACTATATTAGCCTTGAAGTGAATTTGTTTTGTTATACTTAGGTTCTATCTCATATTCTTATTTTGATTGGTTCTTTTCTTAAAATAGAATGTGCATTGGAACCTAATTAAACACCAGAGAATTAAATACTTATTTTTTGTTCTCTTTGCAGTCATTGTCTGATGGCGATTTGGAAGCATTGATTTCGGATGAAATATTTCAACCTCAAGCTATCTGGTCACTTGCTGACTTGCAGGTAGATAATTTTAAATATTTATATCAAGGAATTTGTGATATAGCATGTCTCATACTTGATAACGAGGCATACTTCAGCTTCTATTATTACTATTTTAAAGCATAGGAACTACAAAACTCTTATTTTAAAGTATGAGCTACAAGATTTTAATGTGTACAAGACATTGAAATGCAGGTGACATGTGGAACATTGGGTCTTTCCACGGGAACTGTCAAACTTTTGGGTCCAAATGGAGAAGAGCATGTTGCATGTGCTGTTGGAACTGGTCCTGTAGATGCTGCATACAAGGCTATTGATAGTATTGTTAAGGTATCACTGAATAAGCTATTTGTGGTCACTTGTAAGATTTATCTTTTGTGTGTTAACTTCTACTTTTTCTCTTGAGATCAATGAAGCATATAGTTATTGCATGATATGCTTGAATGTTAAATTGTTAATTATTCAGTTTTTTTCCCCTTTAACTTTTTCTGTTTGGTGCGAAGTATGTAACCAATTTCTATTTCTATAGAAGATGACAGATATATTGACATCTTTTATAAAATACAACAATGAAATGTTTTAATAGAAGTTGGAAAAACGGAGATAATCTCCAAGATTGGGATTTATCAGAGATTTTGGTAAGATGTGTCAATTTCCGTGGGTTGTATGATGTGTTTAAGAAAATAATATTTCTGTTTGCTCTATTGTTCAAAGTTCAACCACCAAATTGTCAACTGGAGCTTTGACAATCTTAAATACCAAAATCATTTCATGACATTTAGTACAGCTGTGTTTAAAAATACATTGTGTGGGACACGGAAGGTTAACAAGTTTCTGATGCCAACTAGTATTTACCTTTGGTATTATATTGTATATTACAGTTACCAGTCAATGCATACTCGCATGCTTTGAGGAAAAATGGTATAGGAAGCATATTTATCTATGTGATGCTCTAATCTATGGCTGTGCATTAGAGGCAAATAACAGGGTCCAAGTTTATCTTTCCTTTGGTCGAATTGAAACTAGTGCGATGAATAGGTTGATAATGATTTATGAAAAATCCTAATTTGTAATCCAATAGTTTTTGCTTGTTAGTAATGCATAGTGAAATAAAGTCATGGATGCCCTTGTGTGGATGCTGCAATATGGCTTCTAGATTTCTAATCAAGTGAATTATCTCAAGGATTTATTCATTGCATTGTATTAAGAAAAGCACCAATCTACAATTCGTTCCTCCATCTCAAAAGGAAAACTAATTTTCTTGATAGGCATATATCTTGATTGAAGGAAATAACAATGAATCATGACATCCAGGTACCTGTGACTCTTCTGGAGTATTCACTAAATGCTGTGACGGAAGGTATTGATGCATTGGCATCTACAAGAGTTGTGATCCGAGCACAGCAAGGACATTCTTCAACACATGCAATTACTGGAGCAACTGTTCAACGGACCTTTAGGTTTATATATTATTTTTGTTATCATTATGTTTTATTTTGAAAATTTTCATAGTAGACAAAAAACATATATTTCTATTTTTTCACCTTGATCTGGTTCTTCAATATTGGAACAGTGGGACAGGAGCTGGAATGGATATTGTGGTCTCTAGTGTGCGTGCATATACAAATGCCTTGAACAAAATGTTGGGATTTCAAGTTGAATCTATGAATCCAGAGAGAAGCCATGCTCATCGTGTCTCTATGTAAAATTCGTATTCAACGAAGCATCATACTCAGTGTAGTCCATGTTTTGGTTAAGTGAGGTTTTGAAAGAAATAACTGTAAGCATATTATCTCATTGATTTTGGTCAGAGTCAGATTTCTCTTATTTATTTTTATTTATTCAAAATTTCCTGATTTTTTGGGTCATGTGAATTATTTTCAATTCTGTATATTAACGGTATACTTGAATCATGATATTCAACATTAGTGCATCCAAAATGTAAGGAATGAGTACCATCTTGTGTTGTAACTAACAAGGTAGGTTTGTTAATCAGGACCCCATTTGAAACAGTTCGAAGCTAGTGATAATATTGAAGTCTAATTAAATGTTTTGTGTTTGTTTCAAATTTCATATTATTTATGAAACAAAGTAATAGTATTTATATTTCCCGTTGCAAATTTAAAAAATTATATTGTTTTGTACGAGTCTCTGCATACATGGAGGTTGTACTTAGCCCTGTTAGCTGGCCATAGTTTTATACCACATAAACACAACGAGACTCCCAGATCACTATGGCTGACTTTCGTCTTTGTTTCATCAATCAGTTTCATACTCAAGCAAGCTTATACCTTTATGCTCATGAGCTGACTGATGTTAGCTTGAGACTACCTTTGCACACCTCTGTTACTCTTTAGGAGGCATATGCCCCAGATAAACTACTTGTTGTGTAGTGTCCTAGAAGCCCATCCTTGAACTATAGTGTTATGATGTGTCGAAGCCCGTAGGCTAGAAGTATAAGTGCCTATTGTTTCTTCTCTAGTCTATGGTAGGCCTAGGTTAGGCATCCTTGGACAAAAGAGTGGTATTCCAAGATTGGTGTCACCACCTCCCATCTATTCGACACATTCGATCAAGGTCGTTACTCTGAAGTTATAGTAAAGGTTTGTGGGGTCTTACCACCTAGCTGTTGGTAATCCGCATCTTCATGGCGAACTCAATTTCACTAGGTCCATGTTGGAGACAATAGGGTAGTCGTTGCACCATTTGTGCAAGTCGCTACTTATGCGACAAGGAATTTTGCCACCTTAGGACAATTAGAGTTACTATCGTTGTTTAATAGGGCTTCCATTAATTAATAGTAAGGGGACCATCACTCCCCAAATCACTAGGAGTTTCTAGAATTTAGATCCATCCTCGAACCCTTCCCCCTATGAAATTGACCATTTGGCCCAAGGCGATGCAAAAAAGCCAACTTTCTTTTTCTTTTCTTTTTGGGGTTGGGGGGTCTTTGTTTACCCTACAAAGTGTTTTTAGGAAGGGCGATGAACCATAAACTGCAAATGCTCATATTTATCTATATAGTAACACCCCATTCTAGGCCTCCTGTCGACAATTGTATCTCTCCATCGTATGGATCTGGCCATTGGTATGTATCTTGGTATGGATACAATAATGTTACCATAGTGTATTCCACTGATTTGTATGTTTAGTTATTACGGATTGTATGAACCATTTACTGACCCATAACTTTTCCCATAAGATGCCCCATAGTTTGCACAAATTTGATGATTGTCCCATAGATAAGTTCCATAAGATGCCCCCTAGTGTGTCACATTGATTGTACATACATAATAGATGGTACAAATTGGTTCATTCTTATCCCATGGTGGGAAAAAACTTGGTCCTGGGGACAAATCTCGTCTTGTATAAATAGATCGAGGTAGCCTGCCCCGCCTATCTAGATAGCATCCTATATAGATATTCGTATGGATGGCCTATACAGATGTTGAGCTGGTTTGGAATAATTGGGCGACAAAAGGAGGCATTAACTACTCCATTTGGGGTTCACCCATAGAATAGTAGGGCATCCAGGGTACAAAACACATAAAGGGATTGAATCACACGCAGGTGTTAGGGGACAAATTTCCATATATAAAAGAATGAACCAATGTATGGGGAATTAAACTATTGCATACACATTTGGGGACCCCATACCCCATAATATGATAATATTCGACTGGGATAGACGAGCTGGACCAAAGCACTACGATATGGGGCATGGACTACTATGGGGGATGACAACCACACGTGCGTATTATAGGAACAAAATACATTGGGGGACCAACTTGAACCATCTATAGGGGTCTTGAACCATCATTTGGGGAACTAATCGCATTCAAGGAAAGAGCCACATGCATATGACAACAAACACATAAGGACCCCAACCACTACATCTATATAACTAACTGCATCTAGGTTTCCAAGCAGGGGACAAATTGACCTAAATAGAAGAATGACCATCACATCAAGGGAACGAACCGCCTATACCGAGGAACTACCCATTTGGCATTTCAAGAAGAAGGGGGAGACATTGGACATCACGAGTATCTGAATCACTTGTACGAAGGTCATAGCGCCTATCACGATCATCTAAACCACAAGCATCTAGATCTAGTATGAATCTTGATCTCTGAGCTTTGGTTCATTATCACAAGGCCATAGAAATTATAGGCTCGTATTCTTCACAATAATATATTTGTTGGGGTAATAATTTGTTTTAGGGGAGGAGGATGGGTAGATTATGGGATAACTGTAACCTTTACCCCATACCCCCTACCCCAATTATTATAGATAGTTCGTGTAAGGACCGAGAATGGGCAAGTTACGATGCAGGCACTAGGGCGTTTGGAATAATATAATAGTAGGGCCGCCACACCACAATATGGCATCGCCTACCCTGCAATTCTATGGGCTATTGGCAGATTATGAATGTTACATATAACATCTTTATCTAGATGCCCACACTTTTCTATCCTTGCCCAGCCTTCCTATCCGGATCCAGTTCCACTCTACTATTTTATGGTGATTCTATACGTAACATGTAAACGCACGCATAGTTCCCCTACAATAATATAGGTGGTGTTGCAGGTCAAAAGGGTTATCCTGGGAAGAAATAGTTGGGGTTGGGCATGTACCCTACTATTCTAAGGGTCGAATCCCCTACCTGTAGTAGGGTGGGGGGCCCCTACGATAATATACCTCAACATCTCCCCCCTATATATGCAACGATCAACTAAGACAAAACAAACTAATCAACGTGCACCTTGCTTGGAATTTATAAAAGATGGGGACTATAATGGCCATAGCTGGTGAAAAGATTACTTATTTGGAATATGGAAAATGCCCAATTGTAATGGGGGAGGCATTTAGAGTCAGTGGTGAAATATAGCAGTGCACTTGTGTAAAGATGACTACGAGAACGTGGGATAATGTGAGGTCTTAAAATAGAGAAAATAACTATAGAGAAGCAATTAGGTAAACACTTGGTGTAATTGGGTGCCGATGTGTCAAAAGCCAAAGTATATGTTTGCCAAACAACTCAAAACTCATTCTAGATTTTTCTATTCAATGTCTTCAATGTTGTGCATAATAAGTGCCTAGAAAATCTTGTACCACAAATTAGGTTTGTCATATAAATGTTAGATTTGAAATACACATGGCAATGTAAATAATGTGAACAAATGGTTTGCCTAGAAAAAGAGTGAGCAAAGAAGAGAGACAATCAATGCAACACAAAAACTCAAAACATAGACATGGAAGAAAAACTATGTAGCAATTTGGAGATAAAGAGAGGAAGCAAATGATCTACAATGAGATAAAAGCAAAATGAATTAGCTAACCTTGAATGACTTTTAACGTGTGCATTATATTTGAGGCATTTGATTTTGATAGAATCAGTCAATGATTTATATTGGACATCTATTACAATAGTGAAGAAATATGACAAACAAGGCTCTAGACTCTAAGAAACCACAAAAAATAAGGAAAAGTGAGAAAATACAAAAATAGACAAGTGAATAATCCTAAAATGAGAACATTGATACAAATACAAATCGTTGTGCAATGGAAGGGCCCCTTAAAGTGGTGGGAGCAAATGAAGATTAAAGTAAAGAACAAAGGGATCAAAAATTGTCGATGCATGTTGGAGATGATGATGTAACAAAATTAGGTGTGAAAAAACCGCTCCTCGATTACTAGTAGTTTTTTTAATATTATTTCAAACTGCCAATTTAATTGACCAAGCATTTTCCAACTTACTTAAAGTGTTGACATCCAAACTTTTTGACCCATAGGCATGATAGTAACTATACTCCACCATTTAGCTTTTACTCGATAGGGATAAGCTTCTAATGTTAGGGCCATTTCTAAACCTATACTTGGACCAATGATCACACGAGTTTTCCATTTAGCTCAATTAAAATATAACTTTAACAAATTATCATCAATTGATGGTTCTAATCAATCAATGAAAAACATTAGTGTGTAAACACAAATTCACACAATGACAACAATAACCACTTATATATAGGGGGACCAACTCACAACTCCTAACCACAATAGTAGAAAGTCCACACACATCACATGGGCAACAACTAGCTCATATACATCACCTAGACAATGACTAGCTCATACACATCACAAGCACCGCAATGATTAGTTTGTACACATCATAAGTACAATAGTGACTAGTTTATACATACATCACAAGTAAAATAGTAAACTTGGGTGCACTGCAAGCTCAATTGTAACTAGTTACACATGTATGCCCCCACACCACAAGTTTACGTAAAGAACAATTAATAAAGTGAAAATTAACGAAACTTATTGAATACATTATCCCACCACCCAATTTACAAGCATGTAAGTTTGTAAGCGTATCTCATTTAGAAAAGGGATGTTGATGCATTTCATATTACACTCAATCTTGTCATTTTTTCCAATCTATTGTTATCTTTGATAACGATCAAGCAATCCATACTACTTGATATCGATATTGACAATGGGTTAAGTAATATTGTGCACATTTATGAGGCTATTTAGACAAGTAATAGTCGGTAACTAATATCTATCCTTTCAGTGCAACCTAGATAGAAAAATGCATGAGTGCATCTCACACTACACTATGTGTCTCATTCGTTTTTGAACCTTTCATGCTAGTTGTGATGATGACAAGCATCTCATACTACTTGCAACATTAGACAACTAGGAAAAGTATTTGATGTATCTCATACTATATCAGGGCACACCCTTCATCATCAAGGCCATATAGGTGCAAGTAGGATTTCTATAAGTAGTCAACCTATTCAACGAGGTGGATTCAAGCTTCAATTGACCGTAAGCCATCATTGACAAGTTTGACCACCCAAGAAGTTGCTTTAACTTATACCACCTTGTGAGCTTGGTGTATTGTTAGATATCTTTTTCATAATATGCAGGAACACTTAGCAAATCACCCTTGTGGTATATGTGACTACCTACAAATTTTCTTGATATAACAATTAACTTCAATTAACATTGCTTGCATGGCAACATAATCTTATATCATAACTAATTATGAAGAAAATGTCTCTCTATGCCCGAACATTGAAGACCTTAAGAAGGTGGCTCAAAGAATGAGCCAAATGGAGGAGGTGGTGACCACTACCCTCAATAAGCTTGTTTAAGGTTGTTTTTCTTTTGTTCTATCGTGTCTTTTTGGATCTAGTTGTTGTGTCATGTGTTGTTGGCTTGTTGCTAGTTTTTTAGTTTTGTTGGGTGATTGACTCTTCACTTTTGTTGGCTTGTGGTTATAGGGTTCTGTCAATGTTCTATCTTTTGTTTGATTTCTTGTAAACAGTTTCAGGGTTCCTTCAAAAATTGTTTTGGCTTAAATAAGAAATTAGGGTAGCCCTTGGCAATGTTTTACCTTTATGAACCTAGTGAATGCTGACCAAACCCTTTTAATAGCTTAGGCATTGATCATTGTTTGTCATTGCTTGGAGATCTAGGAGGTCCACACTTGGTTAGGTTCTTATAGTTATGTGCTCATAGTCTTTACATAGTAGGGGTTGAGAAGAACTAGTCAAGTGTACCAAGATAGGTGATTCCATAGTCTATTCATAGAGTGTTATATGTTTGAAGTTATATTTTACAAACATGCAAAAATGGCATTGAACCCACACAAGACAAGCTTTAGTACACATGTATACAAATAAATATTGACTATTTTATCAAAAAAGTTCCAAGGCCAAATATCCAACCATCCTCAATAATATTTAAGTTCTTTCTTATAAGAGATAGATAATATTAAGTAATCTCATCTCAATTCTACCCAAAATCAAGCACATAACTACAAAAATTAGATAAGTAGGAGATATTTTTCACAACAAGTCAAATTATGATATTGCTATCAGGATTTAACTGTGTAGTTTTTGAGTCAAACTCATTGACCGATGTTTCACCTCTGTGAGCATCACCTAGATCTTATGAGTGCTAAGTGTTATATTTATTGTCATGAGAGATGGATTTGTGTGGATCACTACCCCATGAAACATGGGTCAATGAGTTTGACTCGAAAGCTACACAGTTAAATCCTGATAGCAATAGCAAAATTACAAAAATGAGACTTAATGTAACCCATAAGAAATCCATTGATTTCCTTGTTAGACCTTATTTACTTCATTATTTTTATGAGTTGCCAAGTTCTTTTAACTTATCTTTAACTAACACAATTTCAGCCTTAGCTAAAGCATATTGAACAAGGAATGCCAGAGAAGTTTAGGGATGACCAGACTCTTGGAGCGATCCTTCTCAACCCCCCTAGAGATTTGAGGTCAGAAGAGTGGCTCTACATGCTCTCTCTCTCTCTCTCTCTCTCTCTCTCTCTCTCTCTCTCTCTCATTGCATTCTCTTTTCATTCTCTTTTCAATTTACTATTAAAACAAAGTGTCCACTACTCTCAGTTGTGTAATTTAGGCCTCTCTCTCTCTCTCTCTCCCCCTCCCCCCTTACGATTTCTTACCTATAAAAACATGTAGCTCACACATATTTGCATCATTACATTTTCTTTTCAATTTACTATTAAAACAAACAATGCACTAATATGTACAAATTATGCATAACCATAATCAATTCTAGGTTATGGAAGCAACGATGGTAAAAAAAAAATTAAACCATAGACTCTTGTTCACATTGTATACTTTCCAATGACTATTGTCTATTTATTCTCATGAGAGATGGATTCGTGTGGATCACTATGCCATGAAACATGGGTCAATGAGTTTGACTCGAAAGCTATACAGTTAAATCATGATAGCAATATCATAATTACAAAAATGAGACTTGATGTAACCCATAAGAAATACATTGATTTCCTTGGTATACCTTATTTACTTACATTATTTTTATGAGTTGCCAAGTTCTTTTAACTTATCTTTAACTAACACCAATTTCAGCCTCAGTTAAAGCATATTGAACAAGGAATGCCAAAGAAGTTTAGAGATGACCAAACTCTTGGAGTGATCCTTCTCAATCCCCCATAGAGATTTGAAGTCAAAAGAGTGGCTCTACATGCTCCAAAGATCTCTCTCTCTCTCTCTCTCTCTCTCACACACACACACGCACAAACGCCCTCCCACTCGCCTGCACGCACGCACACACATGCGCGCGCGCACACACAATAACATGTAACTCACACATATTTGCATCATTACATTTTCTTTTCAATTTACTATTAAAACGAACAATGCACTAATACGTACAAATTATGCATAACCATAATCAATTCTAGGTTGTGGAAGCAACGATGGTAAAAAAAAAATTAAACCATAGACTCTTGCTCACATTGTATCCTTTCCAATGACTATTTACTTTGCATTTAGTTGTGCATTGCCCAAGATGCATTATGTAATCCAAAATGAGGTCGATAGTTGAGGCTCCATTGACACAAGATGTTTGTAGGATTTACAAGGATGCTTTAATAACAATGGTTTTCTCTAGTTCTCACTCAAATCCCTTTGCCTCAATAGTATCTGAGTTGGGGCCTTCCACAAGTGTAAAGGTTTTTGCTAGAGAAGTGCTCACTGGGCACTCTTATCTTGGACTTGCTATCGAGTCTACCGAGGTAGTGATCGAGAGGGTTCACCCCCAAAGTCTCTCTTTGCTACTAGGGACTTTGCTCATATGGCCGAAATCTGTTCTTACTGTTGATCCTTTAAAGGAGAAATCTCAAACTTTTGATTAGAATCAACAAATTTCTTCGTTCTATGCTAGATTTAACTTCATCTTCGTCGCTTGAACTTTAAAAATCATCCAAATTTTCTTCATAATCAAAATTATATATTTCATTTGAATGATATATTTCTTCTAAATCATGTGCGCCAATGATTCAATAATCTTCTCGATAGAACAATATGACATTAGAACATTTAGTAGTGCAAGGTAAAGTATGTATGATTTAAGAAATTCATAATTGTCATTCGTGGATATTTTCTTTAAAAAAAGTTATAAACTATTTTTTCTTACACCAAACAATTAAATAAAAATAAACTTTGATTATAACATTTTGTTGCTTTGTGACTTCAAGTTTGTGCACCTTGTTTCACTTCAAATAAAATTGGTCTCCAAGTGTAGTACTACAAAAAGGTGGAAAATAGGTCTACTTGGTTGGACGTATTCTTATGTAATTTTTCCTCTAATGATTGGTTAAATTGGTCTACATGGTCTCCTATATTTTCATCTAATTTCTATTGGATTTTAAAAATTGGCATAGAAAAACACCCACATAAAAATTTGTCTTGAATCTTGCAAGAAATTTATCCCTCAATGCATTCCAATTGATGGCTCATCCAACCTTCTAATGAGGGATTATACAAATAAACAAACATATACATCTTTTGTAACCTCAAGAACCCCATAGGAAATGCTTGGATGTGACCATCAAGATCTTGCTTATTTTCTCTAGTAAACTTAAGGAAATATTTTCTTAATCTTTCAAGGAGGGAGTAGGACAAAATAAGCTCCCCATGGCTAGGTTACAACCAAGGCTATGACTTTAGATTGAAATTTGTGTACCAAAAAGATACAAAGTGACCAACCTCCATCCTTGGGTAGACATATTCAAAATTATGGGTGAATAAAATAGGAGTACTTTGTTTAATAGCAGACTCAACAAAAATCTCGTTGTAAACAACTTTTCCCTTCTTAAATAGCTTTGGAGATGACTCACTATACCCATGGAAATGAACAAACATGTAACTAAAATCTAGATGATTCACTATCGAATTAGCAATTGTCCTATGAATTGTAAATGCACAAATCCCTCTTATGACATGTTTTGGGTTTGCTCGGGTATGCTTTTAGCCAAAAAGAAAGAATGGAAAATTAATGTCTACACATAACTATGCAATAAACACAAGTGTGTGTGTGTGTGTGTGTAGAGAGAGAGAGAGAGAGAGAGAGAGAGAGAGAGAGAGAGAGAGAGATCATGTACTCGACACCTGCAAGAATGATGTAAAGAAACTATGACACAAATATTACATAACGAGATCACCCACAATGTAATATAACATGTAATAAAAATAAAGAAGTGGTTGAAAAACACAAATGAAAATAAAATTCTAAAAGAAATATAAACAAACATAAAGATTAAGAAAATCCATTTATTTCTTTGATAATACAAATAATTTTAAGAAAGAAAATTACAAATTATATTTCCCTTTAGAACTAGAAATCCAAATATCTTCCTCCTAGACAATAATTATTCATGCCCCAAAGGAAATGAGAGTGTTAGTCCTAAGTGATTAGATTGCTAAGAGGGTGGTCAATCAGTAATCAACCAATTAAACAACTTTTCAACCACTCAAACCCTTATCATAGTATAAGACTAATAACAACAAATGAAAGAATTTGACATGCAAATAAATCCACAAAATAATTGAACACTTTACATATATATTTTGATCTCATGGAAACCCAACTTGGGTGAAAACCATGGTGGAAATTAATACCCTCTGTTATAGAATAGAGAATATCAAGAAAGAAAATTACAAATTATATTTCCCTTTAGAACTAGAAATCCAAATATCTTCCTCCTAGGCAATATTTATTTGTGCCCCAAAGGAAATGAGGATGTTAGTCCTAAGGGATTAAATTACTAAGAGGGTGCTGAATTAGTAATCAACCAATTAAAAAACTTTTCAACCCCTCAAATCCTTATCATAGTATAAGATTAATAACAACAAATGAAAGCATTTGACATGTAAATAAATCCACAAAATAATTGAACACTTAACAGAGATATTTTGGTCTCATTGAAACCCAACTTGGGTGAAAACCATGGTGGAAATTAATACCCACAAATTGTGTACTCTTCTTTTGTACACCCTATTAGGAGCATAACCCTGTTAGGAGTTTAATAATACATTGTTAAGTGTCACCCTTATCAAGGGATTTACCCTATAAAGAGTAGTGTTTTTAAAGAACTTAGAACACTAATTAAAGTACCACCCTATTAAAAGATTTATAATAAAGGACCTATTAGTATCCACCTAACTGAGGGATTTTATTGCTACAACTATAAGGGAATAATAACTAGAATGATTTGTTGAATATCACCTTCATTGCGTGATCAGATCTAATGTAGCACACACAAACATTTCACTTAATTCCACACTAACCTCTAGCTTGATCACACCTCCACACTTCATATGCACCATGATCAACACTTCAATTCATTTCCCCCCATCAAATATATAATGTTCTTTGACATCCTAAATGTTCCACTACCTTAATCTTGTCATAATATGTTTTCTTTCAATTTCAAATGCATTGATCATGCACCATGCAAGCAAACACACATTTGAATGCATACAATGAATTTCCTATACCATGTCATCCTATAATTAATTTTACATTTAAATTCATGAAGAACAATCATTTTTTACCAAACAAACCCTTCTTCTAGGATCTTTGTGACATACTAGCATGGATCCTTGCAATGCCAAGTCATCATCCAAAATTATTGAAACATGTCACCAAATTGCGTCCAACTTGATTGAACACACTATTCATCCATATTGGTCACTGATCTTTGATCTAGCATCAGTAGCTCAAGAACACAAATTGTTTATCCAGAAACTTTGTTAATCTTCATAAGTACTGCTTGTTGATTATCCAAGTGAGTTGCGATCACAACCACAACATGTACAAGCCATGTTCTTCTTACTCTTGTGACTGATCTATTTAACTCAACACAGATTTGACAAAACAATCAAGTACACATTTCTTGTCACTAACTATTCTAGTAGTTGCATTATTAAACTTCAATTGATCATATATTACTCAAACATTATCATCAAGAGTAGCAATCATACATTTGACTAGATGAGACACTCCTACAAATTTCACAAGGACAACAACAATTAACACTCATTGCAACACCTCATTCATCGGATTCATACTCAACAACCTTCTAGGAACACTAGATCAATACTTGACATCAATGACAACATAATAATTGGTCATCATGCAACCAACTATATATCATGAGAGTTCCAACATCTTCTACCATTGTTGCATCAGTTATGCAAACAATCTCCCCCTTTGGCATTGATGAAAACACCTTAACTCATTCGAACTTCTTCTCAATCACTTTGTAATGTCCCTACCCAACATGTCTTGAAATTAAGGACCAACTACTTGAATTATTTATACTTGGATGAATTACAATCTCAGATCTTCTATAAACTTTATGAATTGATAACTTTGATGTCCATTATGGTTTACTCCTTTGTCTAATGTACACTTAAGTATATACTAGAAAATATTATGTTATCACTTCTTTGTGACTGATATGACTATGTGTTCTTATAACTGTAGTGTGTTACTAGATGGATAACAGAATGCTTGAAAACTTCATTAGATCACCAAAATAATGTAGAAACCCAGAACAACTCTGATACAAATTGTAGAAACCCAGGAATACACCTTGTGGAAGGTAGATGGACAAAATAAACTAAAACTAAAAAATACTCAATCTGCTGCGGTCTTAATACATTTCAATAACCGTTTTGTCCATATCAATTACATTACATGATGTCTCTATTTATAGAGGTCTTAGATCATTTCTGGAAACATCTAAATTAGCTGACAAAACACAAATAGACTTTTCTAGAATTATCTATGACTTCCAGAACTTTACCTAACCCTATTTGTCCATCTAGAAATTTTTAGAATCCTCTCTATTATGCTTTCACAATTCATTTGAGGAGGAAATTACTCATTCCAACAAATAAGAGCTCATAAATGGGTCCCAATGTATATCTCTAAATTCTAAATTAGTTGTGTATGAGAATCTGATATGACAACATTTGATATTCAACATTGTGCCAAGGTTTTAAAATGCACCTAATAGACATTCCATAGTATTGCTGGGTTATATGTCATGTCTTTAGCCTTTCAATGTAATGCTGATTTTTACGCATTCTCCCACTTCAATTTTTATTGGCTAACACGGTTGGACCAAGGTCATAACAAATATATTCATATATTCCAGTTTCAATGAATGGAAAGACAGCAATTAGTTCTGATCCTGATTGCACATGTAATCTCTAATAATTTCCATGTATTCTACATATTTTTCCGACTCCCTATCTTCGCTAATACATGATCATTGAATTATAGGAATGAATGTGTTCTCCCTTGATGATTTCTATTGATCTTTCCATTTACTGAGTGATATCTCTTCGCACAGCTATAGAAAAATGGATAACACATACTAATGTCTTTGACGTGATGATATTTTCTGTCATTTTCTGTGTAATGTGAGTTTTAACCTAAATTGGATTGCACCTTTTCCTATTACTATCATTGCTCAAAGTTTGATTGCTTTATATTTGACGTGGAGGTTCAACTGATGGTCCCATCCATATCACTATTTATTACTTCTGCCTAAGCCGTTCTTGTTTGCTTTGCTAAAGACCTCCTTTCTAGGATACCCAAAATATACATATAGGACCCAAAATATACATATAGGGTCCGGTCTGTTTGGCAGTGGGAATATGAGTGGAATAGGCATATGTAAATTCTTAAAATTTTGAATTCTCTATTTGGGTGCACCAAATCGGATTTGCGAATAGGAATACGTATTCCAATTTTGGTCCAAAAATTAGTATTTTCTATTCCACCAAAAAAGGTGGAATTAGAATACAAATTCCTATTCCAGTTTTATTTATTTTAGAAAAGATTAAATTTTGGGTCTATGAATTCTCCATCAAATTCTAACTGAACCAAACAAGAATAGGAATGCATATTCTTATTTTCTATTTTAGAATAACAATTCCACAATACGTATTCCTATTCCCATATTCTTATTCCCGCTGCCAAACGGATCCTTTGATACTAATTTCTAATTAGTAGAAGTGTTTATAATATTTGATTTATTCATTATGAGATTATCATTTTATTATTCATTTACAACTGCTCTAATATAATTTAATAATGATAATGTATTATAATGTTTATTATTCACACACACACACACACACACATAATATAATGGTGTCAATACAATCTTGCTATTATAACAATTTGGATAATAATATATTGTAGTGTATTATTATTTATTTAATGTAATAACTATCATAACTATAATTATATTTTTTTCATTTATTTATTTAATATTGTCTCTATTATTATTAAAATACATCTAAAAAATGAGGTCATTATACACTTTCACTTTGGCACAATACTTGTACTTTGTCATCTATGGGAAACCCCCCATTTACTGATCTCAAATATTCATGCTCACTTATTTACTACACAGTCTCTTTTCATTCTTCCCCCCTTGTCATTTGTAATTTGTTTGTGCATGCACCCACTATTCTACTTGCTTTCTTCATTGTCTCTCCCTTCTTTATGTCTTCTAGTTTCTCTCCCCCTTTGACAATAATACCAAATGTGACATATACCTCTGATTGGCCATGTACCTACAAATCACTGACTTCTTCATTTAGTTTCTTGACTCCCCTCTGCTATTCTACTCACTAACTAACTTACTACTAACTACCACCCTTAAGGAGTACTCCCATAACATCAATCCATGCATAAGATATTCAATAAATACAATGGACTGATACACCAACATTTTAAATCAGGTAGGGGAATGACCCTAACCTTCCTCTTAGATACTCAAATTTATCCTTAGGAAATGGCTTTATGAATATATAGCTACCCGCTCCTTGGTTAACACATATTTCAACCTCACCCCTTTCTCCTTTACATATTCTCAAAGAAAGTGATAATAGAAATATGCTTAGTTTTAGAGTACATCATTAGGCTCTTGGATATTTTTGTAGCACTTGTGTTATCACAATAAATAGCCATTGGCTCAATAACTTTTCTTGGATATCCTCCAATATCTATTTGATCTGCATCACTTGTGTACAATTGATACAACAACTACATATTTAGCCTTAGTTGTGGACTGAGAAAAACAATTCTTATTTTTGCTTGTCCAAGACACGAGCCTATCACTAAGAAACAACGCACCACCACATTTTCTTCCTATCATCTATATTCCCTGCCCAATCTGCATCATTAAACACACTTAAAAAGAGAAACCACCTTTATGTGCATACCAAAGACTATAGTCTTTAGTCCACATCAAGTCTACGAATATCCTCTTCACTATCATTAGATGTGATTCTTAAGGATTAGAAGAGAATCTAGCAATGCGTCCAATAACATGTGCTATTTCTGGTCTACTGTGCATAATATACAACAACTTCCCTATCAGAGAGCTATCAAAGTTCCATCCACTTCCTTGGACTCATCTTCCTTAGATAGTTTGTGACTAGTCATGATGGGTGTTCCAACCAGTTTGGAATCTTCTTTAACTCAAATATCTTCAATACTTCCCTTACATAGTTAGACTAATGAATGTCGATTCTATCTTTGAGTTGTGATACCTGTAATGCAATGAAGAAATTGATCTCATCGATCATTAACATCTCAAATTTATGCTTCATCTCATTTGCAAATGCAACACTCAACTCATCATTTCCTCCAAATACTATGTCATCCACAAAGATTTCTACAATTGATTTTTTGTCTTCCTTATCTGCTTTAAGGTGTACATTATTATCATCATTGGTTTTGATGAAACTAATATTGATCAAGTACGAATGTAGTCTTTCATACCATGCTTTGAGTGCCTGATTTAATCCTTATAGAGACTTCTTCAACTTACATACTAGATCATGTTCATTTGATGAAGTAAATCCTTCAAGTTTCTCAATGTACACTTCTTCCAAGACACCATTCAAAAATGTAGACTTAACATCCATTTAATCTACCTTGTAGAATTGTATGCATCATATGCAAGTGGAATCCTCACACCTTTATTCTGGCCATAGGTGGAAATGTTTCACCATAATCAAAGCCTTCCTCATGTGCATAACCTTTGCAAACAAGTTTGACCTTGTTTTTTCACCACTTCACCAGATTTGTCCATCTTATTTTTGAATACCCACTTAGTACCAATCACATTCTTATCCATCGGTCTAGGAACAAGTATCCAAGTCTTGTTCTTCTCAATATGCTCTAATTTCTCTTCCATTACTTTCTCCCAATCATCATCCTTTAATGCTTCTTTTACTATTGTGGGTTCAAAATTAAAAAGTAGACATCTAATTTCTCTTGTTTGTCTCCTTGTTAACACATCAACACTCCTATATCCAATGATTTGATCAACAAAATGATTTAATTTTACATATCTTGGCAATGTCAGTTTAGTTCTAGGACACTCTTCTTCTACTTGTACTAGTTCAAATTTGTTCTCTCTGATCTTCATCTTTAACAAATTTCTCTATTGATTGTACATATACAATTCCTTTGTAGTCTTTTGGTTCCTTTTTGTTGGATTAATCATTCTATTCTAAGAAGTCATCAAATCTCACACATGCACTCTCCACTATCTTCTCCATTCTCTTGTTCAAACACATCTAAGATTTGCTCTTTGTAGAGTATCTTAAGAATATCACTTTATCACTCTCAAGATCAAATTTCCCTTTATTCTCATCTTTCCTAATGTAGTACCTACTTCCAAACACTTTTAAATAACTCACATTTGGTAAATGACCACACCACAACACATAGAGAGACTTATTTGTATTTTTTTTGCATGTACTTGGTTGAGTGTGTATACGGCGATTCTCATACATTCTCTCCAAAATACCTTAGCCACACCTATTGGGACTCAAAATTACAAGAGGATTTTGAGTACCATATTGAAAACTCAGCAAAACTTAACCCCTATAAATGCTTTTTGTGCATATGTGCCCGAATGTTGTTTTGAGTCCAATTACGTGTTCCAAGTTCTCATTGTCTTTCATATAGAATATTCATCCACCTCATGTCATTAGTTTAAAGTTTTGAATCATTTGATGAGGTGTTGCTTTGAGCACTCGTCAAACATGCATTTTTTTCGAAGTGTCAAACAATGTTTGGAAGCCTACTTTGCAATTGAATATCTTGCACCCGGTTTAGTCTCATGAATCACCACTTTGGGAGTGTTTAGTATGCCTATCATAGAGCCTATGTTTTCTACTTCAAGTTGTTTTGACAAGATTTGATAATGTTTTAAATTTCCCAAAGTTGGTTGATGTCTTGTTGATGTTATTTACTTAAAAATCTAGAAAGCCTTGTTTGACTAGTTATAACTTTGATCCAATTGACCAAAACGATAAATTTCCTTCACCACTGTATTCTAGGGGTCAAATACATGTTATGTTTCAAATTTGAGCTGATGAAGAATTTGTTTGATCAATTTTCAAACATGATTTTGTTTGCAATTTCTAAAATGTTGATGCAGACCGGTTTCACAAATTGACTAGGAGGCCTATTTGTGAGGCTGTATCTTTGAAACTATGATAGTTGAGCCTAAATGAGTCATACCATTGTGTTCCATACTAAAAATATTTTCTCCATACTAGTTTGCAAGTTTTGACCAATCTATTTTTGCACTTTCCCTTATTGATTACATGTGCAAAAATCTCTATATTGTCAAGGTACGGGTAGTCTTATTCCAAGTACCCAACTTTGACTACATACCAATCACACCCAACTATTTATCACGAGCCATACATGCACTCTCATATTCTCCATATAAAAGTCCACCAATGCCCCAAGTTGCAAATTCCCAAGTAATTGTTTGACTCTTTTTTTGAAGTCAAATCCATATGTGATTTCTTGTTTGTAACAAGTTGTTTGCAGGATGTTTTTCAAAGAGACAACTTCAGTGGTTAATATCTTTTGACCTAAATATCATCGTGAGTTGAAATTTTGAAGCCATGATCTTTATAGCACACGGGATATCAATGTAAAACGACAAGACCTGGTCAAGTGGTTTAGTCAAATTTTAAGGCCATATTCACAGGTCCTCGACACAAATTAGACAACTTTCAAAGAAGATGATATGTGAGTTTAAAATGTTCAATCAATGATCAGTTTTGAATCCAATCAGTATAAGGGTTCAGTGGATCAATTTGAAGGTTAGGTGACTGAGTTCAATTTGTTTTTTAGTCGGGACACTTTGGGACCTGACTTGCTTCTCCAAGACATGATTTCTCTCTCGGATTGAGAATCACCTCATAAATTGAATCAAAATATTTTGATTTTTCAATTGAATAAGGGAACCTTTTATCTATATTTTGGTGACCGTATCTTTCAAAATGCGTTCAAGGACTTGTCAGATTTTCCATTAATCTCTAATGCAAGTGTATACGTGGATGCTGATGTCTCATCTTTGCCTAAGTGGAAATGATCAATATTGGCAAAGATATTCGATTTTGAAACATGAGAGACTTACTATACAAAGGTACTGATATGAGTACAATATTTTCCTACTTTCCAGATCTCGCCATCAAGGAGATTATATATATAAAGGGCGAAATGTTTTACATTGCAAACAAATCTTTTATGAATTAAGGGGTTTGGGGTATTTTGTTTTTACTGTGGAACCTGCGAGAGTATTGCAAGTTTTTTCCGATATTAGTATATATAGGAAAGATGCTTATGCATGCAGTGCCTTTTTCATTCACAAATGATGTTTCTTGATGCATGGGAAACCCAAAGTTGAAAGAGATACAAGTTATTTTGAAGGAGGATTAGTGTCCTATTACGGAGCATCTGTACAATTGATTAGCACGCTCAAGCACTGTGAGAATCCGCCATTTAATTAGAGGAAATAAATGTATTGCAAGGATCTGCAGTTTAAATAAAGGAGGAGTTTGAATATATTATCAGGCTTTCAAATATCATCATGTGAAAATTTCATTAAAGAAATTTAAAATGAGATAATGTGTTACAAGTTCTTCACCAATGGAGGAAATCTGTCCATTCTCAAAGCATGGAACCCAATCCAAAAGTTCACAATGATATAGTGAGGATTTCTTATTGTGGTGGCAAGGAGATGAATACGGTGAATATTGTAGCCAGTGAAAGATGGGATCCTCCAACCTATTGTAGACATGTGCAAGACGAGCATTGCCTACATAATGACTGCAATCAGAATAAAGAGACTCCATTATTGAATTCCCATCCCATTTTTTTAGATGCCTACTTAACTTCTTGCAAGATATGATATATGGACTGCATAGAAATGTGTTGATTTTCTAATGGGGTGTTGGGACAAGTTGGTTAATGCAGATGAAAAGGGATTGAACCCATTTTTCTTCCCAGTCTCCTCACAAGTGCACAAGAAAAGAAACAATTTTTCAATTATCATCCATTCTAAGTCATTTGCAAAGTCTAGTGTGCATATGTTTGAATGCAACATAAACTTTCGTGTGTCATTCCAACGCAAGGGATCTATTTCTTTGCTTGCAAAAGGCAGTGTAAATCGTTTGAAGAAGTCATTTCTGAAATAGTTAGGGACTGGATTCCATATTAACAATAAACAATAAGGAGAGTTGAACATGCCCAAAGTCCATCCCAGCAATGATCGTCCTTATGAAGGAGTTGCCTCTAGCCTTCATTGGTCAGATGGAACTTGACCCCAGCATACACCCTGCAAGTAGTTGTGTGTCTTCCTTATAATGACATTGTAAACAGAGGGGCATATAGAGTCAGTTTGGCGTTGATTATTTACATAGTGGAGGAAAGGTGTTTAGAGACCAGTCAGGCCATTGATGTGTGGGGATTTGAAGAAACCAATCCAAACACAAAAGAATCAGGGCACATTTATAATGTTTTATTTTGAGCATCCAATATTGTGGCATGTAGGAATGTCATTCTTTGTGTTTGTTTGCACTTTTTTTCTATTGAGGAACGAGGAAGACTTGTCTGGGAAGCACCGTGTTAATAATGACGATTGAACCCAAGTGCATATAAAAATAAGTTAATTTCTTGTTTTCCCACGGTCACTAGAAGATGGGCTATTTTGGTGGTTTTAAGAAGAAACACTTAATCCAACAAATGTCAAAGTAAGTTGCTTCTGGCAAAAAACTGATATAGGTGTGGGGACCACGAGTCGGTTACGTAAAGTAGAGTAAATTTTAGTGGCCATAATGCATGGAGGATTTTTAACCTGCAAATAACATGAGGCCATATGGCACTTTTCTGGAAGGGATTTTTGACCTAGCAAATAGCATGAGGCCACACACTATTCTGGAAGCTGGAAGTGACTTCAAATGGATGAATCTACAGTTGGCAAAATGGGTTGCAAGGATGTGCGACAATCAATTTGGGAGTTCGCCAATTAAAGTTTTCATTGAGTAGGAGTTGCGAGGTGACACCTGGCATTTGAGCATGCCTTCTCCATGATTTTTGGTAATTAGTGGTTAGAGGTCCTAATGTTGCACTAACCGCTAGCAGTTAGTCCCCATTTTTTAGTGGTTAGGTAAAGGTTAAGGCTAAGGGGTTCAATGTTGCGACAAGATTGAGCGTGACTTCTCCACACTCCTAGTATCGTCCACTAGCAACTTTACAAAGTGGTCTGATTGAGACTCATGGCACAGGTGCTAAAAAGGATCTGAGGTGGCGGTGATATGTTTTGATCTACCAATCAGAATGTGGTATGTGGCACCTACATGACAGTCAACTAGGTTTGACCATATTGGAGGGAATTTAGTTTTCAAAATAAAATATTTTATTTCTTCCTCATTTGATGGCACACATTGAGAAGTTGAGAAAATTTTAAATGAACTTGCAGTTTATTTTAAAGTTGGGACTTTATAATTAATTGAGATATTTTAAATATTTCAAGACCCTGCTCATTATGCAAACCTGTAAATTCAAATAGATGCCTAAGGCATGTTTCTTATCAAAATATACAAGTACCATATATTTTTGGAAAGGTCTAAAACCAAGGATTCCATTTTGCAATCAAAACAAGTGCATGTCTCAGTAGGTAAAAGATATTCTTAGATTTGTAAAACAGGGGCCTTCTCAAACTTTTCTTCTTCTTCTTTTTTGCCATGGAGCTTCAAATTTAGTTTTTGAGCAAGTTAAGTTTGTTTGTCCCAAATTTGACAGGAATATTCCTAACAATTACATTCTATTGTTAAAATTGTTTAGTGGGGTTTTTGGCAAAAGTTTTAGTAGATTTGGCTCCTTTTAGGCAGTTAGTTTGGGAGTTCGCCAATTAAAGTTTTCATTTAGTAGGAGTTGTGAGGTGACACCTAGCATTTGAGCATGACTTCTCCATGATTTTTGGTAATCAATGGCTAGAGGTCTTGATGTTGCACTAACCGCTAGTAGTTAGTCCCCATTTTTTAGTGGTTAGGTAAAGGTTAAGGCTAAAGGGTTCAATGTTGCGACAAGATTGAGCGCGACTTCTCCACACTCCTAGTGTCGTCCACCAACAACTTTACAAAGTGGTATGATTGAGACTTGTGATATAGGTGCTAAAAAGGATCTGAGGTGGTGGTGATATGTTTTGATCTGCCAATCAGAATGTGGTATGTGGCACCTACATGATAGTCAACTACGTTTGACCATATTGGAGGGAATTTAGTTTTCAAAATAAAATATTTTATTTCTTCCTCATTTGATGGCACACGTTGAGAAGTTGAGAAAATTTTAAATGAACTTTTAGTTTATTTTAAAGTTGGGACTTTAGAATTAATTGAGATATTTAAATATTTCAAGACCCTGTTCATTATGCAAACATATAAGTTCAAATAGATGCCTAGGGCATGTTTCTTATCAAAATATACAAGTATCATATATTTTTGGAAAGGTCTCAAAGCAAGGATTCTATTTTTGCAATCAAAACAGGTGCATGTCTCAGTAGGTAAAAGTTATTCTCAGATTTGTAAAATAGGGGCTTTCTCAAACTTTTTTTTTTCCCTTTGTTTTTGCCATGGAGCTTGAAATTTAGTTTTTGAGCAAATGGTTAAGTTTGTTTGTCCCAAATTTGACAAGAATGTTCCTAGCAATGACATTTTATTGTTAAAAATATTTAGTGGGGTTTTTGGCAAAAGTTTTAGTAGATTTGGCTCCTTTTAGGCAGTTAATTTCTTCATCATTTGGGGTTATTTTGATGAGTTTGTTGAGGTAAATGATGGAGATTTGATTCTCAATTGAAGGAGGAGAGATGAGAGAAGCTTTGAGACAATGTCCGATGGAATTTGAAGAGGACATTTGGCACTTTTATATCAGATCCAACCCTCTTCCTCTTTCTATATATTCTCTTTCTTTCCCATTGTATAGGATTGGTTCTAGCCTATTGAGAAAGTTCTCAAGTTGCAATTCTGCCATTCTTCAGCATTTTCTTTCTGTACAAACAACTATTGTCTATCTCGTAGGGTAGAACAATGAAGTGATAACTATAGTTCTGGTTCATTTTTTGTTTATCTTGAGTGATTATATGCATCGTGATGTATTTAGTTTCAAAGAAATGAATACAAAGCAACATTGAGAGTGTTTTCGTCTTGAATCTTGTCCCATGTCTTTGAGTTGTGCAATTTTTGTGATATGTGGATAAAGAACCTAGATCTCAGTTGCAATTTTTTTTTGAGTTGTATTCCATTGTATATTTTGCAATTGATTCAAAGAGTCAAGTAAATTCTTAGTATACTTTGACAGAGTTGTAGATCTCATGGACGGATTTTGATGAGTAGAAGATTCATTGTGAAACTTGATATCTCATTTACAATATAAAAGGATAGATTATAAAGGTCATGGTGTATGTCTTGATTTGAGTAACACCTAATGGATAGGGCACTGATCTCGGCTAGGAGATTGCATGTCATTGTTGTTTCATGTCTAGTTTATGCTGAAATGTTTATAATCAAGGTGACCATTTTCCTTTTATGTTGTAGAGTTGAAAGGAAGACCCTCACTTAGCTTGTGAATCTCTAGGTTATATAACTAACTACTGCATAACTATTATATTGCATAAGTATAGAAGAATCAAGATATTATCTACTTTTTCTAGATTCAAATTTATGTTTTAGCACTAGTGATATTAATGAATCTCAGGTCTACTTGTCTAGGTTTTGCAGAGCCTAAAGTGTAGAAGGATAGTTGCCTTATAGTTAGCCCATGTTCTTTTCAAATGCATTCATCATAGGAATAATCTACCCTCATATGTATTTTGTTTCAGCTAATTGGTTATTTAAACACTATTAAATTAGGAGCCAACAAAATGGTGACTCTGCTAGGGAAGACACTAGGAAAGTACTACAACAGTGAGGAATTGTGATCTTCTATTCTTATCCTTACTAAGTTTTAAGTTTCTCAGTTGTGCATTATTCATCATAGCAGTAGCTTTGAAGATTGGTAATAAGTATTATTATTTATATCATTTGTGAGTCCCTTATATTTTGATCCAAGTGATTGCAAAGTGTTATTTTCAGTCTAAGAGTCAAGAAGTGTGATGTTTCAACCAAGTCAAGAGAGTTAGTATCTAAAAATATCAAGAAACAATTGGTCCTTTACTTGTAAATTTTGAGCAGCTTGTACCTTGTTTCAAGTTGATTCATTTATTTCTCATCAAATGAAAGTGGCAACTCTAATTGTATATCTCTGCACCAATGCATTTTATGAATGATTTTATGAGGTTCTAACAACAAGTAGAAGACAGATTGAAGTTGTTTTGGTTCTTGGCAGAGGGCTAAAGAAGTTTTTAGTGACTCATTGATTGTGTGATGTGCTATGCAAGAGTTTCTAAATTTTTGGTGAGATCTAGATCTTTTTTTTTTTCCAACATTTAAGAAGTTTGCAACCATGATACATTAAGGTAGTTCCATTTTCATGGAAATTACTTCTGCAAGAAATGTATTCTTCATAAAGCGATCAAGACTAAGTAGGAGAAGTATTGAATGACTTTTTATCAATTTTAGTATTGTTCATTTAAGTGGCGGAGTATGTTTGAACTGTGAATTGGTAGAAGAATATTTGGGTATGTTGTATGTTTTAAATCTGAAATTTATTCTGTTGAATGAGTTTTAAGTTTGTGAAGAATGTTGAAATCCATTTCACCAAGTATGTAGTCAAATAAGATTATTTGTAGATCTCTATCTACCTAGAGATATTTGCCATTATTTTTTGATGACATTCATAGTTTCCCAAATGACGTTCAATATTATCTTAGAGAACATCCACCAACAACCTTACAAAGTGGTCTGATTGAGACTTGTGGCATAGGTGCTAAAAAGGATCTAAGGTGGCAATGATATGTTTTAATCTGCCAATCAAAATGTGGTCTATGGCACCTACATGACAGTCAACTAGGTTTGACCATATTGGAGGGAATTTAGTTTTCAAAATAAAATATTTTATTTCTTCCTCATTTGATGGCACATATTGAGAAGTTGAGAAAATTTTAAATGAACTTGCAGTTTATTTTAAAGTTGGGACTTTAGAATTAATTGAGATATTTTAAATATTTCAAGACTATGTTCATTATGCAAACCTGTAAGTTCAAATAGATGCCTAGGGCATGTTTCTTATCAAAATATACAAGTACCATATTTTTTGGAGAGGTCTCAAAGCAAGGATTCCATTTTTGCAATCAAAATAAGTGCATGTCTCAATAAATAAAAGTTATTCTCATATTTGTAAAACAAGGGCCTTCTCAAACAATTTTTTCTTTTTAAATTTTTTTTTGCCATGGAGCTTCAAATTTAGTTTTTGAGCAAACGGTTAAGTTTGTTTGTCCCAAATTTGACAGGAATGTTCCTAGCAATGACATTTTATTGTTAAAATTGTTTAGTGGGGTTCTTGGCAAAAGTTTTAGTAGATTTGGCTCCTTTTAGGCAGTTAGTTTGGGAGTTTTCCAATTAAAGTTTTCATTTAGTAGGAGTTGTGAGGTGACACCTAGCATTTGCGCATGACTTCTCCATGATTTTTGGTAATCAGTGGTTAGAGGTCCTGATGTTGCACCAACCACTAGTAGTTAATCCCCATTTTTTAGTGGTTAGGTAAAGGTTAAGGCTAAAGGGTTCAATGTTAAGACAAGATTGAGTGTGACTTCTCCACACTCCTAGTGTCGTCCACCAACAACCTTACAAAGTGGTTTGATTGAGACTTGTGATATAGGTGCTAAAAAGGATCTGAGGTGGCAATGATATGTTTTGATCTGCCAATCAAAACATGGTATGTGGCGCCTACATGATAGTCAACTAGGTTTGACCATATTGGAGGGAATTTAGTTTTCAAAATAAAATATTTTATTTCTTCCTCATTTGATGGCACACGTTGAGAAGTTGAGAAAATTTTAAATGAACTTTCAGTTTATTTTAAAGTTGGGACTTTAGAATTAATTGAGATATTTTAAATATTTCAAGACTCTATTCATTATGCAAACCTGTAAGTTCAAATAGATGCCTAGGGCATGTTTCTTATCAAAATATACAAGTATCATATATTTTTGGAAAGGTCTCAAAGCAAGGATTCCATTTTTGCAATCAAAACAAGTGCATGTCTCAGTAGGTAAAAATTATTCTTAGATTTGTAAAATAGGGGCCTTCTCAAACAATTTTTTCTCTTTTTTTGGTTGTTGCCATGGAGCTTCAAATTTAGTTTTTGAGCAAATGGTTAAGTTTGTTTGTCCCAAATTTGACAGGAATGTTCCTAGCAATGAAATTTTATTGTTAAAATTGTTTAGTGGGGTTTTTGGCAAAAGTTTTAGTAGATTTGGCTCCTTTTAGGCAGTTAGTTTCTTCATCATTTGGGGTTATTTTGATGAGTTTGTTAAGGTAAATGATGGAGATTTGATTCTCAGTTGAAGGAGGAGAGATTAGAGAAGCTTTGAGACAATGTCTGATGGAGTTTGAAGAGGACATTTGGCACTTTTAGATCAGATCCAACCCTCTTCCTCTTTCTATATCTCCTCTTTCTTTCCCATTGTATAGGGTTGGTTCTAGCCTATTGAGAAAGTTCTCAAGTTGCAATTATGCCATTCTTCAACATTTTCTTTCTGTACAAACAACATATTGTCTATCTCGTAGGGTAGAACAATGAAGTGATAACTATAGTTTTGGTTCATTTTTGTTTCTCTTGAGTGATTATATGCACCATGATGTTTTTAGTTTCAAAGAAATGAATACAAAGCAACATTGAGAGTGTTTTCGTCTTGAATCTTGTCTCATGTCTTTGAGTTGTGCAATTTTTGTGATATGTGGATAGAGAACCTAGATCTCAGTCGCAATTTTTTTTGAGTTGTATTCCATTGTATGTTTTGCAATTGATTCAAAGAGTTAAGTAAATTCTTAGTATACTTTGACAGAGTTGTAGATCTCATGAACGGATTTCGATGAGTAGAAGATTCATTGTGAAACTTGATATCTCATTTACAAAGTAAAAGGATAGATCATTAAGATCATGGTGTATGTCTTGATTTGAGTAACACCTAATGGATAGGGCATTGATCTAAGCTAGGAGATTGCATGTCATTATTGTTTCATGTCTAGTTTATGTTGAATTTTTTATAATCAAGGTGACCATTTTCCTTTTATGTTGTAGAGTTGAAAGGAAGACCCTCACTTAGCTTGTGAATCTCCAGGTTATATAACTAACTACTGCATAACTATTATATTGCATAAGTATAGAAGAATCAAGATATTATCTACTTTTTCTAGATTCAAATTTATGTTTTAGCACTAGTGATATTAATGAATCTAAGGTCTGCCTGACTAGGTTTTGTAGAGCCTAAAGTGTAGAAGGATAGTTGCCTTATAGTTAGCCCATGTTCTTTTCAAATGCATTCATCATAGGAATAATCTACCCTCATATGTATTTTGTTTCAGCTAATTGGTTATTTAAACACTATTAAATTAGGAGCCAACAAAATGGTGACTCTGCTAGGGAAGACACTAGGAAAGTACTACAACAATGAGGAATTGTGATCTTATATTCTTATCCTTACTGAGTTTTAAGTTTCTTAGTTGTGCATTATTCATCATAGTAGTAGCTTTGAAGATTGGTAATAAGTATTATTATTAATATCATTTGTGAGTCCCTTATATTTTGATCCAAGTGATTGCAAAGTGTTGTTTTGAGTCTAAGAGTCAAGAAGTGTGATGTTTCAGCCAAGTCAAGAGAGTTAGTATCTAAAAATATCAAGAAACAATTGGTCCTTTACTTGTAAATTTTGAGCAGCTTGTGCCTTGTTTCAAGTTGATTCATTTATTTCTCATCAAATGAAAGTGGCAACTCTAATTGTATATCTCTGCACCAATGCATTTTATGAATGATTTTATGAGGTTCTAACAATAGGTAGAAGATAGATTGAAGTTGTTTTTCTTCTTGGCAGAGGGCTGAAGAAGTTTTTAGTGACTCATTGATTATGTGATGTGCTATGCAAGAGTTTCTAAATTTTTGGTGAGATCTAGATCTGTTTTTTTTTCTCAACATTTAAGAAGTTTGCAACCATGATACATTAAGGTAGTTCCATTTTCATGGAAATTACTTATGCAAGAAATATATTCTTCATAAAGCGATCAAGACTAAGTAGGAGAAGTATTGAATGATTTTTTATCAATTTCAGTATTGTTCATTTAAGTGGAGGAGTATTTTTGAACTGTGAATTGGTAGAAGAATATTTGGGTATGTTGTATATTTTAAATCTAAAAGTTATTCCGCTGAATGAGTTTTAAGTTTGTGAAGAATGTTGAAATCCATTTCACCAAGTATGTAGTCAAATAAGATTGTTTGTAGATCTCTATCTACCTAGAGATATTTTCCATTATGTTTTGATGACATTCATAGTTTCCCAAATGACGTTCAATATTATCTTAGAGAACATTTACCAAAGTTTAGTGGGAAACATTTTGATTTAGCAAGTCAACGTGTTCGAATGTTTAGTGATTTAATGGGTTACTTTGAGATTGCTCATGCAAATGTGCATATGAAATTGTTTGTTTAAACTTTGGAAGATGATGCTAGGGATTGGTTTTCTTTTTACCAACATATTCTATTTCATCCTGGAATGAGTTACATTAAGCCTTTATGGAGAAATTTGGAGAAAGAGTAAGCATGTCTAATTCCTTAAGTAATTTTTTGGAGATTCATATAAGGAATGGTGAACTTGTTCTTGAATTTATTATCAAATTTGCAAGAGCTTTGAAAGAGATCCTTGAGAATCATAGACCCAATGATTAAGTGTTTTTGGTTGTTTACTTTGATGCATTTGATGGGAAAATGAACTACCTATTGAGGGATAAAGAACCTAAGACATTACATCAGGCATTTATGGCTATAATGGATATTGAAAATAACATGAAATATGGATTAACTAGAATTTATTTTGCTAGAAATGTTTTCTAGCATAATGTATTTTAAAGTAGGGATGAATTTCATGTTAAGATTTCTACTTCAAATCAATATGTTACTACCACTGTTGTAGCTCCTAATCAAGTTGTAAATTAATATTTTAGTGTATGTGTGGATAATGATTCCTTATTTCAAGATAGGGCTACTCCTCTTGTTGATAAAAGCACATATGTTCATAGTGCTACAACAGTGAATGATGTTTCAGATTATGATAAGTGTGATTCACATAATGGGATGTTATTTCATGTAGTAGTTGCAATAGGAAGTTTTCCTCATGGCATTTATGTTGGTTATGATGTTGATAATATTGCTAACCAAGGAGTTGCAATATATATACCATAATATCATAATGACAAGAGAGTTGAATCTTGTTATGCAAGTGAGTTTGAAGACATGGATGGTACTGATTCATTTTTATATGAGCTAGATGCAACATGGGAAGAAGAAAGTAATGATGAAAGCAAAATCTTCTCTCACAAGTGAAGGTATGGGTTATTCTTCTAAAATTGAATTAACATTTCAATCTTTTCATCATACAAACTAGTTTCATGGTGAGGATACTGAGAAGGAATTGTCTACAAAGTACGAGGATAGAGAGATAATAGGTGAAAGCACTATAAACAAGGATGATTTTTTTAATTGTGTAAAGGAACACCATGAAGTTATATGTGAGATTCATGATCTCAAATCATTGGCCGAATCATCTCCGACATATGGTAGAGTTGCAAATAAGCATGGTTCAATTTTATCCTTCTATGATTCAACTACCACAATAGGTGATTGTGATTTTCAACATGCATGTGATTCCAATATTGGTACATCAACACCTAGTGATGAGTTAAAAAATAATTAGTGGTCTTTCCCTATTAGTCATTTTGAAGAAGACATTACAAATAATGTTGATTTGTATTCCACATGTTTGATTGATGAAGTGGATGTTGTGTCTTCATGTAGTGATGGTTTTGATTTTTCTTCTTCATGTGTTGAAAGTATTCATGATAGTAGTTTTGAGAATGACTTCAAGGTATTTAATAATCACTTGTATGATGTGGACTTTGATACTGATCAAACAACTCTTTTTTATAATGTTTATAAGGGATCAATCATTACATGGAGTAATTAATCCATTGTAGGAGGAATGCATTAACAATTTAGATTTCAATGGTTGTGATCTTAATGATGATATATTATCATACTATTGTGAAAAATCAAATTACTCCTCTCCTCATATTAAAAGTGACTTTGAGGTTGATATTGCATCTTGTGAGGTTCATAATACACCATTTGATGTTAATATTGTTGAAGATCAGTCACCTCTCTATCAAGATTTTAATGGTGTAGATTCTTATGTGATTTCTAACTAGTTGTTTGAGGATTGTGAAAACACATTGGAGAACATTGAAATAGTTTCAGATTTTGATGTTGATGAAATTTGTGAATATAAATATGATTGCTCACTCATATGCTAGCCAGTTACACAAGAAGAGATGCAAGTTCATCATATGTATGACATATCTCATGAAGTTGAGTATGTAGGGTCTTTCATTTTCCATCTTGATAGCATGCATGAACCATGTGTTGAAGAATAACTTCATTTTGGTTTTGAAATTCATGAGCATGTTAATCACTATTTTCATAGTGAACAAGTTGTTGAGAATGATTCTAGTTTCTCCATGCACTATGAAAGTGAAGAGATTGGTTTTGTTTTGCCCAATGAGCTACTTGAAAATGTTGATATGATGGGTGAAACTAATGAGAATAACACTTTTAGCTTACCTCAAGATGTAACTAAGAATCAAGTGTTTGAGAGAGGTAAGAAGTTAACATAAAGTTTTCGTGGCCTGGGGCCATCATTTGTACAGTTAGAGTAGGTGTT
This sequence comes from Cupressus sempervirens, assembly GCA_028749045.1. Taxonomy (NCBI): domain Eukaryota; kingdom Viridiplantae; phylum Streptophyta; class Pinopsida; order Cupressales; family Cupressaceae; genus Cupressus; species Cupressus sempervirens. Next base: position 529,368,145 of record CM053783.1, on the reverse strand, counting down.
TATTGCTTTCAATAAAGATTTGTTCAAGGAGATTTTTTTGGAATGGTCTATTTGTTCTAGAGATCTAAATTCTTGCCATGTCTTCTAGGGGAATGCATCCCCACACAGACCACTGTTGGGACTCAAAATTGCAAGAGGAGTTTGTATTCAATCTTACTGCACGGGTTCAAAACCCTAGGTTATGGTAGTACATGAACACTTATTCAGGTTTATTAAATCAATTTATTAAACCGTAGTTTCAAGTTTAGTAAGGTGTGACATCATTCTAGGAAAATATGTGATTAGACATAAGTTAGGTTTGATTTGATTTGATACCTTTACGCTTATTTTATTTTACTAGTTCAATCCCCTACATGTACAAATTTGCACTCGCAAGTTAACCTATTAGTACTTTAATACTTGATCCCAATTTATCAACATAAACTATTTAAAACTAATTTAAATATTAAATATACATCATTAAATCATTTATGACATGTAATTTTATCTTCTTTCATATTCCTATACTGCTATCGAGTTGTATATACAAGACCCGTTTGATAACTCCTTCAAACCTTTAACCTTAGCAATTCGAGCTTATTAAACCCATAATTAAATGCATAAAATTATTATAAACTATTATTTAAAAGCATTTCTTAATAAAATAATATAGTTTCACTTAAATATTCTAACATTGAAATAAAACCAAAACATAACCCTTACTTCCTAACATAACTTCTAATACCTATATTTAACCCCCTTAGCAAATGCCAAAACTTATGAAGAAAATTTATTTAAATATAACATCACAATATACATAAATTTCTTTTTTTTCCTAACTCACCATTAATACAAAAGAAACATATGCCATACTAATTACTTATTTAATATCAAAAACAAATTACTAGACTTATTAAAGACATACTGACAAACTAACTAATACTAACCTAAGTCTAAAATACCTTTTCATAATTCTAACCACAAATTTCCTACACATAATTATTAATGCCCTATTCACAATACTAAACTTGATATATTAAAAAAAACTAAACTACATCAATTATTACTAAACTAAGCTAATCCAAGTTACTAACAATACATACTTACCTCTAAACTACCCCTAACTTTCCAACAAAAGAAAATTCCTTAAGCACTTACTTGTTCAAATCCTAACCTAATTCAAGATTACAAATTTCTAACCACACTTGCTATCTATTAAACTCAGTTTAAATTCCTAACTAACTAACTTTAAAACTTACTTAACCAATCTAAACACCTATTAACTTCCCTTAACACCTACCTAAGCCCCACTTGCCAAGTGAGTTACCCCATCAATCAAGAGTGTTTCCCAGCATAAGGCAGTGAAGTGGTTTCCAAGCAAAAAGGTTTGAAACTTTTACAAGCTCCTCCTCAATTAATAAGTCAAACTCCACATAAGTATGCATCCACCCTACTTGATATGTTAGGAATGACATGGGGAACGTGCCAGTACTCCAAGTTCAATCATAAAGTGGCCCCAAAGTCCATACATGATAGATGTGGAGTGTGGTGATGGAATCAAGGAAGGTGGAAGGTAAGTTTATAAAGTTTTTTCTTTTTGTTTGCATTAATAGTCTTTGTTGACTTTACCCCTCCCTTTGTGTAGGCTTGCGCCCATCTTAGGTGAGGAGGATGTGAGGTGGAGTTGGGACCCATGGGGTGTCCCATCTCCCTCCATCATGTTTTCCTTTTTAATTTATTTTAATTTGTTAATGTCTCCACACTTGAAAAGGGTTTAATGGGGAGTTAGGTATTAGTTTGAAGGACCCTTTTAAAATGAAGACTTTTTATGATATTTTAAGCACTCCCCCCACCCCACAAAAAAAAAAAAAAACCTTTATATTTAATATATAAATGGGAGAACATTTAGAGGAATATTCTTTGTAACTAAATTAGGGATTAAAAGTTTCCCCGTACATTTTCCAGAGAGCCTTTTTGGTTCTCTCAAATGTATGGGTGTTATGAAATTTCTATTCTCCTCCTTAGTGATGGGTTTCCTTTAGGATGTTTATGGTGACAAAATGTATTATTATTATTTAGCTCATTTTTCTTTGAGGATTGCTAATACAATATGGACTTTAAGTTTGTATCCAAGTTAGGAGTGATTATAGGTATTTTACACACATTACAATAATGGATATAATCCATTGATTTATCAAATTTCTACTAGGTAAAGTTTAAGGTACAAGGTCGAATTAATGTAATTTTTTTAACAGTGGCCCAAAACTTGTGAACTTAAATATGATTCATTTCAACTATAATTGAAATACTTCATACAACTAAATCCTTATAAAATGAACTTTTGAATACATTGCTTATAATTCAAGATTTCAAGAAAGAACAATGGAGTATGCAACTTGAAAACTATTCAAAACAAAACATATTGAAGGCAAGATATGATATACAATCCAATGAAAATTGAACACATGCTTGTTTATTTCCATACAATGACTACATTTTTATTTACAATAGTGGAGTCTACAATGTTTGAACCATTCCATGACCAATTCATCTTCAACATGAATGCACAATACGATAGATGGTATCACAATGGAGAAGTTGCCAACACAATGACATCAAGAACACCTTCAATGCTCCAATTTCAAAATTACTCCATCATAAGGCCAATCCAAAATCTATATTAAAAAAAAACATAACTAACCATGGAGTGCTCACCTCCCATCCTACGCCTTAAAAAGCCACCCACCGAGTTGGGAGAAACTATAACCGACCAGGTGACATTCAGAATTCAAACACCAAGACATAACTTGACATACAATTCCCATCCAAGGTATGTAATACAAGATTCATCTTGAACCTATGACAAGGGTAAATGTTGATCTTTCATGCATGAGAGACCCCTGCCAAAACATATAGAAACATGCCTCTTCCAAGGCTAGAACCTCACATAGATTCCCATTTTTTCATACTCCTTTTCTTTCCAAACAAAATCAATAAGTAGTGGCATGCAAGGGCTCATACACCTTGCATTTCATCCCTCTCCTTATCATGAGAAGAGAATTTGCACTAACATGAAGTCCAACTAACCCCTTCTCCTTATATGACCACTTCTACCCTATCTGAGGGTGAGTAATGCCAACACTCCCTTCATAATTTTTCCAACAAAATAAGGAAAAGAACATGAAAAGAAAAGCAAGTAAAAACTCGCAATACCCATCCTTCACATGATAAAAACACAAAACACAATTCCAAACATGCAAGATATTTACATACACACACAAGAAATGAACAAAATGAACATATCCATGGCAATGGAGAAACCTATCTTCATAAAGGTTATGGCAAGAATAAGTATTGAGATGAGCTTAATCCTTTCCTCCTTCCAATTCCAAAGCTTGACTTCTCTAAAAATGAAGAGTAGGTGAACACCCTCCAACTCTTCAAAGGGACTCTAAATAGCTTCTAAACTCACCCACCCAAAAATAGAAATAACTCCAACTTGACTCTAAGCTTCCTTTGGTTTCCCCACTTGCCCCTACCATAAAGGCAACCTCTTGGCAAGAGTGTAAACTTGGGTAACTTCGTGGAGATGATCCATTTTCACAACGAAGGGAAATTGAGATATTTTAGGGATCATAAATGTTGCTAGGGAAGTTTTAGAAGGGTGGAAAAGGTTCCTAACCCATACCCCTACCACTTGGACACTTGGATTACATTAAATTTGGCTTCTAGGATCAATTCATGACCTATACAAGTGGCTTGAAATATTTGATCTCCAAAATCCTAAGGATGTAACCTTTCCGCTACACTCTAATAAAGGGAAATTAATTTAGGTTACTAACTAAAATAGTCTTAGGTTAACAGGTTACATTGCCAACCCTAATTGACATGTCAATACACATATGCATATAATGAGTGTCAATAAGATTTAATTTTACATAACATTCAACACATCACAAAATACATAATGATACACATACATTCAGATTATGATACAAATTAAACACTTGACAACAAGGTTCGAATCACTTTATTGGATTCAACCTTGGTCTTACAGTTTGCACATAGGGTCGGTTATTTTTTCTCTAATTAATTCCATGGTTAAATTTCTTGCACACTCAATGCGAATATCAGTAGTTCAATAAAATCACATTTATATATTCAGTGGGAGGAGGGAGCTTCCATGACAAAGGGTGAATGGGTGGATGCCTCACTATTTGAAGAGGAGGGGGTGGTAATTGTAAGCATCGTAGGACAAGGCAGGGGATTTTGGTGTTGGACGATCACTCTACACTAACATTCACACACGAGGAGATAGCACGCTAGTTTAAGGAGTAGCAACATGATGCTTTTGGAGACAACAACATTAGCATACAACACCTTTTTGTTTCATTGTGTCTTTGGTGTTTTGTATTTGGTTTGGGCGGTTTATGTTTTTGGTAGGGTGTTAATACTCTGCAGCTCTTTGTAATGTTGAATGTATGGCCTTGGGACGGGTAGATATATGGTAGTAAGGTATATGGCCATACCTCAAATATTATTACCTCTCTTTTTAAATATTAATATAATACCAATAATGTTACCTATGAAAAAATCATATTTATATATATATATAAACCAAATTTACATAATCAATTAACTTAACATTCTATATTCTCATATTTATAACTTTTCCATTTCTACATTTGATAACACATAATTGTTCGCACACTTGAAATACCATATCATATTCATCAATTCAAATTTAAGATATTGAAATAATCATCATAGTGCATGTGTTTACCTAAAACATCATAAACATCATCAATAGAGCATATTGAACTATCTAAATGCATATAACCTAATCATCTTGGTACCATAATTAACATCATCATAATTATCTAATCTAATAATTTTCTATCACCTAGTTACGCAGATGTATCCTTAGAAAACACATGCAATGTTTACAATTTAAGCCATAATTTTGAGCAACCAAATAACTCATTACAATGCATAACCTTCTATACACGATACCCCAATAACCTTAACACATCACAATGTTCTTATAATATTTAAAATTAAGCTACTTAAGGGCACTTCTAGAGAGTTGGTAATATTTGTCTTCGAGTTTAAAATGATTCATAAGAAGGTACGCATTATGTTATATTATTGCAACAATCATCAAATCATTATATGTAAGATAGCCATAATCATCATAATGTCCTCTACATGGTTTCAAGACATAACCATGACAATAACATCACATAGTCATGCTCATATACCCATTCAAATATCTTATAAGGGGTTTACCAAGAGATTCATGTTTAAATTAGTGCATATGAGGAGGGGTCTTACATTGGAAACCCAAAGTTGAAAGAGATGCAAGTTGTTTTGAAGGAGGATTAGTGTCCAATTATGGTGCATCTATACAGTTGATTGGCACACTCAAGTGCTATGAGAATCCACCAATTAATTAGAGGAAACATATAAGATGTGAAGAGTTGCATTTTAAATAAAGGAGTTGTTTTAACATACTATCGGGCTTTCAAGTCTCAGCTTGTGAAAATGTTGTTAAAGCCATTCAAAATGAGATAATGTTTTACAAGTTCTTCATCAATGGAGGAAATCTGTCCATTCTCAAAGCATGAAAACCAATCCAATGGCTACAATGGTATTGTTTTGATTTCTTATTGTGGTGGGAAAGAGATGAATACAATTAATATTGTAGCTAATGAAAGATGGACTCCTCCACCCTGTTGTAGATGTGTGCAAGATGAGCATTGCCCACATAATTACTGTAATCAAAATAAAGAGACTCCATTATTGAATTATCATCCCAATTTTTCAGATGCCCACTTAATTTCTTGCAAGATATGATATATGGATTGCAGAGAAATGTGTTAATTTCCTAATGGGGTGTTGGTATGCGTTGGTTAATATAGATGAAAAGGTGTTGAACCCATTTTTCTTTCCAGTTTTCTCCTAAGTGCATAAGAAAATGAACAAATGTTTTAATTATCTTCCAATCTAAGTCGTTTGCAAAGTCCAGCATGAATATGTGCATATAGACATGAAATTGATACAAAATAAGGGAACAGTTATGCAACATAGACTTCCATGTGTCATTCCAACACAAGGGATCTATTTCTTTGCTTTCAAAAGGCAGTGTAAATAGTTTAAAGAAGCCATTTCTGAAATAGTTGGGGATGAGATTCCATATTAATAGCAAACACTAAGGAGAGAGTTGAACATGCCCAATGTCCACTCTAGCGATGGTCGTCCCTATGAAGGAGTTGCCTCAAACCTTCTCGTGAGATAATATGTTTTGAACTTTCATTAGTCACATGGAACTTGACCCCAACATGCATCTTGCAAGTAGTTGTGTGTCTTCCTTATAATGACATTGCAAATAGAGAGGTACATGGAGTCAGTTTGGTGCTAATTATTTGCAAAGGCCCGTCGTATCCATGTTGCAAGTTTTTACATAGTGGAGGAAAGGTGTTTGGAGGTGAGTCGGGCCATTGACATGCATGGATTTAAAGAAACCAATCCAAATACAGAAGAATCAAGGTACATTTATAATATTTTATTCTGAGCATATCCAATATTGTGGAATGAAGGAACATTGTTCTTTGTGTTTGTTTGCACCTTCTTTATAGTAAGGGACAAGGAAGACTTGTATGGGAAGCACTGTATTAATAATGATGATTGAATTCAAGTGCATATTAAAATAAGTTAATTTCATTTTGTCTTGCATTAGCTAGCAGATCGACTATTTTGGTGCTTTTAAGAAGAACACTCAAATGACAAATGTCAAAGCTAACTGACTCTTGGCAAAAAGACTCACACAGATGCTGGGCCCACGAGTCAATTAGGATAGATAGATAGATAGATATATAAAATTTTAATGTCCACGAGGCTAAAAATAGCCTATGGGATAGCAAGACAACTCAAGCAGACTTAAGTAACAATGTTTGTTGCTTGTGTAGGATGATGATGAGTCCACCCAATTGCTCAATGTACTCTTCGTTGAATAGGTTATGCCAAGAATTGTCACATATAGTGTTCGCAAATTTATCTCTACTACTCTTGTAGGCTTCACATTCTAAAATAAAGTGTTGTTCAGTTTCCACTTTCCCAGAATTGCAGAATCTGCAAATTCTTTCTTCCCAAGCCTCCTTTGGCCTCTTCCAACGTCTAGTCTCACAACGAAGTTGGCGAGAGTTGGTTCTCAGCTGAGCAATAAGAATTTTAGCTCTCCAAAAAATGTTGGCTCCTATGTATGCTTTTTGGAGTTGATCACAAGCGGGGTTGAACTCATTTATATAATATAATTTCTTCCTTCTGATCTCGCTTCTCCAATTTCTCTTGTAGAATTTCTCCATGAAAAAGACCTTTATTTTTGTAGTATTTGTGGGGCACATATTGAATTGAATATTCCATTTACTCATCCATTTGATGTTTTGTTGCATCCATGTCCTTTTTCGCTGACATAGTGTGTCACTAAAGACCACTTTAGGCCATCTATCCTCTTCCATTTTTTCGATTCTTTTTAGATAACTTAGAAGGCAAACCATAGCAAGTGCCTCAATAGGAGCAGCCCCCATTTCACTTAGCATGATATCATATGGAACAGTGCTTTTGATTTTAAACTTGCTTGTGATCAAGCGCTTTTCGATTCCTTCGATTTGTTTCCATTGTGCTATAGTAGTGTTGTTGGCCCATAATTCACACCCGTAAAGAACAACTAGCAGCACAAGAAGACCGAACAAGGTTTGAATAGTTTTCCAATCCCACAACTCTGCTTCACGGCACCTATTCTGAAGAGCATAAAAAGCCTTCCACCCACCTAATATCCTTTTATACCTGCAGCTAGACCAGCTTAGTTTTTTGTTGAAATCGATGCCAAGGTATTTATACTCCGCAACTTCTTCAAGAACACTTCCATTGTAATAAAATTCATGTTGGTGTTGTTTTTTATTATTAGAGAAAATCATAACCTTAGTCTTGCTGATATTGACTTGCATCCCCATCATTCCGCAAAAGCGCTCAAGAGAAGATAGATGATCTTGCAAACCATAGGCAGATTTGGCAATTAAAATGAGATCGTCCGCATATAGGAGTAGCTTTATAACAAATTCACCTAGCTGAATGCCTTCACCCTTTTGCATGTTTAACCACTCTTCCAGTTTTTCAATATATAAACCAAACAAAGTAGGAGATAAAGGGAAGCCCTGTTCGACCCCGATATCGCTCCTAAAACATTCTGAAATGCCATCTGAAGTTCTGATTTTAACTTTCACCTCTTCGTACATCCTATGAACAGCAGCTCTGAGATGCATAGGAATCCCCAATTCTTCCATCCTAAACCAAAGCTTGTCTCTCGGGACGATGTCAAAAGCCTTTTTAAAGTCGACAAAGCAACAAAATACCTCTTCCTTTTTCTCCCATTCTTTTTCAATAATGTGTCTCAAAGTGACACAATGATCCACTGTCGAGTGCTTTGGCCTGAAACCAGCTTGCCCTTAAGCACGTTTATGGTTTTCTTCTGCCCATTTGCTGATCCTAGTTTCTATCATGTTGCCAAAAAGTGTAGCAAAGAGGGGATTGATCATTATAGTCCTGTAGTTGGAGGGATTGTTAACATCACCACTCTTAAAAAGTGGTATTGCAAGGCTGATTGTCCAATCTTTCGGAAACCCTTCTTGGCAAATTTTGTTGAAAATTTCAGTGATGTGCAGTGCAAGAGTTTTCATACCCCACTTCAAATATTCTGCTTGGAGCGCAACAAGATCTTTTGCTTTACCTCCACCTAACTTCTTAATCCCTGCCTCTATCTCTTGCACAGTGAAAAGATTTGTATCATCATTGACCAAAGGTGGCTGTCCCACTCCACCCTCTTGTTCATAAAGTTTCTTAGCATATTCAAACCATTGGGTGGCAGTGATATTATTATTTTCAGTTTGTTTTCTCCTTGGTTGGAGTTCTTTCCAAAAACGTTTGGGGTTATTTCTGCCCAAGAAAATTAACTCCTCTCTCCTTGTGAACATAAAATCAGTTTTTTTCTTCTTTAGGATCTGTTTGTAGGCCTTAATGTCAAGGTTAGTTTTATTTGACTCCCTTAGGTTTCTTCTAGCCCTCTTGCATTCGTTATCAAACCAAGCATTGGCTAGAAAACAATTAGTTTTAGATTTTCTATTTTTTGCTCTCTTGCATTTTGAAAGAGCCTCATGAATCAAATTTGATAAATCATAACATTTAACACCATATTTATACATAGGGTGTCCCATACAAAGTTCCTCAAGAGTAGTTCTGAAAGTGTTACTGTTTTCTGAAGTTAACAAAATTCTGCCCTGAGAAGGGGGGTATTGAGGGCCTTGGGTTTTTGCTCCAAACTGCCTATCCTTTGCCCAATACAAATTTACATACAACGGTCTATGATCTGATTTGAGATCCCAAATGTGTTCTCTAATTGCAACTTCTTCAATATTTTCATACAAATTTTGCAAACAAATTACATAATCTACCACACTTGCCCCGTTGTATGTGTTGCAAGTGAAAGTGCCTAACTTAGCCCATCTAGCCAAACCATTACAAATTATGAGATCAAATGTGCCACATAGAGTGATCAATTCTTCCCCAAAATGATTGCAGCCTTTAGCATCTTCGGATATTCTTTCTTCTGTGAGCCAAATAGGGTTATCATTTACTTTGGAGTTGAAAATACTTGCTTGCCAATTTGTTGTCCTAGCATTGAAATCTCCAACAAGAAGAACATCCCCATGCTGCGAAAAAATAGCAACATCTTTCTTTAACGCAGCATAGGGGTCATTGTGATCTAAGCCACACTTTTTATAAGTTTTAGATACTTGTGGAGCAAAGTAACAAGCTACAATCCTGATAAGAGTGTTATTTTCCACAATTTTGAGCCATATAAATTGTTTATTAGAATCAGTCTTTTCCAACTGAATGACACGACCTTCCCTTTCTTTTACTAGAACCATTATACCTCCATAACCTTTACCATTTCCCACTACCTCATTCCACACTACCATCTTCCAGTAGCCTTCAAACAATGGGGTCTTACATCCCTCATGCTCATGTGTCTCTATGAGACAAATAATGTCTTTGCCTTCCGCAATAGGTCCTAACCCAGGCCCACGTCTCCATGGATAACCTCTGCAATTTCAACAAACTAAACTTAAGGACGCCTGGGTTAAGTTTGATTGCTATTTGTTTTGATGTGAAAGACTCGAAGTTGAGTTATTATCGCTAAGCGTGATTGCTGATCTTGTTGTATCGCTGCATGCTAATGTGTTTGTTGTCACACCTTTGTTGCCTTCTTGCTGCCCTTCATTGGAGTGGTAGCCAAAATGAGCAATAATTGCTTTTCCCTTGAACATCCAAGCTCTTTTGCCTTCATTTCTAGCTGTTCTGATTTTTTCCATTTCCATTCTTCTTTCTACTTGTTGTCTCATGGTTAAATCCTCCTCTATAACAAAGCGAGAACCCCTCAAGAGCTATTTTTTGTTAAGTAAATTTTGTTTGTCGCTAATGCTAGGCATGACTACCTTGATTGGCCTATTTCTCTCAGCTTGTGGTTTGCCAACCCTCCAAGCTTGACAGATTTGTCCTTGCCACGACAACGCATCTTGTAAGAAATCCTTCGTTAAGTCGAGGGTGTGTTCGCCTTCCCCATAATCTTTTATCCCTTTGATAATTATATTGGATGCCCTGCGCTGCCTTTCCTTGACCTCTCTGTCTTGTGTGTTCACACGAATCTTTGCCTCTTCTCTTGCCATATCAAGGTGTTTGTTGTTTTTGTCCCAAGTTTTGGTGACTTATGAAAAACTTCTCCTCTCCTCTTCAACCCCTACCTTTCCCAACGAATTAGTGTGAAAAATCGGTCTCTCCTTATAATGAGATGACTCGATATTTGTTGTGACCTTGTTTGTTTCCAGTGTAGCATTCAGATTTTTCCATTCATCCTTCATGTTCTGCTATTCAAGCTTCCCTACTAAAAGTGTTTCTTGCAGCGTTGAGATTTGAGCTTTTAAAATGTTGTTATTATCTGCAAGAGTTTTATTTGCTGCAATTAACACCTGCATATTACGATAACTTTCTTGTTCCTTAGCCTCTAGGAGTTCCAACCTCCTCTTGGCCCTCAATAGTTCTTGCACATAAAGATCCGGGCACCATGCGAGAGGTGTGGAGGTAGGGCTGTAAGTGACAGAATCAATAAAGTTGCTGCTACCACGCAAATGACTGTCACCATCTAAGTGTGGAGGGGGGTACATTTTGACAACATCTTTTTGTTTCTTCTCTAGTTTATGCAATCTCTGCCTGTGTTTCTGCTTTTCATGTGACCCTTTCAAGCGAGCAAGTCTACGTTTTAAAATGCCCTTGAACTGTTTAACATTGACCCAAATATATTTCCCTGTCTTGCCAAGTGATGCCATTTTGACTTGATCTAAATGGTTAGTTTCAAAGTGCACCAGAATTTCTTGACCGTTTTTTACCAATGGTATGGTTTGTTTTCCCAATGCTTGCATATCCACCGTTTGTTTTTCCATTGTTTGTGTATCCACAATTTGTTTTTCCATTGATCAAAGGAAAGAAGGACGAAACAAAACTAACAAGAGCAAATATATAAAACAAAAAAAAAAGTCGAAAAGTGCACCTGGAAACCCTGGCTTAAAAGCCTACCCCTATCTTGCTGTGGATTGGGCCCAGCCGTTGTTTTTCCCTTGGAAACGAGCCTGTCTGAAATCTGAGCCTGTCTGGTATTGTATCTGCTGCCTAGTCCCACAGTGATGTCCTGGTTCCACTGTGCCGTTACCTGCTTAGTGCCCTGTCTTTTCTGCCCTTATTTTTTCAAAAAACACTCCAAAAAACCAATTACCGAACCAAATTTTTCACCAGAAAACCAATCCACAAACATTGATGATGAAAAATGTACACACGCTCAAATCCACAAACATTGAGCAACATTTGCATAGATTTCATGTGTCGCCTATTACCAATACTATTTCCTGTTCATTGTGTTAGGTATTTTCGGGTCACGGCTCTGTGGGCTTTGGCGCGTTTGAAGAAATGGCTCCTTTGTAAAAATGTGGGGTCGCAAGGATGTGCCGCAATCCTTTTCTCTAAGGTTACTTTCTGCAGCTTCCCCTGTTACTCCGTCATGTCCGTGAGAATGGGCTGGTCCCTGAAACGCTAACCCGTCCCTGCAATTTCCTGAAAAAAGATCCCGAAAAGTGGGTTGTGTAAGATAATGCGGAATGAACACCGTTTTGTTTGTGTTCCATTATTGTTGTTAAATGTCTGGTCCAACGTAATGTTATCGACCAAGCTAAAAGTAGAGTAAATTTTGGCGACCATAATGCAATGAGGACTGTTGACCCAATGGATACCATGAGGCCACATGGCACTATTCTGAAAGTGCACGACTTCACATGGATGAATTTGTGATTGGAAAAACAAGTTGCAAGGATGCATGTTCATCAATTCAAGAGTTCGCCAATTAAAGTCTACAGTTAGTAGGAGTTGTAAGGTGACGCCCAATGCTTGAGAGAAACTTCTCCATGGTTTATGGCGGTCAATGGTTAGAGATCTCGATGTTGCACTAATCACTAGTGATTAGTCGTAATGTCGTAGTGGTTAGGTAAAGGTTAAGGCTAAGGGTTTTGATGCTGCAACAAACTTGAGCACAATTTATGCACACTATGAGCGGGGCTAGCCTACAAGCTTGTAAAGCTGCACGATTGAGACACATGGTAGAGGTGCTAACATGGACCTAAGGTGGCAATAAAATGTTCTAAGAAAGTTAGTCAACAAGGTTTGACCATATTGGAGGGAATCTAGTTTTCAAAACAAAATACTGTATTTCTTCCTCATTTGATGCACATGTTGAGAAGTTGAGAAAATTTTTAATGACCTTGTTGTTTATTAAAAAGTTCAAACTTAAGAATAAATTGAGATATTTTCAATATTTCAAGACCTTGTTCAAACTTAAGAATAAATTGAGATATTTTCAATATTTCAAGACCTTGTTCATTATGCAAATATGTAAGTTCAAATAGATGCCTAGGGCATGTTTTTTTATCCAAATATACAAGTATCATATATCATCAAAAAGGTCTTGAAGCAAAGATTCTATTCTTGTAGTTAAAAAAATGCATGTCTTAGTGGGTAAAATTTATTCTCATATTTGTAAAATATGGCCCTTCTCAAACATATTTTCTTATTTTTGCCATGGAGCTTTAAGTTCAGTTTTTGAGGAAATAGTTATGTGGAATTGTCCCAAATTTAGCAGGACTGTTCCTAGTAGTGATATTTCATTTTTGGAGTTGTCTAGTGTGGTTTTTGGAACAAGTTTTGGTAGCAGATTTGGCTCCTTTCAAGGAGTTATTTTCTTCATCATTTGGGGATATTTTGATCATTTTGTTGAGCCAAATGACAGGGATTTGATTCTTAGTTGAAGGAGGAGAGATGAGAGAAGTTTTAAAACAACATTAGATGGAGTTTGAAGAGAACATTTGGCACTTTTAGATTAGATCTGACCCTCTTTCTCGTTCTATATCTCCTCTTTCTTTCTCATTGTATAGGGTTGTTTCTAACCTATTGAGAAAGTTCTACAACCATGATTCCACCGCTATTTAGAATTTTATTTCTATATGAACAACATATTGTCTATCTCTTAGGGAAAAATAATGAAGTGATAGCTATAGTTCTAGTTCCTTTTGTGTTTCTCTTGAGTTATTATATGCATCACGATGTATTTAGTTTCAAAGAAATGAATACAAAGCAACATTGAGAGTGTTTTCATATTAAATCTTGTCTCCTATCTTTGTTTTGTGCCATTTTTTTAATATGTGGATAAAGAACCCATATCTCAATTGCAACTTGTTTGAGTTGTATTATATTATATGTTTTGTTTTATAATCAAAGAATCAAGTAAATGCTTAGTATACTTTGACAGGGTTGTAGATCTTATGGAAGGATTTTGATGAGTAGAAGATTCATTGTGAAAGTCAATGTCTCATTTACAAAGTAAATGGATTTATCATAAAGATCATTGTGTATTTCTTGATTTGAGTAACACCAATAGATAGGGCATTGATCTCAGCTAGGAGATTCGATCTCTTTGTTGTTTTAGGTATGGGTTATGCTAAAATATTTATAATCAAAGTGACCATTTCCCTTTTATGTTGTAGAGATGAAAGGAAGACCCTCATTTAGTTTGTGAATCTCTAGGTTATGTAACTAGCTATTGCATACCTATTGTATTGCATAAGTATAGATGAATTGAGGTATTATATTTTTTGTCTAGGTTCAAATTTAAGTTTTAGCACTGGTGACATTAATGAATCTAAGGTATCCCACCTAGATTTAGTAGAGCCTGAAGTGTAGAAGGAAAAATGCCTTATAGTTGGCTTACGTTCCATTCAAATGCATCCATCATAGGAATTAGCTACCCATAGATGTATTTTGTTTCAGTTGCTTGGTTATTTAAACACTATTAAATTCAGAGCCAACAACACCTTTACACATATTTAATATTTTTGCACATTCAACAACTAATATGTTCCTTTCATTGGGAATAGAGGAGCAATTTGAATGACAAAAAGGCAATTCCCTATGTGTGCACGCACCCATTCTGGCATTGCACTAGCTTCCATTCTCCTACATGCATTGTCCTTTTCTATAGGCTCTGGCCCTACAGAGAAGATTAGAGCATTTGATGTGGTTGATGGGTTCTTTTTTCGTAGGTCTAAATGTGTTACGGGCGTCATTGTTTTGTTGGGTGATGTTGATTGTCTAACCCCTTCCCTTCGTGTGGAAACAAGTGTTGGGAAGGGCTATATGCATTTTTCTTATGAGCATAATTTTTTTCAAGAGGGGATTCAGAGTGGGTCACTTCTCTCTCATTTAGCTATGGATGAAGCAATTTTGTGGGAGGATATGGCATGGAAAGAGGTTATTGAGGGGGTTTGAGGGTATGACTAGATGTAACAATGGGGGTTCAAGAGATGTTACTAAGCTCAGAGTTTCCAAACCTTTTCCTACATGTACCCCTATTTCAATCATATTGGACAAAGATGTTGTTTCAAAAAGTGAGCAACAAATTGCTTCCTTTGAGGTGGATATGATTATTGGTCATTATAGGGGCTTTCAACCCTCTCTGAAGGAGCTCCACTCTGGGATCTCTAATCATTGGAATCCATATATCACTAATTTTGTCTAGATCTTTCCTCTGGTAAGAGGTTTTTTATTGCTAGATTTAAAAATGTGGATGATAGAAGAACCATTCTATGTGATTGTTTCTTCGCATTGGAAAATTGTTTCCCTCTAATGATAAAACCTTTTCATAAGGATTTCAACTATGCCATTGAATCTTTCTGCAAAATTCCTACCTAGATACATCATCTTTGGCATGATCCTATCCTTGAGGAAGTTGGTGAGGCTTTAGGTAGTTTGTTAATGGTGGATTAAGAATCTTTTGATATATTGTATTTTATCAATGCTTGCAATATTATTTATATAGATTCTTCCAAAGGCCTTTTGAAAAAGATCAAACTATGTAGCCATATTGGCTCTTGGATCCAATCTTTGGATTATGAAGGTCTTCCATTTAGATGCAGAAAATGCTTTAATATTGGGCATGTTGTGGTGAAGTGTGAAGGTGATAAAATTAAATCTAAGAAACCCTCTTCATGGTGGAAGTGTGTTTTTTTGCAATATTATACAGTGGTTAGAAAGCCTGCAACTGATGGGGAAGTCCCCTTAGATGATACTATTTTTATTCAATGAGAAGATGGTGTGGACGTCCCTTCTCCTAGTAACACTACTTCCAGTCTGATGAATGTTGTTGTTGTGGTCCCTCCCACGGCTGGCTCTATTTGCATTGTATCTAGTATTTCTTCTATTGCTCATGCTAGCCAGGTTAAGAATATTGATAGTGTTGGCTTAGTTGAGCATTGAATTATTGCATCTATAATGGCTTCCTGGGGAAAGATTAATGATGTTGGACCTTTCCAAAATGGTTATTTGATATATAGATATGATGTTGGTGGTCTTGCTTCTATTGGCCCTATCATTAATGGTGTTGGTTCTAACAGTTTTGTTGATTCTTTGGCCTAACACTAAGTGGAAACCAAGATTGAAGAGGGATGGGTTATGGTCAATGGAAAGCATTCAAAAAAAATTCCTTCTCATTTTTCTCCTAACACCCACACATTGGTGGTTAAGGGAAAATCTTAAATCTATTGTCTTTTTCTTTTTATAGGGTTATCAAATTATTTATTGTTTATCTTTTCCTTGATCACTAGTTCATATTGGTGGGGGTTGTGAGTTGTTCGGCACCTCCTTTTTCTATCTTTGTTTTATTGTGTCTTTTCCCTATTACTTTTTGAAGAGCATATTGTATATCTTTTGGCTCGGTTTGCAGGTTGTTCAGCTTTGAACCTTCTTTGTATTTAGGTTTTAAGGCCCCTTGAAAACTTGTTTTGCTTAATAAAAAACCAATATATTCCTTATTTCTTCAATGCTATTTTGTTGAGTCCTCCCAAGAGTAGAAATCTATCTCTTGATTCCTTGTTCTTCACAATAGGAAATGAACTCATGGGAGCTAAACTCACCACCTCTATACAATCTTAGACATTTAAGGTTCTCACCAATCACTTTCTCCACTCTAGATTTATATATCTTGAACATGTGAAATGCTTCTAATTTGTCCTTACAAAATACAACCCACATCATTCTAGAAAAGTACTCAATAAAGAATAGAAAGTACTTATCAACATTATAGATTCTAGTTCTTATAGCGCCACACAAGTTGGTTTGTACCAAATCCAAGATACCTTCAGAAGAGTATGACTTACTAATGAAGCTAGAACTTGTTAACTTGTCCAACTAACAATCTTTACACCTCACATTATCCAGTTTGACTAAATTTGGAAATGCCCTTACAATTTTTATCCTAGTCACTTTAATTAGTCTATCAAAATTAACACGATAGAACCTTTTATACCACATCCAACCATTCTCAACCTAAGCAACTAGAAAAATTATAATAGCAGTGTTAAGATGGAACAAGTTACCTTTTCTCAGTTCACTCATAGCAATCAAATCTCTTGATTAACCAAGAATCTTGCATGCATCTCTATCAACTCTAGGACACATCCTTTATTATTCAATTGTGCACCACTTAGAAAATTGTATTTCAAACCCTCAACCTAATAAACATCATCATAATTTTTTTGTTATTCAATGCAATAGAACCCTATGTGATCTAAGCTAGAGCATTAAAAAAATCTAAGCTATGCAGTATGTCATGATGCAAGAAAAATGAAGATTAAGCTAAGAATGCAAGAATTCTACAAGTGCCCCAAGTGCTCCAAAATCACCAAGAAAACTTGCAACATAGCATTAGCATAAATGAGAATGGATTGAGAGTGTGAGGAGAGGGCCAACTTTTAAAGAAAAATAGATGGTAGAGATTAAGAGGCAAAATCAAGGGTGGAGAATGAGCCTTCAGTGATCCATGTGCACAAGAATCTCACCTAAACAAGATCAACAAATATGTTTAAGAGGAAATGTATGTAAGGAAGAGAATAAAGATTCTACCCACCTTGGAAATTGTACACCCCAGGTGAGACAAAAATTCTTTTCCTTTTATTTTTAAAATAGGAATAATGATTTTCATGTGCACACTTCGGATAAGTGAGAATTTGGGGACTTTATTTAATTAAAAGAGAAAAAGTTCTTTCAATTAAATAAAAGACTTAGGATAAAGTGGTCAAACCATAAGTTATAATCAAATAAATAACAAAGTGATGATTTGATCAAAGAATAAATAATGGATAAATTATGTGAAATTGCTAGAAAGGGGGCTCATAATTTAGATGACAATTTTTGGGTGATTGCATTCCCTACCATCTGTGGTTCCTGTGATCTCTCAACTAGTTGAGGACTCTACCATTGAGCCAAATATACTTGTATAGCTCCTACATCTACTAACCCACCAAACCAGTCCCACGCTTATGGCTACATAAGTTACCACTCCCCCAACCCATCTCTCCTCAACCTCGACCCATACATTTTAGTCGGCTCATGTGTCATGCATTGGTACCACACATGATTAGCTAGAATATCTTATGGCCAACCAAACTAGTTCAACACCCTATCTTGGCAGTATTGCTCCACTATGTAATCCCAACAACCAAAAACAATCCTTGGTGTTATAGTGTAGGGAAGTTGCAGCAAATCCTCAAGCCATAGACCTAACCCCATATAAGGCGTCCATATAATTACTCTAATCTCGTAAAAAATAACCCTCCAATAGTCTAGGTCATCTATGTGGTGGTAGGTCAAGGGATTTCCCAACTACATTCCATCGACTCATCTCTCCACCTATCCCACCAAACAACTAACCTGATCAGTGCAATATGATCCCAAACCCACATCTAGAAGAGCATCACAAATCTAATACTCCTCCCCAAAGGTGCCTAACCATAAATTACAATCTAGTGGATGTATTTGTACAACTCTACCAACATCAAGGCACCCCATGTTGTTGAGATGCCTACATCGATAATCTGTAGTAGGTGAGGATCAAACCAAGTGTCATGCTCACCCCACCTATGTTTGGGGCAAGGTACCCTAACACCAATCCACACGCATAGAAATATACGTGTTTAGCTGATGTTGCATCAAGGTTCTAATCTAAGGAAAATTGACCCTGTTAAATCTTGAATGGTACACCAGGACCTACTAGCATCTGCATGACCTACTCTCCACTCATGTCTCAGGACATAAGGACCTTAGTACCTTGCACATGAAATCTAAAAATCATATATACATCCTCTAAAGTAACTTTCATCTCCCCTATAGGGATATGTAATATGATAGTCTCATAGTGTCATCTCTTACATAAAGTTGTAACCATGGCCATGTATGTTCACTTATGGGGTTTTCATGCAAGATACACCATATTGATTGCATCAACTTGTGCCCACTCAATAGGTTGAAAGTGCTCTATGACTTGCAAAATTGTCACCTATCTCTCTCATGACACACGTGTATATATCAACCACTCCATCTGCAAACATAACACTGTGAATCTTTTCCTAAGTTGCTCAAACACCTAACTAGCTACACAACCATCTGATTCCAAAGCTCAAACCCCCCAACACCCAACCTAACCATTTACAAACCTTAACCCATAACAGCATAGAACTACCCATGATCTTGCATAATCATCTTTGTGATCAACACAAATACATGAATATAGATGATCATTCTTATCTCCCAGTGCAATCAAAATAATCATTGAAATTTTGAGCACACAATATAGAAAAAATAAACATCACCCAAACATTGAAGTCAATGAAGAATTGTAACTGACAGAGAGAGAAAATTTATTACTTAAAAATAAGGCCAACATTAATACAACACAGCTAGAATGCTCTTTTATCTTTCAAACGACCAAGATGATGGAGTCTAATAATTCCTAAAAAAATGAATATGAACTTTGGGTTATCGAACAGACACGATATTTCAGTTATCTTTATTGAGAGATACCATTGTTGCATTATAGATGCAAAACCAAAGCACATATCTTTATCGACCATCACTAATCTATTATATACTACTTGATTGCATGGAGATCAAGAATCCAATGTTCACATTTGATGAGATAACACAAAGATATAACAGAAATCACATATGACTTCCATATGCAAAAGCCTATTCACTTTCTATAGTCAAAACCTCCATATGCATGCATCTCTTGACTCTCTGCCTTTAGAAAATATTATCTCATATATTGTCTCCACCCATGATGAATGGCCATAATGCACAATCCTGATAATGAGACTCTACAGAGATTAATATCTTTCATGGAATTAAACTAAAGAAAGATAAAAATCACATTTAACTTTAGATAAATTCTTTTATTGTTGTTATTAATCCTACTCGGATACCATGTTAAGATTTTAGTCCAGAAATTAATGATAAACATCAATAAGAAGGAGCCAAATAGATAAAAGAGACACACAAAAATATCCTGGGAGAACCCTTCTAAAGTGAAGGGGAAAACCCAACCACCTAAGAAAAGATGACTTTATTGATAATAAAATATTCAAGTGTACAATGTCTTTTTCTTGATGCGATATATATAACATAATGAGAGACTCTTCACATTCCAACTAAAGGTGTCTACAACTCTTTATTTTAAAAACAACTCTTTATTTTCATGCCTCAACATATGTTGTATGGCACATGTCATTGTATTTAATATTACAATTCATTATAAATGCCCTTTTCAGTCGAAGGTGACCATAACAATAATAGCATTCATATTTCTAGAGATAAATATATCCATCACAACTAAAATTTCCAACACCCTACTAGATGTTCCTAAATTAGTAATCCCATCTCTAAAAAAATTCCAATTACAAACAATGATCTAGTGATGGTAGATCTTTGTTCTCTATGCTTCAACAATGATATCAACCTGGACTTTTCATGTAATATAACAAATGTATTTATTAATCACTTAATTCAAAAGTCCTTTCAAAGACATTCCACACATGTCTAAGATTTATTAGTGGTCTGCTATTGTCACATCTGCTAAGACATTTAATTCTCAGTTTGTACTTTCCAAGTACTCCATCATTTTGCATCCTTCAAAACCCATATGTTGGGAAACAACGATCAATCTCTTTTTTGCCCAAGACTTCACCATTTCGAAGCTCTCAAGTTTCCTACCAGTGATTGCGCAAAAATTTGCTACTTGGCAAGCCTGTATGATCTTACTTGCAAAATCATGATAATGCATAGTCATCTTTGGATGACTATGAAATAGCAAAAAATGTTATATTACAGGCAACTGATTCTCTCTCCTCGAAATTGCAAAAATCTTAGTAGGCTCTTTAGTAAAGATTAGAAGATTATCACATTGCACATTTTCCTATCACTTGAACTTATCTTAACCTTATTAGACTTTATGTAATGAAAAGTGTATAAGTGGTATATTTCTACATAAAAATAATGAATTTCACGAGCCTTGATTGATCCCAACTTCTTACATCGTAAGAGCATTCATCTTTATCATTCCCCAACTTGGACAGAAATTGTGGTGTGAAAGCAACCTCTAGAATTTCAAATTTAAATTTCAAAGTCATGTTCATTTCCTCCTCTTCTATTGACCGTTGTTTTTTGACTTGAGCACACATTATTTCAAAATGTAATATAATACAAGATGTTTTATAAAAGGGAAAAATCTAATTTATTTTAGTACATTGATATGTTTAGTACTTAGAATGTGGAATAAAAAAACTTTATGCACAATTTTGCATTATACTAAAACATTGACCTAATACCAAAATTTGTAGATGTGATAATACCTAAACATAATGCATAGTTGTTTATTATGTCGAGAGGCATCTACAATGGCAAAAAGCATTCCCAGCACGGGAATATGTTGATAGAATTTTCCATGTAAATAAAAAAGAATGTGTTGTAGTTACAAAAGTGGTGGTAGAAGGCTGCTCAAAATAAAATAAAAATAAAATGTGTTGAAAAGCAGTGGCGGAAGGTTGTTCGTTATTACAATTGAAATGAATAGTCACATTTGTCTTGAATTACAAATTTCATTAGATTACAATGCTTGGAGATATGAATCGCAAGGAGAAAATGAAATGCATGCAGAATATGAAATGTATAGAAATGGAAATGAAGAGGAAGATGCCTCATGTACTTGTAATCCCATTCCCTTGATAGGTTGATATGATTCATATCTTGGATAGGTTCATACAATTCATTTATTGGATTTCCATTACCTACCAACTGTTGAATGCAAGAGAAGGAGACTAATGGTATAGGGAGACTAATGTTATGCTAGTTAATGAATCGACTAATGCCTGAAGCTTCTATATATGTGAAGTTCTCCATCGGCATTTTCCATTTCTCAACTTTCGGCATTAATTTTTTTCTACGGGTTTGTTGTTTGAAAATTATTTGTTTACTTATTCTTAATGTTGTTTTTAGAAAGTGTATTCCATTCTGCATAATCTTATTGTGTTTTCTTCCATATTCATGGTAGTGTAGAAGAGAGTTGGTATTGAATCACTGATCAACATAAGCAAGAGGAGAAGATTGTGTTTGGAGGTATAGTATACATTCCAATGACAGTTCCATATTTTTAAAAGAAATTGTTGTTAGTTTATTGAAATAAATGTTACAAAATTTAAAACAAAATGAAACTGTAAAACAACAAAGTGTCCATAATTGCGTCATCCTTCACATGAGTAGTATGTTAGCCATTACTGTTAAATATCTTAATTAGTGTTGCTCACTTCTCAAAATTCTCTACTCACACAATTCCATTCAATTCTCTTGTTGACACACACATCACAAGGCCTTGTGAAAAAGAAACAACGAATATGGGTGCATTTGAGTCACCCTAGTAGCTAATGTCGAGAAAAAAAAGAGGCAATTTTGGATACAATCCATCTTTATTCTCCTACTAAGGTCATCCATGGAGGCCAAAGCGCTTGTACATCATCCCCTGCAATGTTTTCCTAACAAGTAATTATTGCTACCTTGCCAAATCTCCTTTGCTTGTAATGTAATTTCAACATTCTTCAGTGCTAAATATAAGTTTCAACCTAGGAAACTGATAGTTGTGGCCTATTTTGGATAGTCCACCAGTCACGATCATATCTAATCAGGGTGCTTGTGCATATCCTTGGAAATTATATTATAGGGGACATTAATGCTCATTGTAGGCTTTGGTTTATAATTTAATGTATTTTTATGTATAAGTGGACATAGTTGAATATGTTTTGTCAGTGTTGAATAATCTTTATCCTTTTATTGTACGCTCAATTATCCTTCTTAGTTTTAAAAATAAAAATACATGTATACACATGTACTAATATTATTATTTTTTAGTCTTTTTAATATCTTTTCAAAAATCACGTAAAAAAACTTTAAATCCTAATAAAAAAATATTTAAATTTAAATTTACAGAGTATGAATGTTTAATAATTAATTTAATAAGAAATAATAAAAATAACAGGTAATGCTAAGTTTTGAAATTTATATTTTTAACTAGAATGAAAATAAAAGCTTCATTTTTTAAGAGCTATATAAGGACATAGTTTTGTATCAAATCAGAATGTTTGATTTTAAAGATATCACATCCACTTAATTATAAATTTAAATTGTAAAAAGTCATTTTAAAGAGGAATTAAACTATTTGGTTGAAAGAAATTGTAGCTAGACAATTAGAAATGTTTGTTATTGAATTTAATTATTCAGTTGTAATATAGTTATTTACAATTTTATATTATGTTGTGCTTTACAAAAATTTAGTAATAGATTACATTTATTTATTATATATTATTATTTTTATATTATATTTTGAGTTTTATGGATTCTATGAAAAATTAATCATGAGATTAAATCAAAGCATTAAATAGAATGTTACTTTAAAATTCAAAAACTTATTTAGAAACATTCTATTCTAATTCTATAGATATTTTGGCATTTAAATTTTTCTTCATGCTAGAATTATATGTTAACTTTTTTTTTAAATTGTATATTATTATTAGATTTATTATGAAATTTTAAATTTTAATTTAATTTTTTTTATTGTAATCATATTTCAATTAATGTTAGATTAGATTAACCTTTTAATATTGTTATACAAGTCATTTTATAGTTATTTTAAAATTATTAATTGAAAACTCTATTTCATTATATTCATATTTAAGGAAGGTAGAATGAAGGAACTGATTGGCATGAAGGTAGAAATATGCTCCTTTGAATAGGGGTATCATGACACCTGGTTTGAGGGCACAATCATTGGCATTGTGCCAAATACATACGATCCAACCTTTTATTTTTATTATGATAATTTCATTACAGACAAGTTGACTAGAGTACCACTTGTTCAAGAGGTTACAGTGTAATGTATTAGACCCCTATCACCCGCAATTCCATTACTGCATGATATATTTGTGGGGGACTCTGTTGAAGTTAGAGAGAATGATTGTTGGTGGCGAGGGATTGTGGAGGCTATATTTAAAACCCCATTGAGCTGTGAAGTTTTTTGTGAAGTGTATTTTCTTGATACTATAACATTAAAACCATATTCACTTTCGAACTTGCAACCAGGGTTTGACTGGATAGAAGGCCAATGGAGGCCTCGGCAATGGAATTGATTAATTTTTTTACCTTTCTATGTTCAAATGCATTACCTTACAAAGATATATCATTTCTTATTATCATTATTTTTGTATTGTAGATGAGATAATACTTATTGGATTTTATGAATATGTAATTGTTCTCTATACAAATAAAAGTTCTCTTTCATGTTCTTACATTTGTGAATCACTCATATTTTTCTACATTATAAGTTGATTTTATAATATTCTTTATCTTAGTGTACATTTTTTTCTTCATAAACTTATGTTATCTTAAATAATTAAATACAAATAAGGATCACATTTAGCTACATATTTCATGTACAATATTTAACTGCTTTTTTCAATATCAATACAACACCTACAAACATTCATTAGTTTAAAGTATTTGTTTAATTTATAATCTAATTTATTACTTCATAAAACTATGCTCTTAATTTATTTTCCTAAGTTTAATCTATTTCCACCTAATTAGCTATGGTGAGACCAAGGTTAACCTTTCAATCAGAGGAGTAGAGAAGAGAACACGAAAGGGAATATCATAGACAATATCAAAGAGACTATCGTAGACATCAACAGGAACAAATGACAAAAAGCCAAAGACAAGAACAAAGGACAAGGCATAACCAATTAGATAGTGAGAGGCGTATTAGAAGAAGGGCTGAACAAACAGTTGAAGAATTGGCAATGCAGCAAAGAGATGGAAGAAATATATGATGTCAGAATTCTTTTGAAATCCTTCTCCTTCAAAATGAAGCACAAAATGAGTGTCAATAAAATGATGGCCAACCAATTGAACAATACAACCAACCACCTAATGCAAATATTTAGTTGAATATTCAAAACGAAAATCCCAGCTCAGTACAACAAGTATCTGAAACCCCACAACATGAAAATGTTAGGAGCATTAATGATGATGTTGAAGGAACTATGGAAAACACTACAAATCCAAATGGTCTTCTTAATACCGAGTTCAGAAGATTTCAGATGCAATTTAGGCATCAAATAGATAGTTTGACGACTCCAAGTATGTGTCATGTCTGTTAGGAAACATATCTTTTTATGAAAGTTTCTCGTACTTGTGAATGTCCTATATGTAACAGGTGTTGACAAGAGAGAGGTATTCATAGATTTTCTTCTCTAAACCATATGGATCTTTGGTCTCAACCACAAGTGCTTTCAAATTTGACCCAAGTTGAAGAGATGTTGATTGCACATGTTAGTCCTATACTTCAAGTTACACATGTAACTAGTGGTCAATACAAGTACAAGGGACACACTATATGTTTTCCTCAACATGTTGAAGAAGTATCCAAATTTTTACCACATGCAATTGACAAGTTGCCAATAATTATTATTTGTAGATGAGATCAACGTGGCACCTATTATAACTTCATTGTAAATAGGGAGCATGTGTATAGAGCTTTGAGGTACAAAGAAAAAAATGATCCCTTTTATGCAGATGTTACAATCAATGAAGGTGCTCTCAATGACTTGATCCAAATTTCTAATGAGAATATTTTTAATAGGTTGAAGATAGTACACATGGAGTTTGATTCTGATGCAAATGAGGTCATTTTTTTTGGTCCACTCATTGAGGCAGACGAAGGTAATATACTTGACCATACTACATCTATGGCCTCTAGACCACCCAATGCTCAAAGAGAAATGGAATTAATTCACATATGGGTTAACAATCCTGATTCAGTTTCATCTCAAATAATTGATTGGCCAGCTATAGGTGCATCTCCTATCAATGAATATGTTATGCCGAGATTGTTGGATATGGCTTTTCCAACATTGTTTCTTGATGGAAGATGTGACTAGTTAGAACCAAGAATGAAGTGAGTTTATCTTAATGAATTCGCTCAACATCTAATTTGGTATAGGGATCATCATTTTGGTAAACATCCAAGGTTTAGGTATTTTATGACAAACATGATAATGCGGCATCGTGCAAAAAGTTAATCATTTGTA
The DNA here is from genome assembly GCA_028749045.1 of Cupressus sempervirens. Lineage (NCBI taxonomy): Eukaryota > Viridiplantae > Streptophyta > Pinopsida > Cupressales > Cupressaceae > Cupressus > Cupressus sempervirens. Next base: position 529,341,995 of record CM053783.1, on the reverse strand, counting down.
TTTATGATAAGGAATTTACAAGATTTACCAATTACAATCAATGAGTTACGAGAACATATGGATAATATTCCACATAATAATTTGGCTGATAGGTTGATGAGGTTTGGAACAAGTCTAAGAGGCACAAGGTCATATTGGGCTAAATGTAACGGTGAATTGATAGACTTGGTTCACCAACTAGGAACTCCTACATTTTTTTTCAAATTGAATGCAACAGACATGCAGTGGCCTGATTTATATGCATAAATGTTAGGGACACCACCAACTAATTCACGAGAGGCTCAAAAATGAAGAAGACAAAATATCATTGACTATCCTCACATTGTTGCACATTACATACATCTCAAACATACAATGTTTAGAAAAGAAATACTTCAAAAGGGTATGAGAGTCAAAAACTTTTGGTGTAGATATGAGTGGCAACACCAAGGTTCACCTCATGTACATGGATTTCTATGGTTGGAAGGGGCACCAAACATGGACATTATTGATTGGTCAAATGAGCAAGAGAAGAAAAGTGCTAAAAGATATTTTCATTCCATTATTCATGCATGGAATCCTAGACATGATGCACACCAAAGAAATATATAGGTATGTTTTGAATGATATTATCTCACATCTCACTATGTTATGACAATTACAAATTTATTTATGCACAAATTTTATTTATAAATAACTATAATTTGTACAACTTTTTTTAGACTTTTCAATATTTTGGTGAACATCCATGTTTGAAAAATACTGCACAGCTAGCACAAATGGATATTGATCAAGACTATGAAGAGATATTGAACTCTGTCAAAAGACATACTATCTGCAAGGAGGGTGCATGCTTACATAAAAAGAAGGGAAGAATGGTTTGTAGGTAATTGTTCTATGAATTTAGAGTTTTATGTTTATTTAACACATTAATTATTTACATACATCAATAGAAACTTATAATTTTATACCTCTCAGGTATAATGCTCCTTGGCCAGCGAATCTGGGTGGCCCCAGATTATATGAGGATGCAGAAATAGGTGAAAAAAATTGACCCAACAAGAAATGATGATAGAGTTAACACACATAATCGACACATCTTGCAACTTTGGAGGGCAAATGTATATTGGCAACCTATACTTTCTAGACATGCAGTTATCAAGTATATTGTAGAGTATACTTCAGAAGCATAAAGAAGTTCTAAAACATATCAACAAATGTTGATGAGTTTATCAAACTTGGAAAATCCTAATGATCTTGCAGCAAGGGCATAGATAAAGCTTCTCACTGAAATAGTTATAGAAAGAGACATTGGAGCTTAGGAAACATGTCATATGTTGTTAGAACTTCCACTTATGGAGAGTGGTAGAAAGTTTGTTAATCTAGATGTTTCACATGAAGTTTTCAAAACTATAACAATTAATATAGAGAATAATGAAGAAGATCATACAAAGTCTTTTATACAATGATATAAAACAAGATGCCTTTGTATGGAAAGTATAACATTAATTGATGTAGCAAGATCTTGGATATACAATCCAAAGAAAAGAGAAGATAACAAATGGGGGCCAAGAGAAATAGTAGCTAGAGTTTTCCCAAGGTTTATATCAATTCCTCCACAAGACTCAAACAAATGGGTTGATTTTTGTTCATCTGATTTGTTGTTGTACAAACCTTTCTATGACATTGAGAGGGACATTGGTGATACTGATGATACTATAGTGGCCAATTGGGAGTCGCTCCAATATACTCCTTGGCATGTTCAACGAGTCAAACAATTAGAAAATGATGAAGCTTGACTCAGATGTAGAAGATATTGTAAGTGCTCAAGAAAATACTACAGAGCATGAATGGGCAATCATATCTAGATTGCATCGTGGTCAACACATGCAAGTTTCCGAAATAGACATGTTGGGAAGAAGAGATATTGATAGGAATACAAATTGGTCTATTGAATATCAATGTGAAGATAATGTTGTTGTGGCCATCAACTTCATTTTTGAAATGAAGAAACATCAATGTATCATGTATCATGTATCATGTATCATGTATCATGTATCATGTATCATGTATCATGTAGCATGTATCATGACATTTCAAAATGCATCAACTTTACCAGTCTTAGTGGAAACCAACAAAAGGCCATTGACATTATTATGACACATTACCATAGCAATCAGGCGGGGAACCCTCTATGTATGATAATTCAAGGAACTACAGGAATAGGAAAATCTTATCTAATTTGTGCCATCAATCAATCTCTTCGTATGGATGCAATGCCAAATCCTTCTCCACTTCTATTGCTTGCACCAACTAGAGTAACAGTTTTCAATATAGGAGCTTTAATAACTCATTCAAAGCTGTGAATACCAATAAAAGATTTTACTCAATTGGAGGGGGCACAACTTACAAGATTTCAAGAAGAAATGGAGAACATTAGATATATTTTGATTGATGAAATGAGCTTCATCGGTCAAAACTTGTTGCAAAATATAGATTCTCGTCTCAGACAAGCATTCCGAGAAAATGCTAATACAAGCTTTGCAAGTAAAACTTCTTTTTGTTTTAAGTGTATTGTTTATGTCAACTAATATTTACCATTACTATCCATCTGTAGTATTCATAATACATTTTTTCAACTTTATTTTCATTCTTTCAAGACTTTCTATTAATTTGGTTGGTGATCTTGGTCAATTACCTCCAATCAATGATAAACTAGCATATGCTAGCCAAAGGTGAGCAAAATTATTGAGGCAAGAATTCAAAAAAATGGTTGCATTAGATAAAATATTTAAGCAAGATGGTCAAGACAATGATCAACAAAGATTTCGTGAACTTCTAAGAAATTTGAGAGATGTGAATCCTAAGATAGATTATTGGAATCTTCTTATGATGAGGATCCCTATACAGCTTGCTTCTCTAACCAATGATGAGTTTGACAAAGAAGTGCATTTATTCTCAACCAACGAGTGTCCACAATAATAACATGAGAATGCTGTACTCTTTGAGGTATCTTGTTGCACGTAGCCTTGCAACTAAGACAAGGAATGGTAACATAGTTGAAGATGGTTCATGATGAACTTGAGTTAGATTTATTAATTAGTAAACATTCTAGGGTGATGTTGACTACAAATCTTTGGATAGAAGTTGGCCTTGTCGATGGAGCTTTGGGATATATACGAAGTATTGTGTATAAACCAGGTGCCAATCCTCCTCAATCACCAACCTATGTCACTATCAAATTTGATAATTATTCTGGAATACCATTTGATGACTACTATCCAAAATTAGTTCCTATAGCCCCATTATAGAGGGGAAGTACCTTCCACCTACCTTTAAGACTAGCATGGGCATTGACAATTCACAAATCATAGGGACTAACTCTTCAAAAAGCAACAATTGATATAGGTCCAGAGGAAAGAGCTGGATTAACATTTGTGGCCATTTCTCATGTAAAGTCTATTGAAGGATTGAGAATAATGCCACCATTTACGTATGATCGCTAAGAAAAAATGAAAAGTGGGAAGTAACTTTCAAATAGGAAGGCAGAGGAAATGAGATTGAGAAGCCTTGAACATCAATGATGTAATAATTCATAATTAATTCTTCTTCTTTTTTGTGTCAAATTTGTGCTTTATTACTTTGAAACAGTGCATTGCTACTAGACACTACAAAATTATGTTTTCTTGTTCTTTAATGTATATGAATGGTCATTATAATGTCATGTTTCCATACACAAAATTTCATTGCAATTTTCAATGCAATATGGTTTTTACATTGATATACTCTACACTTCATAATGTTACTTCACTTATTATGTTATGCAAAACATTTTGATTTCAAATTTATATCCCTCTAATTATGTATCATTCACATGATTTTGATTTTAATTTTTTATCAAATTTTCTTTCAGCAATGGTAGCTTCCGAGAGAGAGTCAAGGATCATTGACATGAGCCCAACAGATTCCACAGGCTCTAACCATTTTTTTGAGACAGAGTTTGATAGGTGCAAGCAAATAATTAAAGAGTCTTGTATAACTATGCTCATAGCTCTTGAGAATGCAGCTCTGGAAATTGATGATGTACAAGAAGTTCAGATAATTGAGATGGAAGATGTTGCGAGATTTGTCCGTAATGCATCTGCAAAAGTAGATGTGTTTCCATCCATGATGAAAGAAGTGTACAATGATCAATTAACAAACAAAGGTCGCAATACAAATTTTATCTCTAGAGAATAGGTCATGTACTTACATCATTATGGAGAAATGTTCTCCATGTAGTGAATTCATATCTTCCAATTTTGTCATTTTACTTTATCTAAATAATTGTACTATGAGATATAATTCTCCTTTAATCTATGTATGAGAATAATAACATCCAATTCACAACAAAATTCTTGTTTATTTCAACTGTATATAAGTATATAAGTATATAATGGTTATATATAACCCTAATGCTAATCCAAACTTTAACTATAGCCCTAATGCTAACCCTGCCTCTAACCCTAACCTTGATTCCAATCCTAAATTTGACCCTATCTCTAATTCTAACTCTAACCCTAACTCTAGCACTAATTCTAACTCAAACTCCAACTCTAACCTTTATTAATAACCTTAACCCTAATTCTAACCCTAACCTTAACCCCAAATCTAACCCTAACTTTAACTCTAACTCTAATCATAATCCTAACCCTAATCCTAACTCTAACTCTAATTCTAACCCTAACCCTAATGTTGACCTTGACCCTAACTCTAACTCTAACTCTAACTCTAATCCTGACCCTGACCCTGACCCTAACCCTAACTCTTACTCTAACCCTAACCCTAACCCTAACCCTAATCCTAAATCTAACCATAAAAATAAACAAATAAATTGATACTGACTTTATAAAAAATAGAAAATTAGAAAAATACTCTTATATATATATATATATATATATATATATATATATATATATATATATATATATATATATATATATATATATATATATATATATATATATATATATATATATATATATATATATATATATATATATATATATATATATATATATATATATATATATATATATATATATATATATATATATATATATATATATAAACATTTTAAATTAATAAATATAGAAAAATACTTATATATAAATTAGTATTTTAACTCTAACTCTAATCATAATCATGACCCTTATTATAACTCTATCTCTAATTCTAACCCTAACCCTAATATTGGCCTTGGCCCCAACTCTAACTCTAACTATAATCCTTACCTTAACCCTAACTCTAACCCTAACTGTAACTCTTACTCTAACCCTAATCCTAACCCTAACCATAAAAATAAACAAATAAATCGATACTAACTTTAAAAAAAATAGAAAATTAGAAAAATACTTATATAAATATAAATATAATATATATATATATATTAATATTTTAAATTAATAAATATAGAAAATAAAATTAAAAAAAATTATATATATATATATATATATATATATATATATATATATATATATATATATATATATATATATATATATATATATATATATATATATATATATATATATATATATATATATATATATATATATATATATATATATATATATATATATATATATATATATATATATATATATATATATAATCAATATTTTAACTCTAATCATAATCCTGACCCTAATCCTAACTCTATCTTTAATTCAAACCCTAACCCTAACGTTGACCTTGATCCCAACTCTAACTCTAACCCTAATCCTAACCCTAACCCTAACTCTTATTCTAACCCTAATCCTAACCCTAACCATAAAAATAAACAAATAAATCAATACTAACTTTATAAAAAAAAGAAAATTAGAAATTTTTTTTTATATATATACATTTTGAATTAATAAATATAGAAAAATACTTATATATACAAATTAATATATTAAATTAATTAATATTTTAACTCTAACTCTAATCATAATCCTGACCCTTATCTTAACTCTATCTCTAATTCTAACCCTAACCCTAATGTTGACCTTGACCCCAACTCTCACTCTAACCCTAATCCTAACCATAACCATAAAAATAAACACATAAATTGATACTAACTTTATCAAAAATAGAAAATTAGAAAAATACTTCTATATAAATATATATAAATTAATATTTTATTATCATGTCTTCCATGTGCGCGGCGATTGCTGCTAGCTTTTATTTATATATAATGCCGAGAGTCATCATTCTCGAGGCACCTATTTTAAATCAAATCCTATCCAACACAAAAAAACCCTTACAATTTAAATTAAAATAGGTGCCTCGAGAAGGATGACTCCTGACATTATATATATATATATATATATGCGCTAGTTTATTATCTCAGGTCTTTGTTAACACACTATTGAATTAGTTTATCTAATACTTTGAACTGTGGAGATGACAACCCCAATTCAAGAAGCTCCTTAAAAGTAATTGTAATCATTATTAATTATTAACTACAATTCTAAATGCCTAAAAGCAAGATAAATCACCTTTTTAGATTACAAGACTTATTAGATTAATTTTGGATGATACAAATCAATTTTGTACAAAAATTCACTTTACATAACCAAATCAATTTCATTGTACAATTTAAAATATTCCAAAACCAACTTTAATATCATAACATTATTTTAAATCATACAAAAATAATTTATAAATTTATTGTATCCTTTTCATTATCTTGAAAAATCACAATCAGATAACTCTCTAGTTTGAATTCCCTTCTCTCTGATGCTAATTCCTAACCTATAGCCTAACATTTCATCTAATAGTCTCACATATCATCTAATAGCCTATCAAAATGAAGTAAATTATTTCTATAAAATGGGAAAATTATGAAGCAGTAAATATGAGCTCCAATATGGCTAGAAACCTCCACAAAGTTAACCTGAAATATTTAATTGTTTTGCCTCTGGGACTGGAAGACTAAGAAAATACCATTTGGGTTGCTTGTCATGCCGGTGATCTTGTATGGATTCGAATTTTGGGGCAGCAACCTGTCAGATCAGAAATGGAGACAAGTATAAAGAATACAAAACACCTTATCATCAGTAACCTTAAAATCAAAACCTTGGTACCTTATGAGATATTATTAGCTAAAGTGGGTGCCTTCCCTTTGGGAACTGTTGCAATGGTTTGACTATTGTGTTACTTCAAGAAAACATAGAGCATAAGAAATCATCGCCGGCGTAAGCTAGTCACTAAAAAAAAGTTAGAAAGGAGAGAAAACACATGGATGAAGCAAAACAATAAGTGGATACAAAAGTGAAACGTCAACATTCATAGTTGCCTAGATGGTACGAAAGACATCAAGAAGCTTTTTTGCTAAAGATTACATAACATCACGTGGACAAGGCACATGGGGAGGAAAACATTTCACTATATTAAGGAATTTAGCCCCAACATATGTCATGAGAAAAAGGGGTATCTAGGTGTGACCATTAAGTGGAAGGTCAAAATACTTATAGTCTAGCTTAAAACTAGCTCCTATCAACTGAGATGCAAGAAGTGTAGATGGAAAATGCCAAAAGAAGAATGAAAAGATAGGACATGCCTATTCTATGATATGGGGGCAATTGAGGTAGAACATCACTTTGTCATGGACTGCTCGACGTACAATGACATCAAATCCAAATACTTGGACATGCTAGAAAACAACAGTATGGGCCACCTCTTCGAGGAAAAACAATTAAATAAGACCCAAAACTTGATCATCAAAATACACCGAAGAAGAGACGAATTAGTCAAAGGACTATAGCTGGATTAGGCTAGTTGTTAGCAAGTGGGTCCCATAGGCTGCTTTGGCCTCATGGACATTATTAAAATCCTTCATTCATTCATATTGTCTAAAAACCTTTACAAAAGAGGAAGATGATTTTGATCAACAAAGTTTTAATGACACAAGAAAACCATAATATTTTCTAAGACTCTCTTTTGTGGTTGTCTAGGGTTCAGGAAAAGCATCTCAAGTCTGATAAACAACATTCCATGAACAAGGATAATCTTGTTCTTACTATCATTAAAGCCCTGGAGGAGTGTAAAATATCCAAGGCCACAAAAGAAACCAATAACACTTTTCTAGCCAATCCATGGTTTGACGAGGAGTGCAAAATGGCAAAAAGGAGTAAAAAAAAGAACATGAATAGAGAAAGTAGAAAGGAATATGATCAGCCAATTAAAAAGAAGAAAGAGGAGTATATGAACATGAGAAGAATCGAGTTGATTAATCTTGGTAAAAACAGCCCCAAAAAGTTTTGGAAAGAGCTTCAATAGAGAAAAACATAGATAAAGAACAACATCATAGGAACCAAATGGCTAGAATATGCCAAGACCCTCTACGAGTGTGATTTAGGAGAACATAGAACCATGGTAACTGAGACTACAGGTGAGTTATTCAGCCAGAAGGATATTATTCAAGGCACAAGGAGGTTAGTTGTTGGTAAAGAGCAAGATATAGATGGACTACAAGCTGAATACTTAAAATAGGGTGCTGAAACCCTAGCACCACACATCACTAAGATTTTCAACAGTGTCAATAGAGAAGGCTTCCCTATAAATTGGACAAAAAGTGCAGTGATCCCACTCCACAAAAGCAGAGATATAAATAACCATTCTAATTACCGAACCATCATGATCAATCCACTCTTCGAAAAGTTATTTGGCAACATGATAGAACAAAAAAATCAGTAAATGGGTTGAAATAGAAGGCAAAAGAGTAAAAGGGAAAGCAGGCTTTAGACTGAAACACTACTATAGATCATGACATCACTCTCAGATATTGATAAAGAAAATTTGGGGCACTCAGGTGTGGAGGCTTTCTATTGTTTCATGGACTTTAAAAAAGCATTTGACACAATGTCACATATCAAACTTTGGGACAGAATGGAAGAGTTGGAAGTTCCTGAAGAACTTAGGTTTGTTGTTCACAGTTTGTATGAGCAGGTCAAAGCTAAAATCAGAATGATGGAAGGGCTATCAACAGATTTTGGCAGCAACATCAGGGTTAAACAAGGGTGTCCACTATCTCAGACATTATTTGGGCTCTATGTTGACAAGTTAGAAGAATGGATAAACAAGACCAATGGCAAGGGGGTACAACTGGCCCACTTTGTGATAAGATTTCTCTTATATGCAAATGATCTCATCATACTTGCTAGAACAACTAAAGGTTTGAAAGAACACTTGAAAGCACCAGAAATTTTTTGCCATGAAGTGGGAATGCAAGTGAACACTAGCGAAACCAAAGTTATGATCTTCTCACTGAAGAAGAATAGGAGTATACAAGACAAGTTCCTGTTTGAGGGTAACCCTCTTGAGATTGTGGAGGAGTACAAATACTTGGGTATAGATTTTTATAACAAACTCAATTAGGATACATGCATATCAAAAAGGATCCAAGGGGGCTGGAAGGCATTATATTCTCTACAAAATGGGTGCAGGAGCATAGAATTATGGGATTGGACGACCATGAAAATTCTTTTTGGTTTGTTGATCACTTCGGCTATTCTATATGGATGTGAAGTGTAGGGTGGTAGTATGTCTAAATAGAAATGGTGACAGGTAGAACTAATTCATAAACACTTCATCACAAACAATCTTAAAGTCATGACCACGGTGTCGTATGAGATCTTATTGGCAGAGGTGGGTTCCTTTCTGTTAGAAGCCATCGCATTGGTCTGGATGCTAAGCTATTTAAAGAAAACCTATGGTCTAGAAGCACATAGTTGGCCCAAGCTAGTCGTAGATGAAAAACTTGTCAGGCGAAAAAAGCACATGGATGAAACAAAATGACAAATGGATGCGAAAATGAGATATCAACATCCATACTTGCCCAGATAGCATTAAAGAAATAAAGAAGTTTGTCATGGAAAAATTTTGCAATATTTTATGTACAAGGCACATAGGATGGAAAAAAAATCTTTGTCATGCCCTAACTTTTACAAGGCAAAACACAACCAACAATTTTTTTTTTGAAATGTGAAGTAAAGGATAGTGCATACACATATATTTATATTTTGTTATGAATATTCTATTGAACTAAGGTGTATAACAACTCATATCCCTCAAGAATGTCAGAATATTACTTTAATCGATCATTGAGTTGAAGGTAATTAATTTTAGTACACGTGGAAGAATTTATTTTCATTTCAAATTTAGTACTTCAAGTTTCCATCGGAGGCCAATCAGTTTTCTACCATTCATTGGAAATTTGGGTTATAACATAAGAGCTAGACAATATTTTCATATGAAATCCACATCCTATCCTTGAACTAAGACATTATGTATGTGAGGTACAAGGTTTGTATCAATGTAGTTGCAATAATTTTCAATTGTTTGCGAATGTCAAAATGTTCATGACTTTCCTCAATGTTTCGATTACAAGTCGTACCATCTTAACTCATTACATTCTATTTTAGTTATCATGATATAGGTATGCTTATTTTACTAAAAATCTTACATTTTGTCCTTTGTTAACTCCAACTAATATAGTTGTCTTATGGCTAGGTATTGTAATTCAATTACCAATTATTTATTCTCCAAGTTACTATGAAGTATTGCTATTTACCAACCCTTTATGTTGAATAAATAATCATACAGTTATTTAATGAAAATAAATAAATAAGACAATTTTTAAAAAGACCAATTAAAAGTTACTATTCTATTTCCAAATATTTCTTTTCATTCTAACCACTTCTCCACTAGACTATACATAAACTTTCCTAATCCTAAATAAATAATTGGTTTATTACACCTGCTAACCAATCCCATCCTCCTATACATTCATGTTATCTTATCCCCACCTAACCATTATTAACCTTACATTTAATCCCAAAACATAATTATTTAGTTTAATATCTAAAATTCTAGCCTTATTTACTATGTTCCTACTTTACTATCCCCTTTTCCTAATACTTTACCCTTAACATGTAACTACACATGTCTACACCCAACCTTACTACTAGCTTAATCATCAACATCTGAAACATCACTATTTACACCTATCTTAAATGTTCACCACTCTATAACTAAATATATTCACACTCTACACCCACTTAATCTACTTCCCATGTGGCCCTTACCACCACCTATTTCCTAAAATCGACATGCCTAATTAACAATGATTAGTCCCAATGTGATTTAATATTCAAGCCCCCTCCTACATCATTTTAAACCCTATCTCACTATCTAACCAACAACTTGATTACCAAATATTCATGCCGTATTCACATGCATGGAAAATCAAAGGGCTACATCAGGTGGAACTACACACAAGTTGTTGTCGGTTGATGTAGATGTGAGAGTCCAATCATCCCTCCTAGGCGTTTCTTCCTAAGCGCCTAGAGAAGTGCGCTTGAAGGTGGAGGTGGGGTCATGTGATCTCTCTCCCTCCTAAGCCATTTGGAAACTTAAAGCTCCTATTTAAGTATAATTACAAATCATTCTCTCTATTTTTAAATTTATACGTTTGTTTATTTATTATTATTATTATTATTTTATTGTGATGTTGTTTGTTGTAGAATGTATAGGAATATTGTTGTCATGGGACATAGAGTTGACCCATCAAAACTTGTACCAATCAAGGTAGCCTTAGGTTATAGGGAGGCACTATAGGCTTTATATTTATTAATTGTTTGATGGGGAAAATAAATCAAGGGAGAATATCTTAAGACTATTTTATCACTCTGTATTTGGGAAGTGAATTTCTTTTCACTTCCCATACATTTGCGAGAGAGTTTAATGTACTCTCCCAACCTTCTTATTTAGACTCATACCCTTGGACCCTTCCATTGATTTTCTTGAGTAGGATCCTTTAGTTCTTTCCTTTAACAAATTTGTAGGACCATAAGGTTGGATTTAAATGTTAGGATTAGCCATCTACTAAAGTTGTTGAGGTTATGTATATCATTTAGTTGGCTATGAGTGTCTTTTGAGACAAAGGAATTTAACTTTGGAGTTGTGTTTTTTAAAAAAATTGCTAGTTGTATAAAGTTAAGAGATCTTACCCAAAGTTGAGTAAATCAACAGTTCTAACTATGAAATCCAACCTCTCATGTCCTCACAAGTTCTTTGTAGCTATGGACATATTGAATGAATTACATTATGAAAATATTCTACAATGTAAAGCATGTTGGGATATACTTCCCAGGTCATTACATAATTCTATATTGAGATACCATCAAATGCCTAATTATTTGTCTTCGATGAGAATTGAGTATAGTAAAGAAACTTCTTGGAGTGATTTCATGATACATTGCAACTACACCTATCAATGATACATCAATATTTCATCTCATTTGCACACAATTGAAAGATAATATAGTAATGACACATTATACACTAACTTCTCACAAAATCCTTCACTTCTACCTTGCAACATACATTTCAACGAGGTATATAGGATGGGGAGTTTTCCACTACAAGGACAATGCACAAGACAAGCTTCTTCTTCATGTTACATCAACATAATGAGCAACTTTGATCAGCTCCTATTGATCCATGGAGCACAAGACTTGCAATGCATGAACCATGGAGGCTCACCTCCCATCCTAGGTTTCTAAGAAGCCACCCACCGGGCAGGGGAAACAAAGCCCAAATGGGATACACACATACAACATTTGTTAATGCATGAAAACATCCAACACTACACATAACAATCCCTTCCAAGGTTTGCACATTGATTCACCATTGGAATCATTAACACATTGGGTGAAGGTGGACTCTTCAAAGAGGAGAATGCCATATCCATAACACAAAAAAAAATCAAGTTGGAATTTCATTTTTGCCTCTCAAGGCTATCATAAAATCTCCTCCTTCTTACACATACACTTATTCCTCCAAAAACAACAAAATGCATATGGCTTCAATGGAGCCCATACTCCATGAAAGAAAGAACAACTCCTCATCATGAGGTAGATTTTCTCAACTACAATGTTGAGCCCAACTAACCCCTTCACCCAAGGCTTCTCTTCCTTCCCAAGGGTGAGTGAAGCCTTCACACCCATGAACAAATTCAACATTTAAAAAAAACAAGGAGATCAAGGAAGAAAACTAAGAAAATGCACGAAACACAATGCACAATCACAATACAACACAAAGATTACAACAACAATACATGATCCCATAACAACACTCATACTTGCAGATTCATCATGCAATGCAAAAACAAAATGATCATGGTTTGAGTACCAACCTTGGTCCAAGCTAAAGGCAATGATAGTTGATGAAGAGCTCCCTTAGCCTTCCTCCATAAACCTAACAGTCTCTAAAATTAGAGAGTGGGTGAACACTCCACTAGTTTGTCCAAGACTCTCTAAAAAGGCTTTCCCACTAACTATTTTGGCAAAAACACCAAGCCACTCCCTCTTACAAACTTGTCTCCCCCTAAGTTTGTTATTTTTGACATAGTGGAAATATGGGAAGGAACTCACGTGACAACTCCATTTTTGAATTGGTGTTAGAAGGCATTGGTAAAGGGCCCCCCTAGGTCTATTCACTATCATGGTCAAAATTAGGTCCCTAACATGTTATACTATCATATGGGTAACTCATTTTCACATAAAAGACACTTTGGAACCACCTAATGACCCTTCAAAACCCTAGTCAAGTCTAAATTTTGAATTTCCTTTTGATAATAACCCATTGTAGCCCTTGTCAAGTGGGTTTACTTAATCATTAACAAAGTAATTAGTTTTAAGGCAAAATGCCACCATGACCAAAACCCTAAATGACATGTCACTAACACACAAAATCCACAAGTGTCAAGTGACACATAAAAGCAAGTTCCACATCATCGTAACATGTCCCTAATGCATCTTTTGAGATTGAAAATTTCACACACGAACAAGCTTACATTTACGAAATAAAATACATCACAATGAAGCTTTTGAATCTCCCAAAGATTCGCCTTGGCTAAACTGTGTTCACACATGTTTGGACCTTGTTTTCCCCAAAGATTTCCATGGTTCCACTTCCTGCACACTAAACTCAAGCATTAGTAGTCCAAGGAGGTTATATAAAATACATGACATAAATGCATATTAATTTAAATGTTACGTGATCCATATTAACATAATTCAATGGAATTCCTTAATCATTTCAAATGAAACATTGAAAACGTTAAAATATCAAAATTTGCACATCACATTTAATCATAAATCATCATAATCAATTCAAAATTTCACATCACATTATGATCCATTTTCTATCATAATGACGAAATGTTGAATCTATATTACTAAATCAACCAACATGAAAATTAGTTTCGATTACATACCTTAGATCAAAATCACCAAAATGTAATCATCACAACTAGTATACCTGATTCAATTGAATATAGTGTGATTATTAACACTATCTTGTTATTATTATGAGATATTACATGATAAGGCATATGTCTCTAAAACCACCACTATCAAGAAATCAAGATGTTTTCATAATCATGTCTGCATAGTTCAAAATCAGCCATTAGGCAAACCCATTATATCTGTTAGTCAATATATTATATCTTCATCTTAATCATCATTCACTGTAGCCTATCCACCTAATACTACTTGTACAACAATTGACTTATTATATATACATCATGCCGATTTCTATTGAGTACGCTTTTATCTAAATCGATAGCAATTTTGTCCATAATTATTATTAGTATCCACAAGGGTGAGTGTAATTTCATCTTTCACAATGGCCACCTAAAATAACTACCCTAATAAATCATAACATACTATGAACCCATTGACATAGTTTTCTAACATCTCAAGTCTTTATTCCATAGGGTCTTAGCTTACCAACCTAATAAAATTTCGAATACGATACTTATGACAATAATGACTACAATGTATATCAGTCTTAATAAGATTTCAGGTCCAATATTAATGAGAAGGATGCCAACAATGACATGTCTAAATTTCGGAACCTACTTATCATCATTCTATCATAAGGTGTACAGTAACAGTCTCATACCATGCATGAGATACATAGACATGTCATCTCACTTCTTTATGCTTCCTAGTTTTGACCATACTCGTGTAAATTTAGGGTTTATAATATGGTATTGGAGAAAGGGTCTTACAATCTTATTACATTAAAGAATTTAAACCCACTACTAGTTATGATGATGAGGCCTATATAAGGGCAACCATTAATTGGAAAGCAAAAATGTTGATGGCTCAACTAAGAACTAGTTCACACTGGCTGTGATGTGAAACTGGTAGATGACAAGTTCCAAAGGAAGAGTCGGCAGACAAAACATGTTTATGTAATATGGGAACAATAGAGACAGAGCAACACTTTGTCAAGGATTACCTAGCATACAGTGACATTAGATCCAATTATATAGAGATATTATAGAACAAGGACTTCAACTACTTATTCGAGGAAGATCAAGTGAAGAGAACAACGACTTTGATTATCAAACTTCCAAGAAGGAGAGACAAGTTAACCAAAACTTTGTAGCTAGATTAGTTCCGCTCTTGCTTTGGGGGATTGATCGTGTAGGTCCCATAGGCTATGTAAGCCTTGTGGACGTCATTAAAATCTATCATATCATATCACATTGCTAGAAGGAATGGCTATGGATCCATGACCAAAATTTGACCAAAAATCTATAATGAAAGATTTAAAGCTTCAACTGATAACGATTAAATTGGTAGATGACAAGTTCCAAAGGAAGAGTCGGCAGACAAAATGTGTTTATTCTGTAATATGGGAACAGTAGAGACGGAGCAGCACTTTGTCAAGGATTGCCTAGCATACAGTGACATCAGATCTGGTTATACAGAGATATTATAGAACAAGGACTTCAACTACTTATTCAAGATCAAGTGAAGAGAACAACAACTCTGATTATCAAACTTCATAGAAGGAGAGACAAGTTAACCAAAACTTTGCAACTAGATTAGTTCCGCTCCTGCCCCGGGGGCCTGATCGTATAGGTCCATAGGCTACATCAGCCTCATAGATGTCATTGAAATCTATCATATCATATCACATTGCTAGAAGGAATGGCTATGGATCCATGACCAAAATTCGACCAAAAATCTAAATCGAAAGATTTAAAGTTTCAACTGATAACGACTATGTGTGGGTGAAATGACGGTAGCTAATCTGGACATGGTCGAGCTCTCCGAAGATTGCACGGGACTAGATATTAATGTAGATAACGGGATTAGAGAGCGGGAAGCAGCAGTTGTAGTGGGCACCTTGTGCAACGTACAAGAAAATGGAAGGCAGCATGAGTTTTGGGCGTTTAATAGGTTTGGAGCAATTGAGTGTGAGGCCAAGGTCTACTGCCATTAAGAATATGAGACTCCTCCCCTGCAATGCTCATGCTCAGCAGGTAGGACTCGGCTCTTGTTTGCACAGTTCTCCGTGACTAATGTATTCCTTGTCCATTCATTTGGGTTTGTTGTTGAATTGAATTGCAGCGTGATAATAGAGATGAAGGGGGAACAAACATGCCCCTGGGCATTAGAAGGCGTCCTCCCACAGGTCCTCCTTTGCATTATGTTGGGCCTTTTGAATTCCGTCTACAGAATGAAGGAAACACTCCCAGAAACCTGCTCGAGAAGATTGTATGGAACAAAGACAAGGAGATTTGGGAGGTGACCTTCAATTTTGAACATAGGATTATCGTCACAGGCCATGGAAATTGTGTTAAAAACATGTCTTGAAATAATTTTGAAAGTTTTTGCATCAACCATTTGGGTCACGCTCAGTGACCCGTCACCAGGATAAGAAAGAACGAACAAATTTTGCATCAATTTTGACCATAAGATTTTTTTATAACCTGTTTCTTTTTAAAGTAATTTCAGTACAGATTTGTGGTGGTATTTTTATCAACTCAGCTAGTTCCCTATATCATAATGGATTGCATTGCCTTTGAGTTCTTTTCTTGCTTCTGATAACAACGCACTCTGTACATTTCAGATGAAAGAGAGAAGACCCCTTGTAAGCTTGAAAAGAGGTATGACTACCCTACCTCCAATAAGGGATTTTATTGGTGCGCTCAAGGCTCGAGAGATAGAAACCGGTATGCCCGCTCTCGTTGCAGAATTAAAGAAAGCGTCACCGTTTGAAAAAGTCCTCCAGCCTAATTTCAATGCAGTAAGATGATAATGAATGCCATCTCTGGACCACCATTAGCTCTTTTGATTTTGCTATTTTACCTCAAATCTACAGAATAAAGATCCTATTTTTATTGTTTTGGTGCTCAGAAGTTGCTGTTAAATCTCTGCAGTATAAATATAATGGTGAACAGAAGCCTTACCGACAGGTTTATCGCTGCATGCTTGAGTTATTTTGCATTCCCCATTGTTAGTGCAAGCAAATATGACTATCTCAGGACCCGTAGGACCTTTGCTATGAAAGGTTGGATGAAGGAAAGAAAATATAGTTAATACTGTTCGCTTAACAACTCCTATAGAGAAGAGAATCAGAATGGGACAAACACATCAAGTTGAACAACACCAAACTAGACCTCCCAAAATTCAACGGTGATGAGCTTGCAAGTTGGATTATACTTTTTGCATAATAGAATTGTATTCTATAGTCCATCAAATTCTCTGACTCATAAATTCTTGATCACTTAATTCAAATTGGAAGTTAAAGCTATCAAATCGTGTTTTATTACTGGAGAAAATATATGGTTACTGAACATGGAATCAATTTGGTGGGCACTTCTTCACCTGCTTTAATTTGAGTGAATATGAAGATTCCACAATGGCATTGACTAAATGATGACAAATTCATTTGATTTGTAACTGCTAGACACAGTTTGAAAAGTTGGCAAATCAGACCAATGGACTTGATGAGAACCTTTTCAAATGTTGTTTCATAGTGACTTGGAGGAGATATTCGTGCAAAGTTAAAATCTTGGAGCCCCCCAAATTGATTGAAGCTCTTGGATTGACCAAATTAGTTGAGGACAAATCTATTGCTTAGTGATATCCCTATAAATCATCACAATCCAGCATTCAATATGCATTTCAACACAGGGCACATCAGGGCAGTTGCCCCACACCAAGTGAAGGCAGCCGACCATTACCCATCAGATGCCTAACATTTGAGAAAATGACTACTCACTATTGTAATAATGAATAGAACACAATATTTTAATATTCTATCAAATAACAAGATATCAATTACAAAGGGGTTCATCTCTCTATATAGAGATTGGAAAACCAACCTTTTTTGGGGTCTCTTGAGATGCAAAATGTCTCAGTGATGCATCTCCATCTCCGGGGGGGGGGGGGGAGGGGGGCGAGACACTTCTTCCTGAAACACTGATAAAGAATCTAGATTCTGGGGGTTTTTAGAAACTTCTAGACTTAGCCAAATTTCAGGATTCAACATGCCTTCAATGATGTTACCTCCCCTAACCTATTTTGATTTTCTAAGATTGAACTGAAGCTAGAGAAAGAATTTTCCAAAGGTTTTAACTCATTTCATCCCTAATCTCTTGGTTTGAATTCTGTATTCTTGACAAACTTAGCTTAACTCTTGTTCACATCCCAAACAAGCATCACTTCCCAACAGGCCAAAATTTCTTAAACTCACTCTTGGACTTGGAGACTTAAAAATGTTGCCAACCCAAACCACCTAAGACCACAACTACTATTGCTATTAAAGCTAAACAAATAGAGTGGGTCCCCATTTAATTGGGTGATGGTGTGAAAACCTCACGACATTCCCAATTCTACAACTATAACTATTTATTCTCAAGTCTGGAGCTATTCACTCATTTCTAGTATTCTTATAATTTCTTTCATCGTCTGATGATGGATCATGTAGTATGATCTAAAATGATGAAGATGAGAAGTATCACACGTAGTCCAAACCTAAAGTGTGAAACTAATATTATGGACTTTGTTGCCTTCGAATAATATAATGAAATTTTCTCCCCTTTATATCTTACTATTCGGGGGAGAGTCACACCTCTTCATCATGGCTACCCATTGCAAAGGTCACAACCTTCCACAATTACCACCCTTTGGATGAGTCACAACCTTCATCATTTAAGCCCTTTGAAGGAGTCGCAACCCTTCATAATTTTTGCCCTCTGAAGGAGTCACTTCCTTATTTTCTTCTCATTTCTTTGTTCGCTTCTATTAATTCTTTCTTGCTTCCCACCTTCACTTTTCTCTTCTTTCCTCTCTTCCCCTTTCAATGAAGCTCTTCTGCCTTTTTAAATCCTATGTTTGACAGAGTCACGACCTTTCATTTCATGTCTTTTGACACTTAACTAACTTAACTAAATTTAATATGTTATCTTTTAATTTAATTATTTTATATTTTACTTATATATTTATTATTATATCCTATTTCAAAAAGGGGACGTCGGACCGTTCCCTTCCCAAAGTTTTTTGTCGTCAAGGAATGATTGAATGATCATGAAATCCCATCCACAATCCACCTTTCATCGTGCAACTCTAGTCTTATCATATATGTTTTCTCCCTTATTTGAATATGAATTATGATGGATAGTAGAAATTTGGGAAAGCTTAAGACATGTTTTTTCTCATCTTCTGGAGAAAAGGATCAAGGACATTTCATAATGATGTCATTTGAATTTGCAAAATCAACATTTGCGTGATGCATACCTCAAATTCATATCTATTGGTTCTCTTTTAATTATTCTCTTCTTCTAGATCAATTAAAAATATAGAGCAAAGCACAAAGCATACACTTAGAAACACAAACTATACATATGGATGCATGAAGACACAGATGTAATATTCCCCTAGCAAATTCATCCTAGATTTCACCACAAAACTCAAGTTCATAAGATGGGCATTTGGTCAAACACTTTGAGTGCAAGCTGCTTCCGAGTTACGGTTGAAAAATGATTGCAAAAAATATACAAGATTCTTATGAAAAATGGACTCCAAATTATTTTCCAGTTCAATTGTACAATAATCAGACCTGCCCAAATTGACTTTGAGTTCTCTCAACAAAGATATGTTCTACCATGGTATTTGTGATTTGGCTCCACACTTTTTGAGTTAGTAATTTCAAATGCATTTCATACAAGAAGCATGAATCTACATAAACAAGGAAAGAACCGAATATGGATATTATTCAATCACGTAACCATCTTTTCTTATTACAGAGCAATTCCAAATATATATCCTCTGCACTCAGAATATCACATTTGGAATAAAATAAATTGTTTTTTGGATTTGATTGTGTGTGGATTTTTAGCATCAACATTTCAGATCACACTACATGATCCATCATCAGGATGAGAAAGTGCAGGATAGTAAAGATATCCTTATGATGATGGATGCATGATACATATCTTTACTATCCTGATGATGGATCATGTAGTGTGATCCGAAACATTGATGCTAAAAAACCACACACAATCAAATCTAGAAAACAAGTTATTTTACAAATGGAGTGTGGAAATCTGATAATGTTAACATCTGGAATAATTAAAGAAGGAATTAGGCACAAGATATAAACTTATTCAGCATAGAGGATGGAAGATATATTCTAGACCTTGTACAACATATCTCACAGCCACAGACTTCGACTGCAGTATTTCAGATGAAACTCTGCATCGAGTCATAACTCTTTATCTGATATTGAGGCTATTGCTCTGACTGGCTCTGTTTGCTATATCTGCATTCTTGCCTTATCTCCAAATTGAATGTATCTCCCACATAGAAACTAGTGTCAACCATGGCTTGAATGGCTGGAATCCCATCACTGAAGCTAGACCAAATCACCACACTCCCACTGATTCTTGAACGAATGAACACTCAAGGGAATAATTGCAAAGAAAACAAGCTGGTTGAATTGAATCAATGAATTTGGCACTAACATTTGTTGGATATTTGCCCAGAAAATAGATGTTAAACAACAAGGAAAATACAAAAGATACAACATACACCAGAAGTTATACTGGGAAAACCCTTCTGAAAATGAAGGGGAAAACCCAGCCACACAACAAAATAGCACTTTATTGATAATAAGTGTACAATGCCTTTTGCTTGAAGCGATATATATAATACAAGGGAGTCTCTTCACATTACAACCAAAGGTCTCGTGAATTTTGAAATATCCCTAACTAGATATTTACTCGTTTTTCCCTTTTGAATATATTCAGAATTAAACACTTGCAGGTGTATTACGAACACAATAGAAACCAGTAGAAATTCCAACAGATATTTGACTAGCTTTTTCTTGAATATAACATTCAAACTCAGGTATAGGCAAATGGAATACAATACTGTAATAAATCCAAAAGATTCTCCACAAGAATATAATCCATTATTTCACAATAACATTCAAGATATCAAGCATTAATCATGTGCTACAAACCAGTAAAATAAAACCAGCAAACTCTTATAACTCCTTAAAATACATTATTGCATTATACAACAACAATACAATAACCAGTATAAAAACCCAATCTTAAATACAAATTAACAGTCAGATTGGAATACTAGAATAAGAACCTGTAAGTGCGAATGAAACACTTGAACTGATTTTTCTCGGGACAATGGGTTTGCATCCACTGTTTGCCAGCACAAGATGCTATGTCCTCAAACTAGCGGAAAGCTGAAGCTTTCTGAAAACTCTCACAAGAGAGAAAACTGCACTGAATCATAAATCAAGCATTCCCAACAAAGAGCCTCCTTCCCCATTAATACACAAACTAAGACTCTTCGACTCCCCTCAAGCTTTTTGTCCTATTCCCTTGTGACTCTTTAACTTTTCTCTGATAATTCATCCTATTCCTCCTTGACCTTTTGTCCTTTGTATAACATTAAATTGACCTTTTAATATTTTGAGTCTATGTTTCAAAGTCAAATATAACATTATATAAAATAAGACTTCAATATTTTTAATGTCCCAAAAAGGGGATATTACAAATCTCCCCTCCTTAAAATTGCTTGTCCTCAAGCAATGAGTACCAGTATCCCATACGAGTCTGCAGGTAGCCCTGTAGTCCATTGAAAACAATACTGGCCTTACTGCGAAGCAAGATGTCACTCTGCCATCTATCTCTCAACCGGATCCCTGGATCCCATATAACTCTCTGAAGCAACTCTGCAACTGTAAACTGAACAACTCTGATCATCATTGATACCAATGTATCCAACCTCAAACTGAGAAGAACTATGCCCTAGCTCTCAACAGGCCATAGATACATACGGCCAACACCTAGATCCCAAACATTGATGGCATAACCAGCTGATATGATGAGATAAAAATGTATCTAGAAGTTATGTATAACCTAGTAGGCAGTGACGACCCATCCTAAATAGATGACGTAGGAAATGAGCTGCCCAAAAGCTGAAATCAACACCAAGGGCGCAAAAAAGATAATACTGTCATCATCACTCTAAAGAGTCCCTAAATACATAGGGGTCATGAGAAAGGATGAAGCTGAAAAAACATTCCTTATGATCAACACACAACTCTCCTCAATCCTCCACCAGGACCTATTTAATTGCTGAAATAAGAAATCCATCCAACCCATATATAAGTTATAATTTAGAATCATGTAAAAGCTGTACAGAAGAAGGGCAGTAGTAGTCACTTCACCACACCAATCCCGTGACCAAGGTTCATTGTTAAGAACAGTAGCTTGACTTGAGTTTCTAAAGTCAAGGTCATCCCTTTCTTGGAAATCAAGAGACTCTCTCCTCTACCTCAAAAAGTGGGTTATCAGAAATCCAATCAGCATTTACCTCAAACAAAGGGTTGTCAAAAAACTAAATGCGATTTGAAGTTTTCGAACTAGGTTGCTTAGGGCAACTATCCAAATCATACGTTTGTTGAATGCTATCAAGTTCATCAATTACCTCTAAGAAAAATTCTTGCCTCTCTTTATCTCAAGTTCCCAAGAATGTTTTGTGCTCCAAATCTGATTTTCTGCTTCCTGAAGGGAAATCCGAGCATCATCTAATGCTTCATGAGTATCCTTAAGCTCTCTATTGAGCTCCATAATCTCATTCATTTCTTTATTTAGCTGACATGTATTTCAACAACCTTAAGAATGTTATCCCTGTCTGAAAACAAATACAAATAATCCGACTTCATAGTTTCAAGAGCTGTTTTGATCACTTGCAAATCAGTAACAAGCCAATTTGCTCCCACTCTCTTTTGAACCTTCTTAGAAAGATCTTCAATCATCTTGTGAGTGCTGTCATAACATACCAAAGATGCCACAACCATGTCTTTACTGCCACAGCCATGTCTTTACTAACCTTCAACTGGTTCTTTAAGACATGTATCTCATTATTGTTATGTTGATAAAACTTATCTTCTTGTAGTGTCATCTTGGACTTTTCATGGAAGTTAATATCATGAGTGTAAGAAACATCTGGTTCATCATACAAGGGCATCATTGTGTCGTTACCTTGGATACAACTTACCTCATCAACATGTTTGTCAAATCTAACCTTCAAATCCCCAACGTAGAAACTATTATGTTCCTTATCCATGTCTGAAATCATTTTATCTGCATTTTTCCCTGCGCTGGTTTGAATTTCTTTTGCCTTGCCTTCGTTATTATAATTCCCATAAACAGGACCAGGGTTACTATTGTCCTCACATGTCGAGCAATTTCATGCCTGCCTTATAGGAATTCCTTTAACTCTTAAGCCCTTCGAGTTCTTCACTATCAACTGCACAACTTTCTTCATCACCACATCATTGTAGCTGTTGTAGGAGACGTTATTCGTATGATCTCATTGAGGCAAGAAGCAACCACGAGGTTAACCTGTTTATTTGGATGCTCCATCAACCTGGGCTGGACCAAGGTCACCATTGCAGGTTTTAAGGTCCAATTTAACAGTCTGCAATCTGCTTGCTCTACCTTGGTCAAATAGGATTCTATCTCTTCTAGTTTGGAGAGAACATCATTTAAAGACTTCATTTGTTCTAATTGCAACCCAAGTACGTATAGTTGATCCAATTGTTTTTCTTTCTGCAAGTTTCTTAGCTGAGGCTATTGAATATATTGTTAAATTCCTATGAGAAAACACTGCTTTTTAGATCTTCCATGACTGTAATTGCAATTTTGTAATGGGCTGCTCAAACCACCTGCTTGCAGATTTTGAATACCTTGAAGACTTGTTGTTGTACCATTACTGTCCACTAATATTGAAAATGGTAAATGCTTAGTTTATACAGCTTATTCTCATGTAAATCTATAACATAGTTAATGAAACACATTAACCATTTTAAAACTATCTCTTTCATGCTGTAATATCAGTATGAGGACTAGAATACCCCTTTAATGGAATGTCAACTCAGTATGGAAGAGAAGGTTTGCAATGCATTACCACATGACTCCAGTAATTACCAACTACCATCTGTGATAGTAGCTTTTGGTACTTATCTTTGGAATTAAAGAGTTAGTTACTCTTGTAAGCAAACCGACTGCTTTCCAGGCTGCTGCAGACAAGTTCAAATCATAACAACAAGAAGGATATTCAGAATCACGCCCAATCTTCAGTCGGAGGTATTTTGCTCAAAACTGAAACTCCTAGTGTAATCCAACCAGGGATAACTTTAAGAAACCCCTCCCAAGAAATATGTAAAATACTGGTGAATTCAACATTAAATATGTAGTAAAAATTTCTAATGGAGGGCGATTTTTTCATTCGAGGCAAGGGAGAGAATTATTTTCTATTGGTGAAATTTTCCTTTTCGTATCAAAATTTAATAATAACTGTGGCGAATTAATTTTTTTTTTTGGTATGCAAATAAATATAGGCGATTTATTTTGTCGTTCATAAACATTTTAGTAATGTAAAAGGCAAATTAATTATTTCATATAACACAAATTATTAATATAGTTGGATAATATGTCATTTTCCAAAGAGAGATTATTTAATTTTTTGGTGAATTTATAGTCGCAAGTGGTCCATGGTCCACATGCCAAGTGTACACTGTACGATGTACTTGTAGTATGTCAATCCATTAAGATTCAATAAAAAATGTGCCCTTTTTATTGCCAACTTGGTCGTCATCACGTTTAATGTTGTCATTTTTATGGTGAAAGGAATTAATTTGGACCCTTGATGTAATATAGATCAATGGCTTCAGCTCTAATTCGGGTCTAATTTTAAATGACATACCATAAAGTCTAAATCTTCTCGAAATTAGGACATGTGACCCAAAGACCAAAACATAAAGTAGTTGGAGACACACATCAGTAAAATAGTAAGCGATGCTCAACCCGAGGGAAAATATTATTTTATTTTAAGGACGAAATAACATTGTCCAATAAGAAAACATTAGGGAAATGTTGGCGAAAATTTTAAAATAATTGTGTTATAAATGTAGATTACATTGGCAATTGGACTAGGATTCGGACCAATTATGTGTAAACTAATGAGCGATTAGCCTTGGATTTTGACCCCAAATTATTTAATATCTCGGCAACATGGTTGACCCCATATGTAGGTTTTATTCGCCAAATTATGATTTCCCAAAGAGACGGAATAGCCAATTGGTGAAGATTTGCCACTAAAAAAATCACTAAATCCAACTTGCTTTCGATGTTGCTCAAAATGCGGAACTTGTGAATGTCGGACCAACCAATCTTGCAGCAACACTATCATGCTCAAAATGATTGCCGTATAATTTTCACCCACCAACACTATTACTGCCAAGAATACTCACACGGTTCAGACTTTAGCCAATCTTCACATCCTGTTTTGTGTTGTTTATTGAGACGTTCTCCACAATATGGTCAATTGTAGGGATTTAAAAGTTCCATTGGCCAAGCACATTAATTCCGAGTAACATATAGTATCAGGTATTAATATTTCCCTTCAAGCTGCGTCGACATACCATACCTGGGCCCCACGCAAGATCACCACTAACAATAGATTTATTTGTAGCGTGTTCAAACCTCACTCCATGGCGTTTAATGCCTTCACTAATCATCTGTTTGGGGATCATTCAACACTGCTGTCAAATAATATCGCAGTTGCTATCCAAATGAAGAGGCAAGTCTTATTTAAATTGGAGGATGGGTTATTTCGATTCACCTATCTCCCAGAATGGCCCTTATGGCAAGCAGAGATATATTCTGCAGAAATGTTTGGAAAAGTGAATATTCTCTAGTGAAAATGGTGTTTGAAGTCATTCGCAAAATTCCCAAGTGCCATCTATCATTCCAATAACGATGGCCATTACAAGAGTTATTACGTTGTGTCCGAGCCTTACAGAATGACATGAGTGAATTTTTCACCCGTTGCCGGGATAGTCAATGACAATATACACCTTTTTATAAAAATTGCACTGCAGATGTTATAATTGTGAGGCCACTCGACAATTTTTAATCTATTGTCGTTACTCCTTCACCCGTTAACTATTCCGCTCTGACCTTGTAAGTGTAGAGTAGCTTGACTTCACTTCTTCAACAACTTCACAATGGTGCAGGCTAACTGGAATTCCACAAATAATAAACTGTTTCTTGACCACCGCCAAATATTTATCGGGAATCTTGGAATTTGGAGAATCATTCATCAATCATTTGGCCAAGTGGCAATTTATATTAGGGTATGTAACGACTTCTTTTTCCCACTACTGACGATCAATTATACACCCATTAATAATCCACATGAAACACAAAAAAATGAGACTGTTACAATTTTATGGCTACCCTTCTCAGTTACTGACCACCGTTCGATGTGGCTATGAATCTCTTCATTCTTGGTTTTTTGACATATGTTTTCAACTCACGATAGTGTTACTCTCCTTTACGGCAATCAAAAGGAGTTTTGATTTCACCTAACGACAGGAGCTCAACTTCCTTCAATCATTTTAATATGCCGATAACCACTGTTACTGATGTTGTCATCTTGATATTGTTCTGTAGAAACTCCTGTAATCACTCAACACAATTGACTTATCACTCCTTTGATTCTAGGTGTGGCGTCCGTTTGCTTGCTTGGGCATGGAATTTCTTATAGATTATTAAAACACCCATTTGGAGAAATCGTGTGCAATAATCTTATTTACACCAACAATTTCCTTTAACGAATCACCCCCACCTATAGGTGCTGAAAATCAATGATATTTGAGCTATATTTGAACTTCAACTTTTCGCTCATAATTCATATTCCAGTTCTTTTCTAAAGCCGTCACCAAATAAATCACCAACATATTACAGGTATCTCCAGTCTACCATGTCTCATGAAAATAGAGAAGCTTGTCACTTCTTTAACAACTTTTTCTTTTTCCGTAAGCTAGCTGATTTGGATAAGGCTTCAGATACTGAGGTAGTGAACCGACAGGCTTTCTAGTGTGTAAGGAAATGGACTCGAAGAGTGAACTTGTTTGAGAAAGATTATATTTTTATACCTGTAAATTACAGCTTACGTCAAAGTTTGATTGTTATTTGCAATCTCGGGGCAGTTCTGGAAGATGACAATCATTTGAAAACACCATTGATATTACACATGGACTCACTTGGGAACCACACAAGTCTCAGAAAGATCATCCAAAGTTCCTTGCGGGAGGATGTGCCCTAGTTAGAACAATTTGGGGAACTTAGACGGCAACCCAAAACATATTAACAGTTTTATTATTCATGCACGACAATGCAAAATGGTCTCCTGTGTCTGTGCAATCTGTTTTGCTAACAGAAAAAACTCCTATATTCGATACAGTTATGCTTTCTAAACGAGAAATACGACTTAGAATGAGAGGAAGTTATCCCTTGTGTATCTAGATGCTGCTAGGCTCAACTATAGACTTGAATATTTTACCAATTGTTTTTCGTCCATAGAAGCTTCATACTTATAAATGCTTCATGTCTTGTTTCCTACAATTTTCTCTTTGATAAAACCCTTATGCTAAAACTATCTCTGATAGAAATTTTAGAACTGCGTAACCTTATATACTATTTGAATATCTGCAACTAAGTTCTGATCAACGTTTTGGTTATACCCAACAGGATGGTAAGAACTAGGCTTTGATACCACTGAAATATCCCTAACCAAATATTTACTCGTTTTTCCCTTTCAAATATATTCAGAATTAAACACTTGCAGGTGTATTGTGAACACAGTAGAATCCAATAGAAATTCCCATAGATATTTGACTAGCTTTTTCTTGAATATAACATTCAAACTCAGGTATAGGCAAATGGAATACAATACTGTAATAAAACTAGAAGATTCTCCACAAGGATATAACCCGTTATTTCACAATAACATTCAAGATATCGAGCATATGACCATGTGTTACAAACCAGTAAATAAAACCAACAAACTCTTATAACTCTTTAAAATACATTATTGCATTATACAACAGCAATACAATAACCAATACAAAAACCCAATCTTAAATACGGATTAATAGTCAGATTGGAATACTAGAATAAGAACCTGTAAGCACGAATGAAACACCTGAACTGATGTTTCCTAAGACAATGGGTTTGCGTTCATTGTTTGCTAGCACGAGGGGCTACGTTCTCAAACTAGCTGAAAGCTGAAGCTTTCTGAAAACTCTCACAAGAGAGAAAACTGCAATGAATCATAAATCAAGCATTCCCAACAAAGAGCCTCCTTTCCCTTTTAATACACAAAATAAGACTCCTTGACTCCCCTAGGGTTTTCTTCCTATTCCCTTGTGACTTCAACTTCTCTCTGATAATTCGTCCTATTCCTCGTTGACCTTTTGTCCTCTTTATAACAATAAATTGACCTTTTAATATTTTGAGTCTATGTCTCAGACTCAAATTTAACATTATATAATATAAGACTTCAATATTTCTAATGTCCTAAAAAGGGGACATTACAAATTTCCCAAAATATGACTTTATTTTCAAATACACAACCTTTCGTATTTCCAATACTTAAATGAATGTAGTATGACACGTCTATACTTAAAATTACAATTATTATCATAAAAGTCCTCTTCAGCTAAAGGTGACCATAATGGTATTAATGCCCAAAGATAAAAGTCTCTATTGCAGCTACAATCTTTGACACTCCCTCTTAGTGAGAGAGAGATCTTTAGTTGAATAGTCATACAAAGCTGCAACCAAAATGTTAATGATAAAATCTAATGACAGAGATCCTATAAAATTCATGGAATCACTCAACATGAAAACCTTGCAAGAAACACAACCAACTTTTATCACACTCTTAATGTGATCTTGTCATGGAATGACAGTAAGAAAACAATGTACTCATTGTTAATAATCATGGAATCACTCAACATGATAGACCTGTAACAATAAATCAAAATCATGGAATCACTCAACATGATAGATGGAAATATTGATTCATAACTAATAATCACAGAATCATTCAACATAAAAAACCTACAAAAATCATATTCTACTTTCATCACGGACTCACTAATGTTGTCATGGAATCTCTCAACATGACAAACCTGTGAAAATCATAATCGACTTTCATCACAGACTCTCAATGTGATGTTGTCATGGAATCTCTCAACATGACAAATAAGGTTTACAACCAGAATTTTGTCACAGACTCTCTCAATGTGATATAGAAATGGACTCTCTCAACATGATTTCCAATTCCCATCACATAATCTCTCAACGTGATGACATTACAACCTCTCTACATGATGTTCACTTTCGTCACAGACTCTCTCAACGTGATGTTGTCATGGAATCTCTCAACATGACAAATAAGGTTTACAACCATAATTTTGTCACGGACTCTCTCAATGTGATACAGTAATGGACTCTCTCAACATGATTTTCAATTCCCATCACAGAATCTCTCAACGTGATGACATTACAGACTCTCTACATGATGTTCACTATGAATCTCTCATTAGTGAAAGAGTTATCAAGTTGTCTCCTTACAACTTTTTATTAATTTCGTATGAATAATAACTCTTAAAATCATAGCCAGAACTCTTTTCCAACAAGAGTCAAAATTTACAATAAAAGAAATCATAGCTGAAACTCTTTTCCAACAAGAGTCTCACAACCTAACAATACCAAAATATTAACATGTGTAGGAATGGTGGGGATTCAAGGACTCCCTCAAGATCTACTTTGATCACTCAAAAAGAGAATATAATGCAGACAATATTAAAGATCTATGGACTCTGACACAAATATACAAATTGATGCACAATATTAAAACAAGAAAACTTCCTTATAAGCGGTTATCTAACCAGGCTTTGATACCATGTTGGATATTTGCCCAGAAAATAGATCTTAAACAACAATAAGGAAAACACGAAAAATACAACATACACCAGAAGTTACCTTGGGAAAACCCTTCTGAAAATGAAGGCAAAAATCTAGCTACACAACAAAAATAGCACTTTATTGATGATAATATGTTGAAGTGTACAATGCCTTTTGCTTGTAGCAACGTATATAACACAAGAGAGATTCTTCACATTACAACAGAAGGTCTCTTGAATTTCCCAATATATGACTTCATTTTCAAATACACAACTCTTCGTATTTCCATGCCTTAACAAATGTAGTATGACTCATTTCTTTATACTTAATATTACAATTATTATCATAAATGTCATCTTCAGCTGAAGGTGACCATATTGGTATTAACACCCAGAGATAAAGATCTCTATCACAACTACAATCTCCAACAACATTTCTTGAATATCAAATTCATTTATTTCGTTTGCAGATCGTAGAAGGGATGCTAAACTTTTGAGCCAAAGTTTGTATGGATTGCCCACACAAATAATTATATTCTTGACTATAGTGGATGCTCTTCTCACGACAATTCTAAATACATGCCAATGAAGTATTTAGTTCC
Organism: Cupressus sempervirens; assembly: GCA_028749045.1. Lineage (NCBI taxonomy): Eukaryota > Viridiplantae > Streptophyta > Pinopsida > Cupressales > Cupressaceae > Cupressus > Cupressus sempervirens. The sequence continues at coordinate 529,311,231 of CM053783.1, read as the reverse complement.
CACTTCTGCAAAGAATTAATCCGATAAGAATATTTCTCTAGTTTATAATCTTTATAATGTGCCATGTCCTTTAATATGAAATTTCAGTTCAATGGGAAGTCTTCCGCTAATATAATGTTCCATGGAATAATTTAAGTGGCTATGAATCTTCAAGAAATATTGATGGCATGTTAACATAATCTATTAATTGCTGCACTTAAGAAATGTTTCATGTTATTGAATGGGGCCCACACACACCAAAATATGAAGTAGACTTTGATAATAGAAATGTCCAAAAATATTAAAGTGATGAGATTACATAAAATATCTCACTATTGGAATAACAAATAAAATGTCTCCTTTAGAGTTGAAGCGACCCCATACATGGTAGCTTGGCAAATAATCAGGCAATCATTGTATTCAGAATAAATTACCAGTTTTGCACCAAAGTTCATGATACCTTATTCAGCAAATTCGCCCTCTAGAAAGCTTTACGAACTTAGCACCAATGTGAACTCCATCACCAATCCACTCTTAGGAAGAACTGGGTTTTCATCTAGCCCTTCAATCAATCTATGAAGGTTTCTATCTCCATAAATCTAGCTAATGCAAATGCACTAGACAAAATTATCAAATCAAATAACATCTGAACATCCTTCAATAATACTCTCCATGCATTTTATAACAATCTCCAGGAAACTCTTGGCTTTCCATCAGCTTGTCTTTTGCATTCCTTTTCCTTGTCTCTTTATTTCCGTAATTTTAGTTTTAAATTGAACTTGGAAGGAAATAATTATGAAGTGACTTTTAAATGATATCATCTTACTTTATATTTATTTAACTAAATTGATTAATATTAAATTGTCATTTGTATAATTAATTTACTTTTGACAACTTAATAAAAAATAATTTAACCAATTGTCACTTAAAAATTGGGGACATTAGAATAGAGCATATGCAAACTAGACAAATGAATATATGTAGACATAGTTTAGTCGGCTTACAAGAGCCAAAAATGTCTAACCAAGACTAGATCCATCTCTTGGAGTAACTAATCCACAAGAGACAGGAATGTTGAACCAGGACCATTTCCATCTCCCATAACCAATCCACAAGTGGTAGGAATGTTGAACTAGGACAAGATCCATCTCTTGGAGTAACCAATACACAAGAGGTAGGTTCGTCCAACCAGGGCCAGATCCCTCTCTTAGAGGAACCGACCACAAGACGTAAGAATGTTCAATCAAAACCAGATCCATCTCTTGGAGTAGCCAATCCACAAGAGTCAGGAACATCCAACTAGGATCAAATCCATCTCTTGGGGTAACCAATTCATCACTTGCCCACAAGAGGCAGGAATATTCAACGAGGACTAGGTGAATTCCTTCAGGTAATCGATTCATCAGTTAGCCCGCAAGAGGAAGCAACATCCAACTACGTTTATAACCATCTCTTATGGTAACCAATTCATCACTTAGCCCACAAGAGGTAGAACATCCAACTAGGACTAGATCCATCCATTGGGTAATCTAACTTTCTTCTTATCTTAGTCATATAATTGTCACTTCTTACTGGCTTTCCATGTAGGGTTAGTTCTCAAAACCCTTATCGCTCATGTCATCTTCTTGGTTGAGAAAATCATGAATATCTCATTTTGGACTGCCTACCTACATCCATGCATCACAGGGTTGGCTTTTCTCTATTACGTCCTATGGACTGTCATTGTATCTTTCAATACCTTTTATATTAAGCTTGCAATTATGCTCTTAAATTTTTCCATACAGACCAAATCCTTGGATTGTTCCAAGGTTTTAGGTTGTCCTAATGGTCTTCATTTACTGTAATAATTGATGTCTCCTCCAAAGAAATGAAAAGAAAAATCAATGATCCCCTTCTTTGATTAATTTTGAAATTCCTTATCAATTTGCTCAGAAAATAACACTTAACATATTTATCCTTATGGTCTGCAACAAAACACCTTCATATTCTGCTTAATGTTTTAAAAAAAATTTCTTCTCAGGCTAGCAGGAACATTGCTATTATACCATTGAAATGTCTCTTAGGCTGGTAGGAACATTGCTTTGATACCATTGAAATTCCCCCTTTTGGGATCACCTTATACTTTGCCCCAAATTCACAAATCCAAAATCAAAGAGGAGCAAGAATGTTGTTAGAGATGTAACTATTACTTGAATAAGAGGAGATAAGTTGTATAAACATCTAATGTCTGATTTCTCATATTAGGTTGATCTCTTAGATTTATTTCTTTAATCAAACGGAATTCTTCTGCTCAATCTCTTCTCAACATCTGAATAATACTCTTTTATTATTGCTCCTTTTTGCTTGGAATGAAATCTCCTTTATTGGTGAAAGGGTCACCACCTTTCACTCTCCCTTGGATATCCTTCTCAAATGAAACATTCTCCCCTTTATATCTTACAATGTGGGGGAGACTCACGCCTCTTCATATGGCTGCCCTTTCAAAGGTCACAACCTTCCACAATTACCTACCTTTGAATGAGTCACAACCCTTCATCATTTATGCCCTTTGAAGGAGTTTCAACCCTTTACAATTTATACCATTTGAAGGAGTCACTTCCTAATTTTCTTCTCATTTCTTTGTTCTCTTCTATTAATTCTTCCTTGCTTCCCACCTTCCATTTTCTCTTCCTTTCTCTCATCCCCTTTAGATGAAGTTCTCTTCTTTCTTCTTATATCTTATGTTTGAGAGTGACAACTTTTACTTTTATGTCTTTTGACCCTTCATTAACTTAACTAAATTTTACTATGTAATGTTTTAATTTTAATTTAATTTTTAATTTTTAAATATTTTTAATCTTTATTCTTTTACATTTTAATTTTATTATTATTATATCTTATTATATACTATTAAAAAATGGGACATCACAATATACCACCTCATAAAGATGGTTAAGGACCATGAGGCCAAAGAGGACAAGGTTCTGTTCTTGGGCCTATGGTTGAGGCTCATTATAAGGGCACGCTAGTTTAGCCTCCCCTACCAACCCCATATTATCAGTTGTTGAAGTGAATTAGAGGGGATCCTCAATCATAAGAGGTAAAGATGTCGACATGATAGAGAAAAGCATACAAAGACCATGTGAGGATGGTTAAGGAGCACATGAGGCCAAAGAGGACAAGTGTAATGATCCCTCTTGGGGTTCACCCTTAATTTGCTCCCAATTCCCAACTTAGAGGTTAGAATAGATTTTTACTCTATATTGATTTAAACTTTCCCTTTTAATTGTCCTCTTATTAACTTTCGTCAACACCCCCTTATCTTTTTAAGATATTTTAATTATTGAATTCACTAACTCCCATTCAAATATTCTCTGCATATTATGCTATAATATGTGGCGGGGGGGTGACAACTTATATTAATATTCCTTATACTTTGTCAATTATTCATATTTGCAAATGGGGTTGCAAGCTTTGGGTTTAACCATGGAGGAAACTCTGTAGTTAAGCGCACTCTAGCTGGAGTAGTACTGGGATGGGTGACCTCCTAGGAAGTCTCGGTGCTTCACCCTTGTGAGCATCACCTAGATCCAATGAGTGCTAAGTGTTCCATTTATTCTCATGAGAGATGGATTCATGTTGAATCACTACTCATGAAACATGGGTCAATGAGTTTGACTCAAAAATCACACAGTTAAATCTTGATAGCAATATCACAATTATTCATATGTTATAGTCCCCCTTTCCTATTTAATAGCTTCCTCCCACTTAACACCTTTCCTCTTATCTTATATCCCCCTCTTTTGAGTTACGTGTCTTTATCCCGTCAAATGGATTCCTTTTGTTCTTTCTTTTTTATCTTATTTGATTGCTTCCTTTATGATTTCAACCTCCTTTATTAAATTTGTATGCAGACATGGCTAAGGGGGTTCTGCCTTATTTATCATTGTGCACTTTATCTTCTTTTCTAACTAGAAAACCATTGGTATTATATTTTATCTTATCCTCCTTTTTAATCACATGGGTTTCTGTTGTTTCTTTTCATTTTTATTCTTTTTTATAGTGTCTTGTCCCATCAGAGACTTGTTTAAATATATTTCTTATCGACACTTTCTAAGATGATTGGGATGTATAGTTTTAAAAACGCCAACACCCTTAGTATGTGGGCGCCGGACCTGAGGGTGACATTTTAATGAATTTGATTATGGAGTTTTTAATATTTATGTAGGTCATTAATAACATGTAATAGTATTATTATTGTTTTAATAGATAATGATATTTATTAATTATAGAATATTATCATTGTTAATAATGATGCTGTTAATTAGGCGAGAGCTTACAACACAATGGTAGAATGTGAGCCTCTTATTTGGGAGGTCTTGGGTTCAAGTCGACTCGATCTTAATAAATAATAATAGTTAATCACAACACATAATAATAATTATTCTTGGCTTCAGCCTCTTACAAATAAAAAAAAAATAATAAAATAACAATGTTATTAATTATTAAGTATTATTATTATTGCATATATTTTTTGACAATATTTATTGTGATCACTAAATGTCTCTAATTATCAAGATCACAAGAATTATTCATCTATTATCATTGGTCCTCAATCTAGTTTCAATTAGGTAGATACATTTACTCAGAAGGGCTATTTAATAATTATCTCATATATCTATGTGAGTTAATATATTATTTAATTATATGATATATTTTGATCATGTATAATTGTTGGGTCTCATTCAAGGAGAGGTCTTGACAACAGGGTTCTCCTCGTGGGCTTAGGATATAGGATATTTGCATGGTTATGAGGAGACCCATCTCCCCCCTAAAAGACACGTCTCAGAGATGGAGGCGTGTCTTAGAGACTTTTCATGTCTCCGAAGACCTAAAAAAAGGTTGGAGTCTTCATGATGAAGTCTCCGAAAGTCTCTCGGTGTCCTAATCCAAAAATTGAGGTCTCTTCGAAGTCTCCTAATAAAAATAAATGCAAAATATGATATTAAATTATTTTATGTATTTTAGCCCTCATTTTAATAATTTTTAATGTAGATATTAAGACCAATGACAATTTTAATGATTTTTTGAAGAGAATGATAGTTGAAGACCTTGAGATGGATTATTACAACCTTGTGGAGTTGATGATAACCATCAACATACTAGTACTAGATAGATTTCTGGTTTTTGTTTACTATACTAAGTTTGTTCATTTTTGTTTTCATATTGGTAATTTAGCATCAAACTATACTTTTTTGAATTTAAAATTTGAATATGTAGTGATAATCTCAGCGATTATCAATCTGATATGATGATAATCATATGCAATATTCAGAAAACAAGTATAACTATGAGATACAGTAATGTGATTATTTGAGTTTTGAAATATTTGACTTTATATTAATGTGACATTACAATTATTATTTACTTTTGTCTTTAAGTTTTACCATATTTCTATTTTGTATTTAGTATTAGACTCTCTAAGGTATTAAAAAAAATTGCCGTCTCCAAGTACCTCTCGTCTCCTTTTTTTGAAAAAATTGCCGTACCGGTACTGGAGACCTCCAAGTCTCCCTGTCTCCCAGTGACCTTGGATATTTGGGGCCACTCATCATGTCTTGCATCACAACCCTCATCATGGTTGGGCACCCACATAATCATTTAGATTTGCTATGCAAACTTGTATTCTACTTTACCCTAAAATAGCATGTATTTCGTGAGTTGTATCTGCATTATTATCTAGCTTGGTTTGCAAGATTCCTAAGTAGACTTATCTCATCATTTTTAAGTAAGGATTGTAACTCTTTTCTTTTTATTGCATTCGTGTCTATGAATTTAGGGCAAAGTACAAGGTGATCCATGGAGAGGACATTACTATTGAGAAGGAAGTACGAACACCATAGAAAAGATCAATGCATATACTGATGACATTGCACACGTTGCCAATCTAAAGTGAAGGTATTTAGGTCGGTCATGGGCAAACACGTGGATGCCATTGACATAAGAGATATATTGGCAAGAAGAACCAAGGAGAAACCAAATGACATTATACATCCCCATGATGACATTTTCTCACAACATGGATAGGATGATAAACTACGACAAGAGTAAGGTAATTGGCATCGAAATATGTTAAAATGGAACGAATAAAATAGACATTAAAGGATATAAACCTTCGAGCATTTGAAGGGCAACAAAAACGATAAAGTATGCAAGGGAATAGATTTTAAAAGGGAGCCTTCGAAGGTGTGAAAGATAAGTATCACAATTAAGTACGCAATAGAAATTAAACCGATGGAAGATATGAAGGAATAATAAGGACAATCAATCTACACCATACAATACAAAAATGCTAGGGGAGCAAGAGGATGTGGAAGCCACGTAAAGTTGGGAAGAAGAGTCTATAAGCACTAAAGATTTATATCATTAATCATCATCGAAGGCTTCAAATTAAAAGCGCAAACATTGAACAATGAGCGATAGTTGAATGGGTTGGTGAAAATAAGAAGCCGAGCTTATATTGGACAAGAATACTTGTTGATAAGAATTAAACAATAAAGGCAAAATATTAGCAATGACTTATTAGTACGTCTAGAGGGACCCACCCAAACTTAAGGAAGAACCAAGTACATATACGGATGAAGTGGATTGCACCCATGGCATAAAGTGGGCCACGTTAGAATGACCCCACCAAATGCAATTCAATGGACAATAAAAAGGATGAAACACTAAGGGTAAGGATGAATGATAGTATATCATCCTTGTTAAAGGTAAGTATCATACTATGGTAAATGGTAAATAAATTGACTTCATGCTACATTCTTTTATGTTAGATTGTTAGTATAATATTTAACTATAATAATGTTTATTTTCTAATGAATATATTATAATATTTTGATTAGGATAAGATCATTAATAATGAGATTATAATGGGGATCTATAATTATAAAATGATAAATTATTGGAATAATGGGGATCATTTTCAAACAGTGACATTTTTATAATTATCTTTATCTTATTGGAAAAGATCTTATATTAAGCATTAGATTAGTCTTTCTCTTATTTATTTCAATACGTACTATAAGAGCTATGTGTCTTGATCTTTTCCTTTGAGAATGTTTTTGCAAGAAAAAGAGGGAGATTGAGAGGGAGATTGACATTTCATTAGAGGCAACCTTGAAAGAGAGGGAGTAGATAGAGAATATAACTCAGTCAACCTTCAATGATGATGATCATATTGATTCAGAGGGAGTAAAACATGTTGAGATGGATTCTCTAGTGATGATAAATTGTAGCAGTCAAGAGGACTGTGATTCATGAATAAACCTCGTGACTATGCAATTTTAATGGGCCTACCCCTTATGTACATCATGAGGAAGTGATGACTTCCAAATGATGTCACTTGTATTTGTAGAAGTTACTATAAGGTGATGATCTTACAATAACTTGTATTATGAGATTAAACAAATTGAGTATATGGTGAATATCTTGCATCTCAACATTCTGGAAGGCCATTACTCAAAGAGTATTTGGTGAATATCATTGATATTCTGGGAGGCCAATACTCTTGATATCATATGTGATATCAAACCTTATTTTGAGTACTTGGTGAATACATTGATATTCCTAGGAGGCCAATACTCTTGATATCAGATGTGATATCAAACCTTATTTTCAGTACTTGATGAATATCATTGATATTCTGGAAGACCCATACTCATGATATCAAATGCGATATCAAATGGTGAAAATCTTATGAGATATCCTTAAATTTATTCTTATGTGGTTATCCTTCTAAGCTAAAAGGGAGTGTTGATGTTTGATATCTTCAGTTAGATAAACCTATTATATATGTGTTGTTTATTTGAGATATAAGGTTATTGTTATATGAAAAAAATTAATATAATATATATGGATGTATGTAGATGACTAAATTTGTTATTACATTAATTATCTGATTAATGAATAGACATGTCCTATGAAGGGACATGTCTATTCATGGCCTATTCTCTATATATGAATCTAAGAGGATGTTACATTTGGAACACACATATCCAATATGGTAGTGCTTTGTACATTTGTAGTGATCCTCAAGAAACTTAACACAAACAACCCAAACCCTACAAAACATAACCACTACCATATACACTCTTAGGCCCAACCCAAGGAATGAGGGGTATATCACTCCTACCCATTCTGAAAGTGATAATAGAACTACAGTGGAATCAACCCAAGAAACAAATTGGCCTCCCTTCTTACCTAAGAAAGCTGAGGAGCTTAACACATCTAACCCAAATTTGAATGAACTAGCCAAAGCATATGAAAGGTTTGACCCTGAAGTCAAGAAGAGCATCCCTTTTGTTTGTGAGACTAGGACAAGTGTTCATAAAATGAGTAAAAAATTAACTAATTAAGATTTACAACATTGGGTAGGTAAGCTGATCATTCGTAATTTTGATTGTTTGGGAAAAATGACAGCCTGTGCATGGATTCAAAAACTTGAGACCTACTTATCTCTCAACACAATGTTAAAAGAAGATGCCATTAAGTCTTGTAATTTCCCCTTTTCAAGCACGTACTGTATGATCTTATGGTTAGTCTATTTCTCCATCGTCCTAGCAGGCTAACCAAGACTTTTAAGGTATCTTGATGATATTTGGCATAAGAAGTTTCAGTTGTAGACCATTCTGAAGGGTTTTGAGGCACTTTCGAGCATACTTAATACTTATTGTAAGTCATTATGGCTCTATTTGGACTTCTAGTGTAGTGGCATGTCGATGGTAAATTGCTCCATATCGATAGAATCGTTTATTTATTATTGATATAATTTATTATGCATTATTAAAGCCTATTATAAAGTTAAATTTAATACTGCATAGTCTATAGTTTGTGGGAAATATTTAATTATATGACCCCCTTTATTCTATAATACATGGGAAACATAAATAAAAGTTAGTGGGGACTGTTAAATCCTGATAACTTGATCATATTAATGTTCTGATTTTTCAGATCAGACAGATCTAAATGCATGTCATTTCCTTTATACATCTCCCTTAGAATAGATCGACGATTTGCTAGGCATATTCATATGCCTTCTATTGACTATTGTAGATAACTAAGTATTAACTATTAGTTAATGAGCAAGGGTGCCGATTTTTAGAGGAGTAGTTTGTTTCATGGAGGGCCAACTTAGAAGGGGTTGTGTCTATCTGAAGAGGCAAGACTCTTGGGCAATATATAAGTAGGAGCAAGATTGTGGATAGAAGACACACAATACAATCTTAAGTCTTCTTTTCTAGCAATCTACTCCTTGGCTATTTAGTGCAGAAATAAAATATAATCTCCAGAATTTATTGCAGACTTCCAGAACAATAACATTCAGCCTAGAATAATAGTAGATCGATTTGTAGCAAGGTAATAATGCTACATCAGTATTATATCTTCAGAATTTGCAGAAAACTTACAGGGACTTGAGGAAAATCTTGTTATATGGCATGAAAATATTAAAGAAAAAACAATCGCAATAAAATAGGGGCTGAAATAGCAGCACGATAAAATAGGGAGAACAAAACAAAATTCCGAAATTATAGGAAAGGCCAAAAAAGTGATTGTGAAAATGGGTGAAAAAGCTCTTAGAAAATGTTGTAGATAAATGAAAAATAATGGAGGAAACAATAGTACTACAGATGAAGACTTCTGAGAAGGTGCTAGAAGATCTTCAGTACTTGTGTGAGTATTCTGGATGGTTAAGATTCATCTTTAAAAAGGAAGAAGTAAATGAAAAATATTCTTCTAGTACAAGAGACAATGAGAGACAAACAAATGAAAAGAGGTTCATAGCAAATTAAGTGAATGGAGACGGTTCCTTGGTTGATGAAGACCATGTGGTAGATTTTCAGAGTGATTCTTTGGACATACATACAGTTACTATTGATGAGTTTGTGTATGAAGAACAAAACAATAGCCTTGGATTTGAGATCAGGTATTTCTAAAGATGATGATTCAAAGATATAAGTTGGATGATCATGCGCAACCTTTGGAGAGGAGTGTTTACGAAGTCATCAATACTAGTGAGTCTAGGAGTGTGTCTCTCACAGAGATAACCACTCATGAAAAAGCTCTTAGAAAATGTTATAATAGAGATTGAAGAGCTCTCATTCCGCATGGTTGGATATTATATTATTATATGAAAATTGGTGAAACTGTGGAAGTTTTCTCTTGTGGGCTTGGAGGACGAAATCCCTCTACGCTTGCATTATTGTCGCTGTTGCAAGACACAGTCAAGAGGATTTGTGATTTGCTTGGGCTCTAAGGTAACAATCTGACTATGCAATATAGCTGTTACTTTATTTCAATAAGTTCCAGAATTGGGAGTGATTGTTTTGAGTCATTGGTGGGAGTGTTCGATCTAGAACTACCTGATAACTATTTTTACTTGTTGTCTGAGGGCATTAGAAGCTTATTATCTGAGTTTGCTGGCCATACAAGACTGTTCAAGTGTCGTACAGACTGATAACCAGCTACAGCTCTACAGCTGGGTGATCTCCTATAAGAAGTTGTAGAGGCCTAAGACAGCTACAAGTGTACTCATTAGTCTGAGATTGTGCAATAGGGACTGCCAAACACATTGCATTCAACTAAAATGTCGTGCAGACTTGACTGAAATTGCGACAGGTCTGAAACAAGCTATACTGTGAACTGATTGTCTTGAGAATTGTAGTTGGGGTTTAAGAATAACATTGCTGTCGGTGTGCAAGCTCATCCAAACACAGTGTCTTGGTATGTAGTGATCTTTGGTGTGTCTTGTTATTGTAAAAAGAAAAAAACATTGTTGTCTTAGTACTGAAATATCGAACTAGTATTATTACTTCAGATTATCAGCAAATATATTATGCATGATTTATCTTTACATTATTGTCTATCTATTTGATGAACTGTCGATGCTGATTATTGTTTAAGTGCTCACACATTCTAGCAAACTAGAAACAACAGAGGTTTAGAAGGAAAAAAACTAAAGGATCAACTTGCAAGCCAACTGATTGACAAAATTTCCAAAATTTCCATGAGCTGAGAGTGATTCATTAAACCCAGAATAGGGCAGTCTATTATAGTGGTATCAGAGCAGTGTATCCTGCCATCCTGGTGGATACAATACAGTGTGTCTTGCCATCCTAGTGGGTACAATACAAAATGATTAGACAATGACATGACTGATTGGAGTGTACGACCATTGTCACATCCTTAATACACAGAAATAGGGCATTACTGAACACAGAGCAAGAAGAACGGAGAAATCCAAAAGAGCACTTAAGCAGAGTTGAACAGGTTACAGTTAATATGGGTGAACAAAGAGCTTAAGAGAATACTCGACGAATGCACTTGTTGATGCAAATGATGGCTAAACAAATGGGTATTGATGTCAACAATGACAAAAATAATGGAGGAAACAATAGTACTACAGATGAAGACTTCTGAGAAGGTGCTAGAAGATCTTCAGTACTTGCGTGAGTATTCTGGATGGTTAAGATTCATCTTTAAAAAGGAAGAAGTAAATGAAAAATATTCTTCTAGTACAAGAGACAATGAGAGACAAACAAATGAAAAGAGGTTCATAGCAAATTAAGTGAATGGAGATGGTTCCTTGGTAGATGAAGACCATGTGGTAGATTTTCAGAGTGATTCTTTGGACATACATACAGTTACTATTGATGAGTTTGTGTATGAAGAACAAAACAATAGCCTTGGATTTGAGATCAGGTATTTCTAAAGATGATGATTCAAATAGATATAAGTTGGATGATCATGCGCAACCTTTGGAGAGGAGTGTTTACGAAGTCATCAATACTAGTGAGTCTAGGAGTGTGTCTCTCACAGAGATAACCACTCATGAAGAGGACAACGAACACTTTGTTTCTGAACAATGCAATCAATCTTTTGACACATGGGCTCTGAGTGCGATGGAACCTAAGATGACGGAATCAATTTCTTCCTAATGAAGTGAATACTTTTCTTTTGTAAAAACGAATGCCAAATTTTGATTCGAATCCACTCTTTTTTCAATTTGGATTTTGTGTTAGGAGAAGGTTGATCCATTCTCTGTTTAAAATCAGCTTTCAATTTATTATAAATATCTAGATTGAAGTGATACTCTTCATTCATTTGGTTTTGATCATTCATTGTGGTTGTCCAATCATCTGGATTTGGAAGATCCACATTTTGTTCCATTTGGATTGAAAATGGTTCATGCACAAGATGAATTTCATTTTGATTGCGATGATGGCTATAATGCAACTATGGAGGATAGTATTGATGATTGTGATAAAAATCTTGAAACAAAATCTGATTTAACTTTGCATGGGGTTGACTTTGAGTAGAAGCTTAGGAGCTTGGATGATATGAATCCACAAGATATTGCTGAGAATGATAATGAGGATTGTGATGTCCTCATTTTTAGCAGATTCTTGCTATTGGCTTGGTCAATTCATCATTGCAACCCTCGTGAATTGATAGTGGGATTTGAGGGTCTCAGTTGTGGAGTTATTAGGCTTTCTAGTGGCCTATGGTGAGTTTTGACTCCACTTTGAGGGACTTACTATTTTTAGTAAGTCAACAGTTGGTTCCGATGAATTCAGTTGAGTTAGAGGAGTTGAGTGATGCTCTCAGTTTTTATTTCCGACTTCTGGTTTGGGCTCCAAGAATCTTGGAGGGAGCATCTATTTTTAGTAAGTCACCTTGTCAGGTTCATTCTGTTGATTTTTTAGAACTGCTGCAAATGTACTAAGCACTACCAGATTGGTATGTGTATTCCAAATGCAACATCCTCTTAGATTTATATATAGAGAAAAGGCCATGAATAGACGTGTCCCTGCATTAGACATGTCTATTCATTAATCAAATAATTAATATGATAACAAATTTAATCATTTATATATTATATCTCCATACATAATAGGTTTATCCGACTGAAGTTATCAAACATCAACACTCCCTCTTAGCTTAGAAGGATAAACACATAAGAATAAATATTTCTTCAACGTAATATTACAAATAACAATTTTAAGGATATCTCATTTGATATCTCAGAAGATTTCCACCATTTGATATTGCATTCGATATCATGAGTATTGGTCTCCCAAAATATCAACACATGATATTCAACAAGTACTCAAAAGGATTTGATATCACATTTGATATCAAGAGTATTGGTCTCTCAGAATATCAATGATATTCACCAAATACTCTTTAGTGTGCAGTCACTTCATGATGTTAGTATGTATGCTTCTAGATAATAATTGGTTGATTGCAGTAAGTTGGGTTTGTTAGTGCACTAAAGCTTCCTAGCTTGACACTTTGGAGGTTATGTGCCAGTGATATGATTTCAATTATTGATTATAGATGCAATACTTGGTTAGTTAATTTCAGGTTAGTTGTACAAACATTGTTAGTAGTCATAGATTTGCTTCTTGTTTGGGGATCCATGAGGAGGTATACTCAGGATTATGGTTTTGGGCTGAGTAGATATTTCTTCCACTTGCCTAGGATCATGTTAGTTATTGGGATTGCAATTATGGATCTCACTAGGATGTCATAACAAAAGAAGTTTCATGTTGAGATCAGAGTAGTGCTGTGTCAGCATAGTGGTTCCTTTATCAGATTGATTTGGAACCCTGAGATCATTTGGGTTTACATTTTACAAAATTGAGAATAAGGAAGCCAATGTTGGCTTGTTGAAGGTTGCTCCTATGGTGTTCCAGTTTAGTTTTCCCGGAGAGCCTTTTCCAGAGGAGTTGATAGAAATAGTGCAGTATTTGATTGCTCTACATCCTAGTTGCTGTATGGAGGTCATCCAACAGGGTAGTACTTTCAACAATTGGTGCTATAGATCTAGGTTAGCATGGGACCTAGGAATTCATACTCAATTTCAGTTTGGTTCTACATAGTGATCTTGGGGGAGCATTGGAATCGCTCGAGTATAAGCAATTTTGGGAAGGGAGGATTGTAATAACCCCTTTCCAAGCACGTATTGTATGATCTTATCGTTAACCTATATCTCCGTGATTCCCGTAGGCTAACCAAGACTTCTAAGGGATCTTGATGATATTTGGCCTAAGCAGTTTCAGTTGCAAACCAATATGAAAGGTTTTGAGACAGTTTTGAACATACTATTAATAGCAAGTCATTATGGCTATATTTGGATTTCCAATGCAGTGGTGTGTTGATGGTAGATTGTTCAATATTGACATGATCATTTATTTATCATTGATATAGTTTATTATGCATTAACAAAGCCATTTATAAAATAAAATAAAATTATTTAACTTTATTAATGCATTGTCTATAGTTTGTGGGAAATATTTAATTAAATGACGCTCTTTGTTCTATAATACGTGGAAAGCATTAATAAAAGTTAGTGGGAACTTAAGTGAAGGAAAATTCATGTTATATGACATGGAAATATTAAAGAAAAAGCAATCATGATAACATAGGGGCAAAAAAAGTAGCTGTGAGAAAATAGTAGGGGAAAAAGCGAAAGAGTGAAAAGCTCTTAGAAAGCGTTATAAAAAGAGATTGAAGAGCTCTCTTTCAGCATGCTTGGATATTATATTTATAATTATTAGATGAAAATTGATGAAATTGTGAAGGTTTTCTCATGTGGGCTTGGAGGACAAAATCCCTCTATGCTAACATTGTTCTCCCTGTTGCAGGAGACAGCCAAGAGGATTTATGATTTGCTTGGGCTCTAAGGTAACAATCTGATTATGCAATAAAGTTACTACTTTATTTCAAGAAGTTTCAGAATTAGGAGTGATTGTTTTGAGTCATTGGTGTGGAGTTTTTGAAGTAGAACAGCCTGATAACTATTTCTACATGCTGGCTGAGGGTGTTAGACGTTTATTGTCTGATTTTTCTGGCCATACAAGACTGTTCAAGTGTGATACAAACTGATAAGCAGCTACAGCTGCGCCATACATGGCTGTGATCTCCAATAAGAAGTTGTACAGGCCTAAGACAGGTATAGGTGTATTCATTTGGATCTGTGAATGTGCAACTGAGACTGCCAAACACATTGCATTCAACTAAAGTGTCTTGCAAACTTGACTGAAATTGCAACAGGTCTGAAACAAGCTATACTGTGTAAGTGATTGTCTTGAGAGTTGTGGTTTGGGTTTAAGAATCATATTGCTGTTGATGTGCAAGCTCATGCAAACACGGTTACTTGGTATGTAGTGATCTTTGGAGTGGCTTGTTATTGTGAAAAGAAAAAATGTTGTTGTCTTAGTACTCAATATCAATCTGCTATTAGTTACTTCAGATTATCAGCAAATATATTATGCATGATTTATCTTTGCATTAGTGTCTATCTTTTTGATGAACTGTCAATGCTGATTACTACTTAAGTGTTTACATATTCTAGCAAACTAAAAACAACAGAGGTTTAGAAGGAAAAAATAAAAAAAAGACATGCAGGAGAAAAAACTAGAGGACCAGCTTGCAAGCCAATTGTTTGACAAAATCTCCATGAGCTGAAAGTGATTAATTAAACCCAGAATAGGGCAGTCTATTACAAGTTTTCCATATTGTGTTTAGAAGGAGCCGATTATAACTGGTGGCACCATATTTAGTCACCCAAAACCATCAAAACATAAAGACTTAAGATATCTTCACAAGGACTCTCATTGAGAGAATTGACCAAACACATCCCCAAAAACACTTCAAAGAGCCAAGAAGAATAAGACAAAGGTGAACCCTTGAGGACTATATCACCGAATTCCAAAGGCTAGTAGTGATGGTCACCAAAATAATCAAGGAGAGATGCACTTAATAAAAGGATTACCGGACTCACTTCATGGCTTAATAAGTGCCTTTAACCCTACCACACTTAAGGAAGCAATCCAAAAAGCCATATGAATTAACACCAAAACTAGGGAAAGAAGCTACTTATAAGGGCAAGATAAACACTTGTATAAGAAACAAAAAGGACCATTTCTTTCCGAAGCCACCCGAGCAGAACTCTGAGAAAAACCCTATGCTATGATTGCAAGGAAAGATGGTAGCCCGGATATAAATGTATGTGAAAGGAAGGCCAAGAGGAAAATATGTGCTTTAGGTGCAGAGATCCATGGGCACTTGCACATAAATGTAACACTAAGGATCATAAAAGGAAGAACTTATGTTATAGGTGCAAAGAGATGTGGGACTGAAGACATATATGGGGAAATGAAGTCAAGCCCACAAAATAGAGGCAATACTCGACATGGAAATACAAGGAACCTTAAACAAGAAAGCAAAGTATATGAAGGAGATCTTAAGGGCATTGAATCAAAACATGAAGGGGTGTTGGTGTAATTAAGGTATTTTACTGTGGTTATTTCTCATCTAGGTACTAATTACTCTCTACTTAAACTTAATGAATTGCATAAGAGTAGTTGGAACATTTCCACTTTAGGTGCTGTTATCATGTCATCATATCCCAGTTATTATATTGCGTTCTGTGTTCTTCGTGAACATGTAGTTTATTCTTATCATATTCATTCTCTCTTGTTATTGTGCTTTCTATTTCTATTGCCTCTAGATCTTGGATAATTGCCTTGTAGCAAAATCTTATGAAGGGCAATAAACCAATGGATTTTTTTGGAGGAGCAACTAGAGCAGTTATCAATGTAAAAATTTTAAAATAGATTATCCAACCAATCTCCACAATAAAATTGCAATTCCTTTGGGGGATCATCATCATGGAAGATTGCATAAATATGAATCATGCTTCTAATCTTTATGTTAGTGTATAATAACACAAGGAAATCCGAAATATCTAGGATATTGTGCAAATGTGGGTCAATCCAAAATGGCCTTTATATGATGAGAGAAAACTTGTCTTAAATGACAAACCTAGCAGAAATTCCTATAACTTTAACTTGATATAATTAGACTATTACAACTTGAATCACCCTATTCTCAATCATTGCTTGAGGACAAGCAATCTTGAGGAGGGGAAGTCTATTGTGTCCTGGCTAAGATGAATACTTAAAACAATCAGAAAATTGTCTTGTTTCATTAGACCTCACGATTTTCTGAAAACCCTGATCCATAAATTATCATATTAAGACAAAAGTTCTGCAAACCATACAAGCCTTTATGCTGCTATGATAGACAAACATACATTATTGAAGGAAACAGAATCATATGCAAGTTTCGATTGACTGAAGTGTTTCCCAAATGTGATGATTGATTCATTAGAACAGCATATAATCAGCAATTGCTTTTAGAATGTTAGTGATTAATATCATTTTAGCCAAAGACTAATGGTTGATAAAGCAGTGATATAATTGTCTCCCATAAGGTGCAAATTCAATTAATGAATGCTAACAAAGGGTACGATCTAGGAAGAGATGTGATGTAGCAAGGTGAAGGAATGCATTAAAACTTTGAAGGGATGTGATATTGGAAAAGACATCACTTTTTGTCTCTAGTAAGCGATATATATACTTGTCAAAGAATAAAACTCAAGAGCATTGAATGGACAGAAGCTGCAATCGTACACACAACAAAACAATCAATGTGATAACCTTTTAATTTATTGTGGTATGAAGTAGTTATCCTTATGTATTTATGTTGATTATACATAGATGTGTGTGTCTATATATATATGCCATATTATATGCACTCAAATAATGCTTGAATTTAAACATCTTTACAAATGAAGAAAGCACTGCCAAAACTACATCGCCATCATCAGACTATTTCAATTATCAAACACATTCTACCAAGATTGTAACACTTTGAGGTTGCAAAACATTTTTTTAGAAACAACGGAACACTCAACTTGGTTATTAATAGTTCAGTCCATGGACATCAAATTTACTTCATATGTGTGGTGTACACATTCTACCAAGATTGTAACACCTTGAGTTTGCAAAACATCTTTTCAGGCACAATGCAACCCTTGACTTGGTTACTATAGTTCAAGCTATAGACATAAAATTTACTAAATATGTGTGAGATCAGTTTGTCAGATCAAGACTTACCTTTAGGTACTGTAGAATTTCTCTACATGCAAGAACACATGATTTTGAAACGATAATCAATAGATTGAGTTAATTACAAAGGAGATGATAGCTCCTTAAATGGAGATAATGATAGAGCTTCTAAACTAGAAACTAAAGGAAAAACCAACTTTCTAAATAAGATCTAACTACCAAAGAAATATCCTAACTCAATGACCATTCTTGATGTGGTCAAGGTCAGAGAGGTCCCCAAAAGGAGATGTCCAATCTTGCAGCAAGAAACACCACAACAGAAACAGTAACGCAAAGCCTCATTGACATCAGCCTATAAGGAAAAGGAACTTCAATTATCGTCAAGTTGGCCTGCAACTGCAGATTACAGATTTAGGACACAAGCCTTCTTACATTCCAGGCATAAAGGCTTGATTTTTTACAAACTTAGTTACTAGCTTCTAAGCTATACTTTGTCTACCGACCATCCACTATATTAAAACAAGGACTTCAACCCTAATTATATATAATATCATCAACCACATGTCGACTTATCCAATCAACAATCTCCAAGACAAAGGAAAAGAATTACGACATATAGGTCAGGATCCAAATCCATAAAAACACCCTCGAAGAGATACATCATGTCTTGCAAATACCTAAGAGGGTCAGCTGCATATATAACAATATAGAACAATGCACCAATGATTATCGCATGTTGTGAAATCCCATTGCAAGCCAAAACTCGCCAATCTGGTTGTTAGAATTGGAAAGCCAATATAGGACCAGGCTGATCATAAGATAACCTCATGTGGGAACATCTAAATGAGTTGCGAAGCTAGACATAGGATCTCCAGGATGCCTAGACCATGCCAACAAGGATTGCATAAGATAATGAGCCAATTGGGTCAATCGCTACCTAAAACAATAGGAAAATTGTCGAAATGAACAATAAGCAAACTAGTTGAAGGGAAATATATTTGGGTGATGCAAGATTTCCCACAACCCAAGGATGCTCCTTCATCAAACACTCCAGGTGAATATATAAGAGGAATTTATGAACATCTAACAAGATTCAATACATAAACCCCATTTTCATTCTTGTCCTACATATTATCTTCATCAGGAGGAAAATGACTATGCTGACTCTGCAAATCCATAATTCTAGAAGAATATTTTCCACCATGAATTTCACTACACCAATTTCTTCTGCCTTTGTCACCTCTGCAGCCAACAACCAATGTTTGTTTGATCCTTTGCTGTTTTATCCCTTCTCTAACATCATTTAGAAATTCCTCAGCCTCTAATCCACTCCCAAAATTTTGTTGCTCATCTGATACCACTCTTCTGGTAACCCGTTGCAACACCATCCAGTTGTCACCAACCTTCAATTCCTCCGGTTTATATTCACTCATCAGATTCTTCAACAAGTATACAACCTCAGTAACCTTTTCAACCACTAGCCGCAAATCCTTCACCTTCTGATTTGAAGCACTCTGATCTCCTAAGGTTTAAGTCCCGATCATACTCAGATTCTTAGCTTTACTTCCTTCTTCCTTCAAAGGAATTAAAGTAAACCTTCTGCCATCCTTCATGATAGAAACACCATTCCTTGGACAGTCATGAGTATCACTGACACCATACTGCCAAGGTCTAAACAACAAAACATGGCAAGCACTCATGTTGACCTTATCACACATTACCTCATCTTGGTATAGTCCAACGTTTAAATTAACCCAACACTACTCTTTCACTTCCACCATATGATCATCATGAAACCAACTTCTCCAATAAGGACAAGGATGCTTGAGTCTCCTCAATCCCAACTTTTGTACCATTTCCTTTGATAAAAGTTCAAGTGTACAACGCTCATCGCTAGATGCTTAAGGAGAGAATCTTCACATTCCAACCGAAGGTCTCTCCAATTTCCCAAAACATGACCCTTTATTACAATTACAACTCTTCGTATTTCCATGCCTTAATGCATGTTGAATGACACATGTCATTGTACTTAATATTTACAATTTAATCATGTGTCCTTTTCAGCTGAAAGCGACTATAATAATAATAACTTTCATATTTCTACAGATAAAGATCTCTATCACAGCTACAATCTTCAAACCTCCCTCTTAGTCAAAGAGAGATCTTTGGCTGATCAATCAC
This sequence comes from Cupressus sempervirens, assembly GCA_028749045.1. Lineage (NCBI taxonomy): Eukaryota > Viridiplantae > Streptophyta > Pinopsida > Cupressales > Cupressaceae > Cupressus > Cupressus sempervirens. The sequence goes on along the minus strand of CM053783.1, from coordinate 529,291,117 downwards.
ACAAAAGCTTGCAACCCAAATTTCGGTGGTAAAACTACTAAAATCTAATCACATGGTTCCTATAAAATTTCATGGAATCACTCAACATAAAACCCTGTAAGAAACACAAACAATTTTCATGATGTTTTCGTGGAATATCTCAACAGGACACTAAGAGAACAATTTACTTATTGTTAATAATCATGGAATCACTCAACATAACAGATTTGTAAGACTCACAACTAAGCTTTTAATCATGGACTCTCTCAACATGAATTGTAATGGAATCTCTCAACATGACATCCAACTCCCATCACAAAATCTCTTAATGTGATGACATCGTGGCCTCTCTTAACATGATGTTCACTATTGCATAGTGAAAGAGTTATCATAGCTGATTCTTACAATTTCATTTATTACACAAGAATAGAAACAAAACAAGACCTAGTTCCATTTAAGTCTCAAATTTTACAAATATCACAAGCATCACAAGCATATATGAGAATGAAAGGGATTCCATAAGCACCCCCTTTTAATTATGAAGCCTCCCTCTGAAGCGAAAACATCTCCCTCTTAATCATTGTTGTTCTTGTTGCATCCTGCAACAAAGATGGATTAGTAAACCAATCTATCATTTAAGGAGATGAATACGGAAAAGAAAACATTCTTACCAGCTATATAAACAGTTGACTCAAAATAACCCTGAATTCAAATCATCACTGCCTTATTTGATAGTCAATATTGATATGTTAATTAGATAAAGACTTTCACCCACTATAATTATGATTTTAATTGAATGGCAAGGAGAATATAATCCTTGAACTACAACATTGGATTGTTAGCCTGGAACACAATCAGTATTGTATCATTTATTGGAGTAGATCCTTAACAACGTCCTTCCACAAAGAGGCCCTTTCATCCTATCAAATGATGATATCAGCATCTGGATTTTAGAGATTCTCTAGCTTCCAGGCCAAGAAATGTTAGTTCAACCGTAGAGGGAAAGCAAGAAAAGAAAACACCATGACCATTGAAATTCATGTTTGCATGAAAGATTCTGAAATCTTTCCTACCACAAGCCTGAAATAATTACTCAGCCAATGCTCATAGCTCAAAATATTGAATGTCAGTTCAATGATAATGGCAAATTTATGATTGATAAAACAAATTCATGCCTTCTTCCATTAAACACGACATGATCATAAGCTAAAATCTCAAGACTAGCATGAAGATACATAAATATCACCAAAAAAACTATGCATACCAAAGAAAGCCTAAGGACAAAGGCACAAAGCAAGGAGAAGAAGAGACGAGAGTTACTTAAATTGCTGTATTGAATTTCTGCTATTTGATTGGTCACGTCAGGTATGCAAGATTTGGCAATTTCGCTGCACTTCTTTTTTGGATTACAAGGAGGCAAGGCAGTGATCGAATCATTTCAATCACTGATGAATTCATTCATTGACGATTCCATTCACCACTAATATGACGAGAGGACACTATAAGACATGCTCAGTTACATATGTTGTGTCCACGGAAGCAAAATCTTTGCACTCGACATAGGCAAAGGAGTGAATTGGAACAATTGCTAGGTGACTGAACTTGGTTTCTCGAAGCTCGATCCACTTCCTCAAACGAGTTTAAAAGATTCTCAACAAAAATAATGAAACGACATACGATATCAAAGAGACCCTCGAAGATATAAAAGGGCGGGAGAAAAGACACCAAAGAACCAAAACTCATAAATATGAAACTGCCATCTTCCTGAAGAAAAAAACAAAATCGAAAAGAAGCAACTACAGTGCAAAACTGCACATAGTAATCATCGCGACAAATCCATAATAAGATAGAAGTTGTTACCGAGCTGACAAACATCCTCGAATACAAGAAATTGAATGAAAAACCCCACAACACTTGGAGAAAGTGTGAGTCGTTATTGGAAGAGACGAACTCATAATCTGATGGTAAAGAGATCAAATACAACTTAAATCGAGTGTACAAGTTTTCTAGCAGAGAGATGAAGAAAAACAAGGAAACTGCTCATGTTGAAGACACATAAGAACATCCAAAAAATCCACTTCCCTCAAAGAAGACGAAAATCCCTCTATAGGCGGTAACAAAGAGATTGAAATGACTCATGAAGTAAAGAGAGTGGTGAAGAGTTTCATTGTGGGCAAATTGTGCCAGCTCGACACCACTTTGAAAAAACCCTGAAGCATAATCCAAACATACGACGATAATCCATACTATCATGAAGCAGACGAAACTTAATGCAAAAAGAAAATAAATGATGCTTCCGCCTTAATAAATATCCAAGATCAAAATATTAAACAAGAAAGCTACTATCTACCCAAGCAAATTTAGACCCAAAAAATATAACATAATGACAAGTGATGAGAGGGCAGATAATGCAAAACATGTATTTGATAATGCAAAGAGATTATCAACTGGTAACCCAAGAAGATCCAAAGACCATAAACAATAAGCTGAGACTAAAAAAAATATATACTAAGGAGACATGGACACAAATAACCAGAGCCAATGAATAGTATGAACAAGAGAAGTTCTTATAATTGCAGTTATCTAACTTGGCTCTAATACCATGTTAAGTTTTGAGCCTAGAAATCAATGAAGATAAACAACAATAAGAAAGAGATGAAACTGAAACAATAAACACGAGAAATATCCTAGGAAAACCCTTCTAGAATGAAGGGAAAAACCCAACTACACACCAAAAAATATCATTTTATTGATCATAAAAGTTCAAGTATAGAACGCCTATTGCTAGATGCGATATATATAACTTAAGGAGAAACTCTTCACATTCTAACTAAACATCTCTCCAATTTCAAAAAATGTGACCCTTTATTGCAATTACAACTCTTTGTATTTCCATGCCTTAACACATGTTGAATGACACATGTCATTATACTTAATATTACAATTTAATCATAAGTGCCATTTTCAATTGAAGGCGACTATAATGGTAATAACGCCCATATTTCCAAAGATAAAGATCTCTATCACAGCTACAATCTTCAACACCTTATGTGCCACTAGGTTCTGTTTTCCCTTGCTAGAACCAACCGAACACTGGAAAGTGGTATGTCCAAGATTCTTACATTTGGAACAAGTACTTTTGAACTCTCCGTTGACTCTGCCCCTTCCATGAATCTTCTAATTAGGTTCCTCTTCAATCACAAGTTTATCTTTGCCCTTACCAACAACCGGTTTATCACTAACCCTTGGGGTAACTTGTCCTCTCTTTAACTTATCTTCTACCTTTAGAGCATACTAATAAGCATCTTCAATTATATTGATCCTCAACATACTTAACTCGTCTTGAATGTTAAGTCTCAACCCATTAACATACCTAGCCACTTTCTACTTTGATGACTTTGAGTGCCTAGATTTGATTGTCATCTTGTACAACTCATTATACCCCTTAACTCTTAAATCTTTCTACTACAACTCTGTAATTTCTTAAACAATTCCAATTCATAATCCTCTGATATGAACTTAGCCTTAAGTCTAGAAACCATAACTTTCCTCCTAGTGATCTTAGGTTCACCATTGTCTTCTTTATCTTTTGTAACTTTTTCCACCATAAGGAAACATGCCCCTTTGACTTAGTCAGCACTAACCTAACCCTCAATGGATCTCTAATATCTTCAAGCTCAAAGTAATCCTTTAGTTAATTAATCCAATCTATCAATTCCCCCAGATGTAATGAAGCAACAAAGTAAGAAAAATCTATTCTACAACTCTTATCAATTTGTGCCATAACTCTAAACAATCTTTCTTCTTTTGCAGGAATCTCAAATTTAATAGTAGAGATCTTCAATAGGTTCCTCAAATTCATCTTTGTTCTCACGGTTTCTCCTAACCCCAATGAATGCATTACGGATCTCACTCTTTATCTCATTTCTGAATTCCTCCATCATTTTCTCTAGCCTTCTAGGATTCATTCTTCTAGGCAACATCCTTGCAATCTTAAGGAATCTCAGGTTCTCAATCTCCTCGGGTTAAGTAATCTAATCACAAGTGTTGATTGTCTTACACCAACAAGCAATCTGCCTCAAGCAATCAATTTTCTTAGTCCTAGAATCACCAACTTGCCACTCAACTAATTCACCAACTGTTCCCCTTATGCAACCCTATGCAATTGTAGGTCAGATCTATCTTCTGTCGCATGACAATCAAGATTTCTAGGGTTCACAATCTTTGGAACTTGATCTGATCTTTCCTTATTGTTGTCACTTTCCCTGTCATACCAGTCAACAACAAATCCAAGTCATGACCTTGCGTTAGCCACCAGTTGATGTGGGTCAGATCCTCAGCTTTGCCATGCCACAAGAAACAAGCAAACAACTTCTCAAACTCAGGAATCGGGCTATGCAAAAGAAAGAATCACAACTGCGCTCTGTTACCACTTGATGCAGTCAAGATTAAAGAAGTCCCTCAAAGGAGATGTCCAATCTTGCAACAAGAAACACCATAGTGGAAATACTAACACAAAGCTTCAATAAGACCAACCAGTAATGAAAAGGAACTTCAATTATCTTCAAGTTGGCCTACAGGTGAAGATTACAGAGCTAGGACACAAGCCTTCTTACATTCCAGGCATGCAGGTCTAATTATTTACAAACTTAGATTCTAGCTTCTAAGCTATACTTTGTCTACTGACCATCCACTATATTAAAACAAGGACTGCTACTCTACTTATATACAAGACTGCCTTTTGTAAGTTGATGTATCTGATCAACAATCACCAAGACAAAGGAAATGTGTTACAACATATGTGTCAGAACCCAAATCCATAAGAACACTCTCAAAGTGATACATCATGTTGTGTGGATACCTAAGAGGGTTGGCTACATGTATAACAATATAGAACAATGCACCAATTAGCATCACATATTGTGAAATCCCATCGCAAGTTGAAACTTGCCAATCTAGCTGTTAGAATAGGAAAGCCAATATAGGATCAGATTGATCATAATATAACTTCATTAAGAAACATCAAAATGAGTTGCGAAGCTAGACATAGGATCTCCCTGATGCCTAAACCTCACCAACAAGGATCGCATAAGATAGCGAGCCAACTGGATCGATTGCTACCTAAAATAATAGGAAAACTGTCCAAATGAACGGACAGTAAACAGACAAACTGAAAGAAAATATTTTTGGATGATGCAAGATTGCCCCTAACCCAAGGATGCTCCTACAACAATTCTATAAGCATTACATAATTACTGTAACACCCTCCCATAATGGTCATTTTACTATCGATCCTATTAAAGACTTGACATAATCTGCAGGTCATTTGGCCATAAATGCACATAATGGCAACTCCTATTTAGAATGCTCTTCCACATAAGCCTGCTGTTGAGACCCTCTCTAGTTGGACTTGCCATCAACCAACCGATTTCTATAAAAAAAATGTACATGACCAAGTTTACCACAAAAATGAAATGTGATAGGGTTTAGATCCTTGGAAGAATCTTTGCTTTGTCCTTTTTGCTGAGTGGACGTTCCTTCACCTTAATCCTTGGTAGTAAACACCTATTCCACACTGGTGACCTCACTGTTGGTACCAAACTGTTTTTCCCCCTGGCTTGCTGGAAGAGCTTATTGCACAAGTCATCAAGCTTCAGTTCAACATTAGTGGAAGTAATGTCGAGAGTTTCAATGAATTGGTCATAAGATTGTGGTAAGATTTTCAGCGCTATAACCACCATATCTTCTTCCATACTTGTGGCCAGTGGCCTCTAATTAATCGTAAATGTCTTTGATCTTTGTGAGATGATCTTGCAAAGAGATCTAGTCATTCATCATAATTGATAACAACATATTCTTAAGGATGAAAGCTTGGCCTTTATTTGACATTTCATGTAGATTCTTCAAGTGACTCCAGATATCCAGAGCTTTCTCGCTCAACAACATTTCAAGCAGCATATAATCAGTGACAGATATCTTAAGTAACATAACTGCCTCGTGATTACACTCTTCAGTCTTGTCTTGGTCTTTCCCTGCTGTTGTGGGGTGAGTAGCATTACCTAGAACAATCTAAGTACTCAATAGTAAGAATCCTTTGCTTCCAGGTATTGTAGTTCTTGCTGTTGAAACTGCAGAGTGCCTTAAAACATGATGTTGGGTAACAAAGCCATCCCTCCTGCTATCTGGAGACATGAAAACTGCGATTAGCTTCTTAAACACTTTGATTTTTGTAGAGAAAGAAGATTTGGTGAGAAAAGATGTGAAGCCGGGATTTGCTCAAAAATGTCGAAAGAAACTGCTGCAAGTGGAAAAATTGACGAACCCTTGATGCGACATGATTTTGTGAAAAAATTGGCAAAAAACCTTCATTTTTTCTGGAATAAAGGGTAAAAGTCCATACCAAGACTCACAAATTTAAGGAAAAAATCGTCAAGACCCCTGATGGCTTAATAATCCCACAATTTTTGTTCTAAATGTTGCCAAAAAGCAAAAAATCAAGACTTTTTAGAAAAAATCGTAAAAAAACCTACGATTTATTTAAAAAATGTGCAAAACCTAGAAATTTTTTACTCTTTGCATCTTATCAGTGGTGCAATTTTGTCTCTTCTCATTACTGTTCTTATGGTGACATATCAGTTTAAATGCATATCGGTTTATGTCCATTTTCTTTTACAGACTTGAATTAAAAAGTGTTCTTTCAGGTGCTTGCATTTTCTTTTGTTGCTATTTAAATTATATGTATATCTCAGCAAGTAGATTTCACAATAAAAAAGCGTGTGCTTTCCAATATTATATTCCTAGGTGCATGTCAAATAAATTTGTTTTTGTGGCTTCTGGCATCTTTGATGGGAAGATGATCTGAAACCATTCATAAGTGGTCCAATCCCCAAATGAGAGCTTCAACTGTCTACAAAGCTGGAGCTTAGTGATTTTTTCCTTAAGCTTTGACTGTGTGCATTCATTTTATTTTTAGGCTGAAATTGCCCAAGCTTATCAAAATGGAGGAGCAGCTTGTATCAGTGTATGGACAGACTCTAAATACTTCCAGGTAATATGTGCTATATTAAGAAGGTTGTGTATTTAGAATGTGGCTGTATTAACAATTTCTTTCACTTTGTAAGTTTCTATATGCTTATGTTATTATATATGATATATCTATTACATTTTCAGGGGAGCTTTGAAGACTTGCAGACAGTTCGAGATGCTGGGATAAAGGTGGTTCTCGATTCACCGCTTTCCAAGTTTTTAGTTAAAAAATGCATTATTATATCATCGTATGGTATGCTTGTATATTTTATAATGACGTAGAAGGTATTTTACTAATTAGCAAAAATTGAACAGTTAAAAGACAAATATGCCATCTTGATGAAATTTACTCGTCTTTCCTTTTGCTTCTTTCTCACTCTGTTTGGAACAATGAAATGCAGTGTCCTTTATTGTGCAAAGACTTCATCATTGATGCATGGCAGCTATATTATGCTCGGTTGAAAGGTGCAGACGCCGTTCTTTTAATGGCTAGTATCTTGCCCGACCTTGATATAAAATATATGACAAAGATTTGTAAAGTCCTTGGGATGGCCGCCTTGGTTGAGGTTTGTTAATATAAACCTTGCTTTTGGATGTTGGAATTTGCGCTAAAGCCTGGATAGCATAACAGAAATTGAAATTACTACATGATTTTGATAATGACAGTTAAAGAATTTTGGGTTTATTTTTTAATAAAATTATGTTTAAGATATCTACTCTAGACTTCTTGTTAGAACTTGGAATGAGACAAAAAGTCACTTTTTGGCAGGTGCTCAGATTCTACGAGAGTATAGATCAATGCATCTGTATCATGAAATTTTGACGCCATAGTGAGAATTTCAAATGCTTAGTATTTGCAGAATTTGATATTGTCTCACGGTAATGAACCTGGTTATTATGTGATTAACCATTTTAACAAACCATGAAAAGTTGTGGCTTATCATACCAACACTTCATTAGCACCTCTATAATGATGCCCTATGACTTGTTTTAACATCATCTAGTACATCTCTGATTATATAATACAATGTATTCATATGTATACCTTTCCTTCTAGGGAAAAAATGATCCTTAAGACTTATGCAGAAAACCAGACTTAAAATCTTTTCCAGCTGGCAAGGGTCCTTAAAGAGGTTTGTAGGAATAAAATGGGAACTAGCATTGATCAATGCATCAATTGGCTGAAAAACGGGAACTAAAGAATAATGTATTATTTTAAAAAATACTAAAATGTTACCATGTTATTTCGTGACAAATATGGTGCACCCAAATAAAAAGATGACATTATAGAAGTGTTAATAATAAAAAACTATATTAATTTCACCAAGCTCGGCAAGCCCAAAAAATACAGCTCATCAAAATTCCAAACACATTTTTTTTGCAAAATTCAATAACAAGATGCATCCAACGAGTCCATACATGAATACAAAATCACATCCTCATGTGGAATCCTAATATAATTATTAACTGAAAACTATTACAAGTTTATGATCATTTCCTTTGAACATCATTACATATTACAACATTTTACATCTTCCTCTTCCCTGGTCTAGTTAAAACTTTGGGAGAGGTTCAAAATTTCAAAATATCACATTTGAATGTTGGATATTGATAGTGTGATATTTCATCATTGATCAATGATATTATGATAGTGATAAAATTACTTGTTTAAGTTCTCAATTTGGGTCTACATTCCCAGACCCCTTATTGTAATGAGATTTCTTATATGACAAGAGATCCCAATACTAGTGGGGGTTTGGGAGCGGAGGCCTCAGTGGATTTGAGGAGCAGCAATGGCAAGCTGCATGAGTTATTAGATGTGAGAAAAACTTAACAAGAGAGGGGGTGATGGAGACCTAATTTTTTGCAAAAATTAGGGCCTCCATTTTAGAAGTAATATTAGAGATTCATGATGGAAATATTGTCATTGCTATCAATATAATATATATGCTTCCAAGTAGTATAACAAAGAATGCATCCATAAGAATGTGGAGACACGAGAACTTGCATATAGGCATAGTTGTTAGACTCTTCTAGCAGCAAAAATATCACAAATGTGGAAATGAAGACCCCATTCATGCAGTGATGGGCATAGATACCAAGGAAGTCAAATTAGAGAAAGAATGATCAAGTGCATACATTGGGAAAAGGTGTGAACAACAGTTTAGTATACATCAGCGAATCACAGCAGAAATCATATCACTGAAGGGCTGTAAGATTGAAGATCGCATGTTTATTTGATAAGCCCTCACTCAGTCATCTATATTCAACAAGCAGTATACAGATCAAGACACACACAAAGGTAAGTGTGCCGGCAACCAATGCATACTTTATAATCAAACTATCGACTCGTCAGATGCAGATATGTGGATATAAATGAGGTATTTGGTGGTCTAAGACTTACTTCAGCGTACATGGCAGTCACTCTTGACATGTCATCTTAAGTATGCAGGAAGACATTGCATATATACATCATTCTGAATATGAAATGTATCCAATGACCAAAGAGAATACAAGGGAACAATTCATAAATCAGATTGAAGGAGAATAAAATAGTGAGTCATATCATATATAGACCTCTGCATCGCAGTTTATAAGGTCTGTAGTTGAAGGCAGTGATAAAGAAGTTTGAGGACTCAAAGTAAATATCGTATCCAGTATTATCGTTATGAAGACATTGAACAAATAAAACAAGCAAACCGCTCAAGGTGAAGTCTTAATTTTTGACGGAGAAAGGAAATGATTCGGTGCTACATTGAATAACATCATAAAAAATTATACATATCAAACACATAAAACGGGAGCAATATTCTACAAATACAAGGAATGCAGTGATGAGTTTTTTATGTAGTGGCTACGAATAAGTCAAGGAGATCTGGTAGAAGACAGAGACGAAAGCCGAGGGTCAATAGATGTCAATGCCGCTTCTGTGTATAACAGAGATTTGCACTTATGTTTCACACAACAAAGAAAGGATTCCGATAAAATATGGGTATAATCTATAAAGACACCATCTACAGAAGCCCACGATGTCAAAAAGATTTGTCATAAGTGCGAGGAAAATATTCAATACTCCATCTAAGACAAACACGGTGAATCAGGGGATTTCGATGAGTCTAGAGAAACAATGATACCAAAGTCAAAAAAACATTCAGAGTATCTACGTGGCAGTAGGAAGACTGAATTGATGGAAAAAATATTTTCAGAGTCCAACGAAATTGGTTTGAAGGACAATCGTTGGTGCCATCAGTTTTGTGTGTTTGAGGAAGATGCGCAATGGAGCCCAAATTCCAGAATTAAGGACTCCATTTATATCCCCTTTTTACCCATCTCATATCATATTTCATCTTTTTATCATTAACATGCTGACTAAAACCGGGAAGATCATTTTGCTAGTGAGATTTGATTTGGATGATGAGTTAAGCATACTTTTCAGCTTATCCATTAATGAGGTTTTATAGAATTTAAGCAGAGCCCACAATATAAATATCCTTGCAGATATATACGTGTGTATGTGTGAGTTTGCAGAATAAAATAGCAGCAGTGACTATATTTTCATTTCAAAGTGTGTCAAGCTGAGACCTGTACATTCAATAAAAAGAGCTTTGCTACCAACAAATGTACTTAAGGTTAAACTGTCTATTATGACATTTACTTCTTAAAATCAAGTCCCAGCTGTAGCACTTCACTCCCAGCCAAACTTCTGAAATTATTGTCACAAAGGACATGCAAGAGTAAACAAATAATCCACATAAGCATCACTGAATTACTTGTTCCCTGGTATTTGTGAATGTTAAATAGCCTGATGATAACTTTAAATGCTGGGATATATGGAATGGTCAAAACTTGAGTCAGCAACCACATATAATGATGAGCTCTTGCATGCTGAAAAGATACAGGAAGTTACTTGCAACTACTTAAAGAATAATGTTTGAAGATAAATCTTCGAAGTATTATAGTGGCCATTCAAATGGAGATCTTTGGAATCCTTCTTCGAAAATTTGAACAAGGGATGTGCTTTCCAACTTTAGCAGAGATCTAATTCAATTCTGGAGGATGAAAATGCATTGTTATTGAAGATGTGAGGATTTCAACACAGGCATTTATGATTATGGAGCCATGTGAATGGTAATAAACTGAAGGGAGCGCAAAGATAAAGCATTCACCTTATTAAAGATATATGTCGATTCTCAGGATCATTTGACAGTCGATCAATAAGCAGTCCATAAAAAATGTCTTAACTATCTAACAAACAAATAAATCGTGTTGCGGAGGAGGCATTACCAGCCAAATTGGGTGTCTGGACCAAGTATCAGCGGTAACAGTTCTAGTTTAAATACAAATATGAAGACATCCAAGCAAATACGAATAGTATTTGGGATAACACATCTATGAAAGTTTGATTAACATGAATGCCGACTAATTGTGGGTTTGCAGATTAGTCAACAATGTCAAAGTGCCGTCAGTTCTATGTCAAGATGCAATAAAGAATAGCACATCCATGCAAGTATACAAGGAATTCTGAATGAATCAAGCAAGAAAAAGGAATATATTATTGTCGTTGCAGGAGATTTGAATGCTTGGAAATCATTGCAACAACAGAGATAAGGGAATCAACACTATGAAAGGATGCAGATATGAATCTCCAGCCTTCAATGTATGATATCTCCAAGTCTAATTTGCTTATGGGCCAAACACCTAGACGTGAGAAATTGCATAAACAAGGGCAGAAGAATTTACACGCAGAAGTATGTGAATCAAGTGCCATTGCGATGAGAATAATGAAGTCGACTCCTTAAACAGTGTAATGAAATAATATTAGAGTTAGCGATAACATAGAAGTGAAAGTGTTTCATGCCACCTATTAAAGTCATATTAATAGTTACGAAAATATTGATGAATTTTTTTTTGTAAAAAACAGATGAAAAGGTGTCATTAAATTAATATAATTAAAGAGGTGTACCTATTCAAATTAAAGGACACATCTGTTTATAGGATATAAAAAGGAGATCATCACTTGCAAAACAAAAAGACATGTTTGACATTGAACATTCAAGTCCAAAGAAGAAGCATTTTATATTTGTACGGAGGAATAAGGGCTTAAATATGACTTGTAATATAAAATCATTTATTTTATTTTAATAATAAAATAAAATATCCTTCATTTATTTCTAAATGGCATGGAGATTTAAATTGTAGATGATTCGTCTTTTGTAATTATTTTTTGAATTTTGTATACAATTTAAATGTTAGATAATTGGACATAGTCATTTAGTATCTTAAACTCGATCATCACAGATATTGTGAAATATTTAATTGTTTCCATATCTGTGTCCAATTTGCCTCCCTACCAGAGGAGTTAAAGTTCAACCTGGACTAATTTAAGATTGTGTCTATATTTGATCTGTTGCATCTTGATTATTTTTTGGCAGTATAAGTGTGTAGAACATTATAAAGTTGTATGTGAAAATCTTCACTGAAGTTGACTCTATTGCCCAGATGAGTAGAGGCGCTGGTCTTTCTATTATTTAAGTTAGAAAATTTATATATTCCTTCCTACAAGCATCAAATTCATTATTGACAAACATTATACAAAAAATCCAACTATTCTAAAGTACTCAGCATTTAGTTTCATTTTAATGGAGTTCTAGGACCTTGCTAGCCAGAGAACTCCAAAACTTAAATTTGCTTTAGAAAAGCTCTGAACCAAATGATCAGATTCAAGGAGAAGGTTTACTTGCCTAGGTGCAGCGGAGCTTGAAGCGTAGGGGAATCAAGGTGATTCTCGTTCGTAGGCCAGAACTAATTGCGGAATCCTATCAAAAAGGTGGCAAGCTCTTGGGATTTTCAATCTGCGGTTTTGGGAACCAACAATGCATACACAGGATATAGCCTTTAAGAATGCCATATGCGAAGCAGACGAAACTTACAAATAATTTAATAGTAGTAGAGACAAAAGAATTAACGACAGTATGAAGGAATAATATAGCATTCAGATCAACATGACATTACAATGTCTAAAAGCATATGGTCAAAAGAAGATGTAGTGGATAATTGATACAATGAATATTTATTATAATATAGAAGAGGTATGAGTTACTTTTTGAAAGAAGCGACCCTTAAATTGAAAAGTCATATTTCCTTACTATTAAAATATAAATAAGGAGATATGTCATTGGAAGAAGCAATACATTAATTACATCCAGATTTTTGTAAGGAGGAATAAGGAGTATATGAGATTTAAATTCACATATTATATTTTAATGATGAATACAAAGTCTTTCTGTCTATATTTATTTAAGGCATAGAGATTTAAATTATAATTTTGATTTGTCCTTCATGATCAGTAAGAAGATTATTGAATTATTTTGACAAAGCTTATGCATTGGATTTTTCATTGCATTGTTTGTTTGATTATCAAGGATAGGCATGAAATATATAGGTGTTTCCTCATCTCCTCTGTCTAATCAGGCTTTCTGCTAGAGAAGTTAAATTCCTTTTAGACTAATGTTGAATTGCATACAAGAATTATCTTATGTATTTGGAGTATAGGGATAATTGATGATATTTTAAATAAATATTGTCTCATAAAGTTGTACGTAATAATCTTCATTGTGGTTGACTCTGTTGCTCGGATAAGCAAAGGCACTGGTCTTTTGAGATCATTGAAGTACAATTATTAGATTTATAATTGAAGTCAGTGATCTATATATTTCCTCCTTACAAGCATTGGTTCAATTATTATATAAATATTCAGTCATATCAAAGCATTCATTTAACTTCATTTTGATCAAGTTCAAGGACTCACCAAGTCTAAATTCGCTATACAAAAGCTTTGAACAAGGAGATCAAGTTCGAGGTGAAGGTCTACCCGCTTAGGTGTAGCGAAGCCTAAAGTGCAGGGGAATTGAAGTCATTCCCGTTCGTTGGCCAAAACTAATTGGGCAATCCTATTAGAGAATGGACAAAGCTCTTGGATTTCCAATCTATGGTTTTGGGAACCAATAGGGGGTGTAGTTGATTTTTTTTTTAAGATGTGTTTGGACCATTTTTTATGTAGCTGAGTTTTTGCCACAAAATCGCCAAGTTTTTCTGAAAGACTCAACGAGTTTTCATTGAGTAGTCTATCTTTCATTTAGATGAAATACAAATGGCTAGCCCTAAAATAGTAGGGTGTTATGTTATGGATCACTACTTAGTATAAGGGTAGCCCCATCTTTTTTCCCTAAACCCTCACTAGGATATATAATAAAAAAAGAAGCTTATTATGGTTTTAAATTTAACATTACAAAAAATTTCATTCAAAATAAAATATAAAAAGAATTTAAAATATCATAATCCTAACTCTAAAGCAAGTAGTTTCAGTCTGCATTTGCTTTTTACTAAATTATATCTTAAGTGCATAATTGAACCTAAAAAGACCGATCTATAGAAAATATTCTAACCACTTTTCGAAATCTTGGGAAATGACACGATGAATATGGTAGATCATGATTTCTTGGGATTAATTGAGAATTCTTTTAGATGTAATGCGAGTATGGTGTTGGTTCCCAAAACCGTAGATTGGAAATCCAAGAGCCTGCCACTTCTCCGATAGGACTTCTCAATCAGTTCTGGCCAATGAACATGAATACTTTTTGATTCCCCTTCACTTCAGGCTCCGCTAGACCTAGGCGGGTTAACCTTCACCTCAAACATTGACTGTATGGTTCAAGGCTTTTCTATAGCAAATTTAAACTTCTAGAGTTCTCTGGCTAGCAAAGTCCCTAAACTCAATTAAAATGAAAACTGGATGTTGGATAATGGGTGAATGTTTTGTATAATTGAATAATAATTAATTTGATGCTTGTAGGAAGGAAGTTATAGATTTTTTGACTTCCATAATAAAACGACCAATGCCTCTGCTCATCCGAGCAATAGAGTCAACTTTAGTGAAGATTTTCACATACGACTTTATAATGTTCTATGCACTTATATTGCCAATAATTAAATAATCAATATGCGACAAATCAAATATTTATGTAATCTTAAATTAGTCCAAATTGAACTTTAACTCCTCTAGCAGGGAGACAAATTGGACACATATACGGAAACAATTTAATATTTCACAATATCGGTGATGATCGAATTTAAAATGCTAAATGACCATGTCCACTTATCTGACATTAAAATTGTATACATAATTCCCAAAAATAATTACAAAGGATGATTCATTTGTAGTTTAAATCTCCACGCCTTTAATAATAAAAAAAGAACATTTTATTTTAGTATAAAAATAAAATAATTGAATTTACATTATAAAATCATATTGAGCCCTTATTCCTCCGTACAACTAGTTATTAAATATTCTTCAAAATATGAATGTTTTCGAATATGTCTTGTTGCTTTACATTTTTCTCATTCTTTATATCTTAAAGAAATGTGACTTTCCAAACTCAAAAGTCACTTCCTTATAAAAATAAATTACACCCCTTCCCATAATATGACTTATAAACAATTTTAATTAAATTAAAATCAATAGGCTCCAGTGAAAGGCTTGGTAATTCCATGATCTCGTCTCAAGATAAATTCATAGGGCAGTTTAATATTTTGCTAGCAAATATTATTAATTTTAAGAGACCTTTGTGTTGTTATTCAACACTCTTATCGCAGATATGCCTCCATATTATAGCCACATTATATATACTCTTGTATTAGTAATGAATTGAACCTTTATTATTTTTGTGTTTTCCGGCAAATATCATTTTGTCATCTCCAAGAGTTCGAGCTGTGTATATAGTTTTCCGGCTTTGAATGCACTTGTCTCTTCCGCTCTAATTGACGCGAGGTATCACTTCCACCTTTGGTCCATTCCTTCAAATTCATTGCTTCAACAGGCCTGATCTTGGCAAGACTTGTTCAACATCATCCATCATTTTGTGAAACCCTTTATGATATGGAGTCATCTTCAAATGTGCGTGAATGGCCTCTAATTCTTCATTTGTGTGCATCTCACAAAGCATGATTGACACCATCCACCATTTTCTGGCATAGCATCCTTTAAATGTCGTGCATACATATCATCATGTTTGGAAAACTCCATGGTGTGCGTTGTATTCAGAAGTTAGTTTGTTGTGGTGCGTTTAATATTTTGCCAGAAGTATACTTCTGAGATGATGCCTATTCATAATTCTAGGGATTGTGCGATACTATATCATAAAACACAAGTGGAAGACATAGTAAAATGTAGAAGAGTATTATGGGGATGATTAGCCATGCACGGTATGACTTCTTGGAAACATTATGAAGGCAGGTGCTCTGTAAATTCAACAGCCCAATAGCAACTCATGGGTCATGGTAACATTGGTGATTCATAGTACTCATAGCAGTCATGCTGGACTAAACCAAAAACGCATCTTAATAATGACAGTGTCCAGTTTCATTGAACACCCAATACAACGGCAGGACACCCTCTAATAGCAGTATATATTCTGAAAACAATATTGTAGGTGTATGTGAACTGGAAGTAGGTATAGAATGAAAAAAACCTATCATATCACATTCCATTCATTGGAGAGAAACTTTGGACAGAACCACACTTTGAGATATTAAATAGTGAATTCCCATTAATAGTGAACATGTTGGGATTACTAAAGCTTTGGGGTCCTTTATCTCTGTTTGCGTTAATTCACTCAAACTCCTTTACACATTATGGTGGCTATGATATTTTATTGTTTTAATTTATATTGTTTGAATATAAGTAGTGGGTAGGATTTAAATATTTACTCTTTACCATGGTGCTTGGGAATCTAAAATTTGCCAAATTTTAGAGTTCCATCATATGGTAACAAGTAAAGGTTTGTAAGCAATCTTCTTGGGTCTGAATTTCCATTTTGGAAGGATTATAACGCCTTATGAAATGTGCATGGGTATTGTCGAAGGCTTTAATAGTTGTGAGTGCTATTACAATAATAGATAGTTTCTATTATTATTATTTATTATTTAATAGTTATCTATTGTAATCTTCTATAAATATTAGAATGTTTTTTATATGTAGTTTCTTGTATCTAGATTAGAATGTTTTCATTCTTTACGATTGTTTCCTAAAACACCATTCATTCTTTTGTAATATCAATCTCTTGATCATTGTTAATATCAAGCAAATATTTACCAATTACTTCATAATATGGTATCAAAGCCAACTATTTGAATTTTTCGAAAAATATTGTAATTTCTTGTTTGAAATTATTTTCCCGAAATATCTGCTTCATCTAAGGCTTTTTTTGTCTGCAACTTATGACCATTTTTCTGCAATTGCTGTCTAAATTTTTTTGGTAAAATTGTGCCAGTTTCATGCATTTTTTTTGTAGTTTGTTCGTGGTCATTTTTTCTACAGAAATGACCATTTTTTACTGTTTTATGGTCGTTTTTTGTCTATTTGGAGGCGTCTAGGGTTTTTACAAACCTCTCTTGTTGATTCACGCCCAAAATCTGTTGTTTTTTCTGCAAATCCACCATTATTTTGAAGCTTTTTTCAGCCCAGACCATTTTTGTTCAAAATTTTTAATTATGTACCGGATCAAAATTATTTTTACAGATGCTTGGTGGGTTTTTCGAGAGCTCAACTGGGTTGTCATCCGTTTTTTTTGATGCCTCGTTTTCATGCCTCAATTTTCAAGCCAACGGCATCTAGAATTTGACAACATATTCTTTCTGGATTTTTTGAGCTCTATTTTGGGTAGCTCTTCATTTTTTCATAGATTTTCATGCTTTTTCACTGGAAAATGTGCTATGCCATCTCAATCTAATATTTTGCTCAAGAGAAATTAGAAGTTCAACAATTGCAATTATGACACGTGGAAACAACGGAGGCTAATCAACAACGGAGGCTAATCATCTTCGAATATTGTGACAACGATCAGGTGGTTTTGGGTACCTACAACTCAACCTACTCAAACTGGTCCTGATCAGATTACATATGATTAGCATAATTGAGAGGCGGTGATGCTTCTCAAATTATCCGCAGCTAATGATAAGCTCCCTCAAATTCCATCTGGCAAGACAATTGCCAAGATACAAGAGCATCTCAAGACACTTAATGAGACTTTAGACAAAAGCAAAGCCTTTTCTTAAGAATACTCTATTATTGTCATGGATGAGCAGATTTCACTACAGGAACACTTGAATAGAATTCAGGAAATCCGTGATTAGTTGCTTGCCATGGGACGCAAGATGGAGGAAGAGGACATTGTGGTCATAAATCCTAGGAATTTACCGAAGTCCTACGAGCATTTTATTGAGACTCTCAACATCACTTCTACTGGTGTTGCTTTGAAGTTCACAGATCTCTACACACTTTTGCTTCAACAAGATCCGTAGAAACGACAGTTCGGTAGCAATTCTAACTCCACCTTCACAAAGCAAGCCTTTGTTGCTAAATCCTTTCGGATGGATAAAGGCAAGTCTCATTCACAACACTCTTCTCAACAGATGTTCTCTAATCCAATTTCAAAAGGCTCCAGGAACAAGAATATTCAATACAACTATTGCCACAAGTATGGTCACATGAAGGTTGAATATTGAAAACACTTAGCTGCCCAATCTAAGCAATCTAGTTCGTAGCCCAAAGCGAACAGTGCAGAGCACACAGAGTAGACAGAATTTGCCTTTTACGCCTTCATGGCTAAAAAACCTACAGATCATGTGAAGTCATCTGCTTGGTACGTTGATTCAGGTGCCTCTCGTCATTTCACCCACTCCAAAGATTGGTTCACTGACTACCAACCTTATTTAGATTTTTTTATTTTTGGTGGAGGGGAAGAGTATAATGTTGTTGACAAAGTCAACATTTAGATTTACTCTGCTGGGAGGAATCTCATTTTCCTCGATGTGTACTACGTTCTAGGGATAAAACTAAATCTACTCCTGGTCAGTCAATTGCTGCGACACTCCACATTTGGATGTCACCTTCAGTTCACATCAGTGCACCATCACTGATAGGGCGACTCAATCTATTGTTGTAATGGGTCTTGAGGATCATGGTCTTTTCAGACTTATTGATTCTGGTGATTCTCGGGACTTAGCTACGACTGCTCGATGGTCTTCTATCAGCACACTTCGGCATCAGTGTTATGGGCACTTAAATGTGCACTATCTTTCTTAGCTTGCTCGGGAAGAGCTTGTCCTCGGATTGCCAGAGACTAGACTAAGCAACTCAGAGTTTGTGATGCATGCCAGGCAAGGAAGCAACATCCCACACCTTTCACCAGTGGCGATTCATGGCAAGCATCTCAGGTACTTCAGCTTGTTTATGTTGATAGTTGCGGCCCTATGGTCACTCCTATTCTTGGGTCCAGGTATTTTCCATTGTTTGTCGATGATTTCAATAGAAAAATGTGGGTATATTTCTTAAAAAGAAATCATAAGCATTTATTGTATTTCAGAAGTTTAAACCTTTAGTTGAAAAAAGTTGGAGAAATCTATTATTCCTCTTAGGTCAAACAATGGAGAGAATTTGTTCTAATGCATTCTCTAGCTAGTATGATACTCATAGCATCAAGCGCCAATTTACCACACCTCACACACCACAATAGAACAATGTAGTTGAACGTTGAAATAGAATAATCACCAAGATGGCTTGATCCATGCTCAAACACAGACATGTTCCGAAGAATTTTTTGGCAGAAGTAGTTAACACCGTAGATTATCTTTTGAATCGGTCACCCACAGTGGCGGTCAAAGGTAAGACTCTGGAAGAGGCCTGGTTAGGTCACAAGCCCAAAATTACTCACCTGAAGGTTTTTGGTTCTCTTGCTTTTGTTTTGATCCTTGATGCGTCACACACCAAGTTGGATGCCAAGAGTCAAAAACTCATGCATGCTGGATACAATAGTCTTCACAAAGCCTACCGCTTGATCGACACTGAGACATCTCATCTCTTATACAATTGTGATGTAGTCTTTGATGAGCAGTGAGGACCATTCATGCCCGTTTCTCCTGTTTTTGATTCAGAAGACCAGCCTATGAAGGCTCATGATTTAGGAGTTCGACTTCCATTAGGTCCACCTGACGAGAGGGTTCCAACAACTCCTTCAACTCTAGTTATACCAGTGATTCCTATACAGACACCTTTGACTTAGCCTGTAGGATTACGTAGATATGCAGATGCTTCGCCTGACTTTGATCTTGATTCTTTTGATTAGGAACCTGATCATAGAGCATTTCCTGATACTAATGTTGGTCATTATCCTCTCTGGCCTAAGTGGTGGGCTAAGACATTTGCTGATCTTCGAGATGATGAGCTCATTGATGGGAGAACTGCTTGGAAAAAGAGCAAACCTACAAAGCCAATTAACTTTTCTCTCATGGCCAACATTCACAATGTGTTTGAACCTCAAACATATTCCGAGGCCAAAGAAATTCGAGAGTGGGAACGGACCATGACATCTGAACACCAAGGCTTGTTGAAGAATAACACTTGGGTCCTTTTTGATCTTCTACCAAGGAAGAAACCCATTGGCCGCAAATGAGTTTACAAAATCAAATGCAAGTCTGGTGGTCTTTGGATAAGTACAAAGCTTGTTTAGTTGCAAAAGGATTTTCTCAGCGTCAAGGTATTCATTATGAGGAGACCTTTGCTCCTCCTGCAAAGATGAGCACAATTAGATTAGTCCTAGCCATGGCAGCATAGTTTGGCTGGAAGGTTCATTAGATAGATGTCAATAGTGCTTTTCTGAATGATGACCTACAAGAAGGTCTACATGACGCAACCTCTTGGTTTCAAGGTTGCTAGTTGTTGATGTTTGGTAGCTTCAATCAGATAAAACTATGGCTATATATAATTATATATGAGATATAATTACATATGAGATATAAGTTTATTATGTGAGAGAAATTAATATAATAATGTATATATATGATTATATTTGTTATTATATTAATTATCAAATTAATGAAGACATGTCCCATGGACGTGTCTCTTCTTATCCTTTTCTCATTATAAATAAGAGGTTGTTATCATTTGGAACAGACATACCACATATATGGCAATGCTTAGTACATTTGCAATGATCCTCGAAAAATCAATATGGTATCAGAGTTAGGTCACTGCAAATGAGAAACTATTAATAATAAAATATTTTGATTCAATGGCTGAGTAAATCTAATTGGATGAAGCATGATTTAAGGAATTGAGATTCATTGGGCTTTAATTACATTACAAATGATAATGATGGATTGGGCTTTGAATGCTCAAATGTTTGTGTGATGGCTGCTAGGCAATATCTCCAATGTTAGGATAATATTGAGATAGATGTTTGCTAATATCGTTGGATAGATTCATAGATCTGTGGTCACAAAGGATCGTGTGCAAATGTTTTTGTGAGCTGACAGGGTGAGATGGACCAAAGCTTGATGCCTCCAACTCAGGTGCTCGTTGTGTGGGATCAATACAAAAGCGGCAGATTAGATTGTCTTATCACCAATTTAGAACTATGGCAATGCTTGGTTTCCAATGTGAATACAAAGGATCAGATGCTTACTATAGATTGGGGGTGCTAGAGAGCTCACAAATCTATGGAGCAACAAACAAGAAGCCCCTCGATATTGATGCCCCAACTCAATAGGAAGTGCGTGAGAGCAACTGTGAGTTGTTGTTCCAAACTGTGCTTCAATATTTGCTCGCTGAGCTGTCTATTGGCCGGTGACTCAAATGTTACGTGGTGTGCTTGGGTGAATGTTTGAATGCAGATAATTCGCATGGAAGAAATTCATTGCGACGTTTGAAAAGCAAAATTTGAGCTCAACTCTAATGAAATTAATGGAAGATTTAGTCTAAGTCGAGAGTATAGATAAAATCCCCTCATTTAGGGGACTAAATCTGATATAGAATCCTGGTTTAAGGAAGCCCTGAAAGAATTAAGGTGCAGTGTCTTCTATCAAATCATCATAATATAAAAGAAAAAGTAAGATAATCAGATAAATGATCTTTGATCGGTTTGCGAGAATGTCATCTCCTGTACTCTTTGTTGTCACTTAATGGTTGAACATCAACAGCGAGTTGAACCCCTTTTTTTTCTCTACTTCAAAATTAATCAGTAAAATAGAATGTAGAATCACTGAACATTTCACCAAGTTTGGAGGTGCAACGAATCTTACAAAAGGTTCCTCTTCACAGCAAATTGATGGATAAAATACCTAAATTTATGAAAATGTTCTTCTTTGCAACAAATTGAAGAATATGAAGGGTTAAACCTTTGAGAATATTCTACATTGCTGGAAATTAAGGTACAGGAAGGCATAGATCTATCAAAATAGTCTTCGCGTCCATCAATTCATGACTGAGAAATATGTGAATTTATTGAAGAGATGATTAGTTTTAAAGTATTCTTACGAAAGAAATTTTTAGATGAATATGAAAGATGACATAGGTTAAAAACACAATTGTGAGTTTTGATACATTTTCATTTTGAAGAAAGTATAAAGCGCAAGGATATAGAGGTAAGTCTATGAAATTATTTCATTTTGTATGAATTTCTAAATAGATATGTAAATGTGCAAAGGATTTTATATATATAAAGTGTATATATTATCTGAATATTTTCTATAGTAAGGAATTGATTCGATTATTATTATGCAAATATGTTTAGAGCATAATTAGTCTCTCTCTTATTTGTTTTTCAATACGTACTATAAAAGAGCTATGTGCCTTGATCTTTTCTTCCGATAATGTTATTGTAGGAAGAGGAAGATTAAGATTTAGGTGGAGCTTGACATTTTATTTGAGGCAACCTTGAAAGAGGAGCAGATATAGGATATGATTCAGTCAACCTTTGGAGATCTTGGTCATATTGATTCAGAGGGAGTAAACCATGTTGAGATGGATTCTCCAGTGATCAATAAATTGTAGTAGTCAAGAGGACTGTGATTCATGAATATACCTCGTGACTGTGATTTTAATGGGCCTACCACTTGTGTACATCATGGGGAAGTGACAACTTCCAAATGATGTCACTTGTATTTGCAGAAGTTATTGAAAGGTGACGAACTTACAATAACTTAATTTTCTATTATGATGGATATCTTACGATGTCTATGCAGATCATGATAGATTATTTATATGGTAAGCATTATGAGAATGTGTGTGCACATATCTCATAAACATTTTTTACTATATAGTGAATGTTCTGAAAATTGATATTCTAGAGGCTATTACATAGAGTACATGGTGAATATTATACGACTTGATGTTTTGAAGGCCATTACTTATAGTACTTGACGAATATATTGCATCTCATTCTGGAGGCCATTACTTAGAGTATCTGGTGAATATCATATATTGATATTCTGGAGAATAATACTTAATTGTGATATCAAAATGGTGAATATCATATGTTGATGTTTTGCAGACCATTACCTTATTAAGTATATGGTGAATATCAAGTGCTAATATTCTGGAGACCATTACTTAGAGTATTTGGTGAATATCATATGTTGATATTCTGAAAGCCAATACTCATGATATCAAAATAGTGAAAATCTTTTGATCAAAGATTTTCTTAATGTGTTGTTCTTAAAGATTGCCAGTGGTGTAATATCTGTCTTGTGTTTATCCTTCCTAGCTAAGAGGGAGTGTTGATGTTTGGTAGCCTCAATCAAATAAAACTATGTCTATATATAATTATATATGAGATATAAGTTTATTATGTGAGAGAAGTTAATATATATATATATATATATATATATATATAACTATGATTATATTTGTTATTATATTAATTATCAAATTAATGAATAGACATGTCCCACATGTCTCTTCTTATCCTTTTCTCATTATAAATAAGAGGTCACTTCCATTTGGAATAGACATACCACATATGCATTTGATGTGATCCTCTGAAAATCAACACTGGTAAAGAACACCGGGTTCTTAGATTGGTTAAAGCCCTCTATGGTTTGAAGTAGGCCCCTAGGACATGGTACTTGAAAATTGATTAGTATCTCAACGATCAAGGCCTCAAGAGGAGTTCTTCAAACTCAAATTTGTACTTCAAGACTATTGACAGTGACATCATCCTTCTGGTCAGTGAATCAAACAAAGTTTATGCTTGTCTTTTGATTTGACTGACCTTGGGCTCATGCATTATTGCCTAGGTGTTGAGGTTTGGCACCAATCTATTGGTATGTTCATTCTTAGTCCAAATATGCCAGGACTCTGTTAGACAAGTTTCCTATGCAGTATTGCAAGCCTGCATCTACACCCATGGAGAAAGGTCTGAAGTTATCAGCAAGGTCTGATTCTCCTCCGGTTGATGATACTACATACAACAACTAGTAGGCAGCCTCATCTACCTCTGTGTTACTAGCTCTAATATCAGCTTCGTAGTTAGCTACATCTCATGTTTTATGACAGCTCCTAAGGATGATCGTTGGATGGCTTCGTGTGTGCTTCTTTATGTGAGGGGTACTACTGATTATGGACTTCTTTACTCTCGAAGTTCTAATCCTAAACTCAATGGGTTCACAGATTCAGATTGGGCAGGTTTTGTTGATGATTAAAATTCAACTTTTAGATATGTGTTCAGTTTGGGTTCCAAGGTCGTCACATGGACTAGTAAGAAGAAGCAGGCAGTTTCTCTCTCCTCTGCAAAGGCTGATTATACAGGGACAGTTAAAGCAAGTTGTGAAGCTGTTTGGCTTTGTTAGATACTTGGGGATATACAAATGTCACAACAAGACCCAACAACTTTGTTTGTTGATAACCAAGGTGTCATCAAGCTAGCCCAAAATCCAGTCTTCCATGAATGAACCAAGCATGTGGATGTTCATTGACACTACATGCGGTAGCTGGTTGAAGACAAGACAATTGACTTGTAGTGGATTCTTAAAGCAGATCAAATTGCAGACATTCTTACGAAGCCTCTTGGTTCAAATATGTTAGTCCAATTCAGAGGACAACTTAGTGTTGTGGATAAATTATCCATTAAAGGAAGGGTATTACAATAATAGATAGTTTCTATTATTATTATTATTTATTATTTAATGGTTATCTATTGTAATCTCTTGTAAATATTATAATGTTTCTAATACTTAGTTTCTTGTATATAGAATAGAATGTTTCTATTCTTTATGATTGTTTCGTTGGGAAGCATCATTCATTCTTTTCTATATATTGATTTCTTGGTCATTGTTAATATCAAGCAAATATTTACCAATTACTTCATAATAAGTGCATTGTTTGTAACATCCCCATTTTTGGTCACTTAAGCTTTGTAGTTAGCTTCAGTTTTTCCAGTGACCATCAGCCTTGTCTGAGGATATGTTTGATGTTGGCAATGAGCTCAATTGGTCTAGAAGACCTTCATATTACACTTTCTAATGTAAATTCCGACTTCAAATGTGTTCTCCAAGCTTTTGGGTAAGAGTGCATATATGTAGTAAGTCACCCACTCAGCCCTGATTTTCATTATTCATCACTAGTACCATTCATGTGTGGTCAGATTTTGATTCCAATGCTTTCTGGCAATTTCTGCAACTTGGGTGTATTATTGGCCTTAATAATATTTTTGTTGAGGTTGCTTAGTTTTATTGAAATAATTTAAAAAGCACCCTAGTGTTATAGCTTGTTAAAAAGGGGATAAAAAGTTTTAATTCATCCACAAATAAAATAAGGACCATGCATATCAAATATTATTATTGTTTCAAACAAGGTCTTTTAGTGAAAAAATGAATTCTTGATCAAAAAAGAATTTTAAAATGCATCTTATGGAAAGTTTGGCAGAAAAAGTGTAAATGGAGGTTTTGTGAGTTCATTTGCATTATGCAGATTATTTGATTTCTCTTTGGTGAAACTCTTGTGGTTCTGTGGGATTGAACTCAGTTCATCTCGACATATTGGAGAATGGAAACCCTCTTGGAGAAGATTAATCATGGTGGTGAAAGTCCTCCCTGCTTAATATGGTGAGATTTGTTCTGTCATAATCCCTTTCAGTGGCTAAAACAAACCACCCAAGGAAAGGACTAGCATAATCTGAAGCTAGTTGAAATGATCACCACCCAGTCATTATTACTGTGGAACAAGAAGGAAGGAGAAGAAATACCCACGAGTTATATCTGAAAAAAATTCTTCAAGTTTTGAAAAACTCATTGGAGAGTTTTCAGGCAAGTAATTCGCCTGGCATTTTGACTTGGAATTACTTATGAATCATACAAAATTATGTGGAGATTTTTCGTTTATGGCCTAATGAACCTAAAACACACAACATTCTGCTTTTCACAAGATATTGGTTTTTAGAGATATTTTGCCAGCATAATAAGGGTAAAATGAGATCTTCAAAATATTAACATACATTTAAATTAGTACTTGGAGAAATACCTTGAACTTTTCTGGTAAAAAGATACAATGGTTTAAATAGTTGCTTGTTGTGGCTTGTAGGATTATAATATATTAGTGTTTGGAGTTAGTAACCCATTTAAGTGTGAGAACTATGTGTGCTATACAATCTTAATCTCTTCTTATTGGTTTGTATGAAAAAGGTGAACAAAAAGTATTATATGCTTTGTGGCCTTGTAATCTGTTTCCATGACGTGTATTTGGAATGCCCCTTTTCTGTTTGCAGGTTTCCAATGTAAGGGAGCTTGATCGTGTGCTGGAAATATCTGGGGTAGAGCTAATTGGAATCCAAAGCCGAAACCTTGGTTAGTCTTAATTTTATTCATTCACTATTAACCCGATTTTCCAAATTCCCAAATGTTTCCATTTCTTCTGTTTTCTGTATCCATGTGATTTTACTTGGTTACTTATAATATTCATGCTTAATGTGCATGTAAAATGGAATTCATTTTATTGATTGCCTTTCCACATAATCTGACCACTAGGTTAATGTCCACGCTGATTCAGAAAGTGAGAATAATATTTAAAAAGTGCAGATTAATTGAAATGTTTGGTAAGCTTTTGTCTGACTATAGCCAAGTTTTTGCTTTTAACATACTTAATGTTCTTTGTCTTGCAGAAACTTTTGAAGTAGACATAAACAAGATAGAAAATCTTCTTCAAGAGGAACAGCGACAGAAGATTTGTGATAGAAATATCATTGTAGGCCAACTTTATCTATCTATTTGCATTATGCTCCCTTTTCATATTACTATGGAAATACTAAATGATTTACGCACATTGCAATTTTGTGATATATCTACGTTTTCTTTCTTGTACCCACTCAACTTATTCAGTCACACCTCCTTTGTTGGAGGAGGATGCTTGGCTTTCTTTTAATGTAATTCTTGTATCCCGACTATTTTGTTGGAAATGCTTGTGATATACAAGGAAAGGACTTGGAAACTACTCATTGTTACAGCTATCTGTGATTGCAAAGTTAAATTATTCTGCCTATCTATAATCTTTGGCCTTGTGGTAGTAGGATAATGTACTGATCGATTCCAAATTTCTCTCTTTCTACCATTTTCTGAGAGTTAACTATGAAGCGTAATCCAAGGATTGAAAGCTAATGCATTACTACATGGGTGCTAGTGTAAACAAGTATTTCAAGGGGTGAGAATGAAAAAAGAAGAAGAGAAGCATAAAGCAATTAAACGGAATCCACTTCATGATGGATTTTTAAAGCTGAATTTTCATGGTGCAGTGAAAGGGAATCTGAGTTTTGCTAGGGGTGATGTCTTGAGTTCTCTAGTTAAACATGGCTCTTTCTTCTTTGAAACCAAGAGGGACAATAATTTCTTCTTTGGATCCAAGATGGACAAATAATTGGTAGCTTTAGCACTCCTTGAAGGGTTGTAACTCACTTTTTCTATGTAGTGTAACCTTTTGGAGGTGGAAGAGGGTATACGAAAATCACCATTCTAGGGTGTATCAAAGATAGATTGTGAGATTGGCTTATACGAAACATTATTGAGGGAAGCTGATTGGCTGCAAGTTTGGGGTCATTGCTTTTAGCTAGTGTTTGATGGAGGGAAACCAAACAACAAATTGTTTAGGTAGTGTAGGTGTCTCCTTTTCTGGCTAAGATCAATGAAGGTCCTAGTGTGTTATGCCTCCTTTTTAAGAAAAATTGATTTATCTATATTCCGAGTTTTCTCATAGACAAATTGAAGATTGGGAGAACTCCAAACTTCTTGGAGAATGCAAGAATAGTCTAGCAGGGTTCTTGTTTATGTCATTTGTGTTTCGTTGTGCACATGGAGCCTCTTGATGCTTTCAAAATATTTTTCAACCTTTTGGGAGCTCTCTAGGATTCTTATAGCAGTTTGTTATTTTTTAATAAGTTGCATAGTTGCTTCACTTCATCATTATATCACCAAAATTGCATAGTTATATCATTTGGGTACTTTGCCAACTCAGATAAATTATTGAGAAACTAATTGATTATTCAATTAAGTTGTCTGATGGTGAAATATAAAAAAGGGACAACTTAGTTCAATAACTTGTTAAAGAGGTCTTAAGTTGTGTTTTAAGTTGGACTCTCCTATGGAAAGGAGCCCCTTCCACATGATAAATGTTATTTATTTTCCAAAAAAGTGATTATGGTGGAAATAGAATTATTATTTCCAAATTATCATTATTTCCCTCCAAAAAAGTTTTTAAAGGAGATCAAGGGCCATTTGCAAGATAACTGAATTTCTTCCAAAGTTTCTTGAGGATGAAAGTACTCTTGAAGTTGCTGGTTTCAAGGATGAAACCCCCTAATTGGTTGGTGTGGTTTCATACAAGGATCACCAATGAGTCATAGAGAAGATTTTTAGTGTTGGGCTTCAATCATGAGGGATTTTGATGTGTTTTTGAGGAGTTTGTATAATGATCTTTTTTGGGTGATTGTGTCATGTATTTCAAAGAAGTTTTCAAGTCTCTTTGGGCGGGATGTACACTTTCTAGGTAGGTTGTATCTCTTATTTCAAGTTGTACATCCCTTGCTAGCTGCTTTGTGTGGGTATGTGTTCTAAGTTTTTTTCATTAATGTTTTTTGGAGTTGTCATTTGTAAGTCATTACAGACAATACCTTTGAAAAGGGTTCATGTTTGAGGAGTTCATTGGTTGTACCTTATAGCACATGCCGTACAAGTGTCTGTAGGAAGGCATGGACCTTGTTGGCAAGAGCGATTTGTATTTTGGCTTAGTTTCTCTTTGTTTGGTAGCATTGAGATTTTGCAAACCAATTCCAAGTAATTGAACATATAACCTTTTTGATTTTGAAGTGTTATAGGGATATTTGAGGTGTTGGACTGTAATTTCCCCTTTTTAGCATGATTATGATAGTGGAAGGTTTTTGCCTATTACTGTGTCCTTGTATGCAAATAGTGGTGAATGATGCTCTTAGTTTTTATTTTTGGCTTTTGGTTTGGGCTTCAAGAATCTTGGAGGGAGCGTCACTTTTACAAGATGGGTGTATTATGATTATTATTTACTTAAATACGCTAAGGTTGCTATTTTTGTTGGTTTGTATATTGGTCACCTTAGTGGCATAGCTCGTTAGAAGCGGGTTGAAAAGTTTTAAATCTTGGGCATAGAAAACAATGACCTTGTGTGTTAGAATATCATGATATTGATGAAAAGGTTGTTTTTGGAGCCAAAGGGAGTTAATAAATTATTGTTCAAATATGTGCCTAAGTAGAAAGTAAAGGGCATTTAAGTGAAGTGTATTCATGAAGACTCTTGGCATTGAGTGTGTAGAGGAATCTTGGGTATTAAAAATGTTATAAATGCATTTCCTTGCAAAGGATCAAATCATTCTTCTATGCATTGTTTCTTTGATGAAGTATGAAATCCAAGGGTTTGGTGTCAAATTGAAGGAAATGGTGAATTTTCTTCAATGTTTTTCAACACTCTGAGTTGGATCTTATGCCAATGAATTGTGTTTGTCATCTGCTCATGGCTGCAAATCGATCCTGAGAATTAATAAGGTATTTTAATGAGGGTTTGAGATAACATTGCTGTTGGTGATTGGTGTTTAGGAGTGGCTACAGAGAGCTGGACGATAATCTGCTATCACATGCCGATTTTGTGGTTTCATTGCATTCTGTACAGAGGTGCTGTCAAATTAAAGGCAGTGTGGCTTCTACTCACAGCTGCAATCAGTCATTAAGGGCGGTGTTTAACATTTAGAGGGCTGCAAACAGTAGTTTGGAAGCAGCATTTATTACTTCTTTACCAACTATCAGTTCCATCTGCCACAATCAAGGACTTATGTGCTTCCTATCTTCGACAGGTTCCTTGCATTTTAGATATTTAATAAATTTGCATTTTATACAGCTGCTATCCATTGTATATATTTGCAAAATTATAAATAAGAGTGTGGTTTGCCATTTATTTCTATGCATTGTTTTTATTTCTTGTCAAAATCTGAAAAGCATATAATCCAAAAAATACAAAATCACAAACTTTCAAAAAAGAAAGGAAAACAGTATTACTTCTACAACAAAGTCAGGAGTGAGCCAGGAGGGCTCATTACATGGACCTATTGTTCTAGTTTCATAATGAACTATTCTAAATCTGATATCATTTCCAGACTGATATAATTCTCCTTCCAGCATGATGTGGTGGAGTTTAGGTATGCTATATGGTTTTATTTTTGCTCATGATCTATTGGTGGTGTGTTGGGCACAAGTGGAATTGTTTTCTGGGCGTTTATCTCGCTGTCCAGATCTGTTGAAGCCTGCTCCAAGTTGGCACACAACTTTATCATTGTTTCAAGATATCTCCTTGTCATTTCTTAGTTGGGTTGGTTGGTTGGTTGGTTCATGATGATTGACATTATTTTGGAAGTGTTACCTGCAGTTCTATTATTATTAGCACTTTATAACAGTAGTTACCCTTCTTTATGGTGTTTATTGCAGAGGAACTAACCTTGTCATTCTTCAGATGGTTATGTATATACTACCAAAGGTTTGTTATCTCTATGCTATTGTGAATATTGGATGGTCATACTATCACGAGGTTCATTTATTACTCATTGATGCATATAATTACCCCATTGAACAAGTGATTATATTTGTATTTTTCTTTTGCATTGATTAAGTGGACATGCCCCCTTTGCTTTCCCACTAAATAAGTAGAATTGCCCTCATTGTTTTCCCATTGATTGTGGAAGTCCACCTGTTTTCCGACTGAATAAGTGATGCTTGTAATTACACTCTGCTGAATAAGTGTGTAGTGTTCTTTCTGTCAGTATTCCACTGAATAACTAAGATTGGCTAGCTTGCCGTCTACTGTATTTCCATTTGT
This sequence comes from Cupressus sempervirens, assembly GCA_028749045.1. Lineage (NCBI taxonomy): Eukaryota > Viridiplantae > Streptophyta > Pinopsida > Cupressales > Cupressaceae > Cupressus > Cupressus sempervirens. Next base: position 529,259,904 of record CM053783.1, on the reverse strand, counting down.
TGCAACATTTAGTTCATGTGCTCTTCCCTTCCCTATATTGAGGAGCACACAAATATACTTGAGGGTGGGGGAGAGGGGGCAGTGAGGGAGAGTGCAGGGGGGTGAATCATTAACAAACATTTAATTTTCAAACTTGATTAGATATAATAGTAATACTTTATAAAGCTTAATCAACCACACATGCAAGATCTAGCAGAACACAAAGGAACATAAGATTTACATGGAAACCCTATGGTAGAAAACCACGACAAATTATTGCTTTTATACATACTCTTCTTTTATAAGTTTGCAGGCACCAACCCCTCATTCAATTTATAAGTACCAACTCACTTGAAGATCCAGCATCTCATTGACTTTGTGAGCTTCAATTCACTAGAATCACCAATCCCTCACTTCGTGAGCACCAACTCTCTAGAGGCACCAAACCCTTGGCTCATTCAAATTGTCATAATCTTCCTTTCAAATCTGATATTAACTGATCATAAATCTGCCACGGATACGATCTCAAACTCCCTATATAAATCTTCTATAGAACTCCTTTATTCTTCTCATCAAATTTGTATCTTCTAACATTTTTCTTATTAAATCTGCATTTTATTGACGGACACATTCTTCATTCACTTTCTCTTCTCAGTCAAACTAAAAAATTCTTAATTCCTTACCAAGACAGCTGACTTTAACCTAGAGATGCAATCATTCACAATGATCTTTTCCTTTTATAACAAAAGTATATCACTCCTCTTCTTTAAAGATTAATTGCACCACCTCATATGAGATCTCTCATTTGTTCACACATTCACTCCTTTTCAACTCTCACAAATCTGATCCAAATTATGTAAAACTTCTTCCCATAAACTGAGCACGATTATGATTATCTCTTAACACAAATGACTAATAAAATCTACTCTAAATCCTCTTTACAATCTGCTCTCCAATTTGCACTTTTTCCTCTCTATATATTTTCCATAATTTTTATTTCTCTGCATATAAGTCCGTTCTTAATTCATATGATATTCCATTTTTTTCTCTCACACAACACACTCATATGCCTTATTTTTCTTTTATTTCTCCACAATCCACAAACTCCTCATTTGCACTTCATAATCTCTTTACACATCTATTTGAGAGAGGTTAGCTTCAAAAAGTCAATTCACTTCACAAAGGGAGGTGACTTCTCTTTTAATGCACCTTTTTTTTATTTCAGCACTCCTCCAATAGAGGCAACTTAAAGTCTTAAGTGTTGATTTTCTTGAGGATCGTTGCAAATGTATTTGCATGCCATAATGTCCAGTATGTGCTTTCCAAACGGCAGCATCCTCTTGTATTTGTATGAGGAATAGACCAAGAGAATAGACATGTCCCTTCATGGGACACGTCTATTCATCAATATAATTAATATAATGGTAAACTTAAATATATATATCATTGTAACTTAAATATATATATCATTGTAATTTTATTAATTTCTCTTTGATCTCATAGGTTTATCCTACTAAAGCTACCAAAACATCAACGCTCCCTCTTAGCTAGGGAGGATAAACACATGACCATATATTACCTCAATGTAATATAAGAATATCTTTGATTAGAAAATATTCAACATTTTGATATCAAGAGTATTGGTCTTCTAGAATATCAACATATGATATTCACCAATTACTTAATAAGGTTTGATATCACATCTGATATCATGAGTATTGGTCTCCTAGAATATCGACATTTGATATTCACCAAGTACTCAAAAGGTTTTGATATCAAGAGTATTGGTCTCCCAGAATATCAATGATATTCACCAAGTACTGAAAATAAGGTTTGATATCACATTTGATATCAAGAGTATTGGCCGCCCTAAATATCAATGATATTCACCAATTACTCAAAATAAGGTTTGATATCACATCTTCTATCAAGAGTATTGGCATCCTTGAATATCAATGATATTCACCAAATACACAGAGTAATGGCCTTCCAGAATGTTGAGATGCAAGACATTTACCATATACTCAATTTGTTTGATACCATAATACAAGTTATTGTAAGATCGCCACCTTACAGTAATTTATGCAAATACAAGTGACATCATTTGGAAGTCATCACTTCCTCATGATGTACATAGGGGGTAGGCACATTAAATCATGTAGTCACACACATGATACCAAAACTTACATGAAGTCAAAACTCCCTCTGGTTATGATATGATCATAATCTTCAAAGATCAACTAAAACATATCCTATATCTGCTCCTTCAGACAGATGTGTCAGGCTCCCTCTGAACATCAATCTTATGAGCTCCCTCACCTTTGAAGAAGTGTTAGTCTCCATTTTCCTGCAATATCATTCTCGGGGGAAAAGATGAAGGCACATAACTCTTATAGTACGAATAGAAATACAAATAAGAGATTAACTACAAAAATAAAGGCAATTCTCAAGATATAATAATAAGAAAATACTTATCTCACGCAGTTAAAAGATGATGCTAGAATGATGAATCCCCTTAGGATTTGGGACTGATTTTAGTGTAAGAGATTTCCTCCTCATCAAAAATTCTACTTCACATACTTTTATATTCTCATATCTTCCACTCACTCGTTCTCATTTTCTCTCAACACCCACTCAACTTCCTTTATAATGTTATTAATTCCAAATGTTTATTATATAATTCATATTTTAATATACTTTAAGTAACACACTTGTTTTAATGTTACTTCTATTTTATCATCATTTCCTCCCATTTTCTAGTGTGAATATTTATTAGAATTGTCCAAGAGGATCGACTAGTTAGGATATTTAAGCAAGCTATCTTTTATAAACATCTCCAATTGTTAATTTTTTATTCAACCACCATATGGTTACACCAAACAGTTTATTTGATTCTTTACTCATCAACGATGTTTATCGGTGTTGGGAGTACCATAACAACTTCGAAAAAATTTATATATCACCACCCTATTAATCAATGTAACTCTAAAGTAGAGTTTTGCGATACTTTATGGATCCTTGATGATGACTGTGGTATGCAATGTATCAAAATTTATATTATTGTTTCCATACAAAGTCTCCAATTTTCATATGAGAATTGGTATTTATCAAGCCCATAGATTCTCTTTCCCAACGTGCTCTCCAATATTTGGAGAACCATCAGCCAACCCTTGCATGATACACTATTCTATTGCAAAAAGTTTCCACAGACAATTACAAAACCTATGATTTTCACTCCCAAATAGTAATGGAATTCATAGACACAAATTGAACCTTTTGACATTGGTTTGCACGTGGTCTACCATGCATAATCTACCCATAAAAATCAGAGTGCACCTAGCTACAATCATCCAATAGTGACATTATTATTTCTCGTAGTGGTTGGTATCAACTCGGACGTTGAATGTGTCAAATCCTTTTTGACCAAATCGTAACTATTTTAAAACTCTTACAGGATTGACAACATTCTATTTCCTCCAATGCACCACTGGCAAATAAAATAAGTACAACACTCCTCTTTCGGTATCTCAGTCAAATCCTATATCTCTATAACAACGCATGACAACAAAACCAACCTTGTGATAGGGTCTGATGAGTTTAGTAACTTTGTAAGAGTTTGGTAGTACAATTTTCCTGAGTGCGGAGGACAAAGAGCTCGATTCGCTACAAGGGAACCGTAGATAATGTAGTAATTCATAACCCTTAGCGTCTAACATGCATTTCAAATATTTCCTTTCATTATTAGTGATATTGTATTTGTTTGATCTGTTTCATCTACAAACTAAAGCAGCCCTCCAAAAGAGTATAGAGAATATAAGTTCAGGGTTTAAATATATCATGCTAAATATCCATCTTCATCTATGTTTATTATTGCTTCAATATATGCCAACCTTCTGATTGCAAAACATTAGTATTTTGCAATTCTTATGTTGATTCCAGAGATTCGTACCTACTCTGATAACATGTTGATTTTCTTGAGGATTGCTACAAATGTATTTGCATTGCCATAATGTACGGAATGTGCTTTCCAAATGGTAGCGTCCTCTTGTATTTGTATGAGGAATAGACCAAGAGAAGAGACATGTTCCTTCATGGGACATATCCATTCATCAATATAATTAATAGAATGGTAAACTTATATATATATATATATATATATATATATATATATATATATATATATATGTATGTATGTATGTATGTATGTATGTATGTATGTATGTATCATTCTAATTATATTGATTTCTCTTTGATCTCATAGGTTTATCCTACTAAAGCTACCAAAACATCAACATTAAGGGAGTTGGCCAGCATAAAGTATTTGACTTTGATAATTCTAAATAAAATCATTGTCTTTTATGAACAATTACTCCTTATTAATGATGATGAGATTGCAACGTATCTCCTCAAGAATAAATAAACTTTATCTTCAATCATTATCAATTGTTGTTCGTTAGTCTATGGCATAGCTACACCGTCCTGGGAGATGGAGGGATGACGAAACGGGGGGACAAGTTTCCTGGATGAAGGGACAAAGCCTTAATTTGGAGATGGAAGGGGGACGGTGGCAGGGGACAGGGGGGTTGTATATAGTATACATATGGTACTTAAAATGCTAGTTACAAAAAGATGTATTGCAAATATAAGATATAAAGATGTAAAAGAGTAAATACCTGAGCATTGCATTGAATTGGAATATCAAACATTGAACATAAATAGTCGAATTAGAAAATAGTCAACCCCAGGATGTCCCCCCATCCTCGGTGGAGGTGGCGGAATCTGGTGGCACCGTTGGGGATGGGGGGACATAGTCCCCAAGTCCTTGATGCGTCCTTGTCTCAGAGATGTGGGACAAAAAGGGGGAGGGGTGCATCTCCGTGTTACTATGGTTTGTGGTCACCATCCATATTAACTATTGTGTGATTGGTTGTCTTTAAATAATCCTCGTTTCATTTCTTTATCTAAATATAATTGCTGCACAAGGAATTGCTATGTCAAAAGTATTTAATCACTATTCACATGAAGTTACATCTGTTGTGAGTAAAGACAAATTTGTCTTTCAAGTAAACACCACATGTTGTTTCATATTGTCTTATAACTACTTGTTTTATCTCAAAACATTGCCGAATTGCTGCTCTTGTATTGATCTTTCTTTGATCACTGATTTAAACATTATCTTTAGTAGACCCATTATGTTGATTGCTCAAAAAATTGCTTATAGATTCACTACTTATATTATTGCTCCATATTATAAATGATTGTCTTTTTTTCGTAGTTGGCCCTTAAGTAACCTTGATTGACTTGATCAAATGGTAATAGTTTTCGTAAAGAGTATGATAACTTTTGTAATTGCTACAAATTTAATACTTGGAATCTCCCCAGGTCATATCCCCTATGTGGAAGATTAAAAATACGATTAAAATAAATTGAAGATTGAATTTTTTTTTTATAGAAAAACCAATACTAACAATAGGATAAAAACAATGCACCAAAATAATATTGTTCAAATTACCTAGAAGGATCAACTGCAATAAATATTTGCCGATTGACATAAGTCTATCAAAAAACGGATGCCACCTTATCTTAAGTATATGTTCCAAAAGAGGATTCAAAACCTAATGGGACGTCCATCTTGGGAAACATGAAATGGAGATAGCAGTTGTTGACTATGTCGTCGACTCAACTCTAAGACAGTGATGATCACAATTTAATTTGTCAATCACACAAAGTAACAACATGGTAAAGAAACCATGAGTAACGGTTATGGTAAAAAATGATAGGTATGGGGATAACCCCAGATGGATATCAAGTGGACAACTGATTAAGCAAAGGTGCTTGATATTGTAGTGGAGATCAAACAATATAGTAAAAGGTTACAGCAATGTAAATACCCAATTGCAAGGGAAGCATATAATCCATCTGCACATGATCAACAATTGACGACGACCCAAGTCTATCGCAAGTACAAGCATGGTCTCATTGATATTTTGATTATCAATAAGAAGCAACGTTAGAAGAAATTGACTAATATATCATCAATATACATTAGTGACTCTACCTATAATATGTTTATCATTGATATCTGAAACCTAATTAATTATCAAATGAAAGAATGCGAGTTAACAAAGAAAATATGCAATTAATAATCATGAAGGGATACGATCCTCCTAATGAAGAGATGTTAATGTCAAACGGACTCATTATAGGAAGTGGTACTATGATCTTACAAACTGTCATCAATTAAGTTGGTTATGCAGTGGTCAATATGGAAGAGGAACGATTGATAATAGTTATGAAAAGTGCTATGTATGAATGGACATGAGATATGTCCCATACAATGCAACTCGGCATTCAAGAAGAGAGGTATAAGAAGGCAATTCCATTGACCACTCAAAGGATAGATAATAAGAACACACATACATATATACATACACACACACACATATATATCAGAGACGACATCAATAAAGGAGCATAACCATTATCAACATATCAGAGACAATGCATGCACATATCAAAGAAATATTGCACAGACAATTCGGAATATCAGAGACGATATCTATCTCTGCCAGAGAGCATTGTATCAGCCTGTAATTGCAGCATACATCATATATGAAACATCAGAAACAGCATACAGGTCTAGTGCATGTATGATAATGTTATATCAGAAACAGCCTCATTGTAAAGATTGCATGCTCGGTGCATATTATTGCTCAACACTTGCATTTGGAAATAATACATATATCTTTGTGAGCATCATTTTGTTTGTATTCACATTACGATAGTTATTGCTTGTTTATTCAATTGAAATAGCATTTGAAAAAGGGAATTGCATAATTCACACAGCGTCACATACAACCCAAGAAAGGGACATTATAATTGGTATCAGAGTATAGAATCCTGCCAACCTATGGAGATGGAAACAACGGAAGAATTAGAATAACAAAGAGGGTAAAAAATGGGGGAAATAAAAGACTTAACAATTGCTTGGATCAATTCCTACAAGGATATAGATATTCAAGAAAATTTGGCTAAGTTAGCGGGGTTACTAACCAAGGATGACCATATAAAACAAGAAAAAAAATAAGAAATGATGAATGTTCAAGATATCATACCATTAAATATAGATCAATGCTTACTACTTTCCTTCCAAAGAATGAATGACAAGAAGTTACTTTAGCCAATTTACAAGATCAATAGTGATAGGAGCAATTTTATGGTTGAACCAAGTTCCCTATTTGACAATGAAAATTGAGTCCATGAGTTTTGGACAATTTCAAGTTTGGGATCTAGGAATCATCATGGAAATTAAAGAATGCTTTTGGGAGACAACCGAAACATCTTCTCGCTACCTAGCTACCAAAACCTTCTATTAACTATTCTTGATCATACTATAATAGACTAATGTTTTATTATGTATCTACAAAGAGGAATTGTCATATTCCCTATTTGGAAGATAAAAAATACGATTGAAATAAATTTTAATTGAAGATTGAAATTTATTTATATAAAAACCAATACTAACAACAGGATAAAAATGATGCACCAAAATAATGTTATCCAAATTACATAGAAGGATCAACCGCAATAAAGAGTTACCAACTGATAAAAGTCTACCAAAAATGGATCTCACCTTATCTAAAGTATATGTGTCAAAAGAGGATTCAAAAACTAACTAGACGTCCAAAAGGAACATGAAATGGAGATGATATTTGCCGGTTATATTGTTGACCTCAAGTCTAAGGAGGCATCAACTTAGGAAGATAACAATGATCACAATTTAATATGTCAATCACACAATTACAACAAGACAAATAAATCATGGGTATCAGTTATAGCAAAAGACAATAGTAATATAAAGATGCCAATAAGGTATGGGCAAGACCCTTGGCAGATATTAAGTGCATAGATGAATAAGATAAGGTGCTCAATATTGCAGTGAAGACCAAACAATATAGTTGAAGATCACAATAATGTAAATACATGATTGTAAGGGAAGCATTTTATCCATCCAAACATTATCAATGATTGACAATGATCCAAGTCTATCACAAGTACAAAAATGGTCTCATTTTGATTATTGATAAGAAGCAGCGTTAGATAAGATAAGATAAAGTAAGATAAATTATTAATGTCCAACAAGAGATCACCAAAAGGGTCTAAGGCACTGGAAGTTACAATAGAGATACAACAACAAAGAGGACACCAAACGGTGCCTAGGAAAGAACTAACAACCAAAGCCAAAGAGAAAATAATTTTTATTTCAATTCAAGCTTTTGTGGTATATACTTTGTTGAGGAAGAACCTAAATATTAGTCTGATTTCCCTTAAAGGGTGGTGACTCTATCATGTATATACATTGTTCATGATCGATCAGTTAATTTGTATAAAATGAATTAGACATTTGTCCTAAAAGTTTACGAGGGGAAGGAGGTCGGTTAATTGAGGACCAAAAAGGTTTTACATAGTTGACTTTTGAAAGGAAACCGAGGAAGAAGAAAAGTCAAAATAAAAAATAAAAAATGATCTATTCAGGACACAGGAATTTCCATGAGAGGACTAATAAGCAAAATGAAAGAAGTAATTCAAACCATATCAGTCCCGAGAAGGAAGATGAGAATTTTAATCCATTCTTTCGAATCCCTAGAGTTGATGAAGAACCACAATGTGAAGTGACTCAAGTAAAAGATGAGGAAGATGAGGAGTTACACCAGTGAGATGCAATCATTAAAAAGATAGTTGAAGCATCTATAGATAATAATGCAATATTAGCAAGAATACTTAAGAGGCAGCCTGATCATATCTTAGAGAAAATAGGAATATCAAAAATGGATATTGTTTCCTCACAAAATAAAGCAAACAACAGAGAGAAACAAAAGCAAGAAAAGTGGAGACAAGAAAGAAGAGAACATGTTCAAGAAGAGGTAAACAAAACATCTAAGTACAACCCTCCTCACAGGAAAAACTTAGACCCACTTTATGCTACTAGCCATGTAAATCCTTTGTATGATCATGGGCAAAATAGAAATTAGAATGAGGGTTTTGGAAGACATTATAGAAACAACCAGAATGCTGGAAATCTAGGACAGCATGTTGGAGGCATTCAACACAATAACACAAACTCAAGGCAGCCTTATGGTGGTAATCAAAACAATAGAGTTATCAATCAGAATAACCAAGGGTATGGAATGCAAAATCAAGGGATGAGAAATCATATTGTAAGACAACCTATGGCTATTGAAAGGTATAGACAACTTGATTTTGATTGGATAAGAGGATACCCCAATCCGATTTCTAACGAGCTAAGAACAACCATCCCAAAATTTTCTGACAATGGAGTTGAATTTGCTAAGCAACACATCATTAATCTAAAGAATACAATTGAGAAATTGGAAGAACATGAGGATGTTTTCATGAAATGTTTTGTGCAATCTTTAACAAAAGACGCAAGGGAGTAGTATAGGAGTCTTCTTGACAAATCTATAACTGGATGGTGCGATTTTGTCGATCAATTCATAGAGCAGTTTGGGGACTACAATGATACGTCATTTGCTTCACATGAATTAACGAGCATCAAAAGGAATGTGAATGAGCCAGTCTCAGAACTCAACAAGGTGTTAAACAGAACCTCGAGAGAAATCAGGTCAGTAGATCCTTTCTCGATTGTTTTTTATCTAAGTGCATTTGATAGTAAAGCTCACTATCATATAGGGTCTCATAGGCCAAGTTCTCTGCCACAAGCTTTCAAAATAGCTACAACAATAGAAAATGATAGAAAGGCAGCTGGCAGAGTAAACAAGAGAGATGATGTAAAGTTGTATAATCGTAAAGCCTCCAAAAAGATGAGTTGAAATAGATTATGGATATACTATTATAACTCTTTATTTTCAAATACAACTCTTCATATTTCCATGCCACAACACGTCTTTATATTTAATATTACAATTTAATCATTAGTGCCCTCTTTAGCTTAAGGTGATCATAACAATAATGACATCCATAATTCTAGAGATAAAGATCTCTATCGCAGCAACGATCTCCAGCACTACCTTTTAGTTAGAGAGAGATCTTTAGCTTAACAGTCACACAAGGCTGCAACCAAAATGTCAATGATAAAATCTAATCACATAGATCCTCTGAAATTCATGGAATTACTCAACATGAAAGCCCTGCAGGAAACACAATCAGTTTTCATCATGATTTTGTCATGGAATCTCTCAACATGACATTGAGAAAACAATTCACTCATTGTTAATAATAATGGAATCAGTCAACATGACAAACCTGTAACAATTACTCATAATCATGGAATCACTCAACATAAATAGCCTGTAACAATTAATCATGGTCATGGAATCACTCAACATGAAAAATATGTAACAAAAAAATCACATTCAGCATACATCATGGGCTTGCTCAATGTGATGTTGTCATCGAATCTCTCAACAGGATACACCTGCAAAAATCACATTTTGTTTTCATCTGGGACTCACTCAATGTGATGCTGTCATGGAATCTCTCAACATGATAAGTTAGTAAGGTTTACAACTAGTATTTTATCACAGACTCTCTCAATGTGATACAGTCATGGAATCTCTCAACACGACTTCCGAATCCCATCACAAAATCTCTCAACGTGATGACATCATGGATTCTTTCTACATGATATTCACTATGAATCTCTCATAAGTGAAAGAGTTATCAGATTAACCTTATAACTTTGTTAATTTCACATAATAACTCATAAAATCACAGTTGAAGCTCTTTTCCAACAAGAGTCTCAAAATCTAACAAGAATGGAAATCATAGTTCAAACTCTTTTCCAACAAGAGTCTCAAATACAAAACATTGACATGTATAATATTTGCAGGGATACCGTAAATACTCCCTCTTAACTAGCACAAGAAGATAGTTGATGAAGCCTCCCTCTAAAGCTAAAACATCTCCCTTTGAATCACAAGTTCCATTTGAATCTCCCTTTGAATGTGAATGTAAATATGAATAAACAACATCCTCAGACAGATGACTAAATCTCTCATCATCCCATTGAGTCCAGCTGCAATCAAGAGAGATTAGTAAACCTGTCATAAGTAATGTTGAGAGTAACCAACAAAAGCACAAAAATTTCACAAATTTTATAACCATTTTATATATGACAAGGCAGTAGATTGCTTCAGATAGAAAATACTTAGCTTCTTGATGATATGATGCATGGGCTTTGTTGGTATTTGTATCTAGATCACAAGGAATATAAGGCCCCACATATGAAAGACCATAACAAATCCTAGGTGGCATACAATTCCAAGGCTTGGGAAACTTTGTAATGCATCAACCATCTTTAGAATGAGTGATTCATAAGTCCCAAGAAATTCCACCCAAAGTCTCTGTATGTAATCAACACATACAAAGTAGCTATATTAATCCTCGAGATTGCTATTCTATTTGGATCTCTGATGACAATGTCACCGATTCTTCCATTCATCCCAAATTACTTTCGCAGTACAAGCAATGTTCTAGTCACTCCCATTCGACAGCATTTTCCGATCCCAATGGTAAATTCCAAACTTGAATGAAACAATAATGAATGTAGATTCTAGACTTGAATGAAACAACAATAAATGTAGGAAAAGAGAAGATCTTCCTACAAGTCCAATTCCAGCTGAGGAACGACAAAAATCCCGTTTGCTGGCAATGATGCAAGGACGAAAAGAAAATTTTCTTCCTAAATTTTCACTCAGCTGAAAATGTGAAGAGAACAAAAAACCGTTGCAACTACTTTAACATACATGCTTCAATTCAGAGTTTTCAAAGAATCCAAATCGAGTGGCATTTGAAGAAATTGCCAATGTGAAAAGATTGAAGAAGGAAGCATTGAAATGAAAATCCACTAACGTGAAAGCCAGAAACAAGAAGCACAAGGTGACTCCATTCTCTTCCACGACACAAAAACAAGGCTTTCACGACACACAATACTCATTGATCTGATAGCCTTCAACATAGCATCATAATGAACATAATATGTATACTTATCATCTCGAAGAAAGTCAGCAAAATGAATTGATGCCCATTGCTATATTTTGCAAAAGCAGAAATTAGTAGTCATTGCATAAGCATCGAAACATGCATACTGCAAAAGACCTTCATGATAAGAATGAGCAATAATTATAAAATGAGACTGCAATGCCAAGTCATCAAAAATTCAATAGTGCAAACCTATCGGCCCATAACAAACGTACAAAACAATATTGAGACACGTGCTCGAGCAAAGGCGAAGAAGGAAAATGAACCGCCACAACAGATAAATTATAATTGGTGGGAAAGAATAAGAATGGGCGCTAGAACAAAAAACGAAAGAAAATAAACTCCCAACTCAATTTGGACAAACATAGAGGTTATATGATGATGAAGCTATACAAAAAAAAACTGCAGATGCACGAAAAGCCTAAGGAATACGATGATGAAAGAAAAGATAACAGCTAGCCCACAAGAAATGACATGACTTAAAATATACTTAGGTGATACCATTAGCGAAAAACATGTAATTGGGGCATGCATATTGAGTGGGGTTGTCGTTGCACCAAAAGACCGATCCATCAATGCTCGATACAACCACTCAACTTATAGTACATAGGAGGCAGTTAAGCCCTTGTCACGAATTTCAAGGGTAGTGTTGAACAAATTTCTAACAATCTCCCTCTCACCGTTACTTGAGGGTCTAAGGATTCAAACCTATGACCAGGCTCTAATACCACTTGTTAGAGTGGGTTTGGCGTTGCACCAAAAGACCAATCTATCAATGCCCAACACGACCACTCAACTTATAGTACACAAGAGGCGGTTAAGCCCTTGTCACGAATCTCGAGGGGAGCATTGAAATTTTTTCTAACAATAAGGCTGTCAATACAAACAAACAATGATAAAAGACAGGGCATACAAAATTAACATTAAATCTCGAACTCATCACTTACCGATGCAACATATCTCTCGATCACATTGTTGTTGATGCCACTTTTGAGTTTCCTTTGGATAAATCCTTTTCCATTTCACTTCGATCCTCAACACCTTAACCCTCTCTCTATTTCTTCTACATTTTGTGCCTTTCGAACTTAGTACTACATGATATATACTACCTCAATGGCGTGTGCATGTCAAATGACCCCATCTACTTCTCATGGATATTTCAACAATATGATTAGAAATTGTGAGGCAAATACACTAGCTACACCATAGACATTAAAAAAACTGAATATGTGGATACACTAAATAAAATAACTTCCTTATAAGTTGTTATCAAACTAGGCTTTAATACCATGTTGGGTCTTAGCCTTGAAATCAAATAAACAACATAAAGGAAAACATAAAGTAGATACAAAATACACCAGAAAAGATGCAAGAGACATAGAAATATCCTAGGAAAACCCTTCAATAATGAAGGGAAAAACCCAATCACACGCAACCAAAGATCTTTTTATTGATAATGAAATCCAAGTGTACAATGCCTTTCGCTTGACGCGATATATATAACATAAAGAGAGATTCTTCACATTCTTACCAAAGGTCTCTTCAATAACTTTATTTTCTTATACAACTCTTTGTATTTCCATGCCTCAACACATGTCAAATGACATGTCTTTATATTTAATATTACAATTTAATCATTAGTGTCCTCTTCAGTTGAAGGTGACCATAACAATTATAACGCCCATATTTCTAGAGATAAAGATCTCTATCATAGCTACAATCTCCAACATCGAGGAGATATTAATACTAGATAACTCTCCATCCGTGAGTGATCTTCCATGTAAATGCATACTAATCTGCATCATAACTGTCCATCCTGAATTATTGATGAAGGAATCAAATCGCTCAATAGCTGAAATCAATACCAAAGGTGTAGAGAGGCCTTACGTTCCGTCATGAGTTTGAAATACACTTTGGTACATCGCTATCATGAGTAAAGGAAGGACTAAGAATCCATCCCCTATGATCAATTTATAACTCCCATCAATCCTCAACCAAGATCTATTCAGCTGGTGAAGCAAGGAGTCTATCCAATTCATGTGTAAGTCAGAAACAAAAAGCATGTGTAAGCTGATTGGAGATTGAGAAACAATATTAAATCTGAAAATCGGATCACCACACCAATCTTGTGACAAAACTCACCACTAGGAACTGCAATTGGGTTCCACATCCTCCAGTCAAGATCATCCTCATCAGGGGAATAAAAAAGATCTTCTGTATTCAGCTCAACAATGGATTATCAAATGTCCAATCAGCGTCCACCTCAAACAAGGAATTGTCTACTAGCTTAATATGATCCAAAATTTAGTTACTTGATCTCTTGGGGCAGCTATCCAAGTCATAAGTCTGAATGCTACTAGGTTCTTTAGTCACTTCTTGGAGATAGTCATGCCTTCCTTTATTGTCGTGTTCCCAAGATTTTTTGGTGATAACTATATGATTTTCTGCTTCATGAAGAGAAACCAATGTACTATCTAATGCCCTCTGAGAACATTAAGCTCCTTATTGAGCCCATTAACCTCATCTTCTTTTTCTCTCAATTGCTTAGCATATGTTTCTACAACCTTTACAGTGGAATCTCTGTCTGAAAGTAGACATAAGTAATTTGATTTCAAGTCTCAAAGGCTACTATAACCCTTTGTAAATCAACAACATCGGAATCATTTTCCATTCCCTTTTGCCTCTTTTCCATTTGTGCCTTCCTATCAAAATCCTCAACGGTCCTGTGAATATCATCATAACACACTAAGGCTGCAATAATCATATCTTCATCAACTTTCAGCTGTTTTTTCAAAGAATTATTGCCACTTTGGCATGCATTTTGTAGTTAATCATCCATAACACCGTCATCTCGAAATTCTGTTTTTGATTGTTCTACTAAATCACTATCATGTATAAGTGAGTTGCTGTCATAAAAAATACATGATTCATTATTCCTCACAAGGATGTCATCAATGTCATCGTAGGCTTCAAGCTCCTTGTTTGATTGATTTGTGTGCAATGACAAGGTGGCTTTCATGTCACCATATTCAAGTAAATTCTCATCATCTAAAGTCTCCAATACACTCTCTCCTCCAATTAGACCATCCTCTTCAAGATGCTCTTCCATAACCACCTCTAAGTCACCAATATAGAGAGTTGCATAATCCATTCCAACATTTGTGTTTTGTAAGGGCAAAGTTGCAAGATTTTCATCTTCTTCATTGCTGGCCTGAATTGCTTTGTCTGCCTTATCTTCATTATAGACCTCGCAAACATAATTTAGTGTCCAAGTTTGCTGGCATTTAAAATAAATCTGTTCTTTTCTCATTTGGTTTTTGCGCAGTTTTGGAGACCTTGCAATTTGTTTACCTGCTATTATTAGCTCCTCTTCAGTCATAAGCTCCTTGAATATTTCAGTATTATGCTTAATCAATCTTTTGGAGAATTCGTATGCAGCAGAAGATACAATATGTTCCTTCCTCCAAATGATCAACAATTCAGATTGCAACTTCTTGCATATTTCATCATTTTCTACAAGCATTAAGGATGTAATAGTGTGCATGCAAGTCTTCACTTTGCCTAGATTATACTCCCTGATTTCAGCCAAGAAGCATTGGAATAATTGATGAATCAAATCATCGCATTCAAGATTGATCATGATGGAAAATGATCTGATCTATGTCATAATTCCTAAGATCTTAACCCTCTTGGCAAATGTGAGGTCTTTGTCAGCATGTAACCCCTAAAAGCTTTTAACAATACTAAGCTGCAAGACTGTTCTCAATACATCATCATTATAGGCTGCTATGGGTGTTGTTATCCGTGTAATCTCACTGAGACATGAGGCACTGCAAACTTTACATCTTTATGTGGATGCTCCATAAGTTTCTGCTGAATTAAAGCTAGCATTGAGGACTGCAAGGCCCAATTAAGAAGTCTCCAATCTGCTTGGTCTACTTTGGAAAGATATGTTTCCAATTCTTCCAACTTAGCAAGAAGGGCATCTAGCGACTTCGTCGATTCCGATTGTGATCCAATTATGTAAAGCCAATTGCTCACTTCCTTTTCTTTTTGCAAGTCCTGTAGCTGATTGCCATTGATCGTATCATTGACTTCTTGTGAGAAGAGACTGCTCTTCAATTTTTTCATTTTCATCTTTTGACAACAACTTTTTCACTATTTTGAAATGAAGATTGTTGTTACAGAGCCCTTCAGATTTGCAATTGTGAGAGACTGTGCTTCTGGTATCTGTTTTCAACTCGTGCTATATATATGATCAAAATGAAAGGAAGCAAACAAACAGTAAAGGACTGAAATTTTCTGATATGTTGAGATGGGTATAAATATTACATGATTACAAGAAAGGTAATGGCAGTCCTAGCCTCACACTGATTCCTTATTGAGGAATAACTTCAAACTTTAAACAGTTACGTTGACTCCTAGAATCTTCCCTAATCATAGACTAGACATGCAATTAAATTTTGGGCACCCCTTTAGCTAATCTTGCCTATGCCAAAAATCTGAAGATGATTATCTTCTACTAATGAAATATGTTGTTGAGAAATACTTGAGAAAGCCCACGTTATGATGGCCTCTGTGAACTCCCTTTTTATCCAGGATATGTCATTCAAATCACACCTGTGGATAATATCCAATCACCCAACACATTTTTTGGCTTCCATGGTAACAACAAACTGAAAATAACATGAATCTTGGCATGGGTTGACAACTGTGACAGTAGTATATATCAACAATATTCAACAGAGGCGGAGTGGCTCGTGTTCGAGGGAGAGTGCACCCATAGAGAAGGAAAGCATAGGAAACCTTGCTCACACATTTCATGCGACCAATCAATGTCATTCTCTTTGTTTTGCATATGTCAATGACATTCTTCTTCTAGCAACCATACCTTGGGCAATGATAAGAGTCGAAATTATTCATTCCTTTGTCAGTTTAGGACTTAGTGGTTGCCTGAGACGAAAAATATATGTTTTTCTTTGAGCACCCCGACTCTTCTTTTCACCGCCATTTTGGAGCCTTATGTGGCATAAAAACTAACATTTCTCACCTGCTAAGACTCTGGTAACAGTTCTTTCCTCAATATCCTGCTCTTGAATGACTAACACATTAAATATATTTCCAGAATCTAAAACAACTGATTGCGGTCATGACTTCTAAGTGGTTGTGACGATTAATTTCCTGTGAATGCTCGACTCTTCTTCCTGCCAACAGTTGTTATGTTTCTTAGTGTTTGCCAAGATGTAATGCTGATCTCCTTTAGGCTTAAATTATCTGTACTCCTCAGTCAAATCTGGACTTAGTGATGGTTTTGTCTTGGTAAGTCTCCAACACAACTGGGCCACGTCAGTTTGGTTTCCAAAACCTATTCATCCGTCATCTTCTCTGCAAGTCGATTGTCTTTGTGCCACAGGTTACAGTTTGGGAGTGCAGTTAACTATTCCTCAGTTGTTCTCTTTTAACGGTGAGGCTGGCACTTTATCTTCCTTCAATTTCCCTGTACCTGTGATGCCCAACTACCACAATGAGTGTTATTGTTTTGTTGAGTATGCAAATCCTGTGTACTAGTAATCCCTGTTTGTTGTCTTCGTCCTGAGTTCGTTTGATGATAGTATCTCTGCCTATCTCCTTCCTCTACAAGACCCCTGACTCATCTCCAAATTGTAGACTCAATGATATTTTGAATTCACAAGAAATGTCTTCAATAGTGTGGCCCAAAAATTATTATACCCACACATGATGCAATGAATTAATAGATGGTTCTTGTAACCAAGAGGAGTTTTTGGGAGTAGTACTTGAAAGCTTTCCATCAATAATCAAACTGCTATATTATCTCATCGGAATTCCAAGATTTAATTGTCCAACAAAGAGGAGATTCTCACTCAAGGTTTACCCAATTTTCCACCCGAAATGTCATATCAACAAACATTAATAATATAGTATTTAATTTAACTCAAATTCAAAATATTTCATTGATCTCCAGCTAAGTTACACGGGTACCCCTCCCCCCCCTCCGGACCTCGAACTGGTTTGAACCGGTTCGAGATTCGGGTCCGGTTTGACCACGGTTCGCCCAGGGTTCGGTTTTCGAATCCTGGTTCGAACCCGGGCGGACCAGGCTGGGAAAATCGAACCAGGTTCGAACCCAGCCAAGAACTGGCCCACGGACGCGAAATTAAAGTTATTTATTTGCATTTTAAAATAATTTTTGGGGTCCACGTACCCTAAAAAGGTGTTATGAATTGGTTTTTGGCTCTCTCATAGTCATTTGTTGTTTCTAAATAGGTTGTTTTGCCTTGAAGGAGAGCACATAAGTTTTTGAGCAAGCATCCGGTTGTGCAAGGAGGAGTTTGAAGATTGACTTGTTGGTGTTCTTGAAGTGTTTGTGCATCATTTATACAAATTTGCAAACTTGCAATGGCTAGAAAAGGACCAAGAGGTAAGATGTTATTCCATTTACTATTGTTTTGTTCTAGTTTTTCCATTTTTTTTTCATTTCTCTTTCAATCTTCATATGTTCTAAGTTCTTGAATCTTTTCCATTATTTCAAAATTCGTCATTTTCTTGCATATAGATTATGAACATATATCTAATTAGTAATTTATTGCCATAGGGAAAGGTTCGAAAGTAATGTCATCTACCTCTTCATCAATAGGCAACACCAAACAAAGAATGAAAACCAACTCTGATTCTCCTCTATGGAAGTATGTAGACATTATAAAACCCATTCCAGGAGGTGGTGCATTCCGTTGGAGATGTCAAGGATGTGATGTAGAAAGAAATAGTTCTTATTATCGTGTGGTAGGCCATCTATGTGGTTATACTGGAAGAGGAGTCAAGAAATGCCCTGGCAAAAATGGTGTCCCTATACCAAATCACACCGTGTTAAAATATATTGAAGAGCATGAGGCAGCAGAAGAGAGAGAAGGACACAGGGCAATAGAACTCGGTAGTAGTAGCAATAAAAGTAAAAAAGCTAAGGGAATGCAGCCCCCCTCAGATGTTAGTGTACAAGGCCATCCCTTCTTCAATACTACAATGGACACTGACACTGAATCTGTCCCCATTGTACACAAAAGAAAGGGGCCAATAGAAACTTCTTTTCAAAACAAGGCTCAGGATATTGCTGACATTAAAGTGGGAAGATGCCTCTATGCAAATGGGTTGTCTTTTAATGTTGTCCGCTCTCCGTTTTGGAAGGACATGTTGAGGGGTGCCAATGAAGCTCCAAAAGGGTATTGTGGCCCCGGTTATGAGAAAGTGCGCACCACCTTGTTGGATGATGACGTCCAACGGGTTGAAAATCAATTGAAGCCCATAAGGGACTCATGGGTTGAGACAGGGGTGACAATTGTTTCAGATGGCTGGAAGGATTCTAGGAACCGTCCCTTGATCAATGTCCTTGCGGTGTCCCTAAAGGGGCAATGTTTCTGAAAGCGGTGGATTGTGAGGGCAAAGTAAAAGATGGGCCATTTATTGCTGATATCTTAATTGAGGCCATTGAACAAGTGGGTGCAAGAAACGTTGTCCAAGTCATAACGGACAACGCAAAGAATTGTAGAGCAGCAGGTTTGTTGGTTGAATCACGATATCCACATATCTTTTGGACACCTTGTGCAGTCCATTCACTCAATCTTATGCTACAAAAGATTGGGAACCAAATTGAGTGGATCAAAACAGTATATGAAGAGGCTGAGGACATACAAATGTTTGTCACAAACCACCACATGACTCAATCTCTTTTCAGGAACTACTCAAAATTGGAGCTATTGAAGGTAAATGGACTTGAACTCAAATTAGTAATTTAATTTTTAATATTTGACAATTTCTGATTTTTCATATTTTACTTGTGCAATTGCCAATGTGTATACTTTTTTTAGTTTTCTAAAATATGTATCTAATAGTTGTTTTTTGCTCTAATTTATGTCACAGGTTGCTGAGACCCGTTTTGCATCACATATAATCGTCTTAAGACGACTTGTGCAAGTGAAAGATGCACTTCAAGGTATGGTAATCAGCAACAATTGGGGTGTATGGAAGCAAAAGAACACTGAAAGGGCAAACAAAATAAAGGATAGGCTATTGGCTGACTCATGGTGGGAACGTGTGGAATATCTCCTTAAGATCACCGAGCCCATTATGAGCATGCTTAGGTACACTGACATGGATAGGCCTTGCCTTGGAGAGATCTATGATGGCATAGACTCAATGATTGAGAAGATCAGGCAAGTTATAAATGAGCAGGAGCAAGATCCGCAAGAGACCTTTTTCAAAGAAGTGCAAAAAATTATTGATGAAAGATGGAACAAAATGACCACTCCATTACATTTGCTTGCCTATGCCTTGACCCCCAAATACTATAGCTCACAATATTGTGATCTACCAGGAAGGTTGCTACCATACAGAGATATGGAAGTGTCTGACGGGTACCAGGCAGCATTTAGAAGAATATTTCCTGATGATGATATAAGAGATGTAATCATGGATGAGTTCATAGCATTTGTCAATGCTACAGGTCTAAGTAATGATGCTCTTCGTCATCGGTTCAAGAAGCATGCTCATGGTTGGTGGTACCTCCATGGCCAAAAATTCCGAACATTGCAGCCCCTTGCAATCAAAGTTATATCACAAGTAAGTTTAATTTTTTTTTAAATTAGCTCACTTTATCTTCAAAAGAATTTTTTAATAAGATTGAATTAATTCCTTTTTAATTGCCTACCCTATGTTGTCTTTATAGGTTGCTAGTTCTTCTGCATCAGAAAGAAATTGGAGCGTCTATTCTTTCATCCACTCGGTGAAGCGCAATAGGTTGCAATCAAAAAAAGCCGAGAACCTGGTATTTGTGCATAACAACTTGCGCCTTCTTTCACACAAGAGTCAAGAATACAAAGAAGGGGAGACAAAGAAGTGGGATGTAGATGCAGAGATTGCAGACTTGGATGCTTCCACTGCTGCGCTTACAATTGATGATTTTGATAACTTTGATGCCAATACCATTGTTGATTCTGCTGCTGATCCCATTGGCCTTGGTGCAAGTAATAGTGTAGGCGAAGAAGGAGGAGATGAAGAAGAAGATGAAGAAGAAGAAGATGAATATGAAGAAGATGAAGATGAAGAATGAAGAACTTAGAACTAGAAATTCAGAATTTTAATAGATTTTCATTCTATTAGTTACTGTTAAACATTGAACGTGAAACAATGACACTTGAACTTGATATTTTAAATGTTTTGTATCTTTCATCTTTGATGTTGAAGTTGATTGAATTATGTTACTATATGATGGTATGCTCACCATGATACATTGATATGTTATTATTTATGCTGTTTTAAAGTTTTAAATGTGTTTATGGTGCTATGCTACATTCTAATTTTAACTCATGCTTCATAAAAAAAAAAAAATATATATATATATATATATATATATATATATATATATATATATATATATATATATATATATATATATATATATAGATATATATATATATTTATAATTTTTACATGTTTTTGTACTAACGAACCCAAACCCCTTTCCAAAATTTCGTCGAACCAGCGAACCGATTCTCGAACCTGAACTCGGAACCGAACCACGAACCGGCAACTTAGATCTCCAGTCAAAAGGTAAAATTCCCAGGAAATTTTATTTCTGCAAATTTGTTTTTGATAACCAAACACAGGTTAAATGAAGGAAATAATTCTAAATTTGTAACTTCGTTTCTTGCCGGAACCTGGCTATACCCAAGATGGCAGGTATGATGCTCTGATACCAATGTAAGATCTCTAATGGATATTATACAATTTTTTCTCATAAACAACTTTCAACACATAATAGATAACTCATGCAAACCAAACCAATAATATAAACCAACAAATGAATCGATAAATGCTCATCAAAATACCTCAAATACGTTATTGCACTATACATCAACAAAACAATAACCAAATATGAAAACCCAATCTTAAATATAGCTATGCAAGCAGGCTGGAGAGAAACTATAGAATGCACTTGTAATCGTAGATGAGAATCCACCACAGATGATGAATCGAGGCTACATCGAATCCAGCAAAGAAGAACCTGAGGGTTTGCATCCTCAGATCTTGAATAGAAGTCGAAGCTTCCTTAGGTTCTCAAAAGATAAGCCAGAAATCAATCTAAAATCCAAGCGTGCTAAAAATGAACTCATCTTCTTTTATGCTCAAAATGGTTACCTTTTAGTTTCCTTCTCCCATCATATTGTCTTTTTCCTTATTGTTACCTTTAACCCACTTTATAATATTAATAATTTGACCCATTTTATAAATTTTCATTAAGCTCCCTTAAGCCAAAATTAATATTTTATGAATTTGACTTTAGAATTCCTAGTGTCCCAAAAAGGGGACATTACACAAACCCAAGTGAATTTCCATTGCCGAATGGAGTGTGGGTATCTCAGTTATTGACTAGAGGATAGTATGCATACATATGTATGCTAACTAGGTTCTACCTTGTTGTTCTTCCCATCAACTTGGATCCTCTTTTTTGTCCTTCTACCAATGCTGTCAGCCACAATTTATACTACTAGGTAGATGGGTTCAAAAGCTTAGACCAGGTCGTGACTTTTGTTCATGGGATTATATGTTATTTGTCAAAAATTCATAAATAATTTGACGATTATATTATAATATATATATGGAATCATTTATTATTATAATATATTTATTCATTATATATTATATAAATCATGGATTTATTATTGTCATTTATTTACTCTAATTATTATTTATTCATTAAAAATCTGATTATTTAATGTTTATTTATTATTAAATTCTATTTCAGAAATGGCCACATTACAAATGGGTCCCAGGATCATGACTTGCAAGGACTTGCAGGTACATGGAAGTGGGGGTGTGCAAGGAGATTGTTCTAGAAGCAACTTCCACCTTATTAGATGGAGCCATTTGTTTCCACCTTGGCTATTGGTGTGTGGGGAGATGATAGCACACATGATGCTACATGTCATAAGGTGAGCGATGTTGATATAACTTCATGTCACAATGTAGATTATGGTCAAAGAGCTTGCATAGACATCATTTGGTTGGAAACTGAAGGCGATTGACAGTCAGATTGGCACAACCATTTATTTCAATGTTGCTAATCAGATGTTGGCTACCTATGTTTGGGGTACTCCTTTGATGGATGAGCATTGTGATTGTAGTCTTTCCTTTGCAAAGTTTCATACACTTCAAGAAGCCATTGGAATAATGAAACAAAACTATTTACCGTTATTGGCTGAGAGAGACTATCTTCTCGAGTGGGGTTGCACTTGTTCTGATGCGCTGAGGGGTAAGGAAGATGAGGTAGATGAGCTCACTCACAAGTCAGGGGTGGCTATGAATTCTTTGGAGAGCACCCAATTAGCCCTTCAGGAGTCATAGTCATGGTTAGAGGAGATTATCGTGGAGTTGAGTTGAGCGTAGTCTTCACCGTTTGCAGTTGCAGTACAATTTTCTATAGTTGTAGTGATGATTTTATATCCATTTGCTATGGTTGTGGGCAGGTTGAGGATGTGGCCACATCTATTACAGATACAAGTGTAGATGATACAATTGGGTTGAGCGCATCTATAGAAAGCTATAGAGAACCACATATTGCATCATGTTCTTGTGTGGTTAAATCCACTAAAGGTGTTGTTGGTGATGAGTCAAATAAGAGGTTTCACTCAGAGATATGACAATCAATGCTTGACTAAGGTGGGAGCTTTTGTGATTGCATAGGGTGGATTACTCATCACTACTCAAATCCACAGAGGATTTGATGACACCTAAGTTGCCGATTCGGGTTCTGGTTCAGGTACGGATACGTGGTTCGGGTACGTGGGTACGACAATTTTTTCTCTCCTTGCGGATTCGGGTTTGTCCATATATGTATGTATTTATTTTCAACATCAAAGTTACAAATACAAAAAGAAGATTGATGCTCATAAATCCGTATTGGCCAATAAAATTATAAATAAATAATTGTATTACTAATATGGTTTCAGATTACATCCATTACAAATTGACATCAATTCAAACATGATCAACAAACATAACTATTTGCTGGGTTATACAAATCTATCAACAGTACTATACTCAGATTTTCAAATTAAAAAAACTCAATCCGTGACCATCAAATGAATCAAAGTAGGTTGTTTGCTACTATCATAAACTAAGGGCATTACATAGACCGATTTTAATTTGAATAATATTAGCAAGCTGTTGCAAGACGCTATCTAAAGCTGATGCAAAGAGCATGCTGATGAACAAATCAGAAATACATACATTAACTAACCTACTAACTTAAGGTACTTCCTGGGTGCCCACGTTTGTTGTGTGTCCTTCTATGAAGCACCCAAAGAGAACCTATGAAGTACCCCGGAAGAACCAGTACCAAAACTGTACCAGTACTAGGACTCGGGCCCAAACAGCAGTACCTGGTAACTGAGGATGACACATAAGTGTGGATTGGTTTTGATGTTATATCATCCTTTGTGGGATGGGTATTTGCCATTTGCTATATATGGGATTAGTGGCTGCAAGTTGGATTACTTGCAGAGTAAGCACATCTATGGCATCCTAGCAGAGGATGGAGGTAGTGGTTGTATAATAGGGACCTTCAGATGTTCTTATCTCCATAGTATTGTTGGATGTCAGTTTACTGTACTTTGAGACTTGAGTGACAACAAGGTTAGCACTGCAGTTCAGGTAGGCCTCATTGGTGGGCTTCACCACTTTGGGCATGGTGAAGTTAAGGTTAGAGTTTAGTAACAAAGCTCAAAGGATGTTCCTTTTGGCAGGCTTTTTGTTTAGAGTTTGGGGTCCTTCTAATGTAACGGAATTTCAGATAGAGCTCACCAAGGAGTTTACACAGTGAGGAGTACCTATAGGTTTCCTTTTGATCCTTCTGTGCATGACCCCTTTCAAATGCACAATTTAGTTATGCATGGATAGTGTTTTATGACAACTCACCTTGCACACTTCTAGGAAGCAAGCTTTGTCAGCGTTTAGAGTTGCTTTCCTATGAGATATTCAGTCTTGTGACATCTATAGTTAGATTCATTCTAGTTTTGCAGCTTTTGTCCATTAGAATTAGTAATGATGCGACAAGAGCTAATTGGTGATTACAAGGACATTACATGATTCTATCCTTGGGATCTGGGAGGATTGATGGGTTTTTTTATTTTTGAGATTGCTTGGGGACAAACAATTTCAGGAAGGGCGGACTGCAATGTCCCCATTTTTAGAAGTGTCAACTTTGAGAGAATTCGGCCACTCCGGGCTGTAATTATGGAGACCATGGGTGAGAGTGATGAGAGAAGAAACATTTTGAAAGTTAGGGTCCAAGGAATACATAGGTCTGCTTTAGGGAATGACCCTAGAGAGGCAAAATTTGAAGATGAAGACAATGAAATTTCTAGAGAGCAGTTTTTTGTTGTGAAGGAGATCGTTTGGTGCGTGTTTTCTTTGTTGGGGAGAGTTTTGTGCCTTTGGTGGTGCTTTCTTAGTGACCCTACTTTTGTAGTTGGAAGCTTTTGTGGTGGACTGACCCTCTTTCTCCCATTCTCTATTTAGGGAGAGGCTTGTCTTCTTCCTGTGCTTGGATGATGTTTTGTTCAATCCACGTGTTGTGGACAATCCTCTTTCTATGTGAGGGCCCCCCTTGACTTTGCCTTATAAATCTATGCTCATTCCTTCACTGTTGTGGACTTGTTTGGTGGTCATATCTTTGTTTGCAGAGGTTTTCGACATTGTGTTTTGGGTGCTCTTTGGTGGCAAGGCAATTCCTTTCTTCTTTGAGGGAGACAGGTTGTTCATGCTTGGAGGAGGTTGTCAACTTGTGTAAAGTTGCAGAGGGTACTTTTTGGTGTATTCCCCTGAGTTTTACTATTGTTGTGGTTTGGCTGCTCTGGCTGAAAAGATTTTGTTTGAGGCTGCAATTCTTGCTATTGTTTGGGTTTTGGTGATCTTCGTCTGGAGTTCTGTTACATCCCAATTTATGGTTCAGTTTAAAAATGTTCATATAGCCGTTGAGGTTTCAAATTTTCATGTGAAGTTAGTTGATAAGTAAAATTAGTTATGATCATGTGAAATGGTAAGATGGTTAATCGTTGTAATTTCATATGATAATGACATGTTAGTTAATCGATATGATGCTATTATATTGTTATCTTGAAATCTTGGAAAGGTGGTTATTCATCATAAATTCATGGGAAGTGAATGGTGGTTAGTCATTATGATGGTTTATGAATAGTAACTTGTTATAGTAATTGTGATTATATTGAGGAATAGTATTGTGGAGAATTTCTTTCCTTGTAGAAGCACATCGAAGGGGGGAAGCATTGCCATAAAGAAATTGTGCACCACCTACCATTGAGCAAATAAGTAGCAGTTCTAAACCACCACGACCAAGGAAAACCAGCTAGGCAAGAAAGGACATACTAAGGGACAACCATGAGCTAACTGGTCCAACTTATATAATTAAATAATTACTCAAGCTTAAATCAAATTGAGATGAGTAGTTACCTTAAGTAATATTATTTTTATGTGTTAATATTATCCTATGTTTTAATACTATTGTATGTTTTATTATTTCCTGCCTTGGCTATGGGTTGATATTAATATTCCTTGGCAATAAGTTTACCTTTCACTTTGAGCAACTATATTTCTTAATGCTCTCATCAGCCTTATATTATTTTGTTGTGAGTGGCCACCTTTCGTAATTCTTATTCCATCAAGCTTTATAATTGTTAAATGGTTCATCATAATTTATTTATATTTTTTAATCGATGGCCTTGTTGAGCACCTTGCCAGCTCAGACTTCTTGTGTAACTAAGCATGCATTTAGTGAGCCTTTGCATTTCTACACTCACCTCTTAGTGGTGGGTTATTATTATTATTCTCCCATTTTGGTTTGCAGTTCAAGTTTTACTTTCTTCTCCTCATCGTGAATCATCTGTTTGCCCATAGCTTCTATTGTTATTCCAAAGCTATGGTGTATTCAATTACACCCATTGCTCTAAGAGAGCCGGTTATTGGCTAAGACATCCAACTTCCATATATAGGATGAAGACTCATGATTATTCTTGCACAGGAGTGCCATCATATTCAGCATGATTGTTTGCATACAGTGCTCAAGTCGAGCTATACCTTCTTCGGGTCATGATTTATTCTCTGATTTTTCTTTATATTTTTTTGAAACCAAACTTTAAGATTATCTGATTTTCCTATCAAAGAAGGTATCAATATCTTTATTTAATCCAGAGTTTGGAATGAGTCACAGCCTGTGTATTTATTCTTTTGTTTTCTCTTATACTGATATAAGAAGGAGCCATCATGTTGATGAAAAGAATGTCCCTGAAAACACTTAAAGGATGATTGTGCATATTTAAAGAATATATGTCAAAGAGTGCTAGCTCGTGTAAGTGTGTTGTCAATATACCTTTGAGATGAGTGCAACACCATATTGGAAAACAATCTGAAAAGAATTATATTTCTCATCAGTAATGCCATAGGCCAGAATTGGGCTTAATGAGATGGCAGTATTTATACTCAATAACCAATTTTTCACTTATGGAACCACCCAAGAATTCATCGATGGGGACCATCATGGTTGAGATGAAGGGTGAGAATGGAAATACCCTTGCATGGAAAAGTAAACATAAATCAGTAACAATAATCATATCCAAATAACTAATTCAGCTCAGTAGTCCAGACTCCAGAGTATAGGTCTTGTTGTCTATTTGAGTGGTGGGTTGCTACTCCAATGCCAAGATACTTAGTGGTTGGACAGTGGTGTCCCAAGCCTAATCCCAGGGTAGAGAGGGCCTTTCTCAGTAGAGATTGTGTGGGGATATTTATAGGTCTGCAGTTGGAAGGTCAAGCCCTTGACAATGTTTCCCTTCTCCACCAGATGCCAAGACTTGCATAAGACAAAGATATGATTTGCATTCAAATATCTTCTAGTAATGGGTATTTTACTTTATGAAATTACAATTATCAGTTGAAGATATATTAGATGGTTAAAATCGTTTAATCAGTTTTTTTTTTTTTGTTTTTTTTTTGCAGTTATTTGGTTGTAGTTGTTGGTTGTCTTCCATCTAAATATGTAAAGTAGTTGTAAAACTGTCTTCAGATGATTATGAAAGGTACATTTCTTTATTAGCAGGATAGGTCTCTCTTCCATTAAGTAATGGTTGGTTATAATGGCACATTAATTCATCATATTGAGTACTCCTTTAATTGTTAGTTAAATAATTTTAATTAAATTGATTTTAATCATTAATCTCTTTCATATGAGCATATAATATAACTATTATAACTGCCTTCTCATTATCATGAATATGGAAAGTAGCTATGTCAATGTTATGATAATTGTTAGCCAAGGCCTAGGAAAATGTAATGTCCCTATCCTAGAGCTTGAAAATAAATCAATTAATTAAATGATTGAATAAAATAGTGGTTAAATAAATAAATACTAGCTACAACACAAGGACATTATAATATATAATTAACCTATATAATTATTAATCCATACATATCATCAACATTTCCATTTTAAATAATAGTACATATATTATTTCAATATCAAAACAGTTAGTGATAAATATTATAAATGAATCGAAAGAATAAACAATAAAACCATAATATCCCTAACATGTGACGCATATTCCATACGTTGCATCCCTATCATTGCAACATATAAAAGTATGGAGAAAGGAATCAACAAAGGGGATAGAAAAGAATATATGTTTGGAAGGAAGTATTTTTGAAGGGACCCGATTGCTTAGAATTCCATCGCATAAATAATAACAAGCCAGTCCCCCAGGATGCAATGTATTGATCAACATGAGATGAAGAACATAGTAGGAGAGTGGGGAGTTTATAAGAAGCATCATCGAACAATATAGGAAGAGACCAAATACTAAATTCCTAATGTTGGAGAATACAACAGATGGTTTAGAGTATCATACAAAATTAAGTTCCTGCATTGAGACAAGAACATTAAGGGGGAAAGAAGGATAAGACACGATATACTAATCTGCCAACATTGATCGGATTATGAATTGAAGAGGACCACAAAATCCAAACATAATCACACAAAGAGCAGATAAGGACATCGTGTGAATGAAATAATAGGGTGCAGAACATAGCATGATACTATCAACCTCAATACAAACACAAACACTGGATAGACCAATTAGAGCGAATAACGACAAGTGTTAAGAAATAAGTTAAATAAGATACAAATATAAAACAAGCACCGAGTATCCAAGCAAAGAGGATAAAGAAAACAAACGCAAACATTACCAAGCCTGCAATGATCGCAGGAATGATACATAGATACCATGTTGAGGGTAGATAAATCGAAGACTGCTCCATTTTGGGATAGTAACGGCATAGGAATATAGAGATAGAAGAGGCGGCATTAGGCATATATAGAAACCAGACATAATCGGTATTTCTAATACATCACAAGAAAAGATTGAACAAGAAGCTAACCTTCTAGATAAATGGAAAATACATACAAGGATGAGTAAGGAGAAGACCAATCAAATTAGGGGCATATGCGATAAGGAAAGAAGCAATAGAGAATTTAAATTAGTCAAACACCCGAGAATGATTCAGTAACCAATATTGATACGTAGAAATTGAATAGGGATTGGAATCCAAACAGCAAAGAAGAACTCATCAACGAGAACCATCTACAGACTTAGACGATAAGAAAAGAGAGCAACCAAACTGGAATTAATAGCTAAACAAAAAACATAAAAGAGATGATGACAATAAGGGAGGTCAAAGGACACTAATAAGAAAAGGTCAAGGAATTTATCGTGAATATAAGAAATACAATAAGAAGAGAACATTCCTAATGATCAATGATAGGAATACAAAACAACAGTAAGGATTAAGGATACTAGGCCAACATTAATAATTAAGGGACATGAACTAAGTACAAACATAAACATACATACATATTCAATGGAGATTTATAAGAGTAACCAAAATCTTCTATTAGAGACGGTGACCGGTAATTTAGGGAGATAATTAAGTTCAAAGAGGCTTGCAGAATTAACTCATGTCAGATAAAGTATATACAGTAGTAGATTGTAAGATAATTAGAGCTATACATAATTTCATCAATATTTATATGTTAGAAATGAAATGAATCATATAGTAGAGAGTTTTCCATCAAGTTATCCAGGGGATGAGGACTTTGTAGTTCATGTAGGGGCCAAGTGAATCTTGGTAGAGGACATTCATATGAATGTCGAGTATCTCTTATATGGGGAACTCAAAGATTAGAGGGCATTCTTGGTTGAATGCGAGGATTCCAAATTGAATCCCAGAGAGAGATTTATAGAGAGTCTCTTAGAGACAATATATATTGTAGTGGTCAAACATATACATATGTAAGAGATAAGAGACTTGGCAGAGGTGGGATCTCTACCAAGTAATGTTTCCAGAGGTCCCAAAGAGGCCTAAGGAAGATGCTCTTTTAATGATAATCATCTAATCAAGATATAGTGCTCATCAGAGAATTAGATGGTTTGAGAAAGATCTCTTCCAAGGGATTAGGAGGGGTAGAATTTAAGAGTAATACTTACTAATTCAATGTTTCTAATATGTTCTACATGCAATTTTCTATATTGGACTAACCAATTGTTGCAGGGTATGGCATTCGATCCTAACCCAGATGAGGGGACATCACAGAGAAGGGTTTGTTACAAGTTCTTTGCTTGGCTTTACTTGGTGGACCGTCTAGTTACTAATCAAACTTGTTCTTGTGGCGATAGAGTCATTCTCAACGTCATGGTGGGCAAAGAGTTTTTAGGTTGTGCTGGGGGAAGGGGTGTTCTAGGGGTGTCTGTTGTTCTCCATGGGTTGTTTTCCCTCGACTTGAGGATTGGTCTATGCTCCTTCAACTGGCCACATTCTTGACTAAGCCTTTCCTCTTTCATTGGATGTTTTGTCATTGGGAGAGCTTAAGGGAGGCATTGTCTTGCTCCATTGTCTTTTGGATGGGCTTTGTTTCTTGCAATCTGAGCTTTTGCTATGGTTTCCCTAAGGGGATCTTTTTCTAGTTAGCTCTATGGTGCTGAATGCTTTCCTTTGGTGAGCTCTTTTTTTTCTTGGGCCTTTTTGGGCTTACTATGTTGTTGAGGCTTCGTTTTGTGGTTAATGGTGGTTGTTCCTCTTTCTTCCTCTTAGCTCCTTTAGAGGTGGTGAGTATTCATGTGAATGTGCTTTGGGTTTGGTTCTTTGGTTCCCTTTCTTCTTGTACTAATTCCCCTATTGAGGTGGGGGCTTCTTCTATGAAGGTGGAGATTCGTAGTGTGGGTGAGGTTGGAAGTGCTTCCTCGAGGGCTTTGTTCTTGCTAGTTGCATGAGTTGGAGGTTTGAAAGAGGGTGGTTCTTGTTGGATGTTTCTTTATCCTTTGTCCCTATTGAGCTGGGTACATATCCTATTGAGGTGGAGAGGGTTATTATTGGAGGTTTTAGAATGTGCAACTAGCGTGGACAACATTATCTTGGTTTTGAATGCCAGTTGAAAACCCAAGCTTAAGGTGAAAGGAGCCTTTCAAAATCCTTTGTTCCTCCTTTTGGGTTGTGGTTCCAATAAATTCTTATTCTTCCATTTGAAGGCCAGTACTATTGTAGGTAATGAAAATATGTTCTACCTTCATAGGTGGTTGGTTGTGAGAGCCAAGACAAATCACATTGTTAGTTTGGGGAGCCATTCAAAATCCCATGTTGGTTGGGGATTCCATGCAAAAACTCTTGTTTATCTCAGTAGATTTATCAATGTGCAACTTGTGGTGGCTGAGGTGTTATGGTTTGGGGAGCCTTCCAAAACCTCATGATGGTTTTGGGTTCCATGTTAAAACCCATGTTTTTCCAGCTGAAGTTATAATGTGCATTTCTAGAAGGTTGACTAGTTGGGGGAGCTTGTCAAAATCACATGCAAAGTTGGGGGAGCCTGTTAAAACCCCATGTCACAGTTTTTGGGTGCTTGATTAAACCCATGTTTACTTAAGGTTCAAGGAGCCTCATAAAACCTTGTGTTTGGTTAAGCTTTTTGCCTATTGCTACAGCAACCTGTGCTTTCATTATTCTTTTGTTTGGTCACGGTTTCTCTTATGGGTTGCAGTTGGTGTGTGCTAATTAATCTTTTGCAGTGTTTGGGGTTTCAGATCCCGCTCAAAATCTGTTTGTAAAGGGTTTTTGGCCCCTTCAAAACCTCTTTCCTCTAATAAAAAACTTACAGAGGAGTAACCTATTTCTTGATCCACATAGGCTATAGTGGAGTTGTTCAGAGGGTCCATTTTGCAGAGTTTGAGGCCAATTCCTACTCTAGAGGTTGAGAATGTTCAAGATTGCTCTTCATTAGTGTCAAATTGACATACTTACCATTTATAGTAACTACCTATTTCAGGAAATCTAGGGTTACTATTTTTATTAGGATACCTAAAACAATTCGTAGCAGTATGAAGTTGCAGTGACGTTGATAGAGCTTTCGTTTAGAGACTTAGTATTTATATCAAGTCAATTATGCCATGTTGCTATATCTAGTAGGGGCAACTGAACTCATGGTATGCATGGTCATTGACTCATTTGTCAATTGGCTTAGTTTGAGGGTTTAGTGCTATTTTTGGCAGGGCAGCTTTTCGTTTGAGTCAGGAAGTGAGCACCTAGATTGGGAGCGAGTCATTCGAAGAATTTAATGAGCTATTAAAGTCATTATTAATGGAATTTAATTAATGATTAAATATAAAGTGTGCTGAAATGCATTAAATGTATATATAATTATAAAGTGACTTGGTGCTTATAGGTGGAGGGAAATATAATAAACTATTATATTTCAAACATGGCAACAACAGAAAATATTTTTAAATACCTAATTCATGTTTTGATTAATGAAAAGTGTGACCAAGAAGCCTCCATCCAATTTGCATTTGAGAATTATAACTGCATTTAATGCAAGGATAAAGATAATTCTATTTTCCATTTTTGACTTTGTGAAAATTGGCAAATTGTGTTGTGTTGAGAACCAAGGGTTTTCAAATTTCTGATCTTCTAGGATTGAATATTCTATTAAGAAATTGCTCTTTGGATTGATTGAGCTCTGCAAGTGAATTGTGCCAGGGATAATCTCATTTAGAGATTATGAATGTGTTTAATTGGGTGATCGGATTGTGAAGAAAATTCAGACTTTCATTTCATAGACTTTGCAGAGAACATGAGATTATTGGGTGCAAGTTGTGAAGAAGATTCAGACTTTCATTTCATAGACTTTGCAAAGATCAGAGGGCTTCATCAAGTTGCGTCTCACAGGCATTTGAAGGTCTGTTTTTGATGAAAGAGGAGGCTGCTGGTCATTAGCAGGCAGCTGCAGCAGTACATAAGCCACACACTTCATTGGGAAGGAATCACAGGTGGTATAGGGCAGTGCTAAAGCATTTTGGGTTGTCATTTGGTTGAAATACTACCCAGCATTAAAGAAATATAGCAGATTGTGAGTGCCGCAATTCATCTTAGATGCCAATACTTCACACAACTACACTAGAGGGCCGTTATTTATATGGGTCTATTCAACAGTTATAAACATTTAGATTTTCTAAATTCCTTGTCAAAATTTAATAACTGTTGATGCATATTAACTTAGTGTTGTAAATCTTTGCATCTTGTTATTTAGTAAATAAAGGAATAATGTGCTCAAGTTGTGCAACTACATTTGAATTTCATGCTGTGGTGAATTTATTGTTGGCTGTTAAAACCCTTAGCCGGCTATATCCTTAACAAACATCAATTTACTTTGCTAATCAACAATTTGACATTTCGTCAAACATTTGGCAGACAAATTGTAAACATTGTATAAATAATGTTTTAAATCTTAGTCACCATACCAGAAGATGCGCAACCACTCACAAATTTTAGTTGATTTTGGCCTTGTACATTTTGCAACAATAAATACCAAACATCAGTATGCAGTTCTGAAATAATGATCAGCTTGCAATTTATAATGAATTGAAACTATTTTACACCAGCTATTGTAATTCTGAAAATGCATAGCAACTTTATTGAATGAAAGATTCATACAATGTGATAAAGGAAATTCACAAGCGTGTTTGATAACCTAGTGCTTGGATGCACAAACCCAGTTGATCGCAGCCTCCACTAAAATCCAACATAGGCCTTCCAATAGTTCACACAGACCTCCCCAGATGCAAACATAGACATCCTAAACACAAACGCTGGCCCCCCTTAGTTGATCGCATGCTATCTACAATGGCTGCTAGCTTCTTGAATAAAATCACAGGTATTATTTATAGACTGCACGCTGCTTGTAATGACTCACGCAGCCCTTAAAACTTGTCTGCAAACCAATTACTGATCGCTGGTAATGTCCAGGTCCCTGTACGCTGCTTAACAGAGGGAACGGCAGTCACAGGAAAACCCAAATTTGCAGCCTGAGCAGATTGCAGGTGAATGATCAACAACAGACTCAATCCTTCTTGTAATCATCCTACTCAGAACTTGTTTATTTTCCTCCAAAAGTCCTCATTAGGGCTAATGACACTTCTTAACCAAACAATGAAGAAACTGATCAACCCCAACTAGCTTCTTAATTACAGTCACTATAGGCCAAGAACCTTCAACCCCAATTAATTTCTTCTAACCACAGTGAACACAGCTACAGGAAGATAAATAACTCTCAAAATTATTTCCACAATACTTCAGTTGTGGAATCAATACACAACTTAGAACCAAACCCTTATACTTCAGCAAGGGCACAAAAAACAAAGGAACTCGGAGAAATGCCACAAAGACACAAAAGCAAAGCATATTCAATCAATGCATTTTCCTTCACAATGAGCTCATATTTATAATCTCCAAATGGCCTTTTGTTTCCAAAATGTAACTTCACTTATGAAGCTTCTACAACACATCACCTTATAACATATAATACTTGGCTTAGGCATATAATTAATTAAATAAATGCCCCCTTTCAATGATAACTCAACCCTTAAGTAAAATTATTTAGTTAGATCATAACTTTATAATAAGTCATTTAATGATTTAATAATAATTTGGCCACTAAAAATATAATAACTCCCAAACTACTCATCATTTAAATATGTCGTCTTAAATAGGAGTCACACCTTTTATTTCTCCATGTGACCAAATGCGCTTTCCAAAAATAGAAAGGGTGCATCTCAATCAACACTCGACGTACACAAAACTAAGCCCGAACAAAGTCCAATTTGAGCCAAATGAAGACCAACCTATAACTTACTGAATTGTGGTGAAGACAAGACCCTCCCAAGCCAAGTCATTGCCGTAGAAGACTCTCTTTTCACAACAGTTAGCCTACAAGGATCACAATAGGCTAATCTCTCAAACTCCAATGCTGGCAAAAATGGGGACATTACATTTGCAAAAATCGAAAATACAAAACATCAAAGCTAAAATCATTTCCAGCAATGTTTATTAGAGTTGGAACCTCAGTGGGTTCTTATAGTCACCACCATGAGGTGGCGTGCTTAAAAGAGGACCTCGTAGCAATTCTCTCTCTTTGTATTCCCTTCTCAGACACCGTTTGGTGCTCCTGCTTTGGTCAGCTGTTTTGTTTGTATGCTCAGTCCCATAAACCCTTGTGGTTTTTTTTTGGACATTAATATTCTTATCTCATCTCATCTCATCCCTACCATGATTGATTACAGCAAACATATAAGAGTTAATTATATGTATTCTTTAAGTGAAAGATCACATAATAATAATATCATTTTCATACACATTACTCATAAACATGAAAGCATAAAAAGGACCATTATTTTGTAAGCAAGAAATCATAAATAAGACCCACTATGCTGCTTATTATTAGAACTGATACTTTGTACCAATTATAGATATAATAGTCAGATTCTCTATGCTTGACTAAGATCACCATATGTCAGATCTGATGGTTTGGTGATTCAAGGTATTAGTGAGTATTGATTTAGTGTCAATTATATGATTGAAAAGTGATGAAATAATATATGCTAGTTTGGCATACTGACAGATGATTATTGAATGAGTGTTGATTTCATAGTTATGTGTGATTGCTGAATTGTATGTTTTCTTGATCCCAAGATGAAGTGATGAATGATGTGGGTTCAATGATTTTTCGCTTGATCTTGCTGATTGATTGTTTTCTTGATATCTTGAGGAATGATGATTGATAAATCTTCCTTTCATGCTAGGAATGAAATCTCCTTTATTGGTGAAAGTCTCACCACCTTTCATCATAGTTGAGTCACCACTTTTTGTTGTTGCCTTTGAGAATAATATATTATTCCCCACATTGATCTCCCTTGAATGTCCTCAAATGAAACCTTCTCCCCTTATATTGTCAAATGTGGGTGATAGTCACACCTCTTCATCATGTCTGCTCTTTGCCATGGTCACAACCTTTCCCAATCACCACCTTTTGAGAGAGCCAAAACTCATCTTTTCTGCTCTTTGAAAGATTCACAACCCTTAGTCATTATAACCCTTTTGAAAGATTCACAACCTTCATCGATGCTGCCCTTTGAAAGATACCACCTTTCATATCTTTTCCTTTTGAAGGAGTCACTTCCTTATTTTTTGGCTATTCCTTTTACTCTTCTATTAATTTTTTATTGAATCACTCCTTCCATTTTCTCTTTGTTACTCTTGCCCCCTTTCAAACAAAATTCTCCTCCCTTTTACATCTCATGTTTGAGGGAGTCATGACTTTTCATTTCATGCCTTTTGACCTTTCATTAACTTGACTAAATTTTAATTATGTTATATTTTAATACTTTCTTTGATATTTTTAATTTAAATTTTATTTCTTTTCTCTTATAGTTTAAATCTATTATTATTGTTGATTAATAAATCCTATTTCAACACGAGGGACAGTATAAACTGCCCTTTCCAAGATTGTCTATCCTCAAGCAATGCCAAATTTATCCAAGTCTTTCAATTTGAGGGTTCCTAAACTAATAGATTTTCCATCCTTGGATCCTTCATGAGATATAATTAACTTTTGTGGGAAAGTCTTCAATTAACTCAACTTGCAAATTTGAACCAATATGTGCTTTTTTGTTTACTCTCTGGTAGGGTGTACCAATAGGTTTCAACAATGCGAGCAAGAGTTTACATTTCGATGAACATTAGAAGCATGCCAAACATATATGACCTTGGCGTGTTGTTTCATTATCGAAGGGTGCAGAGTGGGTCCTCATCTCTTGATTGTCCTTTTAGTGACTACCTATGTCACTAGGGAGCTTAGCTAGACACAACCCTAATTGTCTTAGCTTTAATTACCAAACATTGTTTCCAAGCAATTCGACTGTGGTTGGAGGGCGTGCATAATCTTTGAGGAATTGAGATATTTCTCAGTAGTTGTCATTAGATGCAATGGTCCTTTGTCTTGTAGGTCAGTAGGATCAATGTATTGCTACCACTTGTAATGCCCCCTCTTATAAATGCCCTAGGTTTTGCCCTAAATCACCAATTCTAAATAGAACAAGAATAGAATAAAATTAGTAACATCCATGCACTTGGGTTTTTGCAACATGTTAGGAAATCATTAAAACATATTCTACGAGAAAGATATTCAATAAATAGATAAGGGGCATATTAGGGTGCCATAAACATCCTTTACCCTAGGCCCAAGAGGGATGTGGCCTCATGTGGCCCTTGTCATCCATATGAGAGAGTGGATCTAGTGAGAAATCCATAGTTGTTCCCCTCATCCATTACTACCCTGATCCTTTTACTTATAATTAAAGCTTCTTAACATAATGATCAACCGACGTAAGGGTTTGAGGAAACTACAATAGGGTGTCTAGAGCATCCTTCCCTTCCAAGGGTGAGGCACTCCTTGCACTCTTGGCCTCATGTCTATCACCACCATGAGGTGGCATGCTTGGAAGAGGACCTTAACAGTTTCACCCTTGTATTCCCTTATAACCCCTACCATGATTGATTCAAGAAACATGTAACAGTTGCACATTATTGCATGTATAGTTTAAGTAAAAGATCGTACAATAATAATATCATAATCATATACATTATTCATAAGCAAGAAATCATAAGACCAATATGCTGCTTATTATTAGAACTGATAATTTATACCAATTTATAGATATAATATTCAGATTCTCTATGTTTGAGTAAGATTGTTGTATGTCAGATCTGATTGGTTTTGTGATTCGAGGTCTTGGTGAGTAATGATTAGGTAATTATTGATTAGATGATTGAAAAGTGATGATATAATTAATGCTAGTTTGACATATATATTGATGATGATTGAATGAATTTTTATTTGATAGGGTGATGCTTGATCTTGCTGATGGATTGCTTGATTTCTTGAGGAATGATGGGTGTAAGGATGATGATTGATAGATCCTCCTTCAATGCTTGGGGTGAAATTTCCATTATGCCTTCTTGTTGAAAGGGTCACCACCTTCTATAAGAATTGAGTCACAACTTATTATTGTTTCCTTTTAGAATAATATATTATTCCCCACTCGATCTCCCTTGAATGCCCTTAAATGAAACCTTCTCCCCTTTATATCTTCCAATGTGTGGGAGAGTCACACCTCTTCATCATGTCTTCCCTTCGCAATGGTCACAAAGTTTCATAATTTCCACTCTTTGAGAAAGCCACAAGCCTTCATCATTGTTGCCCTTTGAAAGAGTCACAACCTTTCATACTTACAACTCTTTGAAAGAGTTACAACCCTTCATCATTTCTTCCTTTTGAAAGAGTCACAGCCTTTCATAATTTCAATCCCTTTGGAAGAGCCACAAGCCTTCATCATTGCTACCCTTTGAAAGAGTCACAACCTTTCATAACTCCACCTTTTGAAGGAGTCACTCCCATATTTTCTTCTTATTCATTTTTCACTTCCATTAATTTTTCTTCAGTTGCACCTTCACTTTTCTCTTCCTTCCTCTCCTATCTTTCAAATGAAGTTTTCTTTTCCCTTTTTATATCTCATGTTTGAGGAAGTCACAACTTTTCACCCAACATTAATTTAACTATATTTTAATTATATTATATTTTAATTTTATTCTTTTATATTTTTAATTTTAATTTTATTTTCATTCTATTCTATTTTATGTTTACTATTAGATCTTCTTTCAATATTGGGACATTACAATTACCCCAAAATTGAGGCATTTAGTTTTGGGATCCAAATCTCCCCCTAGCTATGTCCAACCCAAAAACAATATTGTTGTCATAGCTTGGTATAGTCATAGAGTGAAGATGGGATGAATGTTCTCTGTTATCCATATTGAACTTTTTGATAACCTCCAAAGTATTAGTAGTTTGTTGGTCCACAACACCATCTTGGTTTGTGGTATGCTTGTCCCTGAGATTAGTATCAACTTGTAACTCAATGTTAATTTGA
This sequence comes from Cupressus sempervirens, assembly GCA_028749045.1. Lineage (NCBI taxonomy): Eukaryota > Viridiplantae > Streptophyta > Pinopsida > Cupressales > Cupressaceae > Cupressus > Cupressus sempervirens. Next base: position 529,220,458 of record CM053783.1, on the reverse strand, counting down.
AACACCTTACCATCAATTTGACTACTATGAGATGTTCAAAACTAACCTACTATTGGTAGTTTGCATATTACTAATAATTATGTTTTTTCTTTCAATTTCAAATACTATATTTTTTATCAGATAAGGTACTCTATACATGATTTGCTGGTCTTGATTAATGGAATATGTGCTAACCATAATTATATCATTACCATTGCTTTTATTATTTAGATCTTTCTCAAAAGGAATTATTTCAATCTCCATAGTGTCCTTGATAGTCCCATTATGACTTGACTTAGATGGGCTTTGGGGTGGCCATCTTTGTGTAGAATGATTGGGTAATTTTCCTAATATGGCCCTCTCCTACATAGATAACAAGCTTTAATACCACCCAAAATTTCAATGTTATAGGAGTAAGTCGAGACATCCAAATTATTTTCCAAAATCTCATGGATTTCCATCCTTGGAGACAATGAAATAAGAACCCTAGTTTCCATGTGTGGGAGGGTTAGAAATTCAAACCTTCGTGGAGGAGAGCCCTGCCTCCAAGAAGACCCTTGCAGAAGCCCTAACTTCACTTTCGGTTGCCCTCATCCCCTGTCCATCTAGTTGTTAGTATGCCATCTTACAAAACCTTAGTTACACAAAATCCTTTGCTTCCTTTTCTTATGATTATGACTAGGAATTTCTTTGTTTAGGGATTTGTGGGTTCCTTTTTGGTTCTTACAAAATCTCCAATTAGATTAAGATTATGTGTGGATTGATGGTGGTGGAATCTGCAAGCGTGTAAGTGAGGGAGTGCGCCGTTTTGCACAACTCGTTTCGAACCACACTGCTCTCTATTTTCGAAGATGAGATCCTTGATGGCTATCTTCCCCCCTTAACAAATATTATACGAATTCATTGAAATCCTTGTTTTGCTACACCCTAAAAATCTCCTATGATGAGATATTTTACAAATAGGAATAATCTTTGGATTTCCTATTAATCTTTAGAAGCCCTTTTCAATAGTCATATTGAGTATATCCAATTCATTCAAAGACTAGCGGCAAACATGGAAGAATACCTCTATTTGACAAATTTAATAGATCATATTCATATATTTGATGTGGATAGATTATGGGATGTATAATGTAGTCATGTAACATGCACTAAGATTCCACCTTCATTTGTTGCTTTGACACAATTTAGTGTTTCTTCATTAAATATTTCTAGGTTGGATCATATTTGTCTTCTTGATCTACCTCATTGTGGTGTTTACTTGTTAGACATTCATCATCTAATTATAGACTCTTGTCTCAAGGATCTTGATGAGACCATTGAGGATGTTTAACTTCTCTTTGGTGACAACTTTGATAGTTTTGCATCTCCTTCAAATATCACGCGTGTTTTGACCCTCCTTTACTGTCTCTGCCCATACATGCTCACATGTTGGTACAACTTGTAGTTTTTGAATCCTATGATTCACTTTCATCATTATTCATGTTGACACCACCTATAGGAGTAACTAATTCCATTTCAGTTTGATACATATGTTGAGAGCCATTCTTATATGGGTTCTACACTTGAATCTCATTTGTTAGTTGATTTGACTGATCAACACTTGAATCTCATTGACTAGTTCTTCTAAGACTCCATCATACTCCCTCATTTGGGATACCTTATATGGGTACCTTATATGGTCCCATTGTTAGAATTCAGGACCCATTTCTAATTATCTCTCGAGGAGGCCTTTTCTCTTTGGATGTAATTAGGGTACAATTACACATAAACCCTTGTGATCTCTTACTTTTTCTTCTTTCTTGATATCATTTTCTGCTGTCAGGCTGTGACTCTTGAAATACGTTGACACATTTTAGCATTGATGCGGAGATACGTGACCATTTTTTGGACTTTTCTCGTTTCCTCTCTTTATTCCACCTTTTGAGTTAGACTTCAGTGGACTTGCAGCATGGGTTTTCCTTTTGCTAAAAGGAAGATGCATTGTTTGATTCAAAGGGACCTACCTCTACACTCATTATGAGACCTTTTGTGCCTAGATTTTCTTCTATTTTGGTGGGGTTGTGTTGTCCTCCTCTCTAGCATCTCTATTCTATAGGAGGGGGCGGGTCGGAACATCTTCTCTATGGAGGAAATCATATATACATGGGCACCAATTTTGTCCATATATTTTCTAGGACCTATTATAATCCACCTAAGCTGCACTGAAGGGAGGGAGGTGAGTGTCGGTGTAAGTTTTTTATAGATTTCTATTAATGTTTAGCGTCAGGCAGATCTCCTGAGACTGCAGATTATAATATATAAAATCAGATACCAACCAAACACATCTAAGATGAAATTCGATACACTTATGTATTGCAGATTGATCACTTTGAAAGCAGTCACAATTAGCTAGTATTAACTAACTAATCAGATCTTGTATGAGATCGAATTAGTTAGTCAATACTAACTAATTCTCTAAACAAATCCTGACTCTTGAATGGAAAGATCATGACTGATCTTGAGAGGCATCTATTGAACACAATATATATGTGCATCATTTGTTGTTGTATTCACATCGAAATCAATATATATGTTCATTACCTACAGCAGATGGATATCCAACATTGTCACTTATTCTCACAAGTTGTTATTCAAGTTATATTTGCAATAGCAGGTCAAAGTTTTGTGTGTTCATACAGGCCGAGATTCATCATCAGAGATCAACATTATTTTTTATCAGATTCATCACTGCAGATCGAGATTAAAGATTTGAAGTATATATTCTCAGCAGATCGTGCTTCCACATACAGTCTGATATAAGTTTAATTCAATTACATGGTATTAGAGCCACTGTTATAATAAACCCAAAGTTAAACTTGAGAATTCAGATTGCATGCCTTTAACTTATAAAATTCATCCTTCAAAATGACAAGTGCAATAAGACTCGAGGATTGTCTTGAAGGAGCCAATAACTTCATAGCTTGGAAGCTACAAATCATGATGATATTAGATGAAAACAAAGTAGTCTCATTTGTTAAAATAAAAAGTACTGAGCCTGAGAATGAGCTAGAAAAATCATAATGGATTGAAAACAATAAGAAAGTTATGAAATTAATAGTGGATTCCGTAAGGAATCACATTGTGCCTATCCTAGCAAAAAAAACAACTGCATACCTCATGCTCAAATCCTTAGAAAACACATTTGAGGTGAGCAATACTAGAAGAAATCTTGCACTAAAAACACAACTGAATCACATAAGCATGAACAAATGTGAATCCGTAAATGCCTACTTTATGAGAATTATAGAATCAAGGGATCAATTGTCTAACGTTGGGTATGAAATAGACAGTAAGGAATTATCTCTAACAGCACTAAGTGGCCTCCCAAGTTCATGGGAACCATTCAAACAAGGCATTAGTGCAAGATCAAAACTACCAAAACTAGACCAACTAAGATTTGACTGTCTAGAAGAAGAAGCCAAGCTGTTACCAAAAGGAATCAAACAAAAATCCTTAGATAAAGACATAAACATTCTAAATACAAATACAAAGAAGAAAGGAAAGAAGAAGAACTTCAAAAGAAAGAAGAATTTTCATGGGAAAGGAAAATATAGAAAAGATACTTCACAAGTCGAATGTTTTGGATGTTACCAATATGGGCACGATCCTGTAAATTGTCCTGAAAGAACAAAGAAACAAGCATCATATGCCCACGTTGGAAAAATAAACTCACAAGAAGAATCTAAGAAGTTCTTATTTTATTCAGTGCTATCAAATCAAGTATCAAACAAATCAAGCACCTGGGTAACTAATAGTGGATCATCTAGACATATTATGGGATTCCGAGAAAATATGGAAACTATGGTAGAAGAAACAGATGAAGAAGTGACCATCGGAGATGATTCTGCACATCCTGTAAAAGGTGTAGGGACCCTTACCATCAAACTAGAATCAAGCATGGAAATTCAACTAAAAGATGTACTATACATACCTAAAATCCAAAGAAACTTAATATCTATATCGGCTCTTGAAGATAATGGATATAGAATCACATTTGTGAATGGGAGAGTTTTGGCTTGGTACAAATCCAACACATTTAAGAAAGCCAAACCTATAGGAATAAGGCAAGGTTATCTATATAAACTGTGTATCAAATCTAAACAAGCTCTCATTCTTGAATCTCCTAACATAAATGAAATCTGGCACAAAAGATTAGGGCACATACACTTTCGAGCCTTAAACTCAATGGATAAATTGTTAACCAAACTATCGAAACTAAACTCCTCACATTGTGGAAGATGCAAATTATGTGCTCTAGGGAAAAATGCCAAAGGATCATTTCACACTAGTTCTAGAAAAACCAAAAATATATTGGAACTGATCCACTTTGACCTCTACGGACCTATGTCAACACCCTCCAAGGGAGGGGCCCTATACTATGTAATCTTCATAGATGATTTCTCAAGGAAAACATGGATATATTTCCTAAAATGTAAAGAATCTAAGGAAATCCTAAATAGATTCAAAGAGTTAAAAGCTCTAATTGAAAATTTCTCCAGAAAGAAAATCAAGACCTTGAGAACTGACAATGGGGCAGAATACACTTCAAAATTGTTCAAAGAATATTGTGCTAGTTCAGTGATTAAGAGGAAGTTCACTGTACCCTACAATCCTCAACAAAATGAGGTAGGTGAAAGGAAAAATAGAACTTTTGTGGAGGCAGCAAAATCCATGATGTGTGATCAAAATCTAGATTCCTCCTTTTGGGTAGAAGCATCTAGAGCAGTTGTTTATATTCAAAATGGATGTCCTCATTATCATCTTGATACAAAACACCTAAGGAGACATTTACCGGACAGAAACCTGACATAAGCCATCTAACGATCTTTGGCTGCCCAGTGTACATTCATGTACCCAAAGAGAAGAGAACAAAACTAGAACCCTCCGAAAGAAAAGGAATCTTTGTGGGATATAGTGAAACTTCAAAGGCATATGGAATATTCATTCCTAGACAAAGGCAAATAGAACGTAGTCGAGATGTAAAATTTGAGGAAGATATTGCCTTTAATAGGTTAAAGAATTATGATGAGTTAATCAAAATCCTATCATAAACAAGGATATATGTTCTACTCCTGAAATTTAGTCAAAACATCCTGAAGACACCTTATATGAAAATCCACTTGAATTTGAGATTCAAAACAAGTGTCTTGATGAAAACAAAATTCCAACAAAAGAAAACAACCACTTTGGGCTAGAAAATTTGTGAAGGAAGCTGAAAAATTTGCAGGACCTAATGGTACATTCAGAGAAAGCACTAGACCCCACAAACTAACATATAATGCATTAATAAGTGAAATTCGTGACTCTGAACCAGCCAATGTTGATGAAGCCCTCAAACAAGAAGCCTGGAAAGATGCTATATGACAGAAGAATATCACTCCATTCTAAAGAATGATATTTGGGATATAGTTCCTAGACCAAAGGGAAAATCAGTTGTTTCCTCGAAATGGTTGTTCAAAATTAAACAAGCTGCAGATGGTATCATAGAAAAACACAAAACACGTTTTATTGCTTGAGGATTCTCTTAGAAGGAAGGCATTGACTACGAGGAAACTTTTGCACCTGTAGCTCGATATACCTCTGTTCGAGCTGTGTTAGCCATTGCAGCAGCGAAAGGTTGGAAGGTTCATCAAATGGATATTAAGACTGCATTTCTAAATGGAACAATAGAAGAAGTCTATCTTGAACAACCTAAAGGATTTATAGTTCATAATATAGAATCTTATGTATGCAAATTAAAGAGGGCTCTATATGGACTTAAACAGGCTTCTCGAGCTTGGTATGAAAGAATTGACAAATACCTCATGAGATTAAAATTCTCCAAGAATGTTGCTGATCCAAATCTCTATTTTAAATGTATTAATGGTGATATGCTAATTATAATTCTTTATGTTGATGACCAATTACTCACAGGAGAAGATCATCTTATTGCTCAATGCAAAAGAGATTTAACTTAAAAATTTGAAATGAAAGATTTGGGTATTCTACACTACTTTCTAGGATTGGAAGTATGGCAGAAACTTAATAGTATCTTTCTAAATCAGGGAAAGTACACTATTGATATACTTAAGAGATTTGGAATGTTAAATTGTAGACCTATGTCCACTCCCATGGAGACAAATTTGCACAAATTAAAAGAGTCTACACCAAAATCTAGATTTGCAGATCCTACACTTTATAGACAGATTATTGGGTCACTCATGTATTTGTTTAACACTAGACCTGATATATGCTACGCTGTGAATGCCATAGTCAGTTCATGTGTGAGACTCGTAAAATTCATCTTGTTGCTGCTAAAGATATTTTGAGATACCTATAGGGTACTATTGGATATGGCCTTAAATACAAGAAGATTGATCTTGATTTACATGGATTAATAGATTCAAATTGGGTTGGTAGTGTGGCAGATCGGAAGAGCACATTCGGGTATTGTTTCAGTTTAGGATCCGCTATGATCTCTTGGACAAGCAGAAAACAATCCTCCATTTCACAAAGCTCTATTGAAACAGAGTATATTGTAGCAGCTATGGGAACTAGAGAAGCTATATGGCTTAGGAAGTTGATTGTGGGACTATTTGGAAAACCTCTAAAGCCTACTACTATTCCATGTGATTGTGGGACTATTTGGAAAACCTCTAAAGCCTACTACTATTCTATGTGATAATCAAAGTTGTATCAAGCTGTCAGAAAATCCAATGCTCCATGATCGATCCAAGCATATTGAAATTCCTTTTCACTATGTCAAAGATATGGTAGAGAGGCAAACAATTCAGTTAGAGTATATGAATACTAGAGATCAAACTGCAGACATTCTCACCTAGCCTCTTTCCAGAGTTAAAGTGGAACACTTCAGGAAGAAACTTGGTATGATTGAAATGTAATTGAGATTCAGTCTCTAAATTTATTTCATTTGTAAAATTATATACTAAAGATTTTTAATGTGTAAACTCTTTTTGTCATATGTGTGACTCTATGACTTATGGGCCCTCTTCCTGTGTGCATTACATTAAGGTGACGATCTTTTTGATATTGTACACTTGTATTAAACAATGTGAGGTGATGACTTTACAATGTTTCCTATCATAATGGATATTATGTGATATGATAGCTTTATGTAGATCATGATATAGTATCTCTAGAACATTTTGATGGATATCATGAAATGTGATACATGTACACATCATCATGTTCTTTTATGAGATAATCATGGTGAGATGCCATGATGAGTTATGATAGACATCATGTGACGTGATGTCAGTGCACATATCATAACTAGGGTGTAGGGTATATGAATGTCATGAGATGTGATATTCTAAATATACTCCTTGATGTCACGAGTAAGGTGATATCTAAAAATTCATCTTAGTTATCATCCCTAGCTAAGAGGGAGTGTTGATGTTTAGCATTGGGCAGATCTCCTAAGACTGCAGATTATAATATATATAATCAGATACCAACCAAACACATCTAAGATGAAATTTGATACACTTGTGTATTGCAGATCGATCACTTTGAAAGCAGTCACAATTAGTTATTATTAACTAACTAATCAGATCTTGTATGAGATTGGATTAGTTAGTCAATACTAACTAATTCTCTAAACAAATCGTGACTCTTGAATGGAAAGATCATGACCGATCTTAAGAGGCATCTATTGAAGACAATATGTATGTGCATCATTTGTTGTGGCATTGACATCGAAATCAATATATGTTCATTACCTACAGCAGATTGATATCCAACATTGTCACTTATTCTCACAAGTTGTTATTCAAGTTATATTTGCAATAGCAGGTTGAAGTTGTGTGTGTTCATACAGGCCGAGATTCATCATCAGAGATTGACATTATCTCTGATCAGATTCATCACTGCAGATTGAGATTAAAGATTTGACGTATATATTCTCAGCAGATCGTGCTTCTACATACAGTCTGATATAAGTTTAATTCAATTACAATTTCTCTACACCTAGGATCAGTTTGCTTAGGTTTGTTTTGTAGTTATGGGGGTTGAGTTCTCAGCATCTTCCATAGAGCTACTTTCCTCCTTTGGTTGAATATTCTTGGTTATGGTTCTTATTGTTACTTTTTCCCTGTCACATGTCAAAGCTGTACTCACCCACACTTAGTATAGGTGTTTTGAGTTTATGCATCGGTGTCTGCATTTATTTGCTCTTTTGTTAATGGAATACCATTGCACAGCCTATCATCTTTGCTCTTTAATAGTGTTGTGGCTATCACTATGGCATTAGGATTTGCTTGAATTATTTACTTGTAAAATCTAAGATTCCAACATATTGAACATGGTACAATTTGACAAATGTACAGTGATTAGATGCCGAGGTTATTCTTGTTATTTTATACCGGACATTTATGCATTGTGTCTACAAGTTTTTAAATTTGCCACCTGAAGTCATGGATGTTTGACATCAAAAAAGAAAGCAGGCCTTTCAATTAAAGATGTATTTTTTCTTTAAAATCTCATGGTCGAAATAATTCATAAAAATAAGATTACCTAGATATCTTAGCCCCAAAATATTATAATGATTTATTTTTATTCTGCTCAGTTGGTATTCAATTATCACATTGTTTTAGATTTAATTTATCATTTAGTGCAAAAGTAATCTGGCACTAGAAGTAATATATTGTTATTCTTCAGCACGCTCTAAACTAAATTAGTACCCTTCTTCTTGTTCAGGTGGTTGCAGAATCTGGGCTGTCGACTAGCAGTGATATTGCATTACTGCAAAGCGCAGGAGTCAGAGCTGTAAGTTTTGGTGCATTGCACATGCTTTTGATCTTCATCAGGCGCTTTAGATTAAATTCTGTATTTACTTTTTTAATGTATTGAATTGGAAATACCTACCTATCAAGGATTAGTTGACTATGTCCAAATGAATATATATTTGCATGTATGCATGTTTGATGTTGTGCCATGCTGTGTACAGTCGAAAGATTCGAAGATAACGGTCAATTTGAAAGTTAAATACAAGTATTTGCATATTTGCAGGTTTTGGCTGGCGAATATCTTGTCAGGCAAAACAATCCAGCTGCTGCCATTGCAGAACTTTTTGGAAAAGATATCTCAATTGAATCCAAAATGAAAGCAACCGTAGCTTGAAGTGCTCGGAGTTATTGGAGCTCCAAATGAATGCTTTACATAATTTCTTCCTTATTCTCACGCATCTTGTATAATAGTGTCAGAAGGTAATTAAATATATAAATGTGTTGAAGCAAAAGATTTGTACTCCGACTCTCTTTGAATTGTATTATAGATAACCCAAAAAAGGCTGATACAAAAATTGAAGCAAATCAAACAACAAAAGATATAATGACACGACTTGTCTTTCATTATTAATCTCACACATAATAATGATTTTTTGATTAAGGAACCACTTGCTTGTGGCAATTCGTATGCCAATTACATGCTAAACTTTCACGGTCTCTATTTTAATGTATGAGACAATAATTAATCAACTAATTATGATGACTAATAAATCTTAATTTTGTGATATGATACATAATTTTATTGTTGAAATCAGTTAAATATGATTTGTCCAAGCATACAAATACCTATAGATCTTGTGAATTTTATTGTTGAAATCAGTTAAATATGATTTGTCCAAGCATACAAATACCTATAGATCTTGTGAAGTAATTGGAATAATGAAAATAATAATCAAGGTTGCATGGGACGGGGTACTCAGGTACTTAGGGTACTAGTACCGGTACGGGTACGACTATTTTTCAAAATAGGGAACGCTTGGGTATGTCAAACATTTTTATTATAATTTAATATTTATAGAAAATCTGAAATTATGAGTCATGACAATGGCTTTTCAAAATACAAGTGAAAGTTTGCAAATGTATTGTATTGTTTTCAGTTTCAGATTTGGTATATGTTTGTAATAATAATAATATATGATAAATGTTTAGATGCATAACTGAGAAGGCCAACATTAAACATGAGCAAGAAGATCATAAGTCATATAACAATGACATATTGCAAATGATAAACTTTTGACTTGAATAGTAATAAACTTTAATGTTAATCAATATTCTATCAAAGTTTCAAATTGATGACGTATTAAATTAAGCTTAATAAAAAACAAGTTGATATGCAAACGAAAAAAAATCTTAATCAAGGTCCTTAACTATGATGCTCTTTGTTGAGTACTTGGTCCTTAGGGTATGTGCACCCAGTGTTTGGGTACGTGTACCCATGCAACCTAGGTAAATTTTATAATATAGTTTTTCTTGTAACAACTTGATTTATTTCTTCCGCTATCTTGGATAATTGTCATATTAAGTATCCATCTCACTGCCCCTAAATTCTTCATTGCAAACTATTGTTTCAATTCACAAATGACTTCATACCAATGCCAATAACTAGCATGTCATTAACATAGAGCAAGAGAAAAATTAAAACACCATTGTATAACCTTATGTGATAAAATAAACAGATCAAATTCACAATGCCCACACTGGTGTTCAATCATAAAGCTATCAAACTTGAGGTACCATTTTCTTGGGGCTTGATTAAGCCCATATAAAGTTCTCTTTAATCTACAATATAAATGTTCATGTCCATATTTTACAAAACCTTTGAGTTGCATCATGTACAAGTCTTCATTTATGTTACCATGAAGAAATATCATTTTGACATCAAGTTGTTCAAGTTCACGATTATGAGATGCAACCAATCCTAAAATAGCACAAATGGTTTTCATTTTGACTGTTGGTGAGAAGATGTCATTGAAATTAATTCCCTTTTGTTGAACAAAGCTTTTCACAACCAATTTGGCTTTGTATCTTTTGTGACTTTCATCTTTCTTTCAACCAAAAAAATCCATTTATTTTTCAAAGCTCTACGATTTGGTGGTAATCAAACCAAATCCCAAGTTTCATTTGCCAATAAAGAGTCCATTTCCTCTTGCATTGTGCCCTTCCATTTTTCACAATTAGATGCTTTGCAAGCAACTTTAAAGTTTGCAGGTTCTATTTGATCAGAGAGAAAAAGTTCTAGCTCTACCTCTTGAAAGAAGAGAAAGAGAATTTATTTGGAAATTTTCTCTTCATTGTATATCTTCTCAAAGCATTATTTTGTTCAACATTGTCATTGCTAATAGTAATAGTGCTTTGTATACCCCTTTGTTCTTGTGCTCTTTCCTCTTCAATTGCTTATATTGGTGACATTCAACTACAAAACCTTCAATTTGGATGATGTCTCCAACCACAAGAGTTGCACTTGTCTTGTGACTTTCTCCAACTTCACTATTATTTTTCAAAATGTGCTTGTTGATGGAAGATAGGTGGGAGTTATGCAAAAAGGTGTTGGGTCTGGATATCTACGGCTTGGATAGATGTCATTAAGGGGGTTTGAATCCCTTCTTGAAACACAACTCTCGCCATATTAACATCATTTAAAAGCAAATACTCTCATATGACATTTTGTTTAGATGAATTTGTCCCATGTAGCATTGAGATTGTTGTTTGTATGTTGTGTTGAGGTGGTTCCCTATTGATGTGTGTCACTTCAGCGTTGAGAGCCTATTATTGTCCATTTTCCCTTGATGCATATAGTGGCAAGAGTGTTATAACTATAATAAAGATAACACAAGATTAAGGCATCCCCAATTCAATGCTTGGAAGATATTGAGACATCTAGAGACTTGCACATGTGAAGATGAAGTAACATGGGATCAAGACATCTGAAGACCTATAGATGTGAATATGAAAATTTTCTTCCCAACTATTCCTCTTCCGAAATACCGAATTCTAATTGTGGATCAAGTATATTGTTGTATTGTGGGCTTCCACTCCAAATTCTTTGCCTAATCTTGCATTTGAAAGCATACATCATGCCTTCTCTAAAATTGTTCTATTTAACCTCTCGAGCTCCATTTTCTTGAGGTGTAAAAGGAATGATTTTAATTCTAGAAATATAGTTACAAGCAAAAAAGTATCAAATTCCAAAGAACAAAATTCTGACCATTATCGGTTTGTAAGCATTTAATATTATTTTCAATTGAGGCTCTAAAAAATTTAATTTTTTTGAATACTTTAGATTTCTTACGAGGCATATAAATCCACACATGTACAATCATCAAGAAATGTAACAACATAATTGGCTTTTTCAAAGGAGGTTTCCTCAATAGGTTTGAAGATGTTGGAATAAATCAACACTAGTGGTGTGCTCTTCTTTTCATGTCTAGTCTTCAAGAAATCAACCCACTTCTATTTTCCATAAAGACAATGTTGGCAAATTTCTAAATCAACTGATTTAAGGCCTGATAGGTGTTCCCTCTTTTGCATAACATCAAGACCCTTCTTGCTCATGTGATTGAACCTTTGATGCCGAAGTTCCAAGTTGTTGTCCACAATTGTCATAACAACTCCCACTTCACCAATATTTTTCAAAATATATAAACTACCAATTTTATTGCCCTCTACAATAACCATGGAACCTTTTGCAACTTTCCATGCATCCAAAAAGAATGTATTAAAACCTTGAGTAAAGAGCTGACTTGTCGGAATAAGTTTTTATAAAACTTGGGGACATGTTTAACAATCATTTACTTCCTCCTTTTAGTGACATCAAAATGTTTTCTTTTCCAATAATTTCACAAGCTTTGTTATCTCCTGAGTATACTTCTCCAAACTGGCCTTCTTGGTAATTTGTAAAGTATTCAATACATAAAGAAGCATGAAAGAAAGCACCAGAATCCAAGACCCAAGAATTTGTAGTTTCACTTGTTGATAATGTTAAGACAATAACATCCTTATCAAAGGTTGTGTTTGCTTCATTGTCCCACGCTTTTTCTTGTGCCTTTTTGTAATTTCTATAATCCTTTTTCACATGACCAACAATCCTCATTTCTTCCTCTAGACTTCAGTCTCCTAGTCGATATGGATCTTCTATGACGATTATTTCAGCCTGTATTGTGGCTTCCAGCTATTAAGGCTTCACTGGATGAGGATTCTTGGTTCTTTCTTCTCGTATCTTTGTTGTGAGGAGTAGCCGCCATATCATCAAAAACCATTTTGTTCTTGTTAGATATTGAAGTGCTAACAACTATCACAACAAGTGAACAACCTTTTTCTCATCATCTTATATCATACCAACTTAATTTTCTTGGTTGTTTAGAGTGTTAAACTCAATGATGTCATTTGCCATTATGTCACCTTCCTTCATCTTAAGTTTGTCTAACTTCTTCACAATGAACACTTTATTTGCAATTGATGTCATTGTGTATTGGTTGCTTTTCTTATATTGTTTCCTTCATTGTTTTGGATGTGACATTAAAGTGGACATTATTGGATAGCAAGACAAATATGGTTGCTCTTGCCTTGTTGTCAAGGATTTCCCAGTCTCCATCCTTCATTGAAGTCAGGTTCTTCAATTTCCCCTCAAGTGTGAGTGGGAGATTTTGCTTTATTAGCAAAGATTCAATTTGTACTTTTCACAAACTAGAATTTTGTCCAGAGAATGTCTTTACATCAACTTTTTCCATGACTTGAGAATTTCAACCACCAAAGTCTCAACCAACAATCCTACCTTTCTCTAATACTCATTGTGAAGTAATTGGAAGAACGGAAAAATTAAATGAAAATACAAAATTAGAGTGACCAAAAAATCAAAGAGAAGACTCAATACAAAAATTTATATTGGTTCACCAATTTGGCTACATCCACATTCGATAGGGGAAAATCTCCTATTAATCTTTGTGTATCTAGGTTACACGTCACAACAGTTTGCCAATTACAATTGCGGAGTAAACATTATCCACTTAGCTCTTAAAGATCTTTAAAATGAGAAATGAAAGGTCATAAATCTAGTGGAAAAAGGAAAGTGATTGTTGGACTTTATGTACCCAATAGATCTAATGACATGGAAAGAAATCAAATAATTTTTTGCAATTCTTAGTGAATCTCGTTATGTCAAACACCACATATATTTATCCATAGAAACCTTGTTGAAAGAAAGAAAGAATTACCATTAAGGAATTGTGTTTGAAATCCCAATAGAAAAATAGATCTAAAAATTGGAATGACAAGCCAAAAGATACAGAATATTAAGATTTAAAGATTTTTCTATCCATAAAGCCTAACAAATAACTTATGGATAAAATGGAAAAATAAATACTTTGAAACAATTGTCGTGTTTAGTCACATCAAGTTTTTCAAACATTTTTAAATATTTGCATCCACAAATTCTTTGAAAATTTGAAGAAACTATAATTGGCATTCCAAAAACTATTTCAAGAAAACTCTACAAGTCATATGATAGAGCATTTGTTTCAATTTTTGTAGTTTCATTATTGTTTGTTTACTTTGTATATTTCCCTTCTATTTTTGGTTAACTAGTGTTGAAGCACTTTAATTTTAGAGGTCAAAGAATTTTATTTGTTCGAGTGTGCTTAGAATGCTTAAGCAAAAAGCAAGAAGTAGGAAAATTGTTGATTTGATTCATAAAAACACTTTAACCGCTTAAATGTCTCAACATTCAATCTATCTTAGTTGATTTACATGCCAAGAGGCATAAAAAATAATTGCAGCACATGATATATTTGTAAGATAATGATTTGTCTACTAACTTAGAACATAGAAGTTGGAGCTAGAACCTTCTAATGATGATGTTTTATTTCTTAGAGAAAGATTGTTTAATTCCTTTGAAGCATTTCAATGTGCCTATTTCCAAATGTTTTAGATTAAGGTAAAAGCAGGTTTTGAAGGGGCCCCGAAACCCTTTACATCTAAGAGAAAGATAAACCATTAAGCACAACCAGGTACAAAGACCAGAAACTAGCTAAACAACTAATTCAAGTTAAACAGGGACCTGAGACCAACAGATGTGACCAAAAAAATCAACCAAAACAATACTGGAACCTGGAAGGTCAACAAACTGGAACAACAACCTAAAAAAACCTCCCAAACTAGTATCCAACGAACAAGTAAAGCAACCAGTTCACCAACACAAAAAATCGGTCATCATAAGGAAACAAAAGATTTCCTTTAGATATGAATTTTCCCTTACCCGACCAAAGGACCCTATCTAAAGGGGGTGCAGAAAAATTAGACTTCTTCCGTTTAACTATGATCCAACCGTCCTCAATCTTCGCAGCCTCAGCGACCCAAGCCTCAGAAGACAAAGACCCGAGGAACCTAGGGGACGCAGAAGCCGCAACAACCTCCGTGAGAGAATCAAACGACGTCTGACCCCTAGGAGGGACATCTGAACCAGGGGTAGAGACCAAATCATCCACCACCATCGGCTCAGACTGAAAGAAAACCTCAGCCACATAATCCTTAGGAGTATCCAAGGAAAGTTCCACCAGAGCATCCTCCTCAGCCACCAACTCAGAGCTAGCCTCAGCCTTAGAATCCTCAGGAGCAACCAAGGAATGTTTGCCTATTTCCAAATGTTTTTGGCTTTTAAATATATATTTTAAACTTAAATATAATTTATCAATTATTCTCTCAATCAAAAAATTCACCCAATATGAGTTACATTGAATTAATTCACTCCTAGTACAATGTAAGAGTGGGTAGCAATGCCAAATATGTTTTTCCATACATGTGAAAATATAGTAAGATTCTTAGCATCTAAGACTACAATTATTTATTTGAGGAATTGACAAATAATTTTACGACCCAAATATCCTAATAATTCAATTTCATTAGAATCAAGACTTGTATTAAGACAAGATTATCAAAATACTTTTCTACAAAGAAGTGTAAAATAAGCTATTAGAACAATAATAATGTACATTGTTTTGATAGTTTAGTTTCATACTTTTTAGATCATTCAAATTTTGAAAATATAGTTTATCAAGAACAATAAATTAAGATTCAATATTGGCATGCGTTGCTTAGTAAGTGAATGACTAATAGGTTGATGCAAACAACTCGATGCATATGTTCAAGGGTCCAACATATCCCATGTCAACTAATCCACTATCCTAGATAGGTTTATTTAATCATCAACTAAAGATGAAACTCTTGGATGATGCTAACACTATGTGTAGCCAAGGACTTTCTAGGCTACATATCAATTGTGAAAAGAGAATTAATTAAATTCAAGCTATTAATCAAAACATGAACAATGTTTGAAATTAGCCTATCTTTACAATAGTGGTTACAAGTGACTAACTCAATAGTGGTTGTGTGTAGTGAAATATTATATTGTGTTTCAACTTTAATTCATAGTCTTTTTATATTGGTACCATTAATAGATTATATATATCTAACTTAAGAAGAACATCATGACAACTAATCTTTCAAAGTATTGAGCAACTTAGCTAATGCTAACATTATCAATCTAACTATAAAAAATATTGGAATGCTTCAAGTGGCCTTGGCTTGAGGGTTGCAACCTCTAACCACAAAATAGTCTTAGCTCAAGATATCATCAATCATCCACTTTATTCTTTCTTCACCAATACATAATGGATAATAACATTTTTCCTAATGAAAAATAAATTCTAGCAGAATCCCTAGTCTCTTTTATGTTTAGAGATCCCTAAACTCTTATAGGAGTTTTATATGCAATCTTGAGAGAGTGGGTTAGTTACATCTTAAATAATCAATAAACACTTGTTGATATTTTATAACACTAAGGATGACTTTTTCTCCTATAAATCTAAAAGTAACAACTAAATTGAAAGGAATCACAATCCTAATTAAGCTCTTATTCAACTATAGAAAACAAAATATTAGGAAATGTGCAAATCAAACCAATGCCACAATGAAGTACAACTTCATTATCCTAAGAAATCCTTCAGGTCTCTTAAGCACATTTATCACATAGTGGAAAAGTCAATAGGATTCATTACATTTCTATTTCTATTTCTACTTATTTCCCTTGAGTTGCAGGGAGCACTTTTCTTTGGTTGTAGGCTAACAATCAATCTATTTGTTGCACAATAGTATCTTTAAAATAACATTCATAATTATCACCATTATAACAATGTGAGATTACCATCCATGGATATTCACAAAAACGTGCATTCATTATATGTTATATATCACCTATTAAGTTTTAAAAAAATAGGATGAAGTCTTAAAACATGTCTTGTGAAAGATGGAGTAAAATAGATCAAATAACGTTATTTCTAGAGCCCATCACTCCCCCCAACTACACTTTATTTTTCCTATTAAAATTAAGGGCTGAGATTCGTTCACAACTATACCATGCTTCATATAGAAGCCCATTTTCCTACAATATCCCACTTTTCTAACCACTATTTCCTAATGTATCGTTAGTCCTTTTCCCCATGGTTCTATAGGCTAACCAAGACGTTACAAGGTTCAGTATGAGATTCAACATAGGCACTTCAATTTCTAGGCCAACAAGAGTAGACTAGACAAGGTTTCTAGATACTTACTATCAAATAGGGTTCAGTCTTTTGGCTATTTCAATATTGGACTTGGATTGTGTTGGTGTTTTAAATGGTACTAAAACTACTAAGCGACAAAAAGCTTAATACCAGAATGACAGTACATACACAATCTAAAGACTAGCCTATTCTTATCAACAATTGCATATGTAAGGTATTTGGACCCAACTTCAACAAAACCACAAATGGTTTTCTACTCTTTTGGCTCTGCACAACCAGGGTGGGTATACCTAGGGATGGTTCAAATATGAAACTATTGTATGAGGATTATTCTTAGTTTCATTCTGATTCTCATTTCAGAATCCTCAAATATATACATAATTCTTACTAACTTTCCAAAACACATCCCATAAACAGAAATGGCCAAGAAATCTTCTATAGATCTGCAGACGTTTTCAACAACAATGGCTAATTGAAGCTAAAAAGATTTCATGCAGACAAGTGCTGGCCAACTTTGAAGATCTACAGGGAATAAAAGTAAAATTTGATTTGATGATGTATTTGAACAACCATTTGTAAGATACTTCTCTTTCAGCTAAAATAACTTGATCAGTGCCTAATCCATTGGGGTTTCAGAGTCTATAGCAAAATCTAAGATCTAATTTGTTGCCTTACAACAAATTGTATCAGCAATTCTTATCAGAATTTATCATTCAAAATCCTTTTCAATACTTAAGGAATCTTATCACATTCATCCAAGCTTTTACTTAATCCATTGAATTAACAGCAATGATAGATGGATATACAACCTAACTAGATTCCATTCAATTGCACAGGCTTTTACTCATACAACATCAAGGTAGCTAAGTATTGAGCAGGAGACAAAATTCAGAAAGAACTGATATGGGGACAGTTCATAGTTTGTATTCATTTCCTTTGAAAATGGTACATCTTTTACAATAAACTCAGAATAGCCTTCAGAAATAAACACAGTTCATTCTATCTTCATGTATTTTCAGAAAATTTGACAGAGAAACACATTACAAACTTGCCATCAAAATTTGGACCAAAAACTAGACTAAGCACAATACTTAGAAGAAAAAGAATTCGGACCCTTCTTTAGCCTTGGGATCTCACTTAAATAGTGTGAGATGCAACAAGCTTAGGGCTAAAGAGAGTGACACGTGTCCTTTAAAAGATACTGATGAGTGTCTGTAGTAAAAGACAAAAATAAACAACAGAGAAGCTAACACATCAAAACATCCTGGGTGGGTCCCTTTCTGTTATACTTCTCATTTGTTTTAACAAGAAGATAGGACTTGATTCTCCAATTATTCTTCATCCTCAGAGTAAGTAGCCATGAGGTTTGAAAGTGATGTATTGTCTTCAGTTATCTGTAAATTTACTTCAGCCTGGGGAGTTTCTGTGTCCTCAGTATTAACTTCGGGGGTGATTGTTACTTTTTCACCTTCTTCCTCATCATCTTCTGATATTTGTTCTAGAAACTGATTTTTCCATTTATTAAAAGCATCATCATCTGGCCAATCAAAGCTCAGAACTTCTCTTTGTATCATTATTAAGGAATTTGCTTTTTCTTCTAAAACATCAAATTCTTTCCCCTTATCAGTATAAAATAACTGTACTTTTACTAGTTCCTCATTAGTCTTAGCCCAAAACCAGTGGCCAGTCTCACTCATGATGTTTATCATTCTTTCATTTTAATAATTCATCCATCTCCCTTTTCCACTTTTCTTTTTCTTTTAGCATATCCACAGATTCTAAAGCACAAGGAAAACGTGTGAAATTTTCAGCGATATATTGGGAAAAGCAGAGTGTTAATCTTCTCTGTAAAGAATCCCTTTCATCATCAAAATTCTCTAGCTTATTTAATAAATCAAAAATTTTCTCAACTTGATGATAGGACATTTGAACTGCAGATATACATATGATTGTAATATCATTATTTCTCTCCTTCCATTTCTGTGCAAGAAGAGTCAGCTTATCCTTATCCCTGTTCAACTCATCCATGAGGGCTGCAATTCTGGCCAACTGATCAAAGAATTTTGACCATTGTATTTTATCCCTCAAATATATTATACCCTGTTTCAACTTTTCTTCATATTGATTTCTCAATTCTATCTGCAACTCATGCAATTTTGTTTTTTCTGTTTCAAAGTCCTCTGCAGTATAGAATTGGGGCCTTTCAGGGGTGTCAGGTATTTCAATGATAGGGGTTGATCCAACAAATGACTGTGAAGGGTATGCAATTCTAAGTGTACTGGATTCTCCCACCTTTCTTTTCCCAAGTATCTTCTCCAATTGAGATACCCTATTTTCCAGCTCAATTCTCTTTTTTACTTCTTGATTGTAGGCATCCACCACTATTTCATACTTATTCTGCAAATCAATCATTTCCTTTTCTTCTCTTTCTGCAATGGCCAAGGCAAATTTAGAATAGTCCACATTCATGTAGGCTGCCTATACATTTGAAGTATCAGCGACCCTCCTCACAATGATATTCCCTGTTAGTCCTGAATCATCAGGCTGTAATGGAGTAGTCCTGGATCCTCTTCGTAGTGACCACATAACAAGGGCAGCTTGATCATTACTGAATGTTGTTCCTAAGAATTCCTTTTTATCTGGATCCTGTAATCCTAAATTATTTGACACAGAATTAAAAATTAAGGCATCAGCAATATCCCAATTGGGCAATAATAAAATATTTGCATTTTTCACCATCTGTCTACCCTCGTCAGGGGTTATATTTTGGAATTATTGTATCATTTGTTCTTTTGTTTGATTTTGAATGGAGGCTTCATCCATTTCTAGATGCTCTGCTTTCATATTCCAACACCTTTGTTCAAAAATTTTTACATGTTTGCCCTCCATGCAAACTGATGGAAAGCCCTAGATTTTACAAAACTGTTATCAGACAAAAATTGCTGACTGGCCTACTCCAAAACAGGGTCTAATTCCCTTCCTCTGAAATCTGCTACAGTCAATTCAAAACTTGGCACAGGAGGTTCCTGGGGGTTCCCTTCATCAATTTCTGCTTGAGTAACAAAAACTCCTCCTTGCGACCCCATTTGTTCAATTTGCTCATTGGTGAGCTGCTCTTCCTCAATTCTCATTGGATTTTGGGAAGGTGAGTAACCTTCATCATGGGATTCCTCTTCCTTTATTATTTTTCTTCTTTTGGGAGAAGGTTCAGGGGGTCTTTCTTCAAGGACAGTACTAGTAGATTCAATTACCTGTTTTTCTTTGTTTACAATGGGCATCTGCTCCTGAATAACAGTATATCCTGTCCTCTTTCGGACAACCAGTGGACCTACTACTATGTTAGGGGTGAAACCCAATTTCCTCATAGCTTCTCTGGCTTTATCTGGAAAAGAATCAATAAAATGTTGTTTCTTTTCATTCATTACCTCCATTATTTCTGAAAATGTACTCATGAGCTTATTTATCCTATCTGCATTATTTGCAGCATTACTAAGAGGACTGTAATCTTTGTCAAAACAATGAATGAATTCCAAAATTTTTGAATAGACTCTCCATTTTTCTTTCTTTGTTTCTTGCTCCTGGAGAGAGTATTCATTCCTTATTATACCTTCAGGGAAGTAGAATTCATTCTGACTTGGACGAAGCTTGATCCTATATCTAAGAGCAGAATTAAAGAAGTCTTCTGTGTCACAAAAACGAGCACGAGATACTGCCATCTTATACCGATCCAAAAATTTGTAGAGGAAGATCCACCCTTCTTTAGTGATTACAAACTGGTGAGCTATAGTGCAAGTAGGAAAAAATGATCCTGTTCCCCTTTTGTGCAAAAAGGTTTCCTCCACTCCTCCCAACTGCCATAAAAATTCAGCTACCCCTACCTTTAAAGGTACCTGATAGGGTAGTACATGGGGTGTCCCTTTGAAACCATAGACCCTAATGACAGTTGAGACTGGATATGGGATGATATCTCCCCAATTATGTGAAACTTTTAAACTATGGGGTCTGTCCATAGGCCTAACAAGATGCATTAGTGCCTTAGGAATTCTAGGATTGTCACTCAATATGAGGCATCTTAGTTTAGAAGCAAAGTGCCTATCAAATCTAACAAAACTAGCATTTTCTGCTTCCCAAGTCATGTCTGCACTCCATAATTGAACTGGTAGTGCCTCCCCTTCTTGTTCCCTATTTAAAACCATTTCTTTACCGAAATATGTAACCCCTTTAAAAAGAAACATATGCATCAATAGGGAGTACTGACCCCAAACCTTTTCCACCTTGCCCTTTGCAATCCCCACTAATCCATTGTGAATCTCATTAGCCAGGTAGGATGCAAATCAAAAAATATTTCTACACCGAAAGAAGAGATTTGGGTGATCATATACATGAAGCTCACTGGAATAAAGTCTTCTTCACCCTCTCCGAAGACTCTGCACAGGGTCCTGTATATTTCTACTGCCTTGGCATTAAAGCATGATTTCTTGAAAAGTTCTTTAGAAGATGATGTTATTGTTGGTAGATTTCCAATCTTGCCTATGTGGGCTTTCAATGTACCTTGTCTAACTATATCCCTTTTGGACATATATTCTTTTTCTAACTCTATCAAATTAATGGGCACATGATACATGGTGAGAGGTCCCAGACTGAAAACCTTCCTAATTTCTTTTGGACTGATGGTAATTAAAACCTCACCATCCATTCTTCTCACTACCTTAGTGGCTGGATCATAGCTTTTCGCTACAGTTTCAAGCAGGTCATAATCCATAAACACACTGGGAACAACAAGCTTCCCAAGATCAAAATTCCATATATTGGCATGAGGGGCATATAATTTCCTTTCTGCGAACCATTTTTTGAACAGACTCAAACCAGTTTGAGAAGTTTGAGCATCCTGAACTCAATTACCCTTATCATATAGTCCATCAGCTATCCTTAGCCTAGGGTTCAATGAGGTTAACCTCTTAACTTGTGATGTCTCTACAGTAGACTCAGGAAGCAACTCAAGCAAATCATCATGCACATTCCTATCCAAATAATTTACTGCACCTGAAAATCCCTTCTTTGGAGGCATCTTGGACTTATTTTTTACAGAACTGGAAAGCCTACGAGGATTATGGTAGTATTACTTACTTGAATTTTGTCTTTGTTTTCCTCTGTATTTCCGCAAACTTTCCGCAAACAGACAACTTCACAATTTCTACCAGGCTTTGGCACACTTTCCTTCAGTAATTGCTTCTGCACAAGAATGTCTTCAAATCTTTGCTCGCGTAAGATGAAACTGATGAAATCTCTCTGTATTATACTCTATTTTTTCTCATGGATGATGCTTTCATGTCTAATTAATACAATGAGTGGCACTACATTCTGTGTTTAAAATTGCGTCGTCGATCTTCAAAGATCCTACGATCATGTGATACGGAGAGAACAACTAGGAGTTGCATTTGACATGTCAGTCAATTTACCCAATGAGAACTTACCACGTATATCATTCTTTCCTTGATGGCGCTTGTATCTGGACCCATTGACATCTGAGGACACATGTCAGCATGTCGCTACTTCGTTATGCATAAAAAACGAGCATCTTGCCATAGCGAAGCAACGACAATCGTCGATCTGATTCGAAATCAATCAAATGATATGCTACTGGGTTTGCTCAGATAGAAGGCGGTGGGCCCTATTTGCTATGTCGCTATAATTATCTCCCTCACAACTATTCATAGCGAGAAGACGACAGCCATTGATCACATACTCAATCAAAGGTGAGGAAACTACACGGGATCTTCTGATTCATATTCGCTGTCGCATGGCTTAAAAAGCATGCAATTCTTCATAGCGAGGTTGCGAGCTCCGTTGATTCCGTTCCAAGCTGACATTCAAGATCTCTTTGTACATTTGGTCAGAAAGGCATTAATGAAAACTGGATCTATGCATAGTTGGCGCCTGTCAAAAATTTACTGTAGTCCTAATTATCCTTCCACGTCACCAAAGGTCCTGCCGATCTTCAAAATTTCACGAGGCCTCGCTACTTCGCTAACGGCGAAGTATCTGATTTTTTCGATAGCGAGGTAGCAAGTTTCGACGTTTTTAATGAATTCTGTACTGGAAAATGCAAAGGGGCAGAAGATAATTATTACTGTTATTTAAACTGCTTCTGACAACGACATTTATGACTTGTCACGCCACCTGGTGTAGTCACAGTACTGGCAAAATGCAACGTCATCGCCCCTTCAGATTTCATGGGCCTCGCTACTTTGCTAACGGTGAAGTGTTTGATTTTTCCGATAGCGAGGTGGCAAAGCGTTGAAAAAATCATCATTCCGGCTCTATTTCCAAATATTCTACTGGGTCCCCTTCCCTATTTGGACGGTAGTTGCAACGTGTACCTGCACAATAAATCATTCAGAAAACAAATCTCCGACCACCGTATCTTCACTTTGCGGTCTCGCCTCGTAAAATACTCAGCACTCGCTACCTCGCATGGCTTAAAAAGCATGCAATTCTTCATAGCGAGGTAATGACAGCGGTAGATTTACTTGGATTTGACGGCTGGAAAGATTGAGAAAAAGGGGATCTCGGGGGAACAAAAAATAAAGGGGATAGAATATTCGTTCCACTTGAAAATTCAAAAGTTTCGCGCCCGACAGTTTATGAACAGAGAGAACATAGGGTTTTCATGAGTTTTTTTTATGGATGGATTATCCAGAAACCCTATGTTTCACTTAGAAATAAAAATTCTGACTTTTCTACAATTTAACAAAAACTTCTGTTGCACAAAAAGTCAGACCAACAGATTGTATTGCTAAGAGTTTTCCAACAAGATATCACATATAGGTTTCCAAGTTTGATTGGTTATTTATTTTAATGCCAAAAGATTTGATAGTCTATTATTATTCTATTTTATTATCAAATGGATATATTAAATTAAAGTAGATTAATAGAAGACAAAGAAAGAAATATGAAGAGACGGACATAGAAATTGAAGTCACGAGAGTTTGTTACAAAAGGAATTACAAAGGCTCATTGGCTTCATGCTTGGTTCAATTTGGATTTCAATTTTCTCTTGGAGAAACTTCAGAAGCTTTTAGCTTTCAATTTCAAAACTCGAGGACAAAAACCTTTAGGCTTCTTGGAAAATTGGACAGAAACCCTATTCATCTTCAGTGATTGATTCATCATGGATTTCACAATTGCATTTCATGTTCTTTTTTAGTTTTCCAATCTAATTGTTGTTGCTATATTTAAGATCAGATTATATGATTGTTATTTTATTGTTAATTTTTATAATGCAATAACATTTATGAGGTTTTTTATTTGAATATTTATATGGAAATATTGTTGGATATTTGATCTTTTGTTGCATGCAATTATTTCTAAAAATACATTTGAGGAATTTAGGAAGAATATCTAGATGGTATATTACACTATCCCACTATCTTCCCCCATCATTCCTCCTCTGCATCCATATCCACCAACCTACTTCGTGATCAATGTAAAATTAGATATATGACTAGTGGATGAAATGTAAGTGGGAGACAAGCTAAGGGCCTATCTCAATTGATGTGAGCTTCTTGTAGAAAATCACAAGGTCATAAGGTCAAATCTAGTCCTAGCCCATGTGAAGTTGAAATATGTGTCATGGAAACATTACCAGTCACATTAAATTTTTTACTAGGTGCATTATAACTGATTCTTGAAGTTAAAAAAAATGTAGATGGGTGCCAATTGTTGTCAATGTCCAAGGAAGCTCTAATATATCTTGTCTTCTTGATTTTAATACAATGTAGTTATAGATTGAATGAGGTTCTTTCTTTCTCAATTCAGGGGTAATCTTACTTATCGGTTTTGGAAAAACATATTGTACCCTTTATTGATCATGTTACCAATGTTTCCAATGTTTTGTAGTCCTTTATCCCATATTGAAGAATTTTGTTTATCGGTTTAGGTTTGGGTCCAAGTTTGGGTTTAGAGGATTGGTTTAGCAATATGAAACTTTTTTGGAAAGGGGTTGGGGTTCGCTCATACAAAAACATCTATATATATATATATATATATATATATATATATATATATATATATATAAAGTAGGGCCCACCCAACTATCAGGAATTGATGATTCCCTCACCATAGAGTAGTAGGACCTGAACAAAGATTCAACTAGAATACCCAATTGTTGATTTTGCAGTCTCAGGAGCAGTATGTATATTGAAAAGAAAACACACCCACCAAGTTTTGAGATCCATTTCTAGTCGCCTATAGATAAGTAGGGGCCAGTCCTTGATGCAGTTGTTTAAGTAGCAGAGACAACACCAACCCTACTATTCTAAAGGGATCCATATCTAAAACTAGTAGACCTAGCAACATATACACAGATAGTTGGAGATTGAGATGAAGATAGAGGTACAAAGCCAATAGTCAAATATAGAGGTAGCAGCGGTGCCTTGGTATTTATAAGGGGCTTTGTATTGGTTGATTGTGTCTGGCCCTTAATATTGGTAGTGTTGCTTCAACTGGGTCATCTCCTGCCACCGAATGCCCATCTATAGGTGGCTTTGTGTATAACTGGATTTGTTTATGTGACTGGATCGACTTCTACATGCATCAACTATTATTTTGTCTCTCCAAATGGAAGGTAGAAGTGTATATTAAAGGTCCACTTAGACAGACCTTTCTTTATTGGTTCTGAGCCAAAGCTCTCCCATTCGTGGATTCAGGTGAAGAGAAACATCCAGGGGATCTTACCAGCACCTGAATTTTGGACCCTTCCAGCTAACCTCTAACAATTATGTTGCAGGGACTTGCAAAATATTGGGAACGACCGCACTCTCTTTGGCTTGCTACTACTATCTTTTTATGTGTCATTGCCTCTGCCGATGCCGATGCCATCTATGCCCTTGTTGGCACGGGGTATGGATCCTGAATATAGAGTAGCCCCCCAGTGGGCTCTCTTACTAATCTAGCTACCTTTGCCTTCGCTATTGGCCCCTACTTATCTACAGGCGACTGAGGGGCAAAGCCTAAATTGATCCTTCTGTTGGTGTGTATAATGGTGGATCAATAACAATTGGTTATAAGTCAACAAATGCTCTAACCACCTTTACTTCTCAAACTTCAAGATCTGTTGCGGGACTAAGATCTCCCCTACTATTTTATGGTCGATCTCCCAATGAATGGAACTGGTTCCCCGACCTATAATCTAAAAGGGGTCCATAGGGGATTTTCTGGATGTGGGTTGGCCTTCCTCAAATTAACCTTGAGAACCCACCTTGCAGCTTTACGCACCACAATAACTTACTTTGTTTGGTTGTCTGGGTGTAGGGCAGTTAAGTAAACTATGCTTTCTATACCAGATTAGCCATATTATCTACTGAACTCCTTTTCGGTGAAGTAGCTAACTCCTTGATGCTGGGGGAACTATAGTTTTCCTCTATTCTTAGGCATCCTCTAATCTTTCTTTCCAGTAGGCCTCTGCATGCACAGTCATCCCAACGATAATGAACTTTACCCTTCCTATCTACAGGGGGTGATGGATGGTTGGTTCAGGATGGATCAAGATGCCTTCAAAATTCTATGGCCCCCTGAATAATCTGCTCATTTTTTTCTAGGCGGGGGCAGTAATCTAAAGAGAGGCCCACCCCATTATTTTGATAGGCTATAGGCTGTAGGACCTACAATAATCTGCCCATTATTTTGATAGGTTATAGGTCCCTCTATAGGTAAGTTGTGGTATCTCCTCAATTATATATAGGGGGCAGGGGGCTAAGGGTTGTCAAATTAGTCATTCAATTTTGGGCCCCGCCTACAATGGCAATAGAGAATCTGCCAAAAGAAACAAACTATTTTTTATAGTTTCGGGTGGGACTTCATTAATTAGCCCGCTAGAATAAGGAAGATATAGCTCCACATGGGAATAGAAGTATCTATAGTGTGGTGTTGGCCAAGAATCGATCTCTATTTTTTTGTAGATAATTAGAGAGATAGTTAGGTAAGGGCTGGCATGAATGATGTGAGAAGATGCGGAATGGGATGCGTGGGAATGAGCCTTTTGCACCATCGTTGCGGAGCATGGAGTGGTAGAGATTTAGTGGTCCAACCATCCATGTAGGGAGGCGAGATGATCGAGGAGTTTGAGCATTCTTCAATGACGCAAAAGCGGATGGAGTCGACCTCTCCTTTATTATTACTTCCCGGTTCTCCCAAAATGCAAACGTAGATCTTTCGTTGCCCCCAATTATAGCCACCCAGTCCTATAGTCGATAGTAGGGAGTAGAGCCCTATATATTTTTAGTAGCGGTGAGCCCACTTGGGAGTTGAATGGAGTTGTACTATAGATCCTCGAAAAGGTTAAAAAAAAGAGAGGATTCTTTCTGGTGACCAATAGCCTAGCCCAGTCCCCTAAGTGGTCTCGTGTGAATCGAGCCTCATTTATTCTCACCCAACGGGTGCGCCCCCTCTATATAATTCCCCCCCACTATGGAGAGGGTAGATAGGCGGGTGCCAAAGGAGCAGCTTGCATCGAACTAGGCATTCTTCTAAGATAGGTAGACAGACTTATTATGATGGGGCCAAATAGGCTTCACGCGTATGGAACTAGATTCATACGTCTGGGTTCAAGGGTGGTAGGTTCCTAACAACTATTATAGGAGGGTTGCCCCCATTATTTGAGATAGGGGTCCTCGGTGACCTGTCGCTTGGTAGGTGGGCCCGCCTGGGAGTTGGATGAATTATTTAGTTCATAAACCTTTACCAGGGCTCTCTCCTAGTTGACCTATATTATTTGGTCCCTACTCTCAGCTATAGTTAGGGGCAGGGGACCCAATGAGTTGTCCTCCCTATAGTGAGTAGGGCTCATCGTCATTTCTAGAACTCTATGATCGCTCATCGTCATTTCTAGAACCCTATGATCCCACACTGCCACCTCCTATCCTATAGTATTCCATCTAGTGGGAGAGTGAAAGCACGTGCCAACACCTAGAGTTGGTCCATCCTTATTAGTTGGATCATGATGGATGCTCTGGAAGCATGTGCTATCAACATTTATATCCATGGATCTCCTATATTCGTATTTCTCTTTTCGGAGCAATAAACATTCATTTTTTTCTAGGAGAGCCCTACTATTCAACAAAAACAACTATATAGGGGGTGGGGGGTGATAGACCTCACTAACTTCTTTCCGACGAACTAACTAATTATACGGGCTTTACTCAATAGATAGAGTGGCATCACCCCTACTATTCTAAGGGTACCACTCTCATTTAGTAGAGTGTGACTGAGAAGAAATGAGGGGCCTTATGAGTTGACCAATTAATCTCTCTATCTCAACAAAGTTAGAAATAGTAGGGCCCTTCAACTATCTCCTCTGCACCTACTGACTACCCATACACCCCCTTCATATTATTTGGTGGGGCCTTTGCATGCACAACAATAATAGTGTCGGGCTCAATTTCCTATCCCCTATGCCCTATCCCCTATTTCCATTGTAGGGTAGGGTAGGCGGTTCCCCTTCACAATAATATACCTCTACACTAGCCATAGAATAGTAGCATCCCCACCCATGTTACATATATGATTTAGCACCATTGTGCATTCATGTGCATACCCACTACCTCCTACTATTTAAAGGGTAAGGGCCCTACAATTCTATGGGCTCCCACCTGCTAGTAGGCCTTTAGAATAGTTGTTGGGTAGGCACTTACTATTATAAGGTAGTGCTTTAGATCACCACAAGAAACTCTAGGGCCGAATAGAACCCCTGCAGGTTCATGCAAACACACCATAATAACTCCTTAGAATAGTAGGGGCCTCCCACCTCTAGTGGGTTGAGAATGGTATAAACTTGCTATAGGTTGCCTTTAGCGAGAAACCAACCCTAAAATTCCCCCTAAACAATTTATTCCCACTAGGCAATAATCTATTTTAGGGGCCATGGCAAAGGGCTAACCCTGCCCTACCCTATATTAAATGGGGAATGGGGAATGGGCAGCGCCACACATGAGTTGAATTAACTGAAATGATAGAAAGGGTGCTCAAAAGGGTTTCAGAATGGTGATGACCAATCCCCCTCTCCCTAAGCTATAATAACTCGTGCAAGAAAAAAATATTCTCTTCCGATCAATGATCATGATTATATCCCCGATCTACATATCACCTATCAATCTCGATTAAACACAGGATCGACGGACTTATGCTTGCCCCATCCCTTACCCTGCTCAATGCTCTCCCCTAAGGTTAGATAATGTCAGTCCTAGAGGGATCCACAATGGGAAAATCATATCTCGCTAGGTTTCTTCGTCCCTTCCTGGAAAATGCTAGGTCTGGGTGGAACAGACTAGATCCCTCTCTGCACCATCAAATTTCTCTACAGAGGCAGGGATAGGGATAGGGCCTCATTTCACAAGTGCTATATAGAAGTGATTTCACAAAGATGATATCTATATTTCATTGCCATTACTATTATTAAGCATGCCTACTAAGTGGCTAAAGTCTCATGATCTTCGCCTGATTGCTTCAATCCTATAGAATTGTAGGGATGAATGTTGCAACTATAGTTCCTTCATTCACATGTACTATAGATCTATTTTTCATGTTTTAAGGGAGCTTATAGAATGGTAGGGATCAATTGACGCTATAGAGAGATTTCCCATGGATAGTAGGGGTCCAACCTTCTATACTCTAGTTGATGAGGGGCATTCTCTCTCGCTCCTCCCCACCCCCCATTAAAGAGGATAGGGAATTCCCCCCACCCCATTATAGTTAGTTATAGTAGGGCTTTCCCGTCCTTTCTATTCCCACGTGTCCACTAAACAATAATGTGCCTGGTAAGGTCCTCCAAAAGCCTTTGTCAACTAGGGGAGAGGGCCCAGTACTTGAACGCATTCCAACAGTTGTGATAGGAGTTATTCACTTAATATCTACACTTATTGATTTAATGTCCAATTTTTTTGACAACATTGTACCAATACTTGTGACTCTAAAGTTATTAGTACAATACTAACTACCCAAAATTGAATAACATGTACCCTTAGTTATAAAAATTAACCAATGATGTGATGCCACATCAGCAGTTCAACTATGGGTACCCTTTATGCATGACTATTGGTCTCACTTTTTTTTTGGGCTGTTTTGGACAACTTGGCAAAAAGCATGCTGATGTGGCATCATAACAGGTGACATGGACTTGAAACCTTAGTTATAAGTAGACAACTTGCCAAGTAAGCTGCTGTAAAAAATTGGGAGCGATTTGAAATTTTTATGTAAGATTTTGATAACCACAAAGTTAGGGTGTTCAGGTACTGGATCCTCTCCCTTAATCAATCCCGACACCTTTCCTTTCCCCCATAGAATTATAGAGGCGTATATTTCTATTTTTATTTTGACCAAACATGAAGTCACCCCATTCTTTCTAGGTGGCATTGAACCAATGACCCTACTATACCCCTCCTACTATCCCTACAGAGGGGAGAGTGGGGGCCCTAGCACCGATGTCTAATTTGTAGTTCTCTGCAGTGGGAGGCCGAGCCATAGAAAGTATGGATTAAGGTGAGGTTATTTCATATCAAACTTACTATTTCTATATGTTAAATACTTAACATGGTATGATAGTTCACCTGTTCTCGTGACCAAACACCGACCAAAGAACGAACATAGATTAGATATGTTTAGTTGAGAAATTATAACCATATAGATATATAGAGGGCCTCTAGTTGGGATCAAATCAAGAAATTATATATAGAGAGAGAGAGTAGAAGCATAAGTTAAGATTAAAATGTCACATTGCATCATATAAAAAATTAGACAATAAAACACCTTAAACATGTAATCATAGCATCATGGCATCTTATACTTCAATATTAAAGATTTAAAATATTGCAATGTCAAGTGATAAGTCATAACATCAACTTCAAGTATCGTAGTTTCACATTCAACTAATGAATTAAAAAGTTATTGATATTCTTGATCTTCTTCTTCAACTACTACATTGATATTAGTTTATTCACAAAATGTGTTAAGCTGATGGGATCTGTTGTAACAATAACATTATTGGTGTCAAATCTTCAATTTTGGCAAGTGTAGGCTAAGAAGTGGAAGCATCCAATTCCGTAATCTCTACATTTACATCCCACATTTGTCTCTCCTTCATTACATTCTTTATTTTTGTGTTACGAGCCACAAGTTACAATGCACACATTCCAAGTTATCTGCTCTTTTTAATTACAATCAATTGCACTTTGCTGAGCGGATGAAATAATATGAGCTCAAATTTATTTATGATGCATATGAACTAGAAACTTATGAAGAAAATAAAAAGTAAACAATTAAAATAAAGATAACTTATAATTTATGAAGAGAGTAAAATATTATTTTCTAAATAAGCCTTACTTGTGATATAATTTTGATTGCAAGGGGTTACAACATTTGGAATCTTTGGCCATGGAGGAACCACCAACTATGAGAATCCTTCCTAGATTGATGACAAAGAACATCATTATTTAGACCTATTGCATTCACAAATTCTATGAAATCATCCATAATCAAATATCACATATCATCACCAAATTTTTTTATTTCAAATGTTATCTTGTACCCATCGACAACTTCTAGATCTCTCTATGGTACAAACCTTCCTTGTGCATCAATATATTGGGTGTTATAATATTTTGGAGTCAATGCATAGGCAAACGAACATAGTAGAGTGGTCATCTTGCTCCATCATTGAAGGTCTCCTTGGCAACTTGCTCTTTTTTATTTACAAATTGCTTGATCTTCTCTAGCATTGAATCTATTATATCATAGACCTCTCCAAGGCAAGGCATATCTATGTCAGTGTACCAAAGTATGCTCATAATTGGCTCAATGAACATAAGGAAATACTCCACACATTTCTACCATGAATCATTTAATATGCTTTGCTTAGTTTTGGCTACCCTTGCAGTGTTGTTTCTCCTCTATATAGACCAATTATTGTTGATTACCATTTTGTAAAGTAACACTTTCACATGCAGAAGTCATCTCAAGATGATTAAGTTTGATGGAAAATGAATCTCATCAACTTCTAACATAAATTACAGAAAAAAAAAAAAAAAAACTCTTAGAGACATATTTTAAAAAAGAATACACATTACAAGTGAAATAATAAAAATTATAATTTGTAAAATACCGATTTTATTTTTTACAATATAATTGTTACTTCAAGTTCTAGTTCACTTTCCTTCAATAGCTCCAAATGTGAGAATAATATGATTTTTTTAGTCATATGGTGGTTTGTAATGAACAATAGGATGTCCTCAACTTCTTCACACACCTCTGTGATCCATCTAAATGTGTTCCCAATATTTTATAGCATATGTAACATTAAGTGAATAGAACACACAATATGTCCAAAAGATATGTCAATATTACTCATCAACCAACAAATCAATAGCTCTATAATTCTTTGCATTGTGCATTTGGATTTGGAAAGTATTTCTAGATCCACTATTTCAATGAAAGAGATGAGAATATAAACAACAAATAACCCATCTTTTATTTGCCCTTCACAATCCAAGAATTTTAAAAATATTTCCCCTTCAGAGGACACCGCTATGACATTGATCAAGAGACAATTTCTTTCATATTTGTACCTCTATCTCAAGTCATGAATCTTTTACTTGCTTCATTGCATCACCATTCCCCTTGAACTCTCTATCCAACAAGGTGGTTCAGTAGGGCATTTTTACCCGCTTCGAGCTTCATTGTGACTTTTCAACATCTTCTTCTAGTATGGGAAGAAAACAACACTAAAAGGAAATCCATTTGCATATAAGCATCTTTCCATATTAATGTCAACAATTTCCCAACCCTCGTTTCGAAATGCAGTCTCCAATGGTCCCTTTCTTTTGTGTGTAATGAATGCTTCACTTTAAGTATCAAAGTGAATTGAGGTAGTATAAAAATGGTGATCTTCTATCACAATATTTGTAGAGAGGGGTTGCATTCCCTTTTCACTCTTTTTTTTCTAGTTTTACTAGCAATATTTTTATTATGTGTGTCCTTCTCTCCCTCTTGTTTCTTCATGCTCTATAATATATCTTAATATTATTTCATTTATATAGGTGCTTCATTTTTTCCAATGCATTTCATCACTCCTTTATTAGGGATTCCACACAAATGGCCTACCATCTAATATTATGAACTACTCCTTTCTACATCACAATCCTAACATGTTCAATGGAATACATTGCCTTCTGGAAGGACTCTAACAATATCAGTATACTAACAAGAATGAGAATCAGAATGGGGATTTATTATTTGTTCAATATAAGAGGTAGATGTTATTATAGTTCCTTTTCCTACTACAATAAATGTAAAAGATAGAGAATTAAAAATTCAAAAAAAAGGTAGATTGCATGGACAATAAAACAATTAAAAAATTAGACAAAATATATATAATGGAAAGAGCACTTACCTTTTCCACTCATTGTAAGCTTGAAAATGTGTAGGATCTAGGCACAACCTCTTAATAAAGATCCAAAAATCAATCTTCCAACTCCTTTCATAACCAAAATCTTTCTCAACGACTTATTTGTTCCACCTTAAGAGAAACTAACCTATTTTCACACCAAAAATGGAAGTTACAAGCAAACATAAGTATTTAGAATCCACTTTTTAGGTTTGAAGATGTTGAAACTTAAGTAAATTCACAAAAATTAAATAACTTGGTCTTTGATTTTGACCACTATTTGGAGTAAGCTCGTCATTAGTTCCTTGAAATTCACCGATGTTTAAATTGGGTGTGATCTAGTTTGAACCACTCCCTATGGGATTGACCTTGTCTAGAACCATATGAAAAATAGTCCAAAACCATGGATCAATTTGTATTGTGGCTAGTTTAGGATCCTTAGGGCCGAACTAGATATCCTAAAATTTACTTAACATTTCTTTTGTATTGATGAGTTATAGTTGTTCATCCACAATCTCTCTTGTTTTACTACTTTTTCTCTAATTTGTTTAGGCGTTGACTTCATGATATTTTTGAAATAAATCCTTTATTATTTATTTCTTATATAATACAAAAGATCATTAACCTGAACATCCCCTACATATATTAGGGGGTTCTATGTGACATTATAGGGAATAACCATGTTATGGAGATATATATCACACATCTAATCTTGAATTTCTAGGGAAACTCTTGAATAAGCGGTTGGAAATGATCTTATTGGTGATTGACAAAGGAATGTCACTAATAAGATTATCAATTTATGAAAAGTTGCAATTATAAGTTATATATGTAGGTTGGACGTCTGTAATGCAATAGTTTATTTGTCAATTCAACCAAGTTTTCCAAAATGGTTGTCAATTTTCTCACCTCTAAGTCCTCTCCAATTCTTCTTTGTACTTAGATGTAATACCTTCCTTCTCCCTTTTATACTTAGACTAGTCAAATTCTATTGTTACATTTCTTAAAGAAAGTTTGAGGGTTAATGTTATATGTAATGGAGCTGGCATAGGAGGGTTGACTTCCTTAGTAGGAGGATCCCTTTCTTCTTTAGCTCTAATATAGCTAGTTTCCCTAGCTTCCCTAGATCTTGATGTAGAGGGACTAGGGATCTAACACTTAACCACTCCTTAAGGATCTAATCCTTGAACCATCCAACGGCTCCTATTTTCTTGATCTTTTTTCCAATCTTAGCATCCAAGACTCTTACTACAACTTGCCTCCTAGGTATAGTTGGGTTGGTGTAGACTTAATCTCCCTTATTAATGCACTAGTCCTACTAGCCCTTCCTTCCTTCATAACCCTAATCATTTCTTAGGATCTTTCTCTCTCACTTCCTTTGTTTCTACTAAAGTTTTAGATACCCTTCACGTCCTTCTTGACCTAGCCTAACACCTTTGGTTACATCAACAACCATTAAAACTCACTATATTCAAATAGAGCTAATTAGACCTATTTGCTTTAGGTCTAGTAACACTTCTTTATTCCATTTCTTTAAATTATTACAAATATCCCCATGAAAGAGCTTAGGATTCTAAAAGATATCACCTATCACTTCTAGAATCCAAATTTATAGAACATCAAAATACCCACAACCTTGTTCACCCTCGGGCCCTAGTTTCTAGGCTATCTTTTAGGCCTTTGGACCAATTTTTCACCAAAAGACCTCTAGATCCTTTCAAACTTCAAATAAACCTTTCCAACCACTTTTTCTATCAAGGTAACTTCCAAGAGATTCTAAATGTTCCATTGGATTGGCCCGATCTGATCATGGGTGTGCTTTACAACAACATCTTCACATTATCCCAGCTCACTTACTCCTAGTAGTCAGCTCAGGGTATCACTTCATAACTTGAAAAATAGTTAGAGAAATGCAAAGGAAAGGAAAAACCATATGTAGAAATTCTAACATATCATCCCACAAGGTTTCAAACATTTTCCATCGTGGATGATTAGGTTAGAGCCATTAATGTGACAACCTTGTGATTGGAAACCATAGACCAGTCACCAATAAAACTTCCACAAATCACCAACCTTGTAACTTCAGACTAAGTTTTCATATATGAAAGAAAGATGAAACACTACTCTACAAAATCCAAAATTCAGATCATCTATCCAAATCTGTACACAGTCATACTAGGGCATTAAACTCTGCAAAATAATGAAAAACATAGTAAGTTATCTGTACAATAGGCTCACATGTGTATAAGTTGACTGGAAACATTCTAACCTTTCAAAATATTCTTCCCATGCTTAAATACCCGAGCATGGGTGGTTACAACTTCCTAAACTATCATTTGAAACTTTATGTAAAAATTGCAAAAGTTGCTCAAGCAACTTTGTAATTTTTGAACAATTTTTGCTCTTTACATCTTTTGATCAAATGGGTCCATCTAGGACTATTCTAGGACCCTATTTAGGATTACTAGGACCTATTAGTTACCCAAATACCTTAGTTTCCCATCCCTAGCTACTTTTGACCTATTGAGTAACTTTTGATAACTTTAGGACCTAATGAGCAATTTTGGCTCTTTTACAAACATATTGGGACTAGTTGAATTCCAAGGACCATTGGAACTTATTAAACACATACAACCTCTTAACTACCCTTAACAACTCAAAAAACCAAAAAGAAGGGGGTGCCCTGCACCATACTCCCCTGGGATAAAGAACTCAAGTCCCTTGAGTTGGAGGTCTTCAATGGTGACCCCATGCTTAATAATATCTACCTCAATCATCCAAGTGGATTCAGCATCTGGTAGTCCCCTCCATTTCACCAAAAAGGTCTTGTATGTTCCCTTCCTATTCTTCTTAATCACCTTGGAGTCCACTATGTTACCTAATTGCAAAGGTTGGGGAGTGGGCAAGTCTTGAACCTAATTAGTTACCTCCAAGTTTGCAATGGTGTGTTGACCATTATCAGTATGAGTGTCTTTGTAAGGAAACATATCAGATACATTGAAAATGGGTGAGATCCCCAAGTCAGGAGGAAATTCCACTTCATAGGTGTTGTTCCCAAACTTATGTAAGATTTTTAGAGGTCATAACTTCTTCATCAGTAGTTTAGTTGTCTTCCCCTTGGGTAATCTCTCCTTCCTAAGGTAAGAAAGCACCAAATCTCCCACCTTAAATTGCAAATCCCTCCTTGTTTTTTCTTCTCCAGTCTTGTACTTTTTCACTTGATGTTGCAAAGTCCTTCTAACTTGTTCATGAATCTCTTTTATCTACTCTATAATGGACTCTCCTTGAGCACTCCTCTTGTCATGTAGACTAGGTCCCTCAACTCCAAAATTCCTCTAGGGTGAGTCCCATAAACTAATTTAAATGGGATCTTGCTAGTACTCCTATTAATGGAGTCATTATAGTCATATCTTTCCTTCCCTATGATGTGATCCCATGATTGACCATGTTTCTTGGTCAAACACCATAATATATTTCCTAAAGACCTGTTCATTGCCTCATTTTACCCATCAAACTGAGGATGGTAAGATGAAGAAAAAGAAAAATTTGTCCCTAGCATCTTCCAAAGGGTCATCCAAAAGTGATCTACAAATTTACAGTCCCTATCACTCACTATGTTGAGTGGAAACCCATGGATTCTCACTATATCCTTGAAGAATAGGCCGACTATATGTGAAGTATCATTTTTTTTCTTGCAAGGGATGAAGTGTGCCTTTTTGCTAAAATGATCCACAACAATAAATACATTTCCATGCCCTCTAGGTGTTTTAGGGAGTCCTAAAAAAAATCCATATGCAAACACTCCCATGGCCTTTATAGTATAGTTAGGGGTTGATATAACCCTACATTATGGGTATGTTACTTGGCCCTCTGACACAAATGACATTGGTTCACAAACCTCCTTACATCTAACTGCAACTTGGGAAAATGATAGTACCTAGTGACTTGTTCAAGTGTCTTGTCTGCCCCAAAATGTCCCCCTAAACTGCTTTGATGTTTTTCTTTGATTATATTCTCCCTTATCGAACATTGGGGAATACACAATAAGTTTCCTTTAAATAGAAAACCTTCCTGCAAAATGTAATTAGTGAAATCAACTCTAAAACCTTGATTGAATTTCTCACATACCTCATAGGCATCTTTGAAGTCTTTATCCCCCTTGTAGAGGTCCCTTAGAACATCCATTCCCACACTCGACAATTGTATCTCCTATATAGCTAGTACTCTCGTACTAAGAGCATCTACAACTTTTTTCCTCACACCCTTCTTTTGCTTGATCACAAAGGTAAAAACCTGCAAGTATTCCACGCACTTGATGTGTCTCTGATTTGACTTCTCCTTCCCATTCAAGAAGCTAAGGGTATGATTGTCTGTATACACTACAAATTCCCTTAGTAGTAGGTAGTGCCTCCACTTTTTCAAGGATTGGATTATTGCATATAACTTAAGGTCATAAGTTGAGTATCTTTTTTTTTCCTCATTCAATGTTTTAGAAAAGAATGCCACAGGGTGTCCTTCTTGACTTAGCACTACCCCAATGGCTAGTTTACTGGCATCACACTCTACAACAAAGAGTTGATTGAAGTTTGGAAACCTTAGGGTAAGTAAGGTCGTAGTCCTTATTTTAAATAGTTCAAACCCCTTATTTGTTGCCTCTGTACACTTGAACTAACATTTTATACATCCTTTGATAGTGTTAAGTATGGATGCACATATATGTCTGAACCCTCTCACAAACTTCCTATAGTAGGATGCCAACCCATGAGAACTCCTATCATCTCATATGCATTTAGGTGTTGGCCAGTCCAATATAGACTTGACCTTACCAGGATCCATCTTAATACACCCATTGGAAACACAAAACTCGAGATATACTAATTCAATTTTTAGAAACTCACACTTTTCTTGATTAATCATTAGCTTCTCTTGATGTAGCCTCCTCAATACTATCTCCAAGTGCTTCATATGCTCCTCTTTGGACCTGATAAAAATAAAAATGTCATCCAAATACACAATAAAAAACTTACCTATAAAGTCTGCTAACACCTCATTCATTAGCCTCGTGAAGGTACTTGGGGCATTTGTCAAGCCAAAGGGCATTACTAGCCACTGTTAAAGACCTTCATTTTCCTTGAAGGTTGTCTTCCATTCATCATCAAGCCTAACTCTAATTTGGTGATACCCTAATTTCAAATCCACCTCAGAGAAGTAGCGAGATCCTCCCAAATAATCTAGCAAGTCCTCAACCTGGGGCTTAGGAAATCTATATCTGATGGCGATCTCGCTGATTGCTCCAAAGTTAGTACACATTCTCCATTTCTATCTTTCTTAGGTGCAAGGACAGTTGGTATAACACAAGGTCTTAAGCTCTTCCTTATAAGGCCTTTTTCCAATAAATCTTGTATTTGTTTTGCAATCTCGGCATTTTGACTTGGAGTCATCTTGTAGGTTTCCTTATTAGGTAGATTTTCTCCCGGTATCAAGTCTATTTGATGACTTACCTCTCTCATAGGTGGTAATGCACTAGGTAGCCCATTGTCTACTATTTCATGGTACTTCTCCAATAATTGGTGCACTTCTTGAGGTATATGGACCTTCTCCTTAGTTTCTTCCCTAGGTCTTACCACTATTGTATAACAACTCCTTTCTCCTTCTTCATAGCCTTTAGGAACTCCTTTCCACTTAATAATATTACACTTGTCCCCACATGTTTCTCTTCCTTAAGTTCAGTCAAAGGGTCCTATAGATGCTTAAAATCATCCCAAATGCTATATTAATTCATTTAATATTTTCTTTGACATTATAATTAATTATTTATTAAATAATTATATTTGTCATATTCTTCTACTTATTTAATTAAATAGGTTCATTTTTCTAATGTATTTAAATTTAATTTAAATGCTTCCCTTTTAATTCATACTACTCCATAAATCCCCTTTTAAATAAATTCTAATTTATTTAATTCCCTCCACTTTATTAATTTTTTTAATCATAGGATTAAGTTAAATCTTATTTAATTTAATCATAATCCTATCCTAAAACTTAGTCTACACCCATCACTCTCATCCTTCTAAGCCTATCCATTAACTAATCCCACTTTATTATCCTAAACCTCTTTTAATCACATTTTT
Organism: Cupressus sempervirens; assembly: GCA_028749045.1. Classification (NCBI taxonomy): domain Eukaryota; kingdom Viridiplantae; phylum Streptophyta; class Pinopsida; order Cupressales; family Cupressaceae; genus Cupressus; species Cupressus sempervirens. The sequence continues at coordinate 529,180,536 of CM053783.1, read as the reverse complement.
AACAACTAAGTGGTTGCTCACAAATGTGTGAGAAACACAAGGGTCAAGGAGCCTCCCTTCATTAAACTCTCCAAAGGGTACTCTTACACCTTTGTCCCCCACTCCTTTCCCCAAGGTTGTTCACACATGTGTGAGCACACCTTGAGCCTCTCAATCATAAAGGCTATTTTTGACTTTTGCACGACTTTTCCTTTTAGCCTATTTGTCTCCCTTATGGCACCTATGTGGATGCCACATAGATGCCACCTCCCCAAGGCCTCTTTCAAACCTATAAATAAAGACCTTGTCTCAAGCCATTTATAATCTCCCTCATTTGCATTATTATCATGCTAGTTTAGAGTTATAGTGTTTTAGTGATTTTAACTTTCTTATGCATTATTACTAACCTTTGGTAGTTGCTAGATTTTATGTCATTTGCATTGTTAACTTAGTTTTTTTTATTGCATCCATATCCATATCCTTTGAATGCTTTCAAGCATGGTTGCTTCGATAGCCATTGCTTGAAGTATTTCCCATTCATTTTAGTATAGACTCATTATCATTGCATATCATTTATCAATTATTGAGATTCATATTTGTGTTTGGGAAGAGCACATTCACATCCCTCCAATCTAAAGCACACCAACAAGGCCTCTTATGGGCACCCTTGTTGAGCTGCTTTGAGGTTGCATGAGGACATTTCACTTTTGGTTGCACTAAGTGGTAAATCTCAAGCATAGTGTTAGTTGCATTTTTCTTTCTTTTGGATATTTGATATATATGTGCAACTAACATTTGCTTGTTTACACATGCTCTCAATCGCTTAGGTTTTCTTGTATACATTTTGGCATGCCCAATGGGACCCACGTCCCTTTTCCATTATCAAATTCGTTTGAAAACTTGACTTTTTCTGTAAAAAATTGTGCATTATCATCTCCGTTAAGACACAATGATGTCTACACAAATGTTTCATCATCTCTGCAGGTCATCATCTTTATGTTTTGGCATCTCCGCTTGACTCAACCCACAAAAATCACCAAGAAATAAAAAATGATTTTTTTGTTCTATCGTCTCCAACGTTTCGACGTCTTTGCCTACTAAACTATCATCTCTACAGTTTAAATTTTTTTTGTTATCTACGTTGTGGGTGGCTAAAAATTAGTAGTTCACTTGACTATCATCTCCACCTTTGAACTGGCATCTCCAACTGTAAAACTGTCGTCTGGGATTTCCCAACCACCCACTATTTTTTCATCTGCAATTTTTCTGGCAAGTTCTGTTGTTTGTGTGGCTTAGCATCTTCATTTTTCTACTATCATCTGTGATCGACCAGAGTAAGTATCAAATATATATTGTTTCCTTTTCTATCATTTATGAGTTATATCGTCTCTATATTGTTGTCGTCTCTGCCTACATTCTATTGTTTCGTATGATATGGGTCATTCTAAGTAGATTTATGTATGTAAAAACTTTCAAAAAAAATTTAAAATCAATTTACCCATAGTAAAGCCTTCATCTTGGAGATTTTTTTGTAAGACTAATCAAGTTGTTTATTGCAGCATTTGCAAATTGGAGCATTCTAGAAACAACTAACCATGTTTCTTGTAGGTTTTCCTTTTTTTTTTTTTTGAGGGGAATGAACTTGAATGATTAAACACTTGTATTTGAATATATGTTGCACTTAATTGGATAAATCAAATACACTCTTGAATGTCTTGAAGCTAAAACAATGTAAAACTCAATCTTGAATGCCTTAAGGGAACTTATAATCTATCATCGGAATGAATGCGCTAAACTCAATCTTGAATGCCATGGATTAAATCCTACGTGTTTTTCATTGGAATTAATGCTAAAATACACTCTTGAGTGCCTTAAAGAGGACACATTTTTCTTTGGAATGCATGCTAGTGAATACACTCTTGAATGCATAAAGTTCAAAGAACAATGCTATGATACACATTTCAACTTGGGTTTAAAATGAATCTCATCAAATCTTGAATGCTTAAGGTTCAAAGAACATTACAATGAAAATTTTCATTTGGTGCTTAAAATGAACACTCACTCAATCTTGAATGCATAAAGGAATTGACTCTTTCCTTATCTAATTTCTTATTTTGATGATGCTTGATTTTCTTATGTTGGCGAAATCTCAATTTTTATTATGTTAATGATGTTGTCAAGTTGGAAAGAACATTATATGCTATAAAAATGAGTGTCTTCAAGAATAGATTACAAAACCTAAAGCTCCATTGGGAAAGAATAAGTGTCTTTTGAACTCAAGACCACTTATGTATTCACTCCTCTCGTGCCTTTGGCTAATCTTGAGTGCACAAGAAATAAGTGGCCTTGTTTTACACTTTTTAGGAGGCCTACTTGGGGGTTTCATCACCCTTTGGGGTGACCTCAATTCTAGTGTTCTAGCAGAGTATAAATATTAGAAGGTGAATCGAAAGACACCTCTCTTGGAAGAAAAATCTTGTCACTCTTGGCTAAGCCCCAAAGAACTTTATACCTTTGAGAAGTGAAGGTGGAGATTTGGGTTACACTCTCCTCCTAGATGGGTGGTATTATTTTCTTTCATCTATAGATTTGGGCCTCATGTACCTTGTGTATATTAAGGACACCCCTAGCTGAGCTTGTATATCCTAGTCAAAACCTTATAGGATTGTTGGTGTGTTTGACATGCTAGATGTTCAAAAACCTCCCCATTTGAAAGAGACACACCATCTAAGATTTTCTTGTGTATATATTTCATTGTATGCTTTCACATGCTATGTTTCAAAAAAAAATCCAAAAACATCATAAAAAAATCAAAATCCAAAAATATCTCAAAATAACAAAAATAACAAAAAGAAGCTCTTATTTTCCAAATCACTTCTTCTATCCATTCATCTCATCATAATCATGCATATATTGTCTTAATCACCTTCTTAATCATTCAAATCATTCCTCAAAATCTTAATCATCTCTAATCATCCAAATCATTTCCTTATCTTCTTAATCATTCAATCAAATCCCTAATTGCCATCCTAATCATGGTTCATAATCCACATCAAGATCCAATTCCCTCATTCAATGATTCATCCTCATGGTTCTTAATCCAATCCCTTGTCGAATTCATTCTTTTCTCAGCAATTCCTAATTCGATCCATTTGCATCTTCATCCAAAATCAATCAATCTTTCTTCATCTATTTAAATCTTCTTCTAATTCATTTTTTCATAAAATCTTCTACTTTGGACTTAGAAGCACCATCATAATCCTTGGACTTTAACCCTAGTTATCTTGAATGACCCGAATCTTATCAAGGTTATCTTAAACCTTCATCCAATATCAAATCAAATCCAATCAATATCAAGTCAAATCCAATTCAAGTCAAATCAAACACAAAGTCCAAAATTGGTCCTAGTCCCAAGTTCATATTTCATCCATCATCAGATCTTTCATCACCCATCATCTAAGCTTCATGGATAAGAATTGGCTTAACCAAATGGTTGAAGATATTCAAAGGAAATCTGGAGTTATACCCCCCTTTCAACCTACGTATCAAATCAATCCTCAAAAATTCATATCTAATTCTAATCCATCTCATGTTTATTATTCTTCTACTTTTGACAAGGGAAATCCACCTCATTATCCTTCAACCACATATGATTCCATTCATAGCCCACACAATTCCTCAAACAAAAATGTCATGGCCAAAGAAATTGAGGAACTGAAGAATTCTATCTTAAGCCTAGCAAATCAAAAGAAAAATTCCACCTTCCATGACATATGTCCTCTTCCCCCATATTTTGAAGACCATAATCCTCATGTCCCATCCAACTCAAATCCTCCATGTAATTCCCCATACTTTGAGCTTATGTCAAAAAAATCATCCCAATCCCTTACCCATACCTCCACCTTCACACAATCCTAATCCTCCAAAGTCAACATCATCCCCATAGTGTAATAGGTTTATCTCACTAGAAACCTTGTCTAAGTACAAAACTAGAAATAAAGTGATCCAATTACCCAAAGACATTCACCCAATTCCATCTCAAGACCTTCCTCCAAAGCATTCCATTATGGATTCCTTTTCTCCTCTAGATTCGAGCATTTCTCCATCCCATTATTCCCTTATCCCTCAAGATCCATTTATCCCTCTTAGTCCATATCATGATCTCCTTCCTAATCAAGATCAAGACATTTCATGTACTGCACACATTACCAATTCCCCTCCATCTCAAGAGATAACATCCATTGATCCTCCATTTCATGAAGATTTTTTTTCCACTCCATCCACTAATACTCCTCCATGTCAAGATCAAATTGCTCCATCTCATGGTTCCATTCCCTCCACTACATTTTATGATCCTATCCCACTAGATGATCCAATAATTCCTTCCACTCCGTCCACTAATACTCCTCCATGTCATGATCAAATCACTCCATCTCATGGTTTCATTCCCTCCACTTCATTATATTATCATATCCCACTAGATGATTCAATCATTCCTTCCATCCCACTACATGATGCTCTTATAAGTCAAGATCAAAGTACCCCTCCATTTGCATTTAACAATCCCAATCCATCTCAAGATCCTATTATCCCTCATAATCCCTCTCGTGATCCTAATCCTCTACACGATCCTATCACACCTATCCAATCCACTCATGAACCCCATATACATGGACTCACATCTTGTATTGAAAATAATAAGTATCCCATTGAAGAAATATGGTCTCAAGATGTTGGTACACCTTCAACTCCTTCCAAACCTAGACATTCCCGTCATCCATATTCAAAGTCCATTTTGGGCCCTTATATCCATATTCCCATTCCTTCCTCATTTCCATCCATTTTGGGTCCTTATGTTTCAAAGCCAAACCCTTCGTTACTTCCATCCATTTTGGGTCCTTACATACATCCATCGATCATATCCATGTTTTCCACTTCATCTCCTCATGCTCCTAATAAAGATCAACAAAGACACACATCCTTGAATTCCTTCCAATATTCACCATCCATAAGCTCTCCATACCATTTATCATTATTCACCCATACGATGGCCAATGGAAGAAAATTTGATGCCAAAGATAAAGTGAATCAAGCCAAAAATTTGCAAAAAATCCAAGGATCAACATCTCCCTTCTAAAATACATGTTCAAGAAAAGAAAAATATGATCCAGAACAAAGAAACAATTCAAAGGCCTCAAAGGATGAAAATAAAAAATGCAAAAATCATGTGGATTCCAAAGATACTTAAAGTAACAATGATTTTCAAAGAAAAGTCCAGCATGGCATCCAATTTTGCTAATTCAATGGCTTCCTTCATCCATAAATCCTCAAAACTTCCATTTACCAACTCTATTTTGGGTCCTTATGTCCCAAAATCCACTATCCTAAATCCATCATCTCCTTCATCCATTTTGGGTCCCTATATCCCAAAATTCAAACTTTCTTCTACATATCCTCTGAAATTTCCTCCTTTCCATCACCCTTCAAGGTGTGTGTCAATGACGATCTTTACACCTCTTTCATCCACTCATTCACAAGTCTTCCAACCAAGTAGCCATCAACTATGTCTTCCTCCCAACCATTCCACCCCCTTAATCCAAGCCTTTTTATAAGTCCTTGACCTCCATTTCCCAACCCATTTCATCCTACTTTTCACTATCCTACCAACATCTATGAGAAATTAGTAAAAATTCTTTGAAAATAACAAAGAAAAAGACAAGAGAAAGAAATATCAAGGGATATCATCCATGTAAATAGATGTTTGAGTCCTCTCTCCATTTCCCTATCATGTACCCACCATCTTTTGAATTGATATATCTAGCCATTCACTTATTATTCCACTTGCACTCTACATTGGAGGCAAGCTCCAAACATACCACACTAGCTTACATATCTTCCATACTTCCATCTACCGTTCATCGTCCTTTTCCATCTTTGATCTTGACTATCATTTTCCTTTCATCCATCCATACGCACTTTCCATATCCCTTTCTCATTATCCACACATTATCCTATATACTTCCATAAACCTTTCATGTATTTTATCTTGACATTCTATCCATATCTTGCATCCCATAGTTCATTTCATGTCCATATCCTTGTATCCTCCATCCATAATCCTACATACTTCCATTCTCCTTCCATATGTCTTTGGTCTTGATTATCCCATCCACATCCTTCATATCATTATCCATGTCATATTCATACCCTTCCTCTCATATCCCATATTCACTCCACTTTCATGCCCATACTTATGACCAGAAATAACAAAATGTTCATACATGCTTTGCAAAAACACATGCCTTCACTTCCTCCATACAATACCCTTCACACCATCTATCCCTTTCCACACATCCTTTCCCACCATATTTCCTTCCATTTTTCCTATTCTTCGTATGGGGCATTTTTGGTAACTCCTTTGAAACATGGCCCTTGGCTCCCCATTGTACTATACCAAACCCTTTGGTTCCCCATATTGTTCCACCATTCAAATATCCCAACCCTTCCCATCCATTTACCATTCCTTGGTTATCCCTTGTCATTAGTTCTAATCTATTCCACCTTCCATCAATTTTTACTTCTTCCAATTTAATTCAATCAATTCATTTATCATCTAATCTAATCAAATTAACTTCTTCCAATCATTCCCTACAAATCAATTTACATCTTATCTAAGTCTCTTTTTTCTGCTCATCAACATCATTCAGCACATTCAATCAAGCTGTTCTATCATCTGATCACATCTTGTCCAAATTCTTCTAGTTCATCATCTAATCTCATGGAATTAAGCTTCAACCCATCAAACTAAGCTTATCAAAATAGTGATTGCAAATAATCTTACACAAATTCACACTAAGACCAAATGTTTTGAGAACCTTGTTCCTTTCACAAAATTGTTGGCGAACAATCAAAAACATTTCAATACAATTCAATCAAACAATCAATTTTTGCCTCATAGGATGAATCCTTCTTAGATAGGCTTAACAAATTCACCATCAAAATAAAGTTCATGGCAAGCATTGTGGACTGAATGACTACTTGGTCATAAGGTCTTTTTTGTTGATTTATCTTTGTGTATCAATGATAGCCTTCTCAAGTGTGCCTTGATCTTCAATATCTTGGTATTATTTGAATGACTTAACCTAATTACATGTGACATTTTGTGATATGATCTATTTTCATGATTCTTTAGCACATCTCTATCATTTTTTGAGTTATGGTTATGCATTGATCACTGGGGGCAACAGGTTAGTACACTTTCCAACAAGATCCCTGAAAAGACTTTGGGTGTGCCCATACCTCTCCAGTACGTATACGTCATTTTTTCCATCATGAATTTGAAACCTACATCTATTGTGTTGAGCGTCTAGTCCATGCAAAGGAATCTTGTCATCTATGCTACTATAGCATTTGATGCATAACTCCTCTTGCAATATCAAACTAGGGCGTGCTCTCCCATATGAACATAGTTGAATCCCATGCATTCATGATTATCCAATTCACCTCACTTCATTTTGATCCTACCAACAAGTCATGCAAGGCCTTTTTTTAAGCCCTTTCTTTCCCGTTTCCTTCCCGTGTCTATTTTTGAGAAAATGGTGCAAAATATATTCCTTTTTCACCCCATTTCCTTGAGGGGGCACCCTCCTCCCCTGTCATCATCATGACACAACTCCTAGGACTCCTATCCTCTCTGAGGCAACTTATATTTTATTTTCTTTAATATAATGTTGTTCCGACATCATATCAAAGAGGGACAAAATGTAGACACTTAAAATCATCCTAAATGCTATACTAGTTCATTTAATATTTCCTTTGACATTATAATTAATTAATTATTAAATAATTATATTTTTCATATTCTTCTACTTATTTAATTAAATGTATTTAATTAAATAGGTTCATTTTCATAATGTATTTAAATTTAATTTAAATTCTTCCCCTCTAATGTATTAAATTCATTTAATGCATAGTGCTCCATAAATCCCCTTTAAAATAAATTCTAATTTATTTAATTCCCTTCACTTTATTAATTTATATAATCCTATGATTAATTTAAATCTTAATTTATTTAATCCTAATCCTATCCTGAAACCTATTCTACACCCATCACTCTCATCCTTCTAAACCCATCCATTAACGAATCCCACTTTATTATTCTAAACCTCTTTTAATCACCCTTTTGGTAACTAAGTGGTTGTTCACACATGTGTGAGAAACACAAGGCTCAATGAGCCTCCCTTCATTTAACTCTCCAAAAGGTACTCTTACACTGTTGTCCCCCACTCCTTTCCCCAAGTTTGCTCACACATGTGTGAGCACACCTTGAGCCTCTCAACCATAAAGACTACTTTTGACTTTTGCATGGCTTTTCCTTTTAGCTTATTTGTCTCCTTTGTGGAACCTATGTGGATGCCACATAGATGCCAACTCCCCAAGGCCTCTTTCAAACCTATAAATAGAGCCCTTGTCTCAAGAAATTTATCATCTCCCTCATTTTCATTGTTATCATGCTAGTTTAGAGTTAGAGCTTTTTAGTGATTTTAGTATTCTTATGCATTGTTACTAACCTTTGGTAGTTGCTAGATTTCATGTCATTTGCATTGTTAACTTAGTTTTTTTTTCTTGCATCCATATCCATATCCTTTGAGTGCTTTCAAGCATGGTTGCTTCAATATCCATTGCTTGAATTATTCTCCATTCATATATCATTGCATATCATTTATCAATTATTGGGATTCATAGTTGTGTTTGGGGAGAGCACATTCACATCCCTCCAATCTAAAGCACACCAACAAGGCCTCTTATGGACGCTCTTATTGAGCTACTTTGAGGTTGCAAGAGGACATTTTTTTTTTTGTTGCACTAAGTTGTAAAACTCAAGCATAGTGTTAGTTGTATTTTGATTTCTTTTGGATATTTGATATATATGTGCAACTGACATTTGCTTGTTTACGCGAGCTCCCAACAAGTTAGGTTTTCTTGCATACAGGTCCATCTAAAACTTCTAGCCCTACTTGGTGATCACATAACTATTCTTCTCCCCATCATGTATAGCCTTCACATCATACTGCCATGGACACCCTAACAAGAGATGACAAGAATCCATAAGCATTATGTCACATAGCACCTTGTCCTTATATTCCCCTATTTCAAACTCGCAAATGTTTGGTCATCCACCACTATTTTTTGGCACTTATTCAACCAGGACACCTTACAGGGAGTGGTGTGGGGTACCTTCTTGAGGTTCAACTTATCTACCATCTCTATTGATACTATAGTTTCAGTGGAATCAAAGTCCACTATCACTCTGCAAATCTTCCCATGTGACCTCCAAGTGGTCTTAAACAAGCTCTTTCTCTGAGGTGGTTCTACCACACTAGGGACCTTCAGCAAAGTCCTTCTCAACATTAAATTTTCATTATCCAATTTTAGCCTAGCTTTAGAAATAGGTGATGTGATACTTTGGGTGTCATCCTCTTGTACCAATTGTGTTCTCCTTTTCCCAATGGATGAGGTGGACCCTTCTTAGAACATCTTCCCATGTTGTGACCTACTTGATTGCAATTATAGAACCTTTTAGTGAAGACTAAATTTCCTCTACCTTGGGACTAAAACCTACCTCTAAGTGGTCCTCTTCCTTGATATCCCCTTCTATGGAATGTGCTATTGTTTTGATTACCCCCATTGGTGTCATTTGTTTGAGTCTCTTCGAGCATACTTGGTCCTAGTCCTCTACCAAAGTTTTCCCTACCTCTATTACCTCTAACCCATTGTTGTGAATCATGTCTTCTTGTAGCCTTCTCTTCTACCCTTAAGGATAGCTAAAAGCACTTATGCATACTGTCGGCATCCATCATTCTAATCTCATCTTGAATCCATTATCTTAGCCCATTGAGGTACCTTGCCACTCTTTCCACTTCTTCTTCTTATCTTCTTGCTCTAAGGCTTAGTTTGTTGAACTCTTTAGTGTAGGAACTCACTGTGAGATGCCTTTTCCTTAGGTTTTGCAACCTCTAATATATTTGTATCTCATAGTCTATGGGCAAGAATTGTGCCCTCAACCTAATCTTCATCCTATCCCAAGACACTATCTTCTTCTTCCCTACTTCTCCTCTATCCTCTTGCATTATATTTAACCAAACTAATGTTGATCCCTTGAGTCTAGCCTTGGCATAGCTAACACTCTTCTCCTCTTGTACTTCTTTGTAATCAAATTGATTATCTATGGCCTCTAGCCAATCCAAAAATTCATCTCCATTCAAGCTACCACTATAGTATTGAATATTCTCCATATTGTCTTTGTTGAGAGACTTAAAGGGATCCAAGAATAGCTTTTTCTCCTTCTCTATCTCTAAATCCTTGCCCCTATCAAATGCCTCCCTTGTTATAATTTCTTCTTCTTCCTCACTCTCATCTCCCCATTCCATTATTTTCTTTTTACTTTTTGTATATTCTTGATTGGCCTTGGCTAATAAATCCTTGACCAAACCCACTACGGTACCCTTTCTAATTGCCTTGGGTGGCATACCATCAACCGCCTTTCTATCTTCCACATCTTGCATTCACCAAGTTGAAAGTTGGCTCTAATACCATTCTGTTGTAGCGGGACTAGGGCTCTAATACTTAACCACTTCTAATTAAAGATCTAATCCATGAACCATCATATGGTTCCTATTTTCTTGATCTTTCCACCAATCTTAGCCTCCAAGACTCTTACCCTGACTTTCCTCCTAGGTATAGTTGGGTTGGTTTAGACTTAATCTCCCTTATTAAAACACTAGTCCTACTAGCCCTTCCTTCCTTCAGAGCCCTAACCCTTGCTTAGGATTTTTTCTCTCTCACTTCCTTGGTTTCTACTAAAGTTGATACCCTTCATATCCTTCTTGACCTAGGCTAACACTTCTAGTCATATCAATAACTTTTAAAACTCCCTATCTTCAAATAGGGATAATTAGGCCTATTTGATTTAGGTCTAGTAACATTCTTTATTCCAATTATTCAAATTATTCCAAATATCCCCATGAAAGAACTTAGGATTCTAAAAGCTATCACCTAGCACTTCTAAAATCCAAATTTATGGAACCTCAAAACACCCACAACCCTATTCACCCTCAAGCCCTAGTTTCTAGACTATCTTTTAGGCCTCTAGACCCATTTTTCACCAAAAGACCTCTAAATCCTTTCAATCTTCAAATCATCCTTTCCAACCACTTGATGGTAAATTCCTAGGGATTCTAAACATGCCATTGGATGGCCTAGTCTGATCATGGGTGTGCTCTGCAACAACATCTTCACATTGTCCTAGCTCACCTACTCCTAGCAGTCATCTTAGGGAATCACTTCATAACTTGAAAACCAGTCAAAAAAATGCAAAGGAAATAAAAAACAATATGTACAGATTTGAACCTATCATCCAACAAGGTTTGAAACATTTTTCATCATGGATGATCAAGTTAGAGCCATTAATGTGACAGCAACCCTGTGAATGGAAACCATAAACCAGTCACCAAAAAAACTTTCATAGCCCAACAACCTTGTAACTTCAGACTAAGTTTGTATATGCAAAAGAAAGATGAAACACTACTCTACAAAAACTAGAAGTCAGATCATCTATCCCAAACTGTACACAGTTGTATTAGGGCATTAAACTCTACAAAAATAATGAAAAACACAGTAAATTGTACATATAGGCTCACATGTGTGTACTATGACTAGAAACATTCTAACCTTCCAAAATATTCCTCCCATTATCAAATACCTGAGAATGGGTGGTTACAACTTCCCAAACTATCATTTGCAACTTTATGCAAAAATTCCAAAAGTTGCTCAAGCAACTTTGCAACTTTTGAGCAAGTTTTTCTCTTTAGATCTATTGATCAAATGGGTCCATCTAGGACTATTCTAGGACCCTAGTTAGGATTCCTAGGACCTATTAGTTACCCAAATACTTTAGTTCCCTATCCCTAGAAACTTTTGACCTATTGAGCAACTTATGACAACTCTAGGACCTAATGAGCAATTTTGGCTTATTTACAAATTGTACGCAGTAAGAATACATATTCATGAAACTTTACTGTAGAATGAAAATGGGTTGATGAAAAACTATACTAGACCCAAGATATCATCATCAGAACAAGTGTCTCATGTTTCCCTAACTACAACTGTTAAAATAGCTCTCAGACCAGCATCTTAGTGACAGTTCTAGAATGGGATTGTGCTAAAAATGCAGATCTACAATGAAAACATGCAAGATCTATGACTAAAATGCGGATTATATATGAAACACAACTCCTAGATGCTCTTGAAATGATCATGCCATGAACTAATATGCAAAAAATGATGCTAAATAACACAAAATGATGTTAAAATGCTATGAACTTGCTACAATGAAAATGCTAAAATGATGAGTGCTAATGTGCTTATAGTGCAGATGCATAAAAACTTGGTTCACTTGCCTCTTAGATTTCCCTCCTATTTATAGGATTTTGGAAGGGTTGGGGTAAGAATCAGGATTTTCACTTTTGACTGGGGTGAAAGTGAAATTGAAAATATCTCATAAGAGGCCAAGAGGAAGAGTACAACAAAATTGGTATTGAGGACACTATGAGGATTTTTCAAATTATTTTAAATGGTAAAAGGGAGATTTTCAATCTTGTGAGGATAAAATGATTTTATTGATTTAATAAATGATTTATTTTCAACACTTTTTCTTTTTTCTTCCTCCCTTTTTGAATTTTATTTTATGAATTTGAATTGTTTTCTTCCTTTTTTAAAGTTGATTTAGGTGTTCTTGATTTGATAGGTGATTAATGATCTGATGTGATTTTTAATTTGAAAAGTTTGTTGTGTTTCTTCTTATTTTTCTCTTTAATTTGCACTAATTGATCAAAATTGTGTGATTTAGGTCTTTGCCAATTTTTGGGTGTCTACGCAAATATATTGGAACTAGTTGAATTCTAAGGACCATTGGAACTCATTAAAAACACACAACCTCTTAACTAACCCTTAACAACTCAAAAAATTGAAAAAGAAGGGGGTGCCCTACACAAGATCTATATTTTCTTGCTAGTGATTTTTCAGTTGTGCCTTTAGATCCTTGAACTTTCTCTATAGTCCAATTTTTTTCATTGTAACCCTCAATTTCTCTTCTAGTTCCTAAAATATTTTTTAAGTGCTTACTATAACTTTCTATTTTTATCTTTTGTAATGAGAAAAATCTTAGTTATAGTATTCATTCTACATCATCATCTTATTCCATATAAGGAGAGGTTTAACTCCTCCTATCATGGGATTTTTCACTCTTTAGCCTTCTTCCTAGCTCTATGAGGATCATCATTTAATTCATGGTCCATGATAGATTGTATATATAGATTTAATATTTTCTCATCCATGGTTTATTCTCTCTTTTCCTTAAAAAATACCCACTTTATGGTTTAATTTCAACTTTCAAAAAAATATCTCTTAATCTTGAGGCTCATGTCCTTTTGTTATCCCTTTCTCCTTGAGGTGATATTAATGTCTTTTCTTTTTAGATTTTTTCCACTTAGGCTTATCTTCAAGCTTTTTATTCTTAAGATCCTCTTTAGGATTTTGTTTCATAGGGTTTTATTCAACCTTATGGTTCTTAGGTTTCTTCTTAGAATAAAAGGAAGAATATGTGTTATTAACATGGCTTCCTACTATGATACTATCGGTGAATCCTCATGTGCTCCATATTGTTTATGTAGAAAGTAAACACATTTAATCCTTAGGTATATTGGCAAGAGACAATGGAGGATGTGAATATGATTATCAATTTGGATGTGTTGAAAGATTATGTTGTGAATATCATCCCAACTATAAAACTCTTCCCATGTAATCCTAATAAATTAAGTTGGTAGACTTATTTTTAGCAATAAATCAACCTAGAATTATAGTCATTGAGATGACTATGTCAATTTTCTTGTGAATTCTAAAACCATCCTAATCCCTTATTGTTTGTGTAGAAAATAAACACATGTGATCCTTAGGTATATTGGCAATAGACAATGGAGGACGTGAATATCATTATCGGTTGGAATTTGATGAAAGGGTATGTTGTGAATACCATCTGAACTAAAAAAATCTCCCCATGTTATCTTAATAAATTAAGCTGATAGACTTATTTTTATCAACAAGTCAACCTATCATTGGTGTCATAAGGATGAATATGTCAATTTTTTTGTGAAGTCTACAACCATCCTTATCTCATATGATTTGTGTAGAAACTACACACATGTGATCCTTAGGTATATTGGAAAGAGACAATGGAGGATGTGAATATCATTATTAGTTGGAATCTGTTGAAAGAGTGTGTTATGAATATCATTCAAACTATAAAACTCTTCCCATTTAATCCTAATAAATTAAGCTGATAAACTTATTTTTATCAACAATTCAACCTAGCATTGGTGTCATAGAGATGGAAATGTTAATTTTCTTGTGAATTCTACAACCATCCTAATCTCATATTGTGTGTGTAGAAACTACACACATTTGATCCTTAGGTATATTGGAAATAGACAATGGAGGATGTGAATATCATTATTAGTTGGAATGTGTTGAAAGAGTATGTTGTGAATATCATCTGAATTATAAAACTCTTCCCTAATAAATTAAGTTGATGGACTTATTTTTATCAAAAACTCAACCTAGAATTGGTGTCATAAAGATGAATATGTCAATTTTCTTGTGAATTCTACAACCATCTTAGTAAGCATATAGTGCAAGTCATTTGGGGCATTCACCAATCTATTGTGTCATTGATGGATTAATAATTTAAAAATGAAATATATAAAGAAGAGACTTTTTTTCTATCAAAAGTGAATTAGATCACATGGATCTACTTCCCCCCACAATTATGGTAATGAGAGGAACTTAGTTTCTTGGAATGAAGAATCAAAGTTCTCCCTTAGTTTAGAATTTTTTCCCCTAGTTGATACTATGTCCAGAGATGTAAGATAATCTTCCCTTGTTAATTAAAGACAACACATGCTGAAACTATTTCTTCAAACATTTGCACTCTTAGTCCCTTAGTTATTATTCATTTTATTTGGAAATAGATTCAATTTTCTTTGTCATATTTTCATTTAATTTTGTCACCTTTAGGTGATATTGATCTAACAAGACCTCTTGAAGAATAGAAAATAATATGTGTACGTTAAAAATAGAGTGAGGTTCATTAGCTTTCTCCTAATAATGTTTCCACCCATCACTTAGGGTATTTTGAAAACTCTTTCCTAACAACTAGATTATCAATGATATTTTCTTTTTCCCTTCACTCATAATTTTTGCATTTCACAATTACACTCCAAATTTTGCACATCTAAAACTCTTTAAGACTTGTGTAAGGATTTGCCTAAGGAAAATGAATACAATGGCTAGAATCTAAAGAGAGAGCATGAATAAGGGAGATGCAAATAATCAAATGATAATCTCAATAATGATCAAATGATAATGGCATAGATGCACAAGAATATATTGGAAGTGCATGATAACTAGGAGTGATGATAGTGATAAGCTATCAACTATGTAAGGTGTAAGCACATGTCCACCAAAGGTGGATCATCCTCCATTAATCAATAAAGTATCAAAAATGGGAGGATGATAATATGATAAGAAAAAAAAGGTAGAGCTCACAAACAATAAGGTGTGAGACAATGACTATGTGCAAGTGATTTCTCTCACACAATGTGCTCAAATAGAATGAAATCCTAGGTGTCTCAATAACAACTAATATAAAAATACATTGTCCTAAGTAAACTTAAGTAAAGTGTAATTATTAGATACTTGATTACATCAACATTCCAACTTAAGTGCAACTTATGGGAATGCACTTATTCTTTTAAAAGTTAGATGAAAATATAAGATGGATCCTGAATACTAGACCATGTTAGGTACCCATGTACAAACTTCAAGTACAAAAGATATGCACTGTAAACTCTCATAATGAGGAGAAAAAGGAAAAAAATCGTTGGAAAACCCCCCACCAAAAAGAGAGATAAGTACACTAATAGAAATTATGAAATAAGAAGACCTTGTGTGAGTAAAATATCATCCCCATAAGAGAGAATATAGATTTCAAGTGACCCCCCTAGTGTAATATCATGCAACCCCAAGAGATATCACAAATAATGATAGTTGATCTTAGTAAAGGGTTTAATGAAGATGTCTACAACCTTATCTTCTATAGATAAATAAATAAACTCAATGACCTTCTCATGTATCCTCTCCGATGAAGTGCATATGAACCTTAGTGTGTTTTGTTTGTTGTTTTTGGATTGGATGCTTTGAAATATCAATAACACTCTAGTTTTCATAATGAATGAATGTAGTTTGTGGAATGGTGAGACCAAACTTCTTTAGGACATTATGTATCCAAATATCCTCTAAATGTATATATATATTAAAAACCCCTCAATACTCAGCCTTTTTTGAAGAAAGAGTGATAGAATTATTCTTCTTACTCTACCAAATTGAAACCAAGATGAAATATGTAGCCTCAAGTAGACTCGAGAAAATCAAGATTGCCTACATAATTTGAATCAGTATATCCAACCAAATCAATTCTATTACTTATTGCATAGTGTATCCCTTGTGTATGTGTACCCTATATTTAGTGCAATATGCATTTGACGACCTTCAAGTGAAGCTTATGTGGATTTTGCATGAAGTGACAAACCATGCCAAAAGTAAAATATATATCAAGGCATATATATGTCGATTAGATTAAACATCCACCAATTTTCTATACAATATAACATCTACAAGTGCTATGGTACACTTAGCCTCTAACTTAACCCCTTGAATGAGTGCAACCTTGCAATCACTAAAGAAAAATTGAGCAAGTAAATCAAGAGCATACTGGGCTAACAAAGTGTGATCCCTCATGAAGAGTATGTGATCTAAATACCAAGAAAATAGTGAAGTAAATCCAAGTCTGTCATAGAAAATATACCTTGCAAAGAAGTCTTGACACTATCAATGATGGATGGACTACTCCTTATAATAATCAAGTCATCAGCATAAAGCACAAGTATCAAGTATCAGTCATTCCACTAAAGAATATAGACATTCAAACCTAAATGACACTTGGTGAATCCTACTAAGAGAAGAAAGGAATCCATCTTGGAATAGCTAGCCCTTAGATCTCATTTGAATCCATAGATAGAATTCCTCAACCTATAAACTATAGAAGTATCCTATATGAATCCCTATGGTTGCTCCATATAAATCTCTTCAAGATGATCTATGTGTAGAAGCAATCTCTTTACATCTATATGATCTAGAACCCAAACATGAGCTAAAAAAATAGAAAGTGTTAAATGAATGGAGTTCATCTTAGAAAATAGTGCAAAATATCATTATAGTCAACACTAGGAACCTCTGAAAAACCTTTTGCAACAAATCTAACCTTATACTTATTGACACTTCCATCTACTATAAACTTCGTTCAATAGATCCACTTACAATGAAGCAACTTTGTTACCTTAGGAAGAGGAAATAAGTCCCAAGTATTATTCCAAATCAAATAGTTATACTTTAACTCCATAGATTTGTCCCACTCAAGATCTCCTAATGCTTCCTTAAATGTTTATAGATCTAAACCAGTTGCTAAATAAGCATGTGGAAACGATTTGTGTTGATCCCTTGTCCTCCTATTATTTGATTTTGTTTTATATGAATGAACTTGTTAAATCAAGTGTTTGTTATTCCCAATGAGGTCTAGTTAAAGAAGAAGATGAAGAAGGAATATCATCAACTATTTTTTGACCTGGCAAAGGTGGTGGTCTACAAGTCAGATGTAAAGGAATTTCATCTTTTGATTCCCTATCATCACTATCAATTTACATGAAGGAAGAAGAGGAGTCAAAGAATCCAAGCTATGACAATTTTCTTCATTGTGAACATTCCTCTCACAAATATCTCATGTATCTCTAGATCCATAGGTTTTTATGCCTTAAGAGACTCAGGATAACCAAAAAATATCCAAGGTTTACTTTATGGTTCCAATGTCTTGAATTTTTGTGGAAGTATTATTTCCCACACTAGACAACCAAAGACTCTAAAATATTTCACAACTAGTTATATTCCACAACAAGCCTCAAAAGGAGTGACTCCATCTAAGTCCTTATGAGGACTACTATTTTGGATTTAATTGGCACAACATATAGCTTCATCCTTAATATTTTGATGAAGAGACTTATGTTGTATCATACAAGTGGACATCTCCTTAAGGGTTCTATTCTTCCTCTTTGTAACACCATTTTTATATGGAGTGTATGTAATTAAATTTTTAAGATTATTGAGTTGTCATTTTGCACAATGCTTAACGGTAGGAATCCTTTTGAACTCCTCTCTTGAAAAGTTAATTTGGGATCAACTGCAAGGTTCTGAGAAATCTTCCAACCTACTAGAATCCGCTCAGTAGAAGATAAATGTGAGTGTTCATGAAGAGGCCTTTGCTGGTTCTAATCAATTTTGGATAAGATGTTGAATCTTCTTGTCATCTCAAAAAAAAAACCACACAAAAAGAAATGTATTTTTGTATTTTTCTGTTTATAATTACTATAATTTTAACTATGCAACTATATGAATTCCTAAATTAACCAAGTGTTTGTAAAAGAAAATAACAAAGATAAGGTAACAAGAAGTTTAAGAAAATGACTTGAAAATTAAATTCCTAATGGACATAAGCCACAAAAACAACATGTCTGCAAGTTAAGCCTTTGAAAAGGTCAGTAGGTAACCAATGAAAATAGGAGCAACGCTTCCTTAATTACACTAATGCAATCATCGATGGGAATTCAGTAACCATAAAATGTTTCACTTTCAATCAAATCAAAAGGCCATGAAAAGTGCACTCGTGCAAGATAAAAAGCTATGCAGAAACAATAGGGTGATCTCTTCTCCAACTAAGTACGTCAGTGGAATTTGTAAATACATGGCAAATGCCATAATTAAAAATTCAATCAATAAAAATAACACAAATAACTATTGCCTCCATTACACTCCATGAACATACATTCATAAAATATAACACACTCAGGAAAGAATAACTACACTCTAAATGAGAGCACCAATAGCATATATTATTGCATCAAAATAACGGCCTAGAATACATATTTAATTCCTCAATTTATAGGAAATCTTCTACTCAATTTTTGTTGAGAGTGAGGGATCTCTTTATGCAAATATATGCTTATAAACTAATTAAAAAAATCTAAATATATAAAAATTGACTCTCTAATTGGTGCTAAGTAGGACTCCACCCTTGTTTATATATCATTTAATGAGTGCATGATCCTTTACATGTCTTAAAAAAAGAAAGCATGAGAAAATAAGAAGAAGAAAGCCATTAAATGATGTAGGAGTCTTTGTAGATGCCAATAATAGAAGTTGAACCTTCTCTAGAAGTTTGTAGGAGTTAAACTATCGTTAGAATGCATTTTCGATGCATGGAAAGGTCTAAATTTAGAACTGGGAATTGACTGTCAGTGCACCTCTGAATTCTTCAAAAAAAATTGGCGCACCTTTGGAGAAGTGCACCTTGCATACCTTGCGCACGTTGGGAAAAGCACACCTTAGAAGACAGGGTTCAAAAAATGCAAAATTTTCCCCCAAGTGTTAAAATTGAAATTCTAGCTTTCAGGTTTTGTTCCCCTT
Organism: Cupressus sempervirens; assembly: GCA_028749045.1. Classification (NCBI taxonomy): domain Eukaryota; kingdom Viridiplantae; phylum Streptophyta; class Pinopsida; order Cupressales; family Cupressaceae; genus Cupressus; species Cupressus sempervirens. The sequence continues at coordinate 529,160,871 of CM053783.1, read as the reverse complement.
CATACTAGAGCTATGTATGGGTATCTACTCTTGAATGTCTCTATGATCTCCACCACTTGGGTTGCATCCAAAAAATCTAAAGCATCATATTTATCCTTTACTTTTTGTCAATTTTTGCCCACCTTTATGCGAGTCTCTACAAAATCTCCCAATTTCAGATCTAATTCTAGCAATGCCTCTTCGGTCTTAAATGCTTTTCTAATATCCTTATCAATAGAAGCTTCTTTAAAAGTGTTTCAAAAAATTTCAACAACTACTTGCATAGTCATGAGTCTATCCCTTGAATCATCTTCAAAAATGTCAAGGAAAGCATCATTGTAATGTCTCTCTGCTTCCAAAATCTGCTCTTGGGCTTGATCCTTGAGCTTATGAATATTTGCATGTAATATTTCCATTAATTTATTACCATCTACAATCTTCTTAATCCAATCATCTATCTTATCTAACACATCCGTTGTATATACATCCATCAACATCTGGTACCTCTGACCCTTTATTGATTGCAACATTTACGGGTCTTTACCCTAGGTATGTATCTCATCCATCAACCCAAAATCCTAGTTCAATATAGCAACCAGCTTGTCTACATTATTCTGCATGTGGTGTAGCAATTTAAGATTTCCTTGCATGATCTACACACCTTTTTCTTCAAAACTTTCCCACCATTGCTAACAAGCCTTCAAAAATGGATCTAATTGTACATTCTCCTTATCTCTCCTAGTGAGTGTCATACCTAAAGTCTCCTCAAAATTTTTAGGATCCAATGGACCAAATACTTCATGAAAATAACCACTTAGGAGTTCATTCTTCTTTTAGAGCTTTAACACTTCATGCTCATCTTGTTCTAAGTGCTTAAACACTTTTTTGATTCTCATAGTGACCATTAATTTGGTAGTATCCACAATGAGTTTTCCAAGAAAGACCTCTTTAATATGATAATATTTGGGGGTCAACTCCTCAATATCTACATGTGGAGGAGGGATAGAAACATGGGAAAATAAGTCTTGATTTTGGTTGCTCATAATGAAATCCAACGTTCATGCATCACCAGCAAGTGGCTCAAGTTTCTTGAGGGCTTCAATTAATTCTCTCATTCCCTCTTCCTCAATACAATACAGTTGCCTTTTATGCCTAATCATCACCTCTTTTCTCAATCATCTTGGAGTATCTTCCATTAGAGACTTATTCTTAGCTGAAGAGGGGGCTTGTACCACTAGCCCTTTCCCTTATTGCTTCTCTCTAAAGTCTTTTCCTTTTTTGAGAGATCTACATCAAGCATCTCTATATCTATTGAATCCATAGTCCTCACCTCCATATCTTGGGGAGTTTTTTGAGGTTCCTCATCTATTTTCCCCTCCTCTGATACTTCATTGGCAAGTCTTTTTTGTGGCTCTTCTTCCAGTTTATCTTTTACCTATTCTTCATTATCTAGAAGGAGAGGAGTAATTGAACCTTTATCCAAGCAAGATAAATCTTGACTTGGTGATGGTGGAGCAATTAAAGGTCCCTGTGGCTAAGGCAAAAATTGACTCCAATCCTCTTGTGGAGGTGGATTTTTTGGTGTATCCCTTATTTTATCACCTACCAATTTAGTGCCTACAAGAATGAAATAAAAATATGGCATCTTAAAGACATCAGCCCCTTGATCTTCTTTCTCATCAATCCATTATTGTAACTCATCCTCTGAAGTTGTAACTTGAATAGGTTGTATAGGAATGGATAGAAGCATTATAGTAGAGATCCTTCTCTGTTCTACATTAGTAGCCCTAGCAAGATGAGTCCTTTGACTCAAGGGAAGGTTATCCTCTTCTTCTTCATCATCCTATTCTTCTTCTTTTGGAATTATTTGAGACTAGGCTATGAATGTTGGCACTGTCACTTTTGCCCCTCTACCTTTCATTGGGTGGGTTATAGCTTGGAAAACTATTGTTTGTTGAAATCAGATCCATCTTGAATGGTCTCTTAACACATTCCTTGGTCAACTGGATGATATGCCTTGCCCTATGATTGATATATGCATTTTCATCTCTATTAATCTCTGCACTCATGATAGGTCGATCATATATCTTATCTCAGTTATATAAGGGATCTAAGACCTCTTCAATGTCTTGTTGCACACTCTTTAATGGGACCTTCATTTTCAAGGCACTGCCTACCAAATAAAGAGTCATCCTACAATAATCCCTTATTAAAATCTCATAATCATCTACTGCATTCATCCAATGATCCTCTATGGCATCTTTGTGTTTGAACTATTTTCCTGCCAAGTATTGAACTCTGCCAATGTTATCAAAAAATGGACAAGGGGAGTTATAATCCTCCAAGGGATACTGATCCCATTTTGACTAAAAAGTCACGATATCCTAATTCTACTTGACACCAAATGGACCTATAGTGGTGGTCCATGCCCAGGTCTTCTTATGTGTCTTCCTTACTCTATCATATGTGGACAAGAGTTGTCTTGCAATCTCTAGCAAATGAGCCTATCACATGGATACCTTGGGAGCTTCTTAAGATTTACTGTTGTGCCCTCTACCCTTAGGTAGGTGAATGTCTTCAATTGGATGTACGCTGTCAATTTCTATAATCTTTGTTGTTGCCTCTTCTAGCATCCTTTTTGCAAAGTCTCCCTTAATGAACTAGATGATTACAAAAATAAAGGCATCATTCACTATTTTGTATTCTTTATTGTGATCCAAGATCTTTTTCTTCACTAGCTAGGGGTATAACACATAAGCCCATGCCTCAATATCTTGCAAGTTGCCCCTTTTAAACAATCCTAGGTAATATGTAGTTCTTGATGCTAACAGATACACCAAATAAGATGGCATATAGAACCTCAAGTCATTTTTGACTACTACCAATTGTTCGTCCAAATTCTCACTAAGAATTGTGGCCTAGTCAATTGGCATCTCTCTCATTTTGATGGTTTCAATGAAGTGTACCATCCATATGTTTAACTGTCCCACTGCTGGTATTCTTATGATTCTACTTAGGAGCACTATAGAATGTCTAATATCATCCTTCATATAACCTCTTTTCATATCTACTTTCCCATCTTTTCTTCCCAAAGGTGTTCTATCAATGAGATATGAAGATTGAATAATTTATGTGGCTTCATGTTCATGCTCCCTATACCACCTTTCTACTTGATGATATGTCAACCTAATGTACTAATCTACCCTTGGAAGATGGAAAACCTTCTTGATGTTCTTAGGCCTCAGATCTAGGAAAATCTCTCCAGTTATGCTTTTCATTACTCTTTCTTCTAAAACATAATTCTCTGCTAATGCCATAACCAGCTGTAAAGATTGTACTGAAACCAGGTGTGAAGCAGTATTTACTAAGCCTGATCTGATGAATACAAACACTATTGGGGGCCTCTCATTTGGTTTTTTGCATAGAACCAAGAATGCATTCCAGTCAATATGGCCCAACTCGGTGTCTCAAATCTCTAAATGGGCATCTTGGAAGCATGATTTTAATGGAACACCTTAAAATTTAAAGACCACTAGTTTTGGAGTCATCTTTGTAGCGAGGGAGGATGAGGAGGAATTCATTTTATCTACCCAAAATAGGAATCCATTAGTCTAGAAGGTTGAAAAAAAAACCCTAAACAAATCCTAGTTACAATAAAAACAAACCCAGAATGTAAAACAATGACAAAACTAGCAAAAAACCTTATTTTTCTCTGTAAGATAAGAACTCTGGCACACCTTTTTCACCTTGAGGGTGTGTTAGGTGCACCTTAACTCCTAATAAAACATTTAAAGCTTAAGGGTGCACACATAGTCCACCTTGATGGGTGCACTAGGTGTGCACCTGTGCAATGCAAAACATAGTTTTTGTTAAAAAGGATTTGCACATAACGTACCTTGTGGGTTACACTATGTGTGCACCCTTATAATACTTAGGAGAATTTTTTCCTTTTGAAAGGTGTGTGTGTGTGCACCTTGGATAGGTGGGTACATGCGCACCTCTCACCTAGGTGAAGTTTGCTAAGGTTGTTTAAAGTTTTGTTAAGCTTTGTTTATTTTTTGTTAAAAAGGTGCACACCTTGGATAGGTGCACAAGGTGTGCACCTTCTAACTTAGTGTTTTATGTGTTGTGTGTGTAGGTTCTTTGAAGATTGGTGCACCTCACAAAGTGCAAAGGTGTTCTTGTCAAAGTGTAGGAGAAGAAAATGAAGTGAGGAAGGGAGTGGGATCCCGAGCCTTATAGGCCTAGGATGGAGCACACCTTTGGAGGTGTGCACCTACGCATGTACGCACTTCCAAAGGAAAGTGTTCCCACACTAGTGAACTTAGTGCACTATCTCACCTTGAGGGGTGTGCTAGGTGTGCTACTGTGCCCTTTCACTTATAGAACTCATTTTTTTACCTTAAACTCTAATTCTCGAAAAAATGAGTTTTAAGGCAAAGGGCCAGACTAGGCATAGATACCAGGTAGAACCCTTAAAAAGACTTAGACCCTAGACTAGGGATTTGGAGAGCTAAAAATATACTAGAGGGTTCCCATTTCTAGTAGAAATGGGGCATGCATTGTGAAACCACAATAAAGATAAATACTATCATGTGTACAAAAGTCTATAAGCCTTCAGCTGACATACTCCCTTCCATTGTCTATAAGAAGAATATTGATGGCTTTCCTTTATTTCTTCTCAATTTGAGCCTTAACATTGAGAAACTTATCAAATACTTCACTCTTATCAGTAAGAAATAAGATCCAAGTGTAGTGTAAAAAGTCATCAATGAAGGCAAGAACATAACAAGACTTTCTAAATGATGGTACTAAAAATGGGCCAACTACATCACTATGAACCAATTCAAAAAATGAATGTTATCTCTAATACTTTCCTTGTCAAAAATTTCTTCTAGATACTTTCCCACTTCACAACTAGAGCATATACCCTTTGAATACTTGAAATGAGGTAGACCCATGATCATATCCTTTCTCCTAAGTTTTTGAATATAGTAGTAGTTGAGATGTCCAAATCTTTAATGCCAAAGTCTACTTTATAAATTTGAGTGTGTCAAAAAGGAAAGCTAACTATACTTAGGAACAAAGTGGAAAAATAATAAAGCCTTGTGCCATGATTATTATTTCCAATTAGCACCATGGAATCATCCTTAATATTTTTTACCACAACTAAATTACAAAGGAACTCTACTTGGTTTCCACATCCATAGTAAGTGATTTGGTAGATTGAAAAGAAGTTGGTGCTAAGGTTGGAAACATGAGGAACATATTTGAAACCTCTATTGTCCATCTCAAAATCCTTGTTTCCTTAAAATTCCACTTTTGTATCATCTCCAACATAGATGTGAGTTGCCTTGGATGGCTTCAAAGAAGGAAATTTATCCTTTGAAGCAACCATATGTTGTATAGCACCTAAGTCAACAATCCATTTCTACAAATTATGTATACTTGACAACAAAAAATTCCCTTTACCTTTTGAAGGCTTAGTGAAGGCATCTCCCATTGTCAAGATGAGTATGGTAACTTGAAACAAATTTTTCATATTCAAGAAGATGATGTTTCAACAAATGATTAACCGACTTCATATCCTTAATGATTTCACTATAATCTGTAAGTTGCTCACTATATGTATTAACTTTTTTGAGATAATCTTGTATGGTGTAACAGTTTATAGGATCTAATTGGATAATATTCTCTTCAATTGTGTCTATCACATCCTCATCTCATTTTCCATACATGTCTAAAAGTTTATCAAAAGCTTCTTTATCATTGTTAATGTTTTTGATGTGATACTTGAATGCAAATAATGTATGTTTTAGAAAGGTTTCTAAAGCTTGAGATAATTCATTTTTTCCAAGTAATTATTGTATCCTTATTAACATCATCGGCAAGCTTTTAAAATAAACCATCCACATAATAATTATACCCTTTTATCAATAAATCTGCCCATATCTTATCTTTCCATGTAACATAGTTATGTGGAGTTAATTTTGCAATATGGCATATGATAAAGTATTGAAAGACCACAAATAATGATGATTTTGGCACTTTATATATAGTGCATATACAATTTCCGCTTGCTAATTTTGGCCAAAGTGGACTTATGATTTTATTGTCTATAACTAACTTTTTTGAGGTAAAATCAGACATTGATTGGCATAGCTCAAAATCAAATCAAATTGGAAGCTTTATAATGATCATACAAGACCAAAAATGACCAATTTCTAAAAATGATATTTTTGCCCAAACAAAGCTACAATATTATTGCACATCTAGAAAGTACACAAAAAATCATGAAGTTTTAAAAAATGTGCCTAAAAATGTGTCTATATGAGACTAAATGAAGCCTTTGAACTTGTAAAATGCAGGATTAGATAGGTACGATTACCAAAATAATACAATTTCTACAAACTTTATGCACCAAAACTAGAAACTAACATCACTAGTGAAAAATATAGAAATTTTAGATCAAAATAAAAAGAAAATTGCTTGTAATTTGGAGCTTGGATGACCAAGTTATGGCCTCTTCAAGTTGGACTATAAATGGTGAGGAATTTGATTTTTTAAGCACTAATGATGTCATAGAAACTACAAGCTTATGTTGACCTCCAAATTACAAGAGATATTTGATGTATGCCTAGTTTTGATGTTTAAAAGGTCATCACATTTTATTTCCCAAAAGGATGACAATAATGTTGAGAATGGATTGAAGAAGCTAACCAAAGAGGGAGATTGTTGAGAACATACAAGTATGACCAATATGCTTCAATCATTGTTTTGTCACTGATGTCAAACCTGCTATTTTCTAGTAAGACAACTACTTATAATATTTAAGTACTATCACTTAGATGATTGATGAAGATGATTTGATCAAAAGATGTAATAATAGCACCTAGAGGAAAGGTTGAGTTATGATTATGTAAAGAAGTACAAGAATCAGTTAAGATAATGATGACATGATGTATTGATAATCTACTTAAGGTTACAAAGATTGGTTACACTAAGAAAAGTTTAGAAGAACAAGTTACACAAAGGTTTCCTACCAAGCTTGACTGAGTGGATAGCAGGTGTCGAGCAAAGTCAGTGCAAGCCGAGCAAAAAATTAGTTGAAACTGAGTAAAAGTTCATTTAGTGTATGTCGAGTAGAATAGTGGATGTTGAGTAAAGTTGAGTTGACGTCGAGCACCAGTAAGCATTAGTTTGTGCTAAATAATTTCACAATGGATGTCGAGAAACGCAGTATGTGTTGAGCATCAGAAGCTAGATAACGTTGAGTTGCTGCATTATTTAAAAGATCGTGAATTTGATGAATTTGGGCTGACAAGTCTATTTTCTTGGATTATGTGAACTAGGTCAAAGATAAGGATGATGAGCTAGTGGCATAGAGTTCAAGGTAAACCATTTTTAGGCCAATTCAAAGAGGATTTAAATAGAAGTTTCTAGAAGAGAGATGGAATGTGGGATAGGTTCATTGTATCCTACCTAATCTATCCTAACCCTAAACTGGAAATGGAGAATAAGTGACAAAATATCTTAATTTCCTATTTATAGGAATGGCTAGTCATGAAAAAAAGTAGTCATGTGTGAGAACCTAAGGAAGATAAGGAGTCAATGGTTCTGCTTCATCAAGTGACCCAAGAGAAGAGTCTATATTAGCATGTTAAGCGAGAAAGGCTTACAAAGTATGAAGGCCAAGCAGAATTGAGGACTAAATAGTGATCTATAATCTACAAATGAAATTGTAAGTTGTATCAGATCAAGCCTTACTATTACTCTCTAACAATTGTATCAATCTAAGGTAGATCCTTTGGATTAAGGTTAACCTAACAGTCATTTATAAATCCTTTAACTACGTGACATTCCAAGAGAATGGTCTAAAGTCCTCTAAAAAGGCTCACTCCTAATAGGGTGATTGAAATCCTTTAATAGGGTCATGTTTAATAGTGTGCATTGTAACTTTTAATGGGGTTGGCCTTTCACAGGGCATCACTTCAGAAGAGTGAAAAGAGTAGCATGTTACTTGTGGTTTTTCTCAAATTGGGTTTCCACATAAATCATTGTGTCAAGTGTGTTGATGAATCTGTTATGTTTCATGTTTACATTTTTGCAAGTTGATTTGATAGTAATCGACAAGTTTTAAGTGATTGCATAATCTTATAGATGCATGCATGATGAATAATGTTTTGTGGGTTCACTAAGCTGTGAAAAGTTTTAGTTATCTATCTGGACCTTGGATAATTGATTTACCACCCCCCCTAGTTATTCTTAAGTATTCCAAAAAATAGTATGATGCTAAATATGATGTTTTGTTAGTCATCAAAGGAAAACAAAAAAGGTCATATCTGGCATCAGGACAACTGTAAAGGATTTGTAGAATGAGATCCAACTTGTGGAACAAAGAGAGGAACCAAGATCTAAACCTAGAGCATAAGCAAGAGTTGAAATAGTAACATCAAATAAGAATTCGACAAAGAGTCACCCTATTGAACAAATTATTAGAAGCAAGGATAGATGAGTTATGACAAGAAATAGGGTACATGAAGAGTTGTGTTTGATTTCCCAAGTGGAGCCTAAAAGTATAGATAAGTCTAGCAAAGATGACTTTTGGATTCAAGCTATGAAAGAGGAGTTAGATCATATTGAGAAGAATGATACATGCAAATTAGTTCCTATACCTAAGGACAAGAAAAATATAAGAACTAAATGTGATTTTAGAAATAAAATGAATGAACAAGGTGAGGTTGTGAGAAAAAAAGAAAGGCCAGTATGCAAAGGATATTCACAACAAGAAGGTATAGATTATGAGGAGACATTTGCACCTATTTCTTGAATTGAAAAGAATTTTTTTGGCTTATATGGCTAACAAGAAATTTAAAGTGTATAAAATGAGTGTGAAGTTAGCATTTTTAAATGGAGAACTTGAAGAAGAAGTTTATATTGAGCATCCTGAAAGATTTCCTTTATTAAAAAAAAGGAGATACGGTCTGCAAGTTGAAGAAAGAAATGTATGGTTTGAAGAAAGCACCTAGAGTTTGGTATGTAGGGTTGGACAAATATTTGGAAAAAATGGGATTTTCTAAAAGGTACTGTAGATAGTAACTTGTATTTGAAAGAAATTAAGAATAATTTTCTAATTATTAAAGTATTTTTGGATGATATAATCTTTCGAGGAAATGATGAGGCAAGTAAATCATTTGCTAATGAAATGAAGAAGGAATTTGAGATGAGCATGATTAGTGAGATGAAATATTTCTTGGGTTTGTAGATTGTGTAGAATAGTGAAGGTATTTTCATTTCTCAAACAAATTATTTGAAAGACTTAATGAAGATATTTGGTTTAGAGAGTTGTAAGAATGTTGGTACACCTATGGTAACTAGTAAGCTATCTAGCAAAGATGAGACACCTATCATTGAGTAGAAGAAGTTCAGATCCATGATCAGAGGTTTTCCATATTTGAATCATACAAGACCATGCATAGCTAATGTGGTTGGCATTGTTGAAAGATTTAAAGTTGATCCTAAGGAAGCACATTATGCAGCAATAAAGAGGATTTTCAGATATTTGAAGGGTATACATGATTTTGGATTGTGGTATGATAGATCAAATGACTTTACTCTATGTGCATATACTGATGTGGATTGGGTAGGTGGTATGGATGAAAGAAAGAGTACAAGTGGTGGATAATTTTTATTAGGAAGAATCTATTGGTTTCTTGGCTAAGCAAGAAACAAGATTGTATCTCATAGAGTACATTAGAAGCAGGATATGTTGCAGCAACAAAAAATTATAATTAAATCATGTGGATGAAATAGATGTTGAAGGATATTGGAGTTGAGTTTACTAAACATGTTGTCATACATTGTCATAACAGAAGTTTAGTAAGTATGTCTAAGAATATTGTATTACATTCTATGATGTAGCACATATATTATATTTTGAGAGACAAAAGGTAGCAAAGAAAGAGATTAGACTGGAATATATTAGTACAAAAGAGAAGATTGCAAATAAATTTACAAAGAATTTACCTAAGCACACATTTGAGTATTTGTGAGGTATTGTTGGGGTTATACCCCTACCTACTTTAAAAGAGATGATGCAGAGATTGCATCAGTCTAGTGGTACAAAGCACTATTGTTTATCTGGACTGAATGTTGATGCTTCCTCTATGGGGGAGCATCTACGATTGAGTTGAGTCATGAAGGACTCTTGGTAATTGATATTTCAACAGTGTCTTTGAACACTTGATCTAATTGAAAATATTAAGTAGTAAATTAACATAATGATTCCTTTTTAATTGATGTCAATGGGGGAGAGAATACATGAAAAAAAATTCGTGAGAATGGGGGAGAGTTGTTCATGAGATAAAAATATTGATGTCAATGAGGTGAAGGATATCAATGGGGGAAAAGTATCACTAATGAAGAATTGTTCCTGATGCATTCAAATTTGATTGATGAAGAGGATTTGAAAAGATAAGACCAGCAACAGTAGCAAAGTTATATTTGGTATTAATGGGACTTGGATGTTTTTCATCTATGTTGCCATCAATGCCAAAGGGGGAGATTGTTAGCATGAATTCTAATGATATTCCTATGGGAAGTATCCTAGCTTTTTTGGAGCACTTGAGAGATTGTTATAGTGGGTAGATGTTGCATTCATGACTTTCTTTGTCATTGATGTCAACATATTGATTACTCTGTGAAGACTGACAAAGTAATAGACAGAGATAGAGACAGTACAATTCAAGGATTGAAGATGAGATCAAGAGAAGTTGAGGAAATATTCTTCAGATTTTCCTAATGATGTGGCTAAGGGTGCATGCAAAAAGTCAGAGACTAGTAACTATTATTCAAGATTTACAAAAGATAGTTTACAAACAAAGTTCATGAGAAGTAGTTTATAGTAATCAGGTTATATCTCCTAATAGGGATAGAATCTATCTCCTAACAGGGATTGAATCTAGTTATGTGAAGTCAAATAGAGGTAGAAGACATCTTGATGATGATGACATTAAGTGTGTGAAGTATGAGGTTATACATGTAAAATATTTGTAAAGATTGTGAGCTGACAACATTATATAATTATGAAAATATGTAATGTAGCGTGTATTTTTTTATCTTAATAAGGTCTTACTGTGATTAATATTGGGAAATCCTCACGGATAATGCAATGAATTGTTTTGAGGGCATGGTATACAGGAAAATTATTTTCCTTTTGATGATGTTTGTAATTGAAGTATAAGATGATTTTGAAATAGAAGGAAAATTGAAAGTGTGAGTTACATGTGAGTAAGAGATCTAAGGGATTATTTTGATGTGAGATTAAAAATCTACTATAGAGATATGAGAAGTATTTGGTGCAGAAGAGGTATAGTGCATGAGCACAGTTATTATATTTGGAAGAGAGATCTAGTGGACAAGTGATCAATTATTATTGTTTTGAAATGAATAATACAAAGGCCAATTGGATAGTAAGTTTTGTGATCTTTCCCCTTAATCTATTTGGATAGTGGGTCCTTCTACCTTCTACAACTCCTAACAAGGTTGAAATTTCCTCATAGGGATTCAAAGTAGCCTAACAAGGATTGGTATGTACTAAATTCATTTCATTAGCTCCTAATAGAGTCCATCCTCTTACAAAGGACTTATATATTAGTACCTTATTTTTTGAGTACCATCCCCATTGGGGTTTTCCCTCTTATCAAAGATTTCCCTAGTTAACATATTTGGTGTTATTGTGTATTTTTATCTTCTTATGGTTGTTTTTTATAGTGATCACATGTTTGAGAATTAATAAGGTTAATAAAAGTTGTATTGATCAAATAACTTATTCAACCTCCCACCCCCCCGAGTTATCTTGGTAGACTTTACTTTCTAACACTAATGCATATGTAGGTGGAAGTGAGGAGAAAAAAAATGAGGGAGGTTAACATTCACATTTCATTATTAAGAAGGTGACAAGTAGAGCTCTGGATGAGCTTGGTCTTGATGTCAACAAATTTTCTATAAGCTTCTTAAATGGCTTCAAAATTGATTGCTTTCAAGTAGAGGTACTTTAATAATTATATTGAGTTTATTCTTCTATCATATGATTAAAGCCCTTACAAATATCAAATAACCAACATTCTTCTTTGTACATTGTATTTTGTTGCAATAAACTATAGGCCAATACATTGTCCCTGAGGACATCAAAGAACTTCTACAACATGTTTCAAGCTATGAAACAACATTATGAAAAAACCCATCATACTATAGGGTAAATTTGTTAGTTTCCATTTTGCAAGATTTTTCCATCTTCCCTACTCTTTCAAACCAAACCCATTCGATATATTTTAATGATAGAACAATTTCTTAGAATAGGGAGTTGAGATATATAGTGATTAATTCTTCCAATAAATGCTAGAGATGTTATTGGTCTATGGAGTAGTGTTAAAATGGATAGGATACAAAGTTCTTACAGTAGAGATTTGTGTTCAATTCTTCAATGTAACATTTTTGTGTCTTTCATATTATCCATATGCTAGTACTTGTTCAGTAAGAGAAGGGAGGTTGTTAGCCACATTCTAGCTATTATCTTGTGGTTTTTTCCTTGAAGCAACCATTTTGAATCATATTTAAGAAAATCATAGAATTATTTGTGGCTCAAGTAATATGGCATGGCTATTTTTATACAAGCTTGGATTCTAAGGGGGCGCAAAACCCTATATCTATTTTATTGAACAACCAATTCTGTTATTGTTATACAAGCTACACCGAGTAACAAGGTTAATGAGGGAAGACAGTGTATACCAAATGACTTTAGTGTTTGGAAAAGCAAGTGAAAGTTTAGTGTTACTCGAGAAAGTTCATTATAGACTAAGAGATATATTACCTAAGTGAAATGTTATGTTCACTGAGTAAAAAAAAGATGTTTGTAAAAATAGAATTTAAAGTCAACTTTTGGTGAAAATAAAGAATGTATGAGATGTTCAAAGGTGTGAGTCTACGACTGGAAAAGTACAATCAAGATCTAATGATGGAGATTGAAGAAGGATAAGGATGAGCAAAATTTTTTGTGAAATTTTTATTTTATAAGTGGTTACATGCAATGAACCTGAGATCGATAGTTGTGATCAAGCAGAACCAATTAAAAGGATCTAGAAGCATAGGGACTACTATTTAAGGAGTAGTTGAACAAGTTTTTTGGTTGTTGATAATGTTGTTGGTTGGTAGTTGATTGTTGATGAAATTTTTTGAGGAAGAATATCAAAGTGTGAAGTTGTTGAAGGAAAGAAGAGTCAGGTTAACCAAGTAGAGAAGGAGAAGGTCAAAGAAGTGTTAAGTGAAAGAGTGAAAGAGTGAAAGTGTGAATCAACCAGTAAGAGATTAGAGGATAGAGATTAGAAATAGAGAGAGTACAAAGGAGATTTGATTAAGCAAGGTAGTGCTAAGCCTAATAGATCAATTTATATAGTTACTTTCTAATCATTATAGTAGAGAAATCTCATTAATCGAGTGCACCTAACAAGTCTATGAAATCCTATATGGTAACTTCTATTAGTGGCTTTTGTAAGTCCTTTAAAGTAGGCCACTCTTTAGACAAGATCAAGAAGTGATAAGATCTAGATGATCTTTTGGTGTAAGTCTCTAACCAGGTCACATTAATTATGTGTATGTAAACCTTTAACAATGTTGACTCCTAGCAGAGCTCACTTTAGAAGAGTAAAAATTTTGGGGTTTTGATCACAGGTAATTTTTCCCTTTACAGGGTTTCCACATTAAAAATCTTGGTGTCAAATGTGTGAATTTTTTTATGTTGCAAGTTGATTTTCATCTTATTTAATTTTTTCTTTAACTTGGTAATAACTAAGTTTTATTTCTGACATTTGGTTATGACAAAAATATTAAATGAATAGTTTGGAGTAATTTGATTATAAACGTTAATTGTGAAGTTGAATGAGATCACTGAGTGTTTACTTATGATGTTTATGAAGTTTTTTTAGTACTGAAATGTTTGAAGGAACTCTAGGAAACATAAATAATTTACCCCCACCCCCCCAGTTATCTAACAATTTGTCAGTTAGATTATCAACTAGGTGAAAAAAAAATTTGGCAGTTGGACTTCATCCTTACATTAGAAGATAGGCTCTTCTAGCTTCTTAGTAGATTCAGATGTTGTAGGTTAAAATTATTCAGTTTAGTATAATGAGGATAACTTTAAATGATTTTGGTTCATTTTCTTACATTGTCCAAGTAAAATCTCTAGTTTATTAAGTTTTTAAAGTTTTAGTTTCTTGATAATTATATGGGGCTAGAGGGTGCCTTTTTTCATTTACATAATAGAAAAAATAATCAATCAGTTCTTGGCAATATTTTAAAAAATCTCCCTTTATTTTATTTTCCAGATTTACTTTTAAGAATATTTAGATGTTTATGTTGTGGACATTCATGCATTTATTTTTTATTTTATAACTAAAAGATAATTTTTTCACTAAATGAGTCAAGGTCAGGATTTATACTTGTAAAATTATCTTAGTGAATGTTTATTTATTTGTTGCTACAATATAATGGAATTTTATTTTGAAATCCCAAACCTTGGAGATCTATTAGCATCGGCTAACTAAGTTTGTTTTGTCAATATATTATAAATCAATTTTTTGTGTTTCTTTTGTTAATTTAAAATTCTAAAAGTTGAACATGAGTACTAAATAAAAGAGATCGTCTTTTATTGAAATAAAATCAAATATTAGGATAAAATTGAGTTTGTTGTAACCAAAATAAAAATCACATGATAAAAGAATTAGGCCACTCAAAATACATTTTTTTAAGCTTCATCATTCATTTACCTTTACACCCAAAGAGAAGTTTGTAATATTTCTCTTTAACCTACCTCTTGAAGATGGAAATTCATCCACTTTAGGAAAACATTATTAGGTAGTATCTATTCATAAGCTCCTCCACATCCTATAAATTGGATTTAGATAAACATGTTATAAGCATCCAACTGGCATTAAAATTCAAAAAGACTGATAAAATTGCAAAGGAAATTTTTTTTTTTCTACATCTTATCATCATCAACCAACTCAACAAGTTTGGGTGTTCTTTTCAAATTTACATTTTCTAGAAATTGAATCTGAATTAGTATAATTGACAACAATTAGAAGATTGTCATAATATAATATTTTAGATAGGTGAAAAGTTAAAATGGCATCCTCCTTACATTAAGACTAAAAATGTAAGACCCCACATAATCAAGTACTTGTGCAAGCCTAATTGTTGAATATGAGTTATAGTAATTAAATTTAAATGGTTATATGCTAGTGGTGAGAATATTTCCTTAGATGAGTTCTTACATTTTCATGTATGCATCTTATATAATTATGATAGATGGAATGTCTAGATTTTTCATATTCTTTTTACATTGACAAATATAAACCAATGATCATGTAAGCATATATGAAATGTTGATATGATTTATATCTAAAATTGTGTAAATTGATAAATAAATAACTCACAACTGTGTTTATTAAAAATTGGATAAACAACTAATATGGCCAATATTATGATAATCTAATTATTCTTTTGGTTTTACAATGCAAGTAAGATGTTGTATAGATGAGGTCAGGAAATACAACAATACCCAATTAGATATTTTGTGAAGAAGTTAAAAGAGTAGTTCAATTGCTATAGTTGGGAATGAAGAAATATATTATCCATGCTCGAGGGGTTATTACCTAATACCAAGGGTCAAATTTATTTGTATTAAGGATCCTAGTAAGAGAGGTTAGGGTTTTGAAATTCTTGTGTTAGGTTAAAACTCATATGAGCCATTATATGGGTCATTAAATGGTGTTATTTGGTCAATTTTATTAGTCCTTGTGCAAAATAGGTCCCTAAGGTCAATACCTGGGGACCTTTTCCACATGTAATATTGATCTTAGGATCTGATATGACCCCTCAAATGTTTACTTTCTTGAAGGTTACGAGATGGGACCTTGTGGGAAGTTTATTAGGGTGGAGATTCCTATACATCTTGGGAAGATTAAAGATAAGGCCATTGTCCACTTTTCCTAGTGTGGAAGAAAATGAGATAGTTAGAGGAGAAGAAAGCAGGATCTTGCATATGGATGTGCAGGTCATCATAATGCTCATTGGAAGATAAGTCATTCCTCTCTTTATAGGCTTGGTTTTTCCACAGTTCTTTATAGGCTTGGTTTTTCCATAGTTTTTTTGTTATGAATGGTTCCTCGAGGTTTTTTTTTAGAGATAATGCTTGAAATATTTCTTTGATATGGGTAAATATAATATTGAAAAATACATTCTCGCCACTAACCATAATGGTGCACCATATCTTTACTTTCTTGTGGGTTAGATAGGACCCTTGAGGTCTCATGATGTCATTTGGATGGGAGGAGAGCAAGCTTATTTTTCATGTTTTCTTCCACAAGATTGTATAATTATTTTAAATGGTACATTAAGAAACTCTTGTATGCATTATTGTATAAGATATTATAGTGTGACAAAGGAAAAAGCCTTTTTTTTCGCACTTGACATTCTTTTACTATGTGTATATGGATATTTAAAATAAAGAAGCTCAATATTTCATAATTTTATATAGGAACATGTTGAGTAAGGATCTATAGTAGGATAATGAGGAAGCCCTTGTAAGATGTAATTCTTATTTAATAAGAGTCGATATAAGAGAAATTTGTTTATGTTTGAGTTGTGACTTCTATTGTGAAAGAGATAAAGTTAACCAACCTATAGTTTTGTTTTGTTGTCATATTATACAAAGTAATCACATGGATAATTTAATAAGGTGGCTTATTGTGTGGCTACTATTGTTGAATATTAGGAAGGAAAGTGAAAATATGACTTTCTTATGTTGATAATTCTATTATTAGGGACCTGAGAAGTGTGGGATAGGTTTTGTGGTCCAATAGGATAGTTAATAGAAAAGATATCATTAATATTATTTGAATAAAAATAAAAATAACTAAAATAAAATCATAATAAAATTACATTGGATTGTAATAGAAGCTTAAACTTATTAGAGATAACTTATTTTATACAGTAAAGTTCTCACGTGTTAATTTACTACAATGTGTCTTAAAAAAGAAGAATGTAATTCTTCATAAAATATATATAATATATATGGATAACAAGGAAGTAAAAATAAAATAAGCATAAAAATAGACAGCTTAAATAAGAATCTAAGTAAAAGGGAACAAGTTATCTTCTCCGCATAAAAACCCTTTTGTTAAATGATTGCATGCACCTCAAGCCTCCCTGTGAAAGTGGATCTATAAACATGACTAGACTCTTATATTAGTTCATAATATTTTTAATATATTCTCCACCTTATGGAGCCATCTACTTTTAAACAGGACTCATTCTCCATGCCTTATGAATTTTATCTAAATGATTTCACATTAAAATGAATTTGTACCCACTACCAATACATGAGTGGGAGAAAAGATAAAAATACTTTTGTTTAGCTATTAAAAAATAACATGGTACATAGAACACATTTGATGAAAAGGAAAGCTAATATGTATAACCTAATGTAATGGTATAGTTGAGATAAAAAAAATTTGGATAAAGGCCATCGTAAGTAAATAATAGGGATGTGCTTCTACATTCTAACCAAATATATATATATATATACATATATATATATATATATATATATACATATATATATATATATATACATATACATATATATATATATGTATATATATATATATATGTATATATATATATATATGTATATATATATATATATATGTATATATATATATATATATGTATATATATATATATATATGTATATGTATATATATATATATATATATATATATATATATATATGTATATATATATATATATATATATATGTATATATATATATATATATATATATGTATATATATATATATATATATATATATATATATATATATATATTGTGATATATTTAACTAATGCATAATGTGCATGAATGGAAAAATATGTAGAATGGAAGTAATGACCCGTTTGTTTCGCAAAATTAGCAAAACTTGGTTTTGATTCATATCTTGAATTCGTCAAAATCAGGTTTTGGGAAACTAGTTAGTCCCATTTGTTTCACCTGGAAGATGAGTGGGAAGATACATCTATTGCATTTGGTTCATGAAATTGGAATTGGATTTAGACATTTTATATATATCTAATTTGATAATGAATTGAATGTATTTCATTTCATCAATAATTTGACAATGAGTTGGTTGTGTTTCTATTTTCTTAATTACTTACCAACCTTAATAATAGAAAATAAAAGAATAGCTATGGAATTATACGAGCTTCCTTAGCTCGATGAAGGACATCCTCCAAGCTTACATCAAAATCACCCTTCACAAAACCATGAGAATTTGCATTGTCCATGTAAACCAAAAACAGAACAATCTCAATAATTTTCTCCCTCATTCTCCTCTTCCTCTCCGTAGAGTATGTTTCTAGAACATCCTCAATTCCCATATCGCTATTAACGACCTCTTCTTTAGGTATAAACATAGAATACAAATCTGAAACCCTATGAAGATGCCAAGTATAGTGGTAATCAGCTGATTCATTCTTGAAAAATATAAAAATTCAACCAGCGATCAAGTCATCAATTATAGACGTTTGGGTAGATGACTCGTCGAGAGGGTGGAAACAAAATTTTATCATTAACAATTTCTCAAGAGATGAACACATAGGAGCAAAATGGTAAAAGATCAAATGGATTAATGGTATAATAAATTAGGTTAAAAATTATTGGACTTCAAAAATTAATAAATTTTAATTTCTTTCCAATCTTCAAAAAGTAAAACCTAGAAATCAATTCCCAATTCCATCTATCTAGATGGAAGACTAGTAACCTCATTTTGGGGAAAATTTGGATTCCAAAATTATAATTCCACTTTATGATTTTGGACACAAACGGTGAATTGGACAAAATTAGATTGCCACCATCCCAATTCCAATCTAATTCCACGAAACAAATGAACCCTAAACTAACACAAAAATTGGAGTCACAGATGAATATGCACATGGCTATTACTCCAATAAAGTACAGGAGATTTATTACTATTAAAATATTCTTGATATGCATCTCTCCAAATAATTCTTGATGTGGTAACTGAAAAGAAACAAGCGAAAAGAAGCCAACAATAAGCATCCATTGAATTTTATTATATATATTATATATAAACAATAGTTTTTATAATTATTTTCACCGTTGTTTGTCATTTTGTCTACTAGAAGATTTTCTTTTTATTGTTGGAACTTTTGTGATTCTTTGAGCAAAATTTGTGAAATTATACGTAGAATTGTATTATTAGGCTATTGATTTTAAACATTTTAGGTAGTTAAAATATTTGTAGTTAGCAAGAAATGAACATTAGAAATAAAGACGGGGATTTTAAAAATAAAGATCACGGTTAGTAACCAATTGAATCCATAACAGACATAGAAAAGAAACGCAGAGAATTCAATAAGGACAAAACAATGATACCAACTAAAAGATCAAAAGATTGAGGTTGCAAAGCCACCAACAGAAATACACAAAATTTTACGCAGCAATGAGTGTTGTTTGTATGTATATTGAGAGATAAGGGTAACTGAATCATTCATCAACGGTTACTCTGAACACTCCATAGCTGAAAGGCTCGATAAATAATAGTTAGCAGAGACTAATAAAAGAATAATTATTCGGCAATCAATATTGATTGCTTATGACGAAGTAAAATTAATACTAAAGAATAAACTATGATGGCCTCTACTCTATATGTGAACTATGTGAATTGTGCAATTTTCAGCTCTCATTAAGAAGTGGAAAGATATTACAGATAGTGTCATTCAATCTTATTAGATTTCCACAATTCATTAGACTGTATTTTTGCTTCTGAATTTGATTGTGTTTGTTTTTTTAGCATCAACGTTTCGGATCACACTCTGTGATCTCTCATCCTGATGATGGATCACAGAATGTGATCTGAAATGTTGATGGTAAAAAAACAAGCACAATCAAATCCAGAAGCAAAAATACAGATAGTGTCATGTTTTATGAAAGACACGCTATATAATGCCCTTTCTCTGTTCCCTCAATCCACAATCAGTTCTAGAAGCAGATGAGAATGGATGGATAGAGGTTTGTTCTTGATGATCAAGAAGAAAAAGGACTTTCAGAGCTAAGTGTTTAGGGAAAAATGGTGGCAGGAATCAAAGGCCACATGTGACCGCCCCTCCCAAGCATAGCAACAGGAAGTATGTGGCTCCTTAGTCCATCTCAAATCCATTTTCTCTACTTCAGAATAAGAACCATGATCAATATTGTTCTGCATTTTGATTGATCCCCTTGAAGTTCCCAACTACAGCAGCCCCTACTCCAGGAACATTGGAGTCTCCAATTATCAATCCAGCAAACAATTAGAAAGATTTCCTAGTTCTGAATCTTACATATCACTATTCGAATACATCCAACACCAATGCCAGAGACATGGAGTCTTTTCTCGGTGGACTGGCCCAGTATAGATATAGATTTTTTAGCCTAATGGATTAAAGATCTTTTAGATAATCATGTAGACTTGGCAGTTATGGAAAATTATTTTCTTTACATAGCCAGTGACAATTTAGACTTAAAAAATAATCTTCTTAATGGAGAATCCCTGGTTCTAATTGGCTATACTTTTAAAATTTTAGACTGGAAACCCTTTTTCGATCCAAAAATTTTGATAAAATTTAAGGTAGAATGGGCAGTTATGTTACTGAATCTCCAGAGAGAGCTTATAGTAAATTATAATCTTGGATCTTCCTTAGGATTTATCACAACCAACCTCAAAAGCTCCAGCCTGATAATTATTGTTAGCATGAATCATAATGTTTTAAACCATAAACCACCAGGTATCAACATAAACAAGAAGATTATCATTATACAACCTAGTTTTGTAGAAGGATCCTTTAGAGAAGAATTGGCTTCAAGTGATCTTCCCCTCGCAACCATTAGCAACCAAGTAATTCTTCCCCTAGCTTTGAATGTTCAGGTCATCCTAATGAAAAAGGGTGAGGGTTCTCAATTCTAGCTGATGATGATTGGGAAGAGGCGGAGATAAGAGAGTTTCTGCCCTGCCTTTGATCGGTTATAGTTAGGGCAGATAACTTTGTCAAGGAAGAAGTCTCTTGATTGAAAGTTAGCTCAACAAATGCTCGATCTTTCTCAACAATTTAACAAATAGAGATAGATAAAGGTGAAGGGTGGAAAGCTTCTAGCATTATCATAGGGGATTTGAACAACTTCAACAATCCTTTTAGGGAAGTGATCAGAGAGTCCCTTGGCAGGGTAGAATAAGAGGTAAATATTTTAGTGGAAGATTTGAATAAAATGGTGGTGGATAAACTCATGGATCAAGTTATGGGTGAAATATGTTTTGAAGAAGAGTTAAGTAGACAGTAGTCAATTCTCATCAATTGATCCATAAGAATGTATATGAGCATGAGGAGGGCCCCTCCTCTATCCTAGAAGATGGAAAGGAGTTCATAGAATAAGAGTTACTGTCGAACAATGAGTTAGAACCTATAGGAATTGTATCCTATTAGCCTAAAAGAGAAAATCCAAATTGTGCCAAATACTCAAGGAAATGGGGATGTAAATCCCTTCAAGAGCTTAGATCTAGAGATGGAGTAGCCTAATTTCAAATGAAGTTAATTGCTTTATTTCATGCAGGGAAGGGGGAGATCCTTCTCACACATCATAAATATCCTAACCTAAAATGTTAGGGGCCTTAATACCCCTAACATGCAACACCTTCTCAAACATTGCATTTCAACCACTAAAGTAGATATTATTCTCCTTCAAGAAACCAAATAATCTAGAGAGGATATGGAAATTTTTAGAAAATCTTTAGGCTATTGGGAAATAGGGAACTTCTTGGATGAGGGACCTTAGGTGATCTTGCTAGATTATGAGATCTGAGGAATGTATCTATTTCTTCTATGGAGTTTCATAAGAACTAGATTTGTAGGTTAGTTAAGGGTATCAGATTAAATAATCGCTATAAAATCTTCAATGTTTATAGTCTAATTGGTAATCAGGATATGGTCAAAGTGTGGTAGGAAATTAAGGACAGGATTAGCTAGGGGGGGGGGGGGGGGGGGTGAGATATCCATTTTAGAAGGAGATTTTAATGTGATTCTTCATCCCTTAGATTAGTGGGAAGGCTATGTGTACCTTTCTTCATCCTTCAAATATTTTGATGATTGGGTTAACAAGAATGGGCTTCTAGAAACTATGTTTTCTTTCAAATCCTTTACTTGGAATAATGGGAGAAAAGGTTTTTGTAACACTACAGAAAAACTAGAAATATTCTTTGTATGTGGAGATCTTTTGGCTCATTCAATCTCTTTTAGTTCAGAGGTGAAACTAATTTTTGGATTTGATCATTTTCCTATAAAACTCAAAACTATTGAGGAGAAATGCCTTATTAATTATCCTTTATAAGTTTTGACAAATGTGGCTCAAAGATAAAAATTGTCTCAATTTGATTAAGCAATGGTGGAATGAGATAGAAATCTCAGGCTCTAAACTATTCCAAGTGTTTAGCAAGTTAAATATTATTTAACAAAAGTTGAAGGAATGGAACTCAAAATTCTTTGGGAACATCTTTGAAGATATTCTCACTCTAGAAGAGAAATTAGATTGCCTTAACAAAGAGGTTTTAGAACATGGGATTGATGAATCTCAATTCTTAGAAGAAAGGAAGTTGATGCAATAATATGAGGACATCTTGGCCAAAGAAGAGCATTTTTGGAGGAAAAAATTAAGGGAGGTCTAGTTAGAAGTGGGAGAAAAGAATACGAAGTTCTTCCACAAAAAATCCAAGAAGAGGTATATGATTAACTGTATTGTGGCCATCAAAGTTGTTGATGGTGCAGTCAAGGAATCTCCTAAGGAAATCAGCTCAAAAGTTGTATCCTACTTTAAGAATATCTTTAATGGCTTAGAATACTCCAACCTTAGGGCCCAATAGGAAATTCTACAATATATCCCTAAACTAATTTCTTCTGACCAAAACAAAATGTTGCTGCACAAGTTCTCTACATAAGAAGTTGAGGCGGATTCCAATCGGTTATAGTTAGGGCAGATAACTTTGTCAAGGAAGAAGTCTCTTGATTGAAAGTTAGCTCAACAAATGCTCGATCTTTCTCAACAATTTAACAAATAGAGATAGATAAAGGTGAAGGGTGGAAAGCTTCTAGCATTATCATAGGGGATTTGAACAACTTCAACAATCCTTTTAGGGAAGTGATCAGAGAGTCCCTTGGCAGGGTAGAATAAGAGGTAAATATTTTAGTGGAAGATTTGAATAAAATGGTGGTGGATAAACTCATGGATCAAGTTATGGGTGAAATATGTTTTGAAGAAGAGTTAAGTAGACAGTAGTCAATTCTCATCAATTGATCCATAAGAATGTATATGAGCATGAGGAGGGCCCCTCCTCTATCCTAGAAGATGGAAAGGAGTTCATAGAATAAGAGTTACTGTCGAACAATGAGTTAGAACCTATAGGAATTGTATCCTATTAGCCTAGAAGAGAAAATCCAAATTGTGCCAAATACTCAAGGAAATGGGGATGTAAATCCCTTCAAGAGCTTAGATCTAGAGATGGAGTAGCCTAATTTCAAATGAAGTTAATTGCTTTATTTCATGCAAGGAAGGGGGAGATCCTTCTCACAACATCATAAATATCCTAACCTAAAATGTTAGGGGCCTTAATACCCCTAAGATACAACACCTTCTCAAAAATTGCATTTCAACCACTAAAGTAGATATTATTCTCCTTCAAGAAACCAAATAATCTAGAGAGGATATGGAAATTTTTAGAAAATCTTTAGGCTATTGGGAAATAGGGAACTTCTTGGATGAGGGACCTTAGGTGATCTTGCTAGATTATGAGATCCGAGGAATGTATCTATTTCTTCTATGGAGTTTCATAAGAACTAGATTTGTAGGTTAGTTAAGGGTATCAAATTAAATAATCGCTATAAAATCTTCAATTTTTATAGTCTAGTTGGTAATCAGGATATGGTCAAAGTGTGGTAGGAAATTAAGGACAGGATCAGCTAGGGGGGGATGAGATATCCATTTTAGAAGGAGATTTTAATGTGATTCTTCATCCCTTAGATTAGTGGGAAGGCTATGTGTACCTTTCTTCATCCTCCAAATATTTTGATGATTGGGTTAACAAGAATGCGCTTCTAGAAACTATGTTTTCTTTCAAATCCTTTACTTGGAATAATGGGAGAAAAGGTTTTTGCAACACTACAGAAAAACTAGAAATATTCTTTGTATGTGGAGATCTTTTGGCTCATTCAATCTCTTTTAGTTTAGAGGTGAAACTAATTTTTGGATTTGATCATTTTCCTGCCTTATTAATTATCCCTTATAAGTTTTGACAAATGTGGCTCAAAGATAAAAATTGTCTCAATTTGATTAAGAAATGGTGGAATGAGATAGAAATCTCAGGCTCTAAACTATTCCAAGTGTTTAGCAAGTTAAATATTATTTAACAAAAGTTGAAGGAATGGAACTCAAAATTCTTTGGGAACATCTTTGAAGATATTCTCACTCTAGAAGAGAAATTAGATTGCCTTAACAAAGAGGTTTTAGAACATGGGATTGATGAATCTCAATTCTTAGAAGAAAGGAAGTTGATGCAATAATATGAGGACATCTTGGCCAAAGAAGAGCATTTTTGGAGGAAAAAATCAAGGGAGGTCTAGTTAGAAGTGGGAGAAAAGAATACGAAGTTCTTCCACAACAAATCCAAGAAGAGGTATATGATTAATTGTATTGTGGCCATCAAAGTTGTTGATGGTGCAACCAAGGAATCTCCTAAGGAAATCAGCTCAAAAGTTGTATCCTACTTTAAGAATATCTTTAATGGCTTAGAATACTGCAACCTTAGGGCCCAATAGGAAATTCTACAATATATCCCTAAACTAATTTCTTCTGACCAAAACAAAATGTTGATGCACAAGTTCTCTACATAAGAAGTTGAGGCGGATCCCAATCATATAAATTGGATAAATCACCAAGACACGATGAATTCTCACCAACATTCTATCATAAATGTTGGGACTTTATAGGTGATGGTGTAAATAAAGCCCTATAAGGAGTGAGGAATCATGATAAATTACTAAGGAAAAATAATAATACCTTTATAGCTCTTATCCCCAAAAAAGAGAAAGAAACATCTTTTAATGACTTCAGACCTATAGCTCTTTGTAATTAACTCTATAATCTCTTTACAAAAACCTTGGCCATTAGAATTTAATCAATTTTACCTAATCTTGTATGAAATAATTTGGTTTGTTTCCCTAGGTTCTCTATATATAATGGCGTTATCATAGCTTAGGAAGTCATCCACTCTATCCAAATTAATAAGAAATCAAGTATTCTTATGGAATTAGACATCAAAAAAACATATGACAGAGTGGACTAGAGATTGTTATGCAAATGTCTAGATGCATATGGGTTCTCCAAGAAGTGGATAGAGTTGATCTTTAAATTTATTTCAATGCCTAAACTTTCTATCCTAGTTAATAGCACTCTAGTAGGTTTCTTTAGTATCTCTAGGGGATTGAGACAAAGGGTCCAATCTCTCCTTTCTTAGTTTTCCTAATGGAAGATGCCTTATGAAGGTCTATCTCTCATGCTAGGTCTCTAGGAATTATTAAGGACATTACCATCACTAGTGATCTGGAGCCTACACCTCACCAGCATTTTGTAGATGACACCATGCTTTACAGGTGTAGTACTATAGAAGAAGTCATAGCTCTCAATGGCATCTTGAAACAACACTCTTTATCCTATGGGTAAGAGATTAATAAGGAAAAATATGACATCTTTTTTTTCAATGCTCACCCCATAGTAGAAGTCTTGATATGTGACATCTTTGAATTCAACAAAGCCTCTCTCCCTTGTAAATACTTGGGATTACCTCTCAACTCAATCATCCAAACTACTAATCTTTGAGACTTAGTCATAGACAAGCTTAAGAAAAAGATAGTAGGTTGGAGAGGTAAATGACTCTCTATAGCAGGACAAGTGACCCTGGTAAAGATTGTATTATTATCCCAAACCATTTATCAACTTTCTTGTATTTATAGACCTTCTTGTAAGCTTGATGAAATTAATAGACTTCTTAGAACTTTCTTCTGGCAAGGATCAGATGAGAAGAAAAAGTTATATCTTTTTATCTTAGGATAAAGTATGTAGGTCAAAGGATCTAGAGGGGATGGAATAAATAATATTAAAATCCAAGGTAAGGCCTTACATGCCAAGTTAGTTTGGAGGATACTCAGACCCCTCATCTTAAGTGGGAAAATATTCTGATCTACAAATACCTCACAAACCTAAATCCAATTAGTTTATTTAGAGAATCCAATCCTCCCAAAGGTTATAAAAAATACAACTTCTTGGTGAGTTGCATATCTATTATTCAAAATAAACTAACTTGGAATCTAGGAGATGGGGGAGAGGCACTCTTTTGGCATAATTCATGGGGAGGCTTCAAATATCTATATAATTATTCATTTCTCCTTTGCACTATAGAATACTTAAAATCTAGGTGATTTTATCAAGTCAGGGATTATACAAAGTTTGGCACTGAATGGCTTGGGTGGTACTAGAAAGATTTAGATAGGGATGATATTTCATCCAGAAAGAGAGATTTCTTACTAGAATTGTTACTTTCTAGGAAAGTATCATTTTGGGGAGGTAAAGATGTCCTTATTTGAGATGGTTGCAAGAGTGGAGAATACAATTCTAAAATGGGTTATAATCTTTTAGAATCCTCTCTTGGGTATTCAAAGAGCATTTTTCCAACTAAATTATGCTTGGATAAGTTATGTCTTCCCAAAATAGGGACATTTTCTTGGCCAGCCCTCCATAGTAGAGAACTTACAATAGAAATATTTAGGAAGATGGGCTATCATGACCCAAGTAGATGTCCATTATGAAAATTAGAGGAGGAAACCATAGATCACTTCTTCTTGAACTTCCCATATTCCAACTATCGTTAGAAGTGGCTATGCTCCCAATTGGGTTAGAGCCATGTCTTTCCTAATTCTATTGGAAAAATGCTCTCTGCCTGGCTATTTTTGAAATTGGAGAGTATCTATAAGACCCTATGGGTCTCCTCTCCTTCCATTTTTCTTCTTTGATAATTATGGAAGGAAAGAAATAGAATAATATTCCAAGACAAGTAAATGGAGGTTAAGAAAATAATCAATAAAATTGAGGCCTCTATCATTGAGTTGACTAATAATCACCTGATAAATTCAAGCCTCAAATCTATAGTTATGACTCATTGGGATGAGAAAATGAGAGGGCATTGGAGTGGTCTTAAGATTCTACCCTTTATCGAGGAAGAAGATTCTGAGAGAATGAATCACAGAAAGGAGTGTGTCTAGTCTACACCTAAAAAAGGATGGTTTAAGCTAAATTTTGATGGGACCTCTAAGGGAAATCTTGGCTTGGCAAGAATAGGGTGTAGCATCCATAATGACAGAGGGAAGGAGATAGAAAGTATTGAAAATGTTATAGGGGAAGTTACCAACAATTGTGAAGATATTTTGGCATTGGTAGAGGGTTTATCCCAATGTAAGGAATTAAGACTACAAAAGGTAGAAATAGAAGGGGATTCAATCATTATCATCAATGCCCTTATGAAAGGCTCTCTCACGTATTGGATATTAGATGCTAACATCTCAATGGCTTTGGAGCTTTGCAAGTCCTTTGAAAAAAAAAAATCATAATTATTGTGAGGGAAATAAAAGGGTAGATGAGCTAACCAACTTGGGGATAGATAAATCCCCCCCCCCCCCCCCCCCAAATTATTAATGAGGCAATATATAATGATTATATTATGCTCTTCTAAAGCTCATAAGTATTAAGGCTACAACCATATAGTATAACTTTTGATGATGCAAGGAAGTCATAGAAAAGGATAAATAATAGTACGACTACTCAAACCTTGTACGATCACATTATACTTGATTAAGAAGCCTGTATTTTAAGGAATTTGTAACCCTTTTTTATTTTAATTACAAAGTACTCAACTCAAAGAGCTTAGGGAGTATGTGTACAATGTGATATTATATCCCAATATGTCTCTTGGCATAATTTAGTGTTACATTTGTGATCTCTCATGTAGTAATTATGATCTAGCCAATCCTCTTTCTATTTATTGGGATGTTAAATTTAATGTTACATAGAGAAATTTGGAGTAAGAATAAGGATACATTTCTATATTTGAGGGGGAAGTAAAGGCAAATAGAGGTTATTGAATTTGTAACCAGGGAAATACTAAAGAGTTTTTTGAGTTTTTCGCAGTCTCTGGTGTTTGAGATGGTGAAAAAATTTCTAAGTGAGGATTTTTTGGAGAACGTAGATAAAACAAGGGTGGACACAGATATTGCAATGATGGTCCTCACTTTGGAAATGTTTTTTGAATGTGATAGGGTCATTATAAGGGAATTATGCCAAAATGTGTTTGTGAGAAAATATTTGGTTAATCTAGAGGTGGTTTTGTGAAATACAGATAATAATTCACTGCTTCTAGAGCTCAAAAATATGATAAATTGGACCTAAATGGCAAGTCAGTCTTGAAGTACTCCATCCTATGGATTGAAGATTGGGATGCCTTTAGAAAGAATGTGGGTGTGAGGTTGCATAATCTATTTTTTTTTCAAGCACTAATCCATGTTAAACACCCTAAAGAACCTAATTGGTTTGCTAAATATCTAAAGAAAGAATGTATAGAGGCTTATGAGGACATCGTGGCTTATGCCAGTTTCACCATTCTGGATTTTTGTGAAATATTAATAATAATTCACTGCTTCTAAAGCTCAGGAATATGATAAATTGGACCTAAATGGCAAGTCAGTCTTGAAGTACTCCATCCTATGGATTGAAGATTGGGATGCCTTCAGAAAGAATTTGGGTGTGAGGTTGCATTATCTAAATTATTTTCAAGGACTAATCCATGTTAAACACCCTAAAGAACCTAATTGGTTTGCTAAATATCTAAAGAAAGAATGTATAGAGGGTTATGAGGACATCATGGATTATGCTAATGTCATCATTCTAGATTTTGGTGATGAAGTGGAAGAAATAGAGGAAAAAGATCCTAGAAGGATAAAGGTTAAGGTTACAAATAATGACAAAGAAGTTAGTCCAAGTTCAAGGAAAATGGATCCAAAAGGAATTGGTCTTGAAACTATTGGAAAATTAGGTACCAAAGGAGTCCTTTGGTAGTAGATACAGTAAGAGCTAGGGTTTCTAAGTTGTTTTGGAAATCTCTCTCTTTATACTTTAAAGATACTATCTAGGATAGCTTCCTTATGTTGGTTGTAATTATTATACCATTAGATGGATAATTCTTGGGAATATGAACGTAGATACTTTGGTCATAGAAATATATAGGGGATAAGACATATATCTCAATATGGCATTATGAATGTATTATTAAGTCATACTAAATGAATATAAGTTATGTATAGTTATAATCAAATTATGGGTTTTTTCTTGACTCTTTTTTAGTGATTCAAGGTTGTAATGTAATTTTATTTTTCTTTTCCTTCACTTTTGTAGTAATGTGTATGAACTATTAATCTTTATGATTTGTTTTACTTTTAGTTCAAACTTGGATGCTAAGTTCTATAGTTCATGTAGTTGTCTTTATTTTTCCATTGTCTTATTTTTCTATTACAAAAAAAACCCTCAGAAGGCTCTCGACCAAATTTTAGATTCGTTATGAGCCTCTCCTTTTTGTAGGTAAGGGTAGATCCCTTTAGGTTGTATGGTCTTGATAGGACAGAAAGAGGACATAAAATTCATTTGGGTAAATTTTTGGACAAAGAATAATAAATAGGAATGACATATGTAGCTAGTTCTAAGAAACTCTCTAATTCTTTTGACCTTTCTTTGAGATTTGTGTTATTATGAATAGATTGCTAAATGATTAGAATATCAATGCTTAGAATCTATAAACTTTTCATTTCCTTAAATTCTAAAAAAGGATACATGTCAACAAGTTGTAACTGTTAATTTTTTTGTCTCATACTAACTCCCTTTATAGTAGCATAGATAGTTTTTTGGCCCCATTGGTTGTGTTGTTTTAGGTTTGATTGGAAGAAGGGAAGCTAGGAGACTGTACCAACTCAATGGATGAGAACTAAAGGATGGACTCTAGACTTCTAATTATGGAAATTTTACTATGGATTTTAATTTTATATGGAAATATTTAAGGACTTCCACCCAACTTCATCCTCTCAATGCTCCTTGAGTTGGGTTGTATATTTTCTCATTTGGTATTATCTATGGCTTCTGCCACTTTCTTATGAAATTAAAAAAACTTGTATGAATCTGTAAACCTATGAAGAAAAATATGTATATATCAAACAAAAAAATTTTATTGGTCGTTCTTGGTAGCATCCATCTTTCTCACTCATGTTGTAAAAAGAAATAAAATTGTTACACGAAGCTAGAGTAAACTAGAATACTTGCATGGAGAGATGCCTCACTATAGAGTGTAATGTTTAGTAGATTTGAAAAATGGATTTGATGATAAGAATTTAGAAAGTGTTAGGAAGGTGAGAGTCACAATGTAGAGAACACTATAGATACTTATGGAGAAGGATTTTATTAAAAAAATCTATTCATTGGGAATGACACATTTTCAATTAGACTCCACAACTTCAAGCATCATTCTCTCTAGCTCTAAAAAATTGGGAGCTTTCAACTTTTTTCCCTTTTTAGGCTCCAAGATTCTCTCATTAATATTTATTAAAATAAAATAAAAAGATATGGCATATGATATTTTGATGAGATACCTCCACACCATACCCATTTAAAATGATTCGCTGAAATATATCATTTGAAGTCCTCACATAGTTGTGGGTTGGAAGTGTAATCACCTAAAAGTGGTTACTAAAACTATTACCCCCCTTCTCAACATTTTGGCTAAATTGTTTAATCATTTGTCTAGGCCAAATTTCTAAAAAATAATTTATTTTATTTTAACCTATAGTTTGACTATAATATCCTAAGTCCATATTTGATTATATTGGTTAACAGTTTATCTTCCTTGATATATTGATTTATACCTTGACACTTTACTTGCCTAGTGGCTTATGGAAAACACAAGATTTAACAACAGAATGGGCCAACATAGTAATCTATCAAAGACCCCTAAATTGAAAGGTACAACTCCCTTATGAGTGCAAGAGATGCAATGAATTTGTCTTTCAGGTTTTGGGGGTATGATCTTAACTAGAGAGTAGAAGAGGCACTCAAAACTTTAAACAACCTAGGCAAAGAAGGGGGACTATCTCACAATATAAAATCTACTCAAGCTAATAATGTAAACAAATAGAAACATACGGGACTAACTACGACAATAGGAAGAAAGGAAGGATAGTGAACTAAGCAATTCTCAGATTACAGAGTTAGCCAATGTTTTGACAATACCTAGATTGTCTATTCTTCAGCTGCTCCTACACCAATTTCTAACTTCCTTATGTAGAGAACTTAACTAAAAACGTAGACTATGATGAACAGAAGAAATGCTTATGTTGACGAGAGTAAAGCATTTAATCTATTGAATGAAGGAAATAAAGCCAAGTTCATTCACATTCATTCAACTTTCAACATTAACTCATACATTCCATAAACTCCACTTAAACTAAATGAACAACAAAAATTTAAAATAAACTTAGAGTCTCACATAGTAGTCCCAACTACTAAGGTTTTCCCAAAGTAAATTTCACCAATCTTATTTACATCTTAAAATATTATATTTATAGGCCTTCTCAAAATGGTCAGTTACACTGGATGATTGCTTAGCAGAGCATCTCTAAATAGAATAATCTAATAATAGGAAAAGCTCAAGTCATTTTCCATTATAGAGATTTATAAAAATGTCAAGAATGGTGATAAAATAAGGAAGAGGGGAAGAATGATAGATGTCTAGAGAAGTTTCAGAATCATCATGCCTTCTTAGAAGTAATCAATTTAGCCCTATATGCTTCCATAGCTTCAGTTACTTTAGCCATCTCTTTAACACCTAGAATGAGGATGTTGTTGGATCTAATAATCTAGTAATCATGAATTTATGTAACTTCATCAATTTTGGCCACCCTCAATTGGAACTTCTTCATTTTCCTCCTTATGACTGCATCAACTGCTAACAGTTCCTAGATCTTGGCCACTTGGAAGTTTAGTAGGTCAAAAAATTTGTCAATGAATGCTAAGAACTTAGGCTTCATTCTTTCAATGTCTACCAGCTTTCCATTAGTAGACACAAAGGACTCTGTGTGCAAGATCTTCGAGTATTGAAACAACTTGTCAATAATCTTTTGCACTAGGTCATGTACATCAATGATTTCACTCACAGGTCTCACATATTTTTCTATGGCAAACTCCAAGGATTGTTTCTAGTGGAATAAAGACTCTTGGCCAATCTTTAGAATCTCATGATCAATGGCCACATTAATCTTCATATATATCACTTCCTGCAGAAGGACCAATTGCTCTATCAACTTGTCTATTTCCTTCTGTATGGTTGTTTAATGATCTGAGGCAAACTCTTTGAGCTTGTGAGCATCCAGTACCAAGCTCCCTAGATTCTCAACTAGTGGGAGACCCTCGGCATTTATCTAATCTACCCATGCTCGGCCTACTTGCTCAAATTATCTCTCTTGTTGTATCTTGAGCAGTAAGTTCTTGTTTTCTTCCACATTTGGGTTGAATTGACTAGAAGAAGTACTCCTAAGTGTAGACTTTATGTACTCTACCAGCTCTCTATTAGAGGCTTTCAATATCTCCTTCTCTTCACTTAGCTCCTCCAACTTGAACTCAATCTTTTCATTAGTTGACTTCCACATGTGCACCATGGAGTTGTGAACTAGAATGCCAAGATCCAATGTTTTGATTTTGAAATCTTCTTTTGAGAGCTCATGAAATCTTACTTCCTTTTGAGGCTCTACAATTTCAACTAGCATATGGCAAGTTGTTGAATCTGCAGACAATGCAGTGATTGTCTTTTGCTTCTTAATCTTCTTTGATGGTTGAGAGGAAGTGACTTGTTTGATCAAGTATTTTGATGGAGTTGCATCTTCATATCTCCTCTTCTTTCTATTAATGGTCTCTTTGAGCCAAGACTCTATAGGGAGCTCATTTAATTAACTAGGCGGCTCCTATGGATACTACATCTGTTGAATTGGTAACTACATTTATTTTCTTCCTCACCTAGGTCCACTCCACCCATTTTTGTGTTCTTTTAATTATCCCTCACATGAGAACCTCTATCATGTCAATGATTGCATCATCAAGTGGAGTAGATAGAATTGGTGTATTCTTGATCTTCTCATAAGACATAGGGTGCATGTAGGCTCCATCATCTGCAAGATCAGAGATATCAATAGAATTGTTATACAATTTTATTTCATGAATGGTTAGCCTTTACCAAAATATCTCCAAAGTTTGGTACTCATTGAGACACCTAGACCAAAATTATTCAATATCTAGGACATGCCTATAGGCATACCCCAACTTCAGATGTTCTCTTACAAAATTGACTAGATCATATTGAGGCCTGAGCACCTCATAGTTTAACAGCTTGATCTTGCTTTCAAAACTCTTTACCAAGTTTTGGGCATCTGATATGGAGGTAGATGAATACGGGCCTACCACAATAGGGAATGGAATCCCAACAATATTCTTGATATTGGAACACAAGGTGTTCACCTCCAGAATTTTTCGACATAGCTCGACTAAAACTACCTTGTCCTCCAAATATCTAGGCAATCTTTTGGGATATCCATCATACACTCCTATTTGCAAATAGGAAAAGCTCAAAAATTGGATGAACGAGCATCCAAACTGGCTTATAGCTAAAATTTCCTTGGGTGAGAATCTCCTCTCAAAGAAACCTTGAAACTCTTGGCACAATCTCATTGTAAAGGCATCATTGAGAACTACATACTCCTCATAGCTCCTCTGTAGTTATAGATGTGGATAGAACTCATAGACTTTGGTGTGCTCGTCATATTTTGGGATGCTTGGGAGACTAGGCCACAAATGGTTTGTTTCCAAAGCATAAATCAAATAGGAGAACATATAGAACTACTTGAATCTTCTAGCAAAATTCAACCAGGAAGCAACCTCATGACAAATTATCTTTGCCCAATCGATCTTCATATCTTTAGCACATATTTCTTTCACTAGGAAAGAGTGATACTTGATGAACTCTAGAATCTCCTCCCTTTCTTTCAATCTTAGGAGGATTGTGAGGATATTTACAATCTCTCGCTTTAGATTTGTGCCAAATAGAGTCATTAGCATCTTTCTTTGCTTTGAGCAAGTAGTTTGGAACTAGGTTCTTTGCATGTCCTCCTACCTTAGGGTCTTTTACTCATTAAACATGGACGTGGAGGACCCAAAATCAATGTCACAGTACTACTCTTGTGTAGGGATGCCAAATGTTGACTACATCAGTGCCTTGTTAAGTGACAAGAGAATGGATTGATCTAGAAATAGAATCTGCATTGTTTCTAGATTGTATCTCTCTATACACACCTTAACTAACTCAGGTGTATGAACCACCATTAGGAAGCTGGTTGCTTCTACCAATCCACTCTCTTTGAGCTTTAGAGTGATTGGGTGAATGGGTTGGGAATTTAGCCTCTTATTTAGATCACCCAAGTTGTAGAACTTAAAGGATGTATTTGTATAGTCCTTTAACTCACTTTTCAAGTGAATTAATCTTTCCTAACTAGTAGCTCTGATTGCCATTCATTATGACTGCACAGGATGTAGTTTTCAAGAAGTAGTCATTAAATAAACTTGTAGAAACCAATTTCTTGAAAATTAGATGAAATAGCCTTAAGGAATTATAATGTTGGTGCCACACGAATGAAATTAAGTTTAGCAAATGATTTTAATGGTCGGGTTTGCATTTAATTCCATGAGTAATGGCTATTTAAACTTTTTGTTAATCTAAACTTAAAAAATATGTTCTTGAAAGCACTCTTACTTTACTTAAATTAAAGTGATATTACTAAAAGTCATTGAACCACATAATTGATTAGCTTTGTAGGAAGTGCCTCACTTTTCTTCAGAATCCAAAATGAAGATGTCTTTATAAATATTAGCATATGTGGGAGAGAAATAAACCCTTAGCTTTTTTGCAATGTAACATTCTTTTAATTTGGAATCACAGCATGGGGATTAATCGTTTTGCTAGCTTGCACACTCTATTCTTCCAATTTCCACCTAAGGCATTTAACATTGGTTTTCCTTCATAATAGGTTGGCATGCTCAACACTTACTTTTCAAGAAGTATCGTTTGGGCATCTTTGAAGGATATTCAAATTTTTGGTAACTTGACTTTGAACTCTCAAAACCTCTAGAAAAGAAGCTTGTTTTGTTACCTTTGTATGGAAAACTTCTTTTTCAAGAGCATTTTCTAGACTGAGGCACAGCCAACAACATTCAACCTTTAACTTCAACCAAATGGCCTTGGAATCAGATTTTGAGCATGCCTTACTTATTATCATCCATTGAATCATTATGCTTACATTATTTGATTATTTTAACTGAGATTTTCTTAGGTTTATGAGGCTTTAAAAATAGAATAAAATGGTTGCATTTCCATGAATATGCAATAGAAAACCATAAACATGTATTTATAGGAAATGTTTGATCTTATTTCCATAGATCTAAATGAGAATCACCTTTGCTTCTATCCATAGCTCATAAGTCCTTGAGTATTGGGAAAAGAACATTCACATCCCTTGAAATCACTTTCTATGGTTCCAACCTTTGCATTTTTAGTTGGTGTAGTTATCTTGAGGGGAAATCAACTCGACAACTCAGAATATGTGAGATATGAAATATAAGAGAAAGATAGTAGAGAATGAAATTCATAACACTTACTTCTCATTGGGAGGACACAAAATCATACCCCAACCATACCTAAATCACCTAATCACCATGTGCACTAGAAAAATAGGAAACCCCCATATAAAGATTAGGTAAATGTATTGCAAAGGGAGACCTAAGAAATGTAGATGGTAGAGTTCTTTGGGAAAGATGAGAAGTAACCTAAAATAGACTTAGACACCTCTTACTCACTTTAACTAATGACCTCAAGCTATAAAAGGGGAAGACTAAAGCTTGGAAATAGATTAAAATAACATGTTCCCTTTTAATTGAATAAAAGACCCCATTCTTCTAACCCACTCTTATGTGCACACACAAAATCTTTTTCCTATTTACAAATTAAAAGAAAAGACTTTGTCTCACATGAAAATTCAACTCTTTCTCATTGGTGGAAATGATCTTGCACATGGATCATGGTAAAAGTCAACTCCCACCCTTGATCATCCATTTCTTGATCTCAATCTCAACCATCCGTACACCTTTAAAAGTAGAGCTCTCTCCTTTTCAAAGGACCCCAATTATGAAATATTGTTATTCTATAGGTTTCTTGGAGAATTTTGTGGAGAACTTCTATCTTCTTGTCTCATTCCTACATCCTCATTCTAGTTTAGATTCATATGCATTAATCTAGTTGCATTTTTCAATAGCATAACTCACCTAGTTAATTAGCATAGCTTAGTAACACTCTCAATTTTCTTAGTTTAGTTGCATTGTGCATCTCATCTTAGCATAGTTCCATTTGTGTATTGCATACTTTAGAGTTATTTGACACTAGCACTCTTTATCTTGTTTAAATAATATCTCATTTCAAGGTTTACTATTAAGGGTTGCATCTCTAAGACTCAACTGAGAGCCCTCTTTATGCTTATTTATATGCCTCTTGCACTCCATGACTAGGGAGCTCTAAGCCACCATTCAAGTTTTGCAATCTATGGAATATGTTGGATAGAAGGGTTTAGAGAAGTGCATATGAGGTTTCCCAAAGGTTGATGCTAAAAAGCCTTAGAACAAAACGGGGACCAATACTTCCAATATATCACATCTAGGGGATGGAATATCCCCCAAGTCTTTGATGTACAAAGAATCATTCAAAAGAGAGAACCTACTAAGGCTAAAATCTTGAGGGAAGAAATGGTAGAACTTAAAAACCAACTTTCTCAATTACAAGTATGCAAAGAACAACTTAAAACTTCTTTTGTAGAATCTATATGTTCTCTTTCATTCAATAGATGTCTATACATGGTCCCATTTCCTAGGGATATAGAAGTTCCCAAACATGAAAAATATGATGGAAATGGTGATCCCCATAAGCATGTATGACACTTCTATGCTCTTAGAATGGATTTTATGCATGAAGATGCATATCTCATGAGGTTGTTTCCTAAGAGCTTGAGGGACCAAGGTATGGAATGGTTCACAAAGTTTTCACCTCCCCTAAATTCATTTTATGAGCTTGCACAATGATTCATTTATCAATATTCTTACAATATTCAATGTATTATCAATATACTAGAATTGTGTAATATTAAACAAAAACAAGGTGAGTCTTTTGCTACATACCTCCAACGTTGGAGATCCTTACACTCAAGGTATCCTTGGCAGATTCTTGAAACCAAGAAAATTGACATCTTTGTCAACACACTTGTACTTGAACTATGCTATGACCTTAGAAAATAATTGTTCACATCCTTCAATGACATCATTGAAAGTGCTTATCATATTGAGGATGTTGTCATTAAGAAAGGTGACATTGTGCTAAATAAAGACAAAAAAGGAAATGGCAATGGAAAGGACAAGAACGCTCCTAAAATTAATGAATCATCTTTCAACCTCTCTAATTCCATTTATGCCACCAAACAACAAGAGACTTCCAAATCTCAATCTTTCAACAAAACCATGAAGTCTTCTAAACCAAAACATATCTATACACCAATGGTAGAATCATATGAGGTGGTCCTCTAAACCCTACTTACAAACAAGATTATCACACTACTGGACAACTCTCAACCCTATAACCCACTCATCAAACCTAATTGGCGGAGAGATGACCTATTTTTCAACTATCATAGGAGTAAGGGACATAATACCAAAAATTATTCCATGCTTAAGGATGTTCTTCAAGACCTCATTGATGGAGGCAATGTTGTCACTGATGGCCTAGTTAAAAAATTTGAGCATAAAGCCTTTAAGAAACCATTATCTGAATATCAAGAAGGGGAATCATCTCATGCTAACAAGAAAAATTATGATGCCAAGATCAATTAAACTTATACTGACACATGCAACATCATCAACATATTGGAGCTTTTTGAACATATATGCATGATGGGTCCTAGATATATATACAAGGAACCCAACTATGACACTAATGACGAGAAGCCTAAGGTAGTCTTGAAAACATACAATGCTCAACCAAAATTTTGGGACACTAGGCCTAAGGTAATTCTTAAGTTGGAAAAACCATCCTCTTCGGACGGTGAGACACTTAACATTGTCACTAGGGGACAATCCAAGGTTGTCCTCAAAATAGAAAATGACCCTAAAAGTGCCTCCTCATCCAAACATGTGACTACTCTAGTCATATCTAGTTATGATCTTGTTATTCAATTACAACAAACCCCTACACAGATGTCCATCTTTGAGTTGCTAGAATTATCTACTTTACACAAGGATATTATTGAAAAAGCTTTACGCATACACAACATTCCTACGGATATTGATGTCGAGCAATTCCAACCTATGGTCAACCATATTTCCTCACCTCACTATCTCACATTCTCTAAAGAAGATGTCAAGTCCCTTAGTCATCCCCACAACTTATCCCTCCACATCAAACTCCAAATCTTTTGTACTCATGTCTACCAAGTATTGATAGACAATGGTGTTGAGTTAAATATTGTCTCCTTCAATATCATCCAACAGCTTAGCATGTTTGAATTTTCTATTGATCCTAGACAGAAATCACCATCAAAGCATATGAAAAAGTTGAAAGACCTTCCAAAGGCCTAATTGTGCTTACTATCCATGTTGGTCCCATGGAAAAATATATGCTCTTTCAAGTCTTAGATATCCCATAATTTGTTTCTAGGAAGACCATGGATCGCCAACATACAAGTTGTGTCATCATTGTACCATTTGTGTATAAAATTCCCATTCAATGGTGTCAAGATCGTTATTCCAAGGTACAACTCAATATCCATAAACATGCTCATTTTTGTTGAAATGATAGTTCATCATAATTGCTCTTCTTGTGAGCTCAAACCATCCCTCAGGGTGTATGAACAAAAACTAAAAATGAGAGCCTTGGTATGGGAGAATACGCTGTAGATTCTATTGTTGCCTTGCCAATTTTTCCAAAATATTATGGGAAACCTTCTAAGAAAATGAACCCCTCGGCTTCTTCCATGATTATATTTGGGATCTTTATCTAACCATCCATTCATTTAGAAGTAGAGAAGGAAGATCAATCTATAAGGGACTACATTTATAGGGAAGAAGAATATGTTGAGGAGGATACGGTCACTACTCCCATTTCTCCTAAATGCTATGGAAAAAGGTTACAAAGTCTTAAAAAACATGGGCTATCATGGCCAAGGATTCCTAAATAGTGATAGGAAAGTTGTTGTCAAACACCTAAGTCATACAAAGGGATGAAAAAATAGAGATAATGTTGGTCTAGGCTATGGTATAGAGGATGAACAACCAAAGTTTGATAGAAGGGGTGTTGAGATAATGGGTGGTGCACACAATGTATAATATTATTTTATTTTATTATGTAATGCTAAACCTAGATGGATGTGCAACATGGAAAGATTCTCATGGGATAGACTTGATGAGTTGTATTGTAACATTGTGATAATATTTCATTTAATTATTTAATATTGGGGAAAAGAATTAAATTTCCAATATTAAATGTGAGGTCAATGGGTTAGGTAGCACATGGTTTATGTAATAACACTTGGTGGTTTTGTGGGACTTGCTACTATATAAGCAACCACAAGAGTAGTTGTTGTAGTGAGAAGTGAGAAGATAGAAGACAAAAAGGAAAGAGTCAAGTGGGACAAGGCTTGACAGGTTAGCCAAGGGAGCATTTGTGTAGGTTGGAAGCATGGCATGGGATGTGTGGATTCATGCTTGTTCACATAGATTTCTCGGTTGTGGCTATGGCTTTGAAGGCTTTCATGGTTGTATGGAAATGGTATTTCTGCTAAATAATACATGGTGATGGATGCTTTTGGAGGCTAGGTTTTTTCCCTCAATGAGGGTTTTCTAGGGTATATCTTGTGTCACATTTTTGTGGGTATGTTGTGTATTCTTTTGCATGTGAATTTTAATTTTGTATTCATTTTAGATTTATTAAGGGTTATGTGGAAACAGTTATATTCTTTAATTGCAAGTTTCCTTACAAGTGGTATCAGAGCTATAGTTTTATTATTATAACCCTAGATTGAATCTATGGGAATGCATGAGAGGATAAAAGAAAGGGCAAGATATATGAGTTTTTTATTGTAGATCTGAGGGTTTTAGGTTTGTTGTTATGATGGGATGTTGGTAGATTTTGGGCATGTGAAATTGTTGGACAAAAGGGTTTTTTGGATCTTTCATTTAAATGAGGCTTTTTAGGGAGAGCTTATAGAAATGACTTCCTGGGTAAAAATAGACCTTGCCATTGGATCTAAGTTGATGTTTCCATAAATTTTGATATATAATATGCCCTAGTTTGGCCATGTTCAGAGGAAATGAAAGAGTTTTTTAGTTTCACCCGTGATGGCCATCAAAATTAATCCCATTAGAATTTTCGTCATAGAAAAAAATTTGCAGTGAAAATGATAAAAAGATTGTCTTAGTAAAATGTCCATAACTTTCTCTCAGGATATTAGATTTTAGACTTCTTACAAGTGTTCAAAAGCTAAGTCAGAGCACTACAACTTGGTGTAGGTTTGGTTCTATGATTTTGAGATTTTTTTAGGTTTTAAGAGCCCAAAAGATAGATGTTATTTATTGTAAGCATGGATTATGATATAACTTGGGCATACAAAGTTAGATTTTGGATATCAAGTAGTCAATGGAAAGCTTTTGGAGAGCTCTACACATTGGCTTAGATTTGGTGCAAGTTTAACATGGTTTATTTGGTGATATATTAATTTGAACAATTTAGGGTATATATTGACTATGGTAACAATGTAAGTTTATGACATTGTATATTTTGGAGATCTAAGATTTCATGTCATTGTATTCTCAGTTCATATTTCAGATTGGTCTCATGATGATATAGTTATCAGTATTTGGATTTGGATATGTATGATGACTTGTTGGGTCTACAATTTGTGTAGTATTGTAAGTGGTCTATACTTATAGGTTGCATTTATGGCTTGGATATGAGTTGTCTTTGTCCATTGATTTTTCATTATTGATAAATATTCAGATTGGTGGCTTGGATTTGGGTTGTCTATGCCCTAAGTCACATAATTTTATGATTGTTTCTTCATGTAGAAGGGATGAGATGTTGTTACTAGGTACAGTCATGGTGGAGGATTATGGTTGACTATTTTATGCTGACAGGTTGGACATTTTGAAAGTTAGTCACTCAGTTCATGAATGTGATCATGGTGCCATATATTTTTGCATGACTTGATTGGATATATAGATACATCCTTGATATTCATTGGTTTAGATTCCTGATTTGATTATGGCAGTATATCTTCTTGGTTGAGGATCATGGTTATTTGGTTTCTTTTGAGGAGCTCATGATGTGTACTTTGAGTTCTTTGATGGTTTGATGCCTTGGTTGATTCTTATGGTTAGAGGATGATTTTTCATCATGGCTTAGTTTGGCTTGTATCTTCTT
The DNA here is from genome assembly GCA_028749045.1 of Cupressus sempervirens. Taxonomy (NCBI): domain Eukaryota; kingdom Viridiplantae; phylum Streptophyta; class Pinopsida; order Cupressales; family Cupressaceae; genus Cupressus; species Cupressus sempervirens. The sequence continues at coordinate 529,119,037 of CM053783.1, read as the reverse complement.
GGGTTTGGAGATCTTGGTTTCAATTGGTATTGACACTTTCGTTGTGTGTGTGTAGACCTAGAGGATCTTCAAATACAAGATGGATTTTATGATGCAATAGGTGACTTGGTACCACAGTTGATTGGGAATTATTGGCATTGATATTTATTGAGTGTTTATAGATGTTGAAGAATTGTCTTAGATCCTAGTGTTGTAGAAGTGTCTTTGACATTTTCATGGTGCACTTGTTATCTTCATGGTGTGTGAAAATGGTTAGATCTTGAGAACTCATGGAGTTTTTGGTTTTCTTCATGGTGTGTGGAGATGGTTCTTCATGCTATGTGGAGATGTTTTTTCTTCATGGTGTGTAGAGAAGGTTGTATCTTGAGGACTCATGGAGATTTTTTTCTTCATGGTGCACTTGTTATCTTCATGGTGTATGAAGATGGTTAGATCTTGAGGACTCATAGAGTTCTTGGTTTTCTTCATGGTGTGTGGAGATGGCTCTTCATGCTATGTGGAGATGTTTTTTCTTCATGGTGTGGTTTATGCTTTCATTTGGCATGTTATACTTGGAGTTAGGATGGTTTCATTATTATGTCATGATATACTATTGATACACGTTTAGAGCTATGACATGGTATAGTATGTTCATATGAAGCATGTTATCTCTTTGGTTGAGATGGTTAGATCATGTTGTCTATTTATGTTCCTAAGGCCATGGTTGGAACTTTGACATTGATCTTGGTTTAGTTTCTTGGTATTGAGTACATTGATCATAAGATGGATATTTCATGATATTGTTATGTTACATTTGGATTTGGCATGGATTGATTGGTTACAAGTGCTCATGGATACCTAGAGATGGTGGTGATGTTGATTTCTCTTTGATTAGAGAAGTATTTGTTGGGACAATTGATGGTTTCAACAAGAAGTTTGATGGGTAGTCACCAGATATGGACTTGAGAGGAGATTGTTCTTAGATGAGTCTTGGTTGGAGACTTGGATATCTTGGTGAGAATTCTCATTCCCCACTCTTGGTCTACTCAGCAGTTTGCTACTTGAGAGGTATAGCCCATAATTTTTCTCAAGTGCATTATATTTATACTTGTCTTTCATGGATATAGATCTTGAGATATGGTACATGAGTTAGTTCTGGAGGGTTCATTTGAGAGATGATTTAGCATTGGTTATCTCCATTTGCATATGTTATTATGCTAGTTGAGTTTCAGAGATGGTTTTATATTGGGCATATTCCTTGGATTAGGAATGGTTTATGAGATTGATCTTCTTATGAGAGGCTTACATCCATGATTAGTTATATGGTATCATTTGGGTATTGTTGTGGCTTCATGGTTGGGGTTTTATGGAGGAGATCATACTTGCACAATTTACATCTAGAGGTGTGTGTAGAAGGACATGGTACACATTATGATTTGCATGGTTTCTCTTTGGTCTTGGTTATCTCCTTGGATTTTTAGGGTTTCCTTACATTGGATTTGAGATTGGTTAGATATTTTGATCACTAGTTTGTGTTCATGTATGTCATGTGAGAGATGACATGGTTATTCATTTATCTCTTTCCTTTGTTGGTTGTGGAGAGCTTAGGAGACTATTGGAGATTTTTTATGAGATTTGTTCTTGTAGGTTATTGGTTTATGTATTCTGGATATCCTTGATACTACATGGATTCATGTCTTTGAGATGTTGTGAGTGGATTGGTTATAGATTTGACATTATCTTTTATAGTGGGAGCTTCTTGGTATATATGTGGCAAGTATTTCTCTTGAGCCTTATGATTACAGGTTAAATATTGGATATGTTGATGATGTGAGATTCACTTGGTATACCTTTGGAGGTATGGATAGTTGGATGGGTTTGGCACTTACCATGGGTGCTATTTCAGCTATGGATATTTGACAACTATGGATACATGTTATTGCCTTTGGATCAAGTTTTTGTGCTTGGAATTTCAATTGGTACATGATTTTATGATCTTCTAATGTGATAGGTTGGGTGGCTTCCTCTTTGGATGGCTTCTATGTATGTCCAATGGCAGTGGCATAATAGGAGGTGAGATCATTCATGTTTGAGATGTTGGATACTTTGATTTTGTTGTGGGTATTGGGATAGAGCACTTCATGTACTTTGATCCATGATGATGGATGTGCTGGGAGGGATTGTCCCCTTGTTCATTTATGTGGGCACAAATTGACCCAATGCAATGTATACAACAAGTGGGAGATTGTTGAGATAATGGGTGTTGCACACATTGCATAATATTGTTATATTGTATTATTTTATTTTATTATGTAATGTTACACCTAGATGGACGTACAACATGGAAAGATTCTCATAGGATAGACTTGATGAGTTGTACTATAACATTGTGATAATATTTCATGTAATTATTTAATATTGGGAAAAAGAATTAAATTTCCAATATTAAATGTGGGGTCAATGGGTTAAGTAGCACATGATTTATGTAATACCACTTGGTGGTTTTGTGGGACTTGCTAGTATATAAGTAGCCACAAGGGTAGTTGTTGTAGTGAGAAGTGAGAAGATAGAAGACATAAGGAAAAGAGTCAAGTGGGACAAGGCTTGATAGGTTAGCCAAGGGAGCATTTGTGAAGTTTGGAAGCATGGAATGGGATGTGTGGATTCATGCTTGTTCACTTAGATTGCTCAGTTGTGGCTATGGCTCTGAAGGCTTCCATGGTTGTATGGAAATGGCATTTTTGTTGAATAATACATGGTGATGGATGCTTTTGGAGGCTGGGTTTTTTTCCTCAATGAGGGTTTCTTAGCATATATCTTGTGTCACATTTTTGTAGGTATGTTATCTATTCTCTTGCATGTGGATTTTAATTTTGTATTCATTTCATATTTATTATGGGTTATGTGGAAATGGTTATATTCTTTAATTGCAATTTTCCTTACAAGGGGCTCCCTTGACTAGTGAATCAAAGGATGATGGTCCACCCCTTGCTACTTCTGCTACACAAGAAGAAGACTCCATGCCTTCTACTCTCATTCTTTGGGGAGAAGAACCAATGACCACCAATAATGATGTTGAATCTTCTACATCTAGACAACATGACTCTGATGAATCTAATGATGAAAAGCCTAACAAAGGAACAATAAGAGAAGATATTGCTTGACTGCTAACCTAACATTAGAGTACAGATTCTAGTGAACATGAATGGGATCCTATTTTAGATGCCTCTTGTGAATTAGGAGTGGATTTCAGACATTCCTATGTCACCCAACCCAACATAGTCGATGATTCTATTCAAGGGTCTAATGAGTTTGGTTCACAATTTTCTCTAGTGGATCACGTTGGTCCCACTAGGTCTCTTCCTAATTTGGATCCCTCTAGAGATTTCTCTATAGGCCCAACTTCTCTTGTCACTAGAGATTATTCCTTCCACATTAACAATCTCAAAGCTTCTACTTCCCTCTCACTCCTACACCCCAATCTCATAGATTGGTTTGTTCAACATCAAAGACTAGAACTACCATCTTTTCAGAATGACAATGAGATCCCTTTCTACTTAAATGTCATTGAACTCATGGTGTCTTCCACCAACAAACCAATGATTAACATGACAGAGATAGATATCACGTACCCCGATCACAAAATAAAGAAAAAAATGAAAAGAAAGTGTTTAGACAATGAAAACCACTTTGTGGCAATGTTTGAACCTCAAAATAGTAAAAATAATGATGTATCCAAGGGTGAAAACCTCTTTGAAGCACTCAAGGATGAGGTTCTTGGTAGTTTGCCAAGCTATTTTCAAGATAGATCTTTGGTTCTCATTAAACCTACATAGCCTATCAATCTTGTTACAAAAGAGTCCCCCAAAATTATTCATGTTTCTCAATCACTATTAGCTAAGGAAAAAGAGAAATTCACTAAGTTCTTTCAAGAAAAGAATATAAACTTTGCATAGACTTATTCAGGCATGCCTAGCTTAGACATAGATATTAACATGCATCGCCTATCTATTTATCTTGGTGCTAAACCTATCAACCAAAAACTAATAAAAATGCACCCTGCATTGCTAGTAAAGGTTGAGCTCAAAATTTTGTTAAGTGAAAACTTTATTTGAGCTATTGACTATGCCGAATGGATCTCAAACATTTTACCTGTCACAAAACATTATAAGTCCATTTGTATATGCACAAATTTTAGAGACTTGAACAAGGCATGTCCTAAGGATGATTTTCCATTTCTTAACATACACATGATAGTGGACATGACCATGGGTTATGAAATCTACTCCTTGATGGATGGATTTTCTGGATACACTCAAATTAAAATTGCTCCTAGAGATCAAAAGAAAATGGCTTTCACATGTGCATAGGGTACTTTCTACTAGAATGACATGCCATTCGAATTAAAGAATGCAAGATCCACTTACCAAATATCCATGACTACTATATTCCATGACATGATGCATAAGAATATGGAATATTATGTTGATGACACATTAGCTAAATCCAAAAAAAGAGATATACACCTTGATGACTTGATTTTGATATTGGACTGCATGGAATAGTTTCAACTTAGGTTAAATCCCAAGAAGTGCACTTTTGGTGTCACATCAAAAAATTTGCTAGGCTACACCATATCTACAAAAGGCATTAAGGTTAATCCAAAAGAAGTTCAAACTATCATTGAAATGCCTCCTACTAAGAACATCAGTCAACTAAGAAGTCTTCAAGAACATCTTCAATCTATTAGGATATTTATATCATAGTTAGTTGATAGAGTACAGTCATTCAATAAAAATCTACACAAAGTATCCACATGTATTTGGAATGAAGAATGTCAAAAGATATTAGATCAAATCAAAGGATACTTGGCTAAACCTCCCATATTTATGACACCTATACCAGGAAAGCCTTTTATTTTATACATATCAGCTATAGATTCTTCCTTAGGAGCATTACTAGCATAAAGTGATGAGAATGGAAAGGAGTGTGTTGTATACTATATTAGCTACACTTTGGTGGCTTATAAAGTAAACTACAATAACATTGAAAAGGCTTGTCTCACAGTGGTATTTGCATCTCAAAAACTTATATACATGCTTGCTCACACAGTGCATCCTATTGCAAAAATTTATCCTCTCAAGTATATACTAGGTAAAGTTGCACTTACTAGATAGCTTGCTAAATGGATGATGATCTTTCTAAATTTGACATTCAGCATGTCAAACATAAAGTCAATAAAGGACAAGATATAGCTTATCAACTTGTTCAGTTTCCATTACAAGAAAATGATCCAATGCAAATTGATTTTCTTGATGCCTTTGTTATGTATGTCACAGAGAGGACATGGAAGATGTTCTTCAATGGTTCACACACTCATATTAGAGCTAGCACAGGCATCTTTTTTGTCACACCTTATGGTTATATAATCTCAAAGTCTTACAAACTCTTTTTTCCATGTACCCAACAATATAACAAAGTGTGAGGCTTTGACCAACAGGATGAAAATGGCTCTTGAATGGAAGATTACAGAATTTCACATCTATCGGGATTCCTAGCTTTTCATTAATCAAGTCAATAGTGACTATCAAATTAAGGATGACAAGCTCATACCTTACAAGAAATTGATTGATGGTCTAAGGACTATTTTATATTTGTAACATTCCAATAGATTCTTAGGGTAGAAAACAAGGCTACTGATGCTATGGCCACCTTAGCATCTATTCTACAATTGCAAGAACATGAATCTCGCTTTGAGTTCCTAGTGGAAGAATTATGACACCCTTCTTACAATTCCCCCAAAAACCATGTAATTTGCACTATTGTCAATCATGAATCTTCTCTCTATTCCACCATCTTCTCCTACCTCTGTAATCAAATAATTCCTAAAAACCTCACACGCAACCAAAAATGACAACTCCTTCGCAATGCCTCACACTATACCCTTGTCTCTTGTGATTTGTATATGAAGGGTCTAGACTGAATACTTCTTAGATGTCTAGAAATAGAAGAGTTCAAAAAGGCATTATATAAAGTCCATGATGAAATTTTTGGGGCACACTCTAATGGCCTTGTACTTGCTCAAAATTTTCTTAGGGCAGGTTACTACTAGCCAACTATGTTGCTTGATACTAACTAATATGCCAAATCATGTAAGAAGTGTTAGTTGCATGGAAACTTGATTCATGTTGATAGGTGTGAACTTATCCCTTCTATCACATATTGGCCTTTTGAATAATAGGCCTTTTATTTAGTTGGTAAAATATACCCAAGCTCATCCAACAAACACAAGTTCATCATCATAGCAACTGAGTACTTCATGAAATAGGTTGAAGTTTTTCCCTTATCTACTACTATAGGAAAACATGTTGCCTTATTTATACTCAACTACATCATTTGTCACTATGATATCCCATCCTCTATTGTCATGGATAATCGAGGGTAGTTCAAAAATAATAACCTTAAAAAAACTATGCAAGAAATTCAAGATCAAGAAACATTGGTCCTCTATATACTACCTTCAAGGGAACGGCCAAGATGAGGCCTCTAACAAAACACTACTAAAGGTCATACATAGAATAGTCCACAAATTAGGTATGGATTGGCATCTACAAATCAATCTGACACTATGGGCTTACAAGACCACCATACACACTCCTATAGTGCTACACCTTTTTCACTAGTCTATGGTTCTAAAGTTGTCCTACCTCTAGAAGTTGAAATTCCTTCCTTGTGAATCTCTCTACATGGACTAATTACTAATGAGGACCATAGAGTTATGAGGATACATGAGATACAAATCCTAGATGAGTGTCACAGGGTTTATTTTGATCACATGAGGGCTTATCAGAAAAGGATATCTACTAGCTATAACAAAAAGGTTAATCCTTGTGAGTTCCAAGTGGGTGAACTTGTTCTTTGAGAGAACCCTGAGAACCAACAGAACAGGGAATAGAGGAAAAAACTTAGCATAATTTGTTGGGTCTTTAATTTGTCACAGTAACATTTGGATCCGGTGCATATCAACTCTCTACTTCTGAAGTGGAACAACTCTCTAAGCCCATCAATATTCTAAATCTGAAGAAATTATATGCTTAAGGCTCTTATGGCTCAGCTATTTGTACATATCTTATGATCCTTAAAAATATCTTTAAAAATTCATATATGATCCTAAAAAAATGCTAAGAAAATATAAAATATCCTGAAAAATGATCATCTTAGTAAAAATATAGCAATAGGTGCTTTGATGCATCACCAAAAAATCAAAAAAATGCAAAAAAAAGTCACAAAAAGTCTTAAAAAGAATCTGCCAAGTGGTAAAAACCTAGAAACAGGTGCTACTTGAGACCCTCATACCTATGTCTATCAGTCTCACTTCACGCTCATTTATTTTTTGATACATTTCCTAGCTTGGAATCTACTCTTGTCCTTGTCTCAGGGGCACAGTTTCTTATCTTATCAGGGTCTTCTTGTGTGTTAGGGTTTCTTTGGCAATTCATCTAAAATGGTATTTCTCAACACTTCCCCCCTTGACATCGTGTGTTTCTCAATATTTCTTGGATATCTTAAGATGCTATGATATTTCTCACTATCAAATGTGTGTTCTTAAAAAATGCCCATGTGACATACACACACACATAAACATTAAACTTGTTGATACATGATGAACTTTATCTTCTTTATGTGTTGTCTATGATGATTTCTTTGTTGAGTGTTCCCTCCCTAATAGTTGAGATAATGGGTGTTGCACACATTGCATAATATTGTTATATTGTATTATTTTATTGCATGGGGCATGGGGCATGTTTTACTTGTTTTCTGCTTGTGAGTATACTTTCTTAACCTAAGGTGTTGAGAACATTTGTGCTTGTCCTACTTAACACTTTGGGCCTACAATGTATCATCCTTGCCTATTTTTTCAAGATTGCACTTGGGGGTTATCCTGGCACTTATGCCTTAATACAAGTGTAATCTTGCTTTACTAAACTTAGGAAATCTAATTGCATTTAGTCATCTATACCTACATGTCTTTTATTCTTAGGTTGGATTCCCACATACCTATCTAATATAGATCATATTCATATCCTCGTAGTTATCCTAGTGAGAATTTTATGATCTTCCAATGTACCTAATAATTTTCAATGATGAAATTAGAGCCTAAATGTTTTGTATCCCTTGTAAGTAAACCATTTTGCATACAAGTTTTCATTATAGGCTCATTCTAGCTTAGTCTTGTATTTTGCATATGGAGATAGCTATCTCTACAACTTTTATGTATGTGTCAACTAACTACATTTATCTCCTTTCTCTTCTTCTTGATCGTGTCTTGTTTTTCCTCGATCTTATTAGCTTAATGGTTCTTTATTTCATGTCATTATGAAGGGTTAATCTTATTATCACATCCATCCACACCTTTTGGTTAACCTTTTGACCCTTTTGATCTAATTTTTTAACTCCTAAAATTTGCACAAAAATTACACCCCTACCCAATTTCAACATCTTGGATCCATTTTCAAGATCAAAATCAAATTTTGAGTTCATTTTTCTAGTCAAAATCACATTTTAAAATTATGTCTCCTTCTATGCAGTTGGCTAACCTTTTGAGGTCTAATCTTCAAATCTTCATTGGGACATCTTCATTTCTTCATGTCCTCGTCATTTTCCACACTTCTTGCCTAATTTAATCCACCTCATTTCACTTCTAAATCATCTTTCTTGGTCTACTCTAGTCAAACTAGGGCATTCTATCACTTCCTTATGGTCACTCTTTGTTTTTAATCATGTATCTCTCATCATGGACCTTTATCTATCTTGATTTGATCATATCTTGCTCATTTATGCATTCCCTTTACCTCATTTTGATTTTGATCCCTATGGCGCAGGAATATTCTATCATTGATTGCTTTCTATAGCTATATATTTCTTAGGAGCATTTTTTTGACCTTTCTATTTGATCTTGATCTATATGCTTTGCTTGATATTATTACTCTTCTTGGGTTCTGATATCGTCTCTCTCCTATTGTTTAGTGCTATCACTATCAAGCTGTGCATTCAAGACTTGCTATCTAGTTCTACATTTTTGTTCTTCAAAATCATATCACTATCTATTGCTACCTACTTGGCTTCTTCATTCTTTGATTTAATGTGTTCCTAGATTGATTACACATTAGTCAAATAGGGGAAACTTTACTCACCCAAAAATGGTCACTAAGACTATTAACCCCCTTCTCAGCATTTTGGCTAAATTATTTAATCATTTGGCTAGGCCAAATTGCTAAAAATCAATTTATTTGATTTTAACCTATAGTTTGACTATAATATCCTATGTCCATATTTTATTAAAATAACATGTTCCCTTTTAATTAAATAAAAGACACTATTCTTCTAACCCACTCTAATGTGCACATATAAAGTATTTTTCCTATTTACAAATTAAAAGAAAAGACTTTGTCTCACATGAAAAATCAACTCTTTCTCATTGGTGGAAATGATCTTGCACATGGATCATGCTAAAAATCAACTCCCATCCTTGATCATCCATTTCTTGATCTTGATCTCAACCATCCATACACCTTTGAAAGAGAGAGCTCTGTCCTTTTCTAAAGACCCTGATTTTGGGCTATTGTTATGTTGTAGGTTTACTTACAGGTTTCTTGGAGCATTTTGTGGAGAACTTCTATCTTCTTGTGTCATCCTTACATCCTCATTCTATTTAAAATTCATTTTCATTAATGTAGTTTTCTTTTGCAATAGCATATCTCACTTATTTTAATTAGCATGGCTTGGTAACACTCTCATTTTACTTAGTTTAGTTGCATTGTGCATCTCGTCTTAGCATAGTTTCATTCTTGCATTGCATACTTGAGATTTCTTTGACACTAGAACTCTTGCTCTTGTCTAAATAATCTCTCATTTCATGCTTTACTATTAAGGGTTGTATCTTTAAGACTTAGCTGAGAGCCCTCTTTATGCTTATTTGTATGTCTCTTGCACTCCATGACTAGAGATCTCTAAGCTGTCATTGAAGCTTTCCAATCTATAGAATACCTTGGATAGAAGGGTTTAGAGAAGTCCACAATTCTAGTGTATAGGAAGGTGTAAGGTTTTTACTTTTCTATGATGTAATTCCTCATTCTTCTTTGAGCTTGAATTAAAATAATTGTATCCACTTCAATTTTTGTATAATTGACTTGCCCTAACTTCTACAGTATTGAGAGGTCAAATCAAATCTCTTGCCTATGTTAATTATATATTTTTTCATCATGCACTCAAACGAATGCTAACATCATGCCTCTGAATCATGGATGATTGGCATTGACTCTATTTTCAATATTGCATTTAATTGTGTATCTTTTTTTACTACATTATATGAAACACTAATCCAAAGAACCTATTAGAGCCAGTTATTTTTCTTGATATCTCCTCTTCATATGTACCCAATGAAAATACTTTCTTCGTAGATCAATGAAATATTATTATTAGAATTATAGAAAATAAGATAATTTTTGTTATCAAATAATGATGTAAAAAAACTTATAAATTAATATCGTAAAAAATATATAAAATATGGAAAAATAATGCATGCAACATATAAAGACACTGGATATCAGAATGTGACAGTTCAACATTAATGACAAAAAAATAATATTTGTGTTTAGAATTTGAAGATGATGTCAACTGATGAAATGTTTAGAATTGGATAAATTATATGCCTGTATTTTTATTTTATTTTTGAGTAAAAATTTATTCATTTTTTAAAAATTTTGAAGTCCTTTTTTTAACTTAAAAAAATATAGGGTGCAATTCCCATCAAACAAGTATATGCAAAACATCTTTTTTTTGTTCTGATTTGAAAATATCTTATAGATGACATGTATAGATAGGGAACAAAAAAAGAAATAATCATTTTTTATGTATATTTTCTTTCTTATAAGTACTCAAGATCGACCTTATCAAAATCCAATAGTTTTTTCCTCTAGTCAAAACTTCCCTATCAAATCTACACCTTCTTGAAAAAAAAATTTACATATTCATGAAGAGGACTCTCTCCTTTAGAGATAAATATAAGTTTTAATTTTTTGATATGATTTACTATTTTGTTTCCTTTTTTGAGGGAGCATCTTCTGAAATGTTAAAATATCAACTTATAATATTTTGAAATTATAACATATTATAACTAATCAAAACACTCAAAAATTTATATAATGATGATATTGAATCTAAGATCAATAAAAGGGTATTTTTAGTTTTTTTTTTAAATTGAGTTTTGATAGAGAAATGAGATTTGACTAAAATAGGTTTTGGTATCCTAAACGATGACACAGATCTGTGTTTTTACACTTGATATCTCCTCTTCATATGTACCCAATGAAAATACTTTCTTCATATATCAATGAAATATTATTATCAGAATTATAGAAAAATAAGATAAAATTTGTGGTCAAGTAATGATGCAAAAGAAGCCTATAAACTAATATAGTATAAAAGTATAAAAGATGGAAAAATAATGCATGCAACATACTAAAGAGTGGAGAGATTTAGAAAAAGAAAATATTATAAGGAGAAAAAATGGATTATATAGTAAGTACTAGTGAAATACAATGTTTATTTTATATAAATAAATTCAAATGAGTATAAAGATGATTTTTTTGTGGGATAAGGAAACATGTCATTAAAAAATAGAATGTTCTTTAAAATAAAATTCAATCTCAAAAATAAGTATAAACAAAATGACTCTTTGAAGTTTTGGAGCTTATTATATAATAAAACAATAATATTTCCATTTATGTAGCAACAAAAAATTAATCATGTCTATAGAGAGAACATATTAATGTCACTATCAAAGTTGTAAATTTGAAACTAGTATATAGTAATAAAATAGAATAATAAAAGTTTCTTGTAAGTAATAAATGTTCCTTCTTATATTTATAGAGTACAATATATGATAGATAAATAACAAATGTGAGTGCAAGTAAAATAATTATACCATCAAGTTTAAATGATCTAAATTTTCAAGGTAGTCCTAATATTAATGTAAAAGTAATTATCTTAAGGTAATGTGTTGAATGTTAATGATCTCAAATTGAATAGATGGTGTAGTAACAAAATTTATGTGAGATATGTGGGTCACTCAAAATAATAATAATTAATTTTATTTATTTATATAAAAAAGACCTTGTTAGTGTTCTTAATGGGTTCTCCATTTAACCCAATCACATATAGTTAAAATTGTGGTATTTAAATATATTGTTCTAACTAGTCTTTTTGCTACACATAATTATTTTGTGATCTCAAGACCAAGGGTCTTAGCCCTAAAGGGTGACCTTGTTCTTTAAAAATCCCTAAAACATCCTAGATAAACATGGTTTATGTTTCATGGAAATTTATTCCAAGTTAATATAGCTTAACTCATGCCTAGGGGGATTGAATTGAACTACTTAATGTTCAAATGCTAAATATACAACATTTGAAAATCTATGTGGAATAATTGGAATTTTTTAATGTAGCCAAATTGTACAAATAATGCAATCTAAACTAAAAATACTTGAGAATTCCACCTTAGATTTTTGTCTCTATATCACATAAATCTCCATTGAGGTGAGATATTAGTAAACAATGGTATTTCCTTGTGGAATAAGTTTTCGTATTTATGTATGGTTATGAGATTATTGCAAATAATTAAATTTAAATTTATTTTCAAATTTCATATTGCTAGATTAATTATACCTCTTTATAATGGATTGATAATGTAATAAGAAAGTGTGTGTGCGTGGGTGGGTGGGTGGTTGGGTGGGTGTGGCTGGGTGGGTGTGCATGTGTGTGTGTGTGTGTGTGTGTGTGTGTGTGTGTGTGTGTGTGTGTGTGTGTGTGTGTGTGTGTGTGTGTGTGTGTGTGTGTGTGTGTGTGTGTGTGTGTGTGTGTGTGTGTGTGTGTGTGTGTAGATTCAAGTTAAAGTATAGGTAAGATCATACAAATGAGTTAGATAGCTATACAAAACATGGATAAAATCTTACAACCCAATTGTACCAACATCAAATCTAATAATAAGTAGAAAGGAATCATAAATGAAATATTGATTATATTCAACATTGTACTCATATTAGTATGACTATTTAATACAATCTTATGAATATGTGGATAATAGTACTAAAAAAAATATGGCTAAAGGAAAAAGCGTGTTTTGTTTTCAATACACCTTTTCCCACTTAATTAAAGAAATTATTATAAGGAATAGAAGGAATATTATGATTGGAATTGTCAATAGCAACTATCAACTGACACAAAATCTATTAACTGGGAAAACTTATTACATGTAACCAAGAGGTTTGTAATCTAGGTGGGTTTTGAAGTATTGCAATGGCTACACCTTAAGATTAGTTATATTAATTGTTGTTGATGTAGTAAGCCCTAGGAATGTCACTAAGTCATTGAGATTAGGGGGTTATGCAAATCAACTTGACAATAACCACTTAACATTTAATACAAAGATGTGTTCATAGAACCTTTCCAAACATGTATGATGTTATAGATAATAATAATATTAAATTAATTAACTTACAAAACTTAACAAAAAATATATGTCAAGTTTTGCGTCCAAATTTTGCAATGAAACTTTGTCATTACAAAAAATGATTCGAATTTACTCCATATCATAGGAAAATAAACTCAAACTTTGGGAAGGCAGTGTTGCTTTCTTAACATGATTATACATATAACACGAAATCAAAAACATCATACCATATCATTGCTCCTACCAGCTAAAGTAAATATGAAGACTACTCTATGTGTACCTTGATAGTTTTAAGTACCATTTACATTTAAGCATCTTACAAAATTGAAGGAAATATCGTAATATTCATTAAAGCAAAGTATGTTACTTCATAGAGAGAATTTTAGATTAGAAGCATATTATGTAGATTCTAAATAACAACATGAAATAGTGGGTGTGAGGGTATGTGAGATACCTTATAGTAGTTTCCTGCATTGGAGTTGAAATTATGAGGTCATTGTAAGACTAGGCAATAACTGGTAAAGTAAGATTCTATTGTCCTAGTTAAGATAGTCACATACACTTTTGTAATAAAGGGTCAACTACCCTTACCATGGACCTATGGTTCCTTCCCACTTCTTGGGTATTCCCTACACTCTTCAACACATTTCTACTATCTCTCACAACACTTACCAATCTTAATATGTGTGGACTAATAACAATTATGTTTTCCTTTACAAGACCACTTAATGGTTTGAGACTCTCAACCTCTATCCCTTTCCAAGTCTTCATCTTCTCTGATCATGACCAATTTATGATCACCACTACTATATCTTAATCATAATAGTGTTGACTCCACATTCATCATTAGCATGTAGAATAAGAAGAAATATTGAGTGTTTTTATTGCTAGCCAAGAGAGTTTGTTTGGAAAAATGCATCACAATAGATCAAGAGGAAGATTTCTAGAGTTACCAATCGAGAAGCACTAGCACACCTAGAAAGAAGAAAAAAATAGATGTCAACTAATTTGAAGGAGCATGAAGAGCACCTGAGACAAGTATTGTAGAAGTTGAGAGAGAATCAGTTGTATGGCAGCTTGTCAAAGTGTGCATTCTATAGACCTAAGATACATTATTTGGGTCATGTCATATCAGGTGATGGTGTCTCAGTAGACCCAACGAAGATTAGGGCCATCATGGATTGGCCAACACACACCAGTGTCACCAAAGTGAGGAGCTTTATGGGACTAGTAGGATATTATTGACACTTCATTGTAGGATTCTCTAGATTGGCACACCTAATCACATCTCTTTAGAAAAAAGGGAAGAAGTACGAGTGGACAAAGAAGTTTGATATAGCTTTTCAAGAGCTCAAAAGAGCCCTCACAGATTCTTGCAGTACCAGATCCTTCTATGGATTTTGTGGTATGCACAAATGCATCTTTGGATGGTATAGGGGTAATCCTTATGTAGGATGGACAACCTATTTCCTTTGAGTTTAGGAAGTTGAAGACTCATGAACTCAATTACCCTACTCATGACCTAGAGCTTGCAGCAGTGGTTCATGCTTTAGTGGGGTGGAGACACTTCCTTCTAGGTCATAGATTTGAGCTTCATTCTGACCACCAGAGCTTGCAGTACATATTTGCTCAGTTGAACCTTAATGCTAGGAAAAGAAGTTGGATGGAGTTCCTTTGTGAGTATGATTTTAATGTTCATTACATCAAGGGAAAGGAGAATATGGTTGTAGATTTCTTAATTAGAAGGTGTCATGAGCTTTCATCTATGACTACTTGTACTGAGTTGAGAGAGCGGATCCTACAACACTTACCAGCAGATGAGCTTTATGAAAAAGTTAGTCAGATGGTGCATTCTCAAAGACCCTTAAAAGGGAAGTATTCAGAGTATTCCTTGGAGTCTGATGGACTTTTGCATCATTGGGGGTTTGTGTGAGCTCATTGTACTTGAGGCTCACAGAGCACCTTATGCAGCACACCCTAGTGTTAAGAAGTTACATGTAGATCTAAGGTAGTTATATCATTGGCCAAGCATGAGAGTGCAGATTGCTAGCATTGTTGTGAGATGCCTTAGTGTCAGAGGGTGAAGGCAGAGCACCATCATCCTGATGGGCTTCTTCAACCTTATGAGATTGCAGAGTGGATGTGGAATGCTATATCTATGGATTTTATTGTTGGTCTCCCCATGTCATCTTGGTGCCATGATGGAATTTTGGTGATAGTTGACACATTCACCAAGGTTGCTCATTTCTCACCTGTGCGTACTACGTACAAAGCACGAGACATAGCTCAGATGTTTTTACGGGACATTGTCAAACTTCATGGTGTTCCCTATAAGATCATCTCTGATAGAGACTCATTGTTCACTTCATCTTTTTGGAGAGAGTTGTAGGAAGCATTGGGCACTAGGCTCAATTTCAGTATAGCATACTATCTTCAGACCGACGGTTAGACCAAGCAAGTGAATCAGGTTTTGGAGGACATGTTGTGTATGTATGTGATGGACCATTAGGTCAAATGGGAGGAATACTTACATCTTGTTGAGTTTTCCTATAACAATGGTCACCATTCTTCCATAGGTATGCCACCTTATGAAGCCTTATATGGAAGACCTTGCAGAATGCCCTTGAGTTGGGATAGGATCAAGGATAGAGTATCTATTGGTCCTGAGTTAGTCACGGAGATGGAGCAGCAGGTGACCATGATTAGACAGTGCTTGAGAGAGACATAGGATAAGCAGAAGAGGTATGCAGATGTGAAGAGGATAGATCGAGAGTATAAGGTTGGAGATAGAGTTATCTTGAGGGTGTGACTGCATAATAGTCTGATTTGATTTAGAAAGGGCTCTAAGTTGGCACCCTGGTTCGTTGGACCATTCAAGATCCTAGAGAGGATAGGACCAGTTGCATACCATTTAGCTTTGCCACCTAGCCTATCATGAATCCATGATGTGTTTCACATTTTAGTACTTAGAGGATACATTTATGACAAGTCTCATATTATAGATTGGGATGCTTTGCAGGTGGAGTCAGACAAGTAGCTAGAGCTAGAGCCTATTTATATTATTGCCCAATGGACCCTAGCTCTTCAAGGTTGAGAGCTAGACCAGGTTAGGATCTAGTGGGGTAGTTATGATGAGTTCATAGCTTCATGGGAGGATACAGCACAGATGCGATCTGAGTACCCATATCTTTTTTATGAACTCCAGGAGGAAGTTCATGCCTAGTGGGGGAGGATGTGAGGCCTTGCCCCGACCCATCTTAGCATAGTTCATACATTATTATTTTGATACTCATGACTCGATATGTTGAGACACTTCTAGATACATTGAACATTATTATATTATCTTATGTTGTGTGATGTTTTATTTTTAGATGTTTAATTATGTTATTTAATGCTTTATGAACATGTATACAAATGAAGAAGTGTAGAAAGTGAATGCAAAATTAACACTTTGATTATGCAAATTTAGTGGTTAAGTATATGATTAGATTAGATATAAATAGTTAATTAATTGAAAGACTATGTTTTGAGTTGTGTGATTTATCCTAATGAGTTGTGTGTGTGTGTGTGTGTGTGTGTGTGTGTGTGTGTGTGATTTTTTGAGCTATTGATGTGTGCAATGAGTGTGCAGGATATTTTAGCCAGAAAATCTAATGGAGGAATGAAACTAAACCTTATGTACCATTTTTGGAAACTAGGGTTGAGTCTCATAAAAGATGCAAATCCCGTTGTTCGTATTTTATTTGTATCATGGATTGAATGAATGTATCATTTTGTAATCTTTAAGTGTTAATATTTTGTAACAGTGATTTTTCAGTGTTGCTTGACACTTGTGAATTGTATATGCATTCCAGCATGATAGTTAGGGTTAACCAAGTAATCTAAAGATCTAAGTTAAACTAAGTTAGTGACCTTTTTTCTGATCAGTTAGTAATCGAGATTAATTAGCCTAATCAAGATTAGTGAGTAATTTGCATTTTTTGAAGGTTGTTAGAAAGTCCTAAAATTTTGTAACTTTTGATAGGTCCCTAATTAGTCCTAAAGACTAAAAATCATGAAATCTAAGTACCTAAGGAGTATGGGTATGGGTTGGGGGTATTTTCCACCCCCCTAGCCCATTTTGTTGACATTTATGGTCCCTCAAAAACTCCATTTTTGCTTTATTGCGAAAATTGAATGTTTTCATCATGAGTTGGATAACTTTAACTCCACCTTGAGGTTAGCCTTATGTATAGTTGAGTTAGAAGCCTCTAGAACTTTTAGGAAAGTGGGGGAGTTATTACATTTTGAAGGTGGTTGAGTTTAGGACCTTATTTAGAGGCAAATTTGAGAAAGTTTGAGTGTTCACTCAACCTCTAGTTTTAGAGAGCATTTCAGGATTGAAGGAGAAGGATAGGAAAGGAAGCCGATCTCAAATTTGTTCAATTTCCATAACCCTATTTGGAAGGTAGGAATACTTCACCTCATTTTGTTCATGTTGTGCTTCACGTTTCAATTTTATTGCATATGTATATTCATCTATGTGTTGAGTATGTTTGGGAGGGATTGAAATAGGTTTTCTTAAATGTTTTTCCTTTGTATTTTGCTTTGAATTTCGAAGGGATTGTATGGGTTGTATTGGCATTACTCACCCTTGAATAGGGCAGAAGTAGTTTTGTATAGGAGGAGGTCTTTAGTTAGACTTTGATAGTGTAGAGTCTCTTCCCAGGACGAGAAGAGGGAGAGAGGGTAGGGTGTTATGGGCCCCTACTCGTCAGCACAAACCATGTGTATGAGTTTTGGAAATTAAGATATGGAAGAATGAAGTTCTTGAGTTTATAGCCCTGAAAGGGCACCTATTATGGTGTTGTTTCTGATGTCTCCTATTAGAAAAATCCACCTTCTCCCTAGTCTAGTTCAATGATGAACCTGTTGTGCAAACCGAGATGGGAGTGAATGTTTGATTTTTCTTCATGTTATGATTGGTTGTCTCCCAATCAATTTTCATTCTCTCCATGATCACTGTGATGTATTGCAGAATTTGAAATGGATCCCTTGTTAAGGGCCAAGAAGGAGTTTCAAATTGTTGTTGAAATTAAGTTATGTTGGGAGATTTCTCCTCAGGATTGAAATCCTGTGTAAAAATGTTATTTTAACTTATTGTGGAAATGGCAACGATGTCAAGTTTTCTTCCCGATTCTCTCCCAGTGGAGCCTTTGAATCAAGTGGTTCAATGAAAAAAATTGAGTATCATTCTTGCATATGAGTCTTCTAGTTCATTTTTAGATTTTGCATGTGTTTCTTAAAAATCAGACGTAATGATGTTTCACTCTTTCTATGGCATATCTATGTTTCGAAATCATATCCATTTGATTTGGGTTAATTAGATAAAATGATGATAAATAATAATGTAATTAAAAGTTCAAAATATGTTAAAGAGAATTCGATGATATGATTGGTATTTTACTTCGTAAATTTCATGAGAATTAGGTAGCATAATGCTCCTTTTCAAATATTCAAGCATTACATTTAACATCTACATTATAAATCAACTTCAAAAAAAATACGCCTCGCCCCCCACCTTGACTTATAAATAAATTTGAAATTTCATACTTAGAAAAAAAAAAAGCCTTCAAAAAAAATGTGTTCCCAAGAGCAATTATGCTCTAGATTTTGTATGGGATAGAAATTTAAATGTTTCCCTTGGATAGAGAATCTTAAAAGATTCTCTAAATATCCCTTAAACTTATTAAAAATTAAATAAACAAAGAAAAAAAAAGAATAGAAAATGCATAAAGAATATCCTAAAATATCCTAAGTTCTTACCTAATCAACTTTTTAAATTTATTACCCCCCTCTATCCTAAGTCTTTAACCACACTCCACTCATTACTTCCTAGGCGTCAGTTTGAAAAGGGAGAATGGAGTTGTTTTAAACAAAACTTAAATCAATGTTTTTATGGCAAAGCTAAAACTTGTCATCATCTGATTTGACAGCGACTTAAAACTTTAGTATTCCTTCCCTCCTTAGAAGCATGCAAAATTTCTCCAACAAGTAACCTTGGGATCACGTGCCCCATAATTCTGACTTGTCAGTAGGAAAGTGGCAAGGTTTAAAACTTTTTTTAAAAAATTGTTTTGTCTTGAGACTTTAATCCCCTCCATTTTCCTCCCCTTGTGATTTTCCTAGCCATAAATTTTGACATGACCTTGGGCCATGAACTATCTCCATTCCCCACTTGGTCAGTGCTTGGGAATGCACCCAAGTTGGGGAAGTGGTACCCCACGTTGGCAGGTAGGTGGGTAAGGGAGATTACATAGGTAAGGGGTTAGGTAGATAGGTTAGTATTGTTAGATGTTAGTTTAGTTTAGTTTATATTTTAATTAAAGTTTTAAAGTTTTGGATAGTTATGTTGTAAGATAATTTGATTTATATGTATTAAATTTTAGTTAATTAATATATTTTTAATAATGGCAATTATAATTTTTTCTTTTAGAATTTGGTAGTTAGTGTTACTTTTTTGTTAAAGTATTTTTTAGATTAGTAGGATGTTAGTTATTAGGTTAGTATGTATTTTAAATAATGTTATATTTTAGTTTTAGAATATGGTAAATATTAGAATTTAGAAAGTATGTTCTTTTGTTTAAATGTGTTAGTAAAAATTTTAAATTAGAATTTGTAATGTAATTGTTAAGTTGGTATGTTCAAAGTTAAGTTAATTAGTTGGGCTAAAGAATTGTCATTTAGTTTTATTTAATTTTAGTTATATTATTATTATTAAAAATGTTTTATTTTAGGGTAGATTATAGATTTAAATGTAATTAGTTTAGACTAAAGTTTAAATTTGTTATGTTGTTTAAGATAAAGGTTAGTAGTTAATAAAAGGATTACAATTTATTTTTAATTATTATTAATTTAGTATGAGTTGAAACATACTATGTAATAATAGTTAAATTTATCTTTATTTATATTGTTATTGGAATAATTTTAAAACTATTGTTTTATAATTAATGTAAAATGAAACAAATGTCAAAATTGATTTGATAATGAAATTTTAATTTAACTATCTAGTCCTACACATTGATTTTAAACCTAAATGGAATGTCAAGGTATTGATAGGAAAACCTGTTGTTTCCTTACAATGTACCTATGCCTTAAACAAACATATTGAACTTAGTGAGTTTATTTATTATTGCTTTAAAAAAAAAATTTTGTGTGTTTTTACCCCCGTATTTTTGGCATGACGTGTACACAAGGGGTAGGTCCATAAAGATCACATAGTTGAATAAATCATAGTCCTATTTATTCCTCTTTATCATGAGTTATCTACTCAAATTAGTTGATTTGTCACCTTTGATAAGTCATGATATGCATTTTGGTCCTTATTTAATCCCCTTACTTGTTAATGCTTACTATCAACATCTTATGAGGGTTGGAACGCAATTGCTCTGATGAGATTTTTGGGCATCTTGTGAGGCTAGGGCCGCATACCCTAAGCTTGTCTGCCTTTGTCATTTTCTAGTATATGTGGCTATTGGTTCTTGTTGCCAATAGTGGTGGGGTTGTGGCAAGGAGTGGAGGGTAGAGTGGGTGAGGCTGGTTTGGGGTTTTGGTTGAACATGTGGGGATGGGGCCGGTTGGGGCTAGAATAGGGGTGTGTGTTTTCTATTCTATGGGGGTGTTTGGTGTAGGGTAGGGTGTTCAGATTTATGGGTAAGTGGATTTGGTTTGGTTTTAGAGTTTTCTAGATCTATACATGGGGCAAGCGAAGCTCCCTGAGTCTCAGACTATATCTACTGATATGGAGATGGTTGATTCCTCCATATTGATGTAGATTGGGGCTAAGGGCCAAACTGATAACCTTTCTTCTGGGGTGAATGCTTCATCGTTGAAGGGTTATATTCTTATTAAGAAGATGAATGGGTGTTTGGAGGAATCTAATGATAAACCAATTTTAGTTATTCGACCAAAGTAGATTTTAGAGGATGTAGAGTACTGGGGCAAGCATGCACTCATCTATAAGTTTCTGGGTCTCTGACTTTCTCTTCCTGTGTTGGAATCGTGGGTGCATCAGATTTGGAATCCTGAAGGAGATATGGAAATTCTTCTGGCAAGCAACAACTATTTCATGGTTTTTTTTCAAATATGATAGACAAGAACAAGGTATTTGAAGGTGGTTCATATTTCTTTAATCAAGTTGGGCTTTTTATCAAACCCTAGCATATAGGGTTCAACTCTATTGAGGAGATCCCGTCTCGGGTCCCAATGTGGGTTCATCTTCCTTGATTGCCTCTGGAATTTTGGAGAGAGGATATTCTTCATTCAATCTCACTTTTTCTTGGGAAATTGGTTGGGTCAGCCACACAAACCCAAGATCGAAAGGTAATTTCATATGCAAAAATTTGTGTAGATGTTGATCTTAATAATCCACTACCTGATTCTATGGAAATTTGCTTGGGCCCTACTTCTTGGATTCAATAGTTGGACTATGAGGCTTTACCTTTTAGATGTAGGATATTTCGTGAGTATGGACACTTACAATGTAAGTGCCCCCCAAATAAATTCTCTCAATCATTGACTTCTACTATGTCGACCCCTAAGGATGATAAGGGTAAGGTTCCTATGCTAGAAGGTTCTATAGACAATTAAGGTTTTATCCCAGTTAAGTCACATAATAAAGGAAAGTTGCAGAAGAGAACTTGGACAGATAGACAAAAGGATGGCACTTTTAATAGGTTTAATGTTCTGGATAATTTGATACAATAGGAAGGAATACCAATTGAGCTACCCTTGAGTAATGGTTATTGTCAGGGGCCCCAGGTGGAGGAGGTTGGGAATCTTGCCCAGGTACCGAAAGAGGAACAAGGTCAACCAGTCCTTTTGGATGGGTTAGTTTAGGAGAAAATTTGTGATGTTCCTAGTGGTTCACATCCTAGTGATGCCCCAAATGTCATAGCATCTACTCCCCCTAGCTAGAAAGGGATTCCTAACAATACAAAAGGCTCTAAAGCTGCACCCACTTTAGGCCTTTAGCAAAACCCCTTTAAAAAAGGGAACATAGAGAAGTCTACTAAGAGTGGAAGGAAGACTGATTAGGAGAAGGTTAAGATGATGGGAGAAACTTTAGTTGAGGCTGGGTTTGTGAAGCCAATTGACTCTCACTTCTCACAATCTTCCAAATGATTATTCTCTCTTGAAATGTGAGGGGGTTGAACAATATCTCTAGACAAAAGGTTGTTCATAGATTGATTGATTCTCATTCTCTAGATATTATTTTCATTCAGGAAACTAAGCTTACAATTGATGAATTAGATAGTTGTAGGCCAAAGTTGTGGCCCCATGGTAGCTAGCAAGGAGTGGGTGCTCAAGGTAGCTCAGGTGGACTGGCCTGTCTCTGGAATCCTAGGAAGGTGACCCCTCTATGGTGGATTTCAAGCAGGTCCTCTATCTCTTTGATGGCTTCTCACTTTGAGACAAGAGAAAGGTGCATGTTCTCTAATATTTATGCTCCTAATTATTTGATGGTTAAATCTCTTATGTGGTCTCATATCACATTTGTTCGGTCCTTGGATCCTTTCCTTCCTTCCTTGGATTGTGGTTGGAGACTTTAGTGTTGTTACTAGTTTAGAGGAAAAGAGAGGCAGGGTTGCTCATTTGGGCCCTTCTTCTAGTACTCTTAGAGATATTATTGGTTATTTGAATCTAATTGATGTCAAACCTAGCTTTGATACTTTCACCTGGAATAACAAAAGGAGTGGAACAGAGGCCATTTCAGAAAGGCTAGATAGATTCCTTGTCTCTTGTTTTTTAATGAATATTAGATGGTCTACCAGATCAAAAATTCTAGATTGGAAAGGCTCTAACCACTACCCTATTAATCTCTCTATCACTCCTTTTAAGACCTCTAAGAATCCTTCTTTCAAGTTCCAGCTAATGTGGTTGAGGGATCCCTCTCTGCATGATCTTATGATAACCTGATGGCATGAAGGTAGGCCTCCTCATGGCACTTCCATGTTCACCTTTGAGAAGAGGCTTCAGCATGTGAAATTAAGGCTTAAAAAGTGGAATAAATAGTGTTTTGGGAACCTTCAAGACCATTTGACAGTGGCCTAGGCCAGGTTGGATAGTGTCACTTGCTAGATTAGGGACCAAGGAATGACTTGGAATTTAATTTCTAAGGAGTCCTCAGCTTTGAGGGAGTTAGAGGAATGGGATCTTTGGGAGGAAATATTTTGGAAGAAAAAGTCTGGGGTGGATTGGCTGCAAGAGGGAGATAGAAACACTACTTTCGTTCGTAACATGGTTAAAGCTCACAGGGCTAGTAATTCTATCACTTCTCTTGTTTCTGCTTCTAAAGATCAACTCTTTTCCAAAGAGGCAATTTCTCAAGAGGCCATCAGAAACTTTTCTCAACTCTTCTCTAAGGAGGAACCTTGTTCATTAGTAGAGACAATGACTATTTTATATTGCATTTCCCAACTTGTGTCTAGCAATATGAATAGGAATTTGTTAAGGCCTATTGTGCTTGAAGAACTGAGGAAGGTGGCTTTTGGTATGAGGAAAGGTAAAGCCCCAAGCCCAAATGGTTTTCCCATTGAATTTTTCCAAGAATTTTGGGAGATTATTAAATTTGATCTTCTTGAAGTAGTCTAGGAATCATACCAGAACAGACAAATGCTCAAGTCTTTGAATGCTACCTTCTTGGCTCTCATTCCCAAGATTGACAGGGCTAATAGTTTGGATCAATTTAGACCTATTGCTTTGTGTAATTTCACTTACAAAATTATCACCAAATTGATTGCTGAAAGGCTCAAGCCTTATTTGGCTACATTGATATCCAAAGAATAGGGAGGCTTTGTTGGTGGCAGGCAAATTCTTGATGGGGTGGTTATTGCTTCAGAGGCTATCCACTCTATGGCCATGTCCAAGGAAAATGCTATGTTTATTAAGCTAGATTTAGCAAAAGCATACGACTGGGTTAGTTGGGAGTTCTTGGGCCGTGTTCTTCTAGCTTTTAGATTTGAGATGGAATGGGTTGATTGGATTCTTAGTTGTGTGACTTCCCCATCCTTTTCGGTTCTTATTAATGGAGAGCCCACTGAGCTATTCTCTACTTCTTGGGGACTTTGGCAAGGGGATCCTCTCTCTCCATATCTCTTTATCATTATGGCAAAGGGCTTAGGTAGATTTATAAAATTTCAAGTTGAGCAGGGGCTTGTCCAAAGGTGGAAGTGGCACAATAATATTCCAGCTTACACACACCTCCAATTTGTGGATGATACTGGTCTGATGGGCTTGGCTACTACAAATGAGGCAAGAAACTTTAGAATGATTTTGGAAACTCATTTAAAATCTTATGGGTAGCAAATTAATGAAGGTAAGTCATCTATTTATTTCTTTAATAATCCATAGTCGATCCAACTTAGGATTGCTAGGATTCTTAGGTTTCAAATTGGTTCCCTTCCTTTGATATATCTTGGAGTACCCTTAGCTCTAGGGACTCAGCTGAAGGAATATTGGCAAGGTCTTTTGGACAAATTTTGTAGCAGGGTGAGTCACTGGACTCATAGGTGGCTTTCTTTTGCTAGAATAGTTATCCTCCTCAAGACTATGATTCGAGCTCTTCCCATTTATAGGTGTCTTGTGCAAGCTCCTCCTATTGGGGTCATGAAAGAATTTGATGCTTTATCATGACAATTCCTTTGGTCAGGCAATCTTCTCTCTTCTAAATGGAGCTTAGTCAACTAGGATACTATTTGCCTGCCTAAGTCTGTTGGGGGTCTAGGCCTTAAATGTATGGCTCTTGGAGTCAAGACTCTAGCTACTGAGTTATATTGGAGGTGGTGTAAGAATCAAGATCAGGATTGGGCTAAGATTCTGGCCCAAAAGTATTTTCTGGGAGTGGAGTATCAGGATATTCCTAGACTAGCTCTAGATGGAAAGGGCTCCTTTATTTGAGATACTCTTAAAAGAGGAGCTCCTCTTATCAAGGATGGCCTTTTCTGGATATGTAATGAGTGATTGAGTGCATTATTTTGGGAGAACTCTTGGGATGGCCATCCTCCCATTCTATCCAGCTACCCCCACTTCCAACCTCTATGTCAAATTTTTTCAACTACAGGATGGACTAAGGTTGTTCACTTCAAGACTGTTAAATGGTGTGGCTCAATGGATGTGACTTGTTGGAAGGATCCTCATGAATGGCCCTTGGGGGGTTTCTCAAATATTCAGGCTGAGCTGGCTAATCTCCTTTCTAGTAGGTTGTGTAGTTCTTCTATGGATAAAGACATCCTTTCTTGGGGTCTATGTCCTAAAGGCAAGTACAGTGTGGCCCAAGGCTATGCTTGGTTGGATAATCAATGTCATGAAATAAATGAAGTTCCCTAGTGGAAGAAGGTTTGGAATAAATTCTCTTGGCTGAAATGTAACTTCTTTTTGTAGTTGGTTTCTCAAAAGAAGTGTCTTACTTGGGATAACCTCCAGAGAAGAGGGTTTCAGGGTCCTTCTCTATGTTCCCTTTGTAAGGTGAATGAAGAAAATGTTTCTCACTTATTCTTCTTATGTCCTCTCTCTAGAGAAATCTGGCATAAGTTGTGGGAGACATGGTGTCATGGATGCATTCATGTTGAATCTCTTATTGAGTTTTGGGATAGCCTTGGTAGACCCTCGACAAAAATTACATTCCTCTAGGTGGCTTAGGTTGTTGGACCTACTTTTATTCTTTGGAATCTTTGGCAAGAATGTAATTGCAAAATTTTTTGTAACTCTAGTTTGGGTGTTACTAAACTATGGCAAATGATTTTGAGCAAACTTTAGGAAACTATCTATGCCAAGTGTGATATGACTAAACTTGTGGACCCTGGTGAATACAGTATAGTCAGAAATTTGGGATTGGTGGACAAAGGATTGGGTTGCACAAGTGGTAAGAGATCTCAACCGCTCAAGAGAAAGGTTTTTAGGGTGGGGATATGGAGACATCCACTGATGGATATCCTTAAAATTAACATAGATGGTTCTTCCCATGGGAACCCTAAGCAAGCTGGTGTGGGGGGGATTGAGAGAGGTACATATGGCAATGTTATTTTCATGTTCTCTATTTACAAAGGAATTCATTCTAATAATGTGATGGAGGCCTTGGCCATTAAGATAGCTATTGAGCGAGGGTGCTCTCTAGGCTAGAGGAAAATGGTGTGTGAGTCAGACTCTCAAATTCTGGTGGATATGATAAATAACCAAAGTGTGGATAATTCTAACTAGCAAATAGCATCTATTGTTAGATAGATTCTTCATCTGAGTAGCTTTTTGGATTGGATCTATTTTTGTCATATTCCTAGGGAATGGAATGGAGTAGCTAATGTCTTGGAAAAATGGGCGTCGAAGAAAGGAGATGGTTGGGATATTTCAGGAAGGGCTGATCTTCCTACTGATTATATTGGGACTTTCGAGCAGTTAGTGGAAAAGGATAGAATTTAATTGGTTTTGGGTTTTTTCTTGTTCTTTTGGGCCTAAGGCCTTCTATAATTGGACTTTGATTGATAAATTTTTACCCCTTTTTCCAAATAAACTATCAACGTCTTATTCTCTTGAGCCATTCTAATGGTCTTGCAAACTTCTCACCACATTACATTGGTCTTTCCTATTTGTGGGGTTTTTCAAAATCCACATCTAAAGTTAATAGTGTATCCTTCCACAATAGTTTTTATCCCATGTACTTTCTTCACACAACTCTTGAAATGGAAATATATTTCTCATTATTATTTAATCATTTCTTCCATTTGATTTTTTTTTTTTTTAAATTGTCCTCATGGATTCAGATTTTGATACCCTTGGCAAGGCGTTGTTCTAATATGGTGTACTCATTCACTTTATTAATCTTCCTCCAAAGTGTTGTAAGAGTTATAGACCTGTAATCTACAATAGTAGATATGAAATTAGTTTCTTTTGTTTACTTTAATTCTTTTCATTCCACTTGCTTTCCCTTGATGTTCAATGGTTATTAGATCTCCTTTTGATTTAAATATGAGATGAAAACACCTATATTTGTCTTCATATTTTTTGCAATGAATAGGAGTAGATACAACCCAATAGGTCATACATGATATTTATGTTCAAATGTCTACCTTGAACTTCATTTTCCTTATTAGAGACCATTGTCTTATTATGTGTTTACACAACTTGCTTTAGAATAAACTATTGAGTCTAAGTTCTTCAGCAATATATAGATTTTGATTCACTGTAATCATTTCTTCTTTAACTAAGACATTTCCCCAGAATACATCGAGGTGTTGTGTTGTGGAAACTTGTTGCTGCTAAGGAATACATTTATCCTTTCTCCAATTATATTTTTGTGTGTTTTATCTGTGCCAACTAGTCTCAACCTAAACATCCAAGATAGTAAAGATGGTATCATTTGTTTTTGTAGACATATATATCCAGGTTTATAATCTAGTAATTACTCCTTCATCTGCATACTTTTATTCATGAAGCATCATATCGCTATAGTCTATATATTGTTGACTTGGTTTGACACGAGCATGAAATCATCAATTTCATTCTCTAGGAGAGATCTCTTCTCTTAGACATTGTTGGATTTGAATTGAACTTCAAAATATCTGACAATGCTTTGTTGGTTTAATATTTTCCCTCCATCAAATTATTTAATAGTTGTGTATCTCTACCTCCGATTTCTCATTCCTAAACATCTGATAATTACAGGAGACTAGAATAGTAATCTATATTTGTGTAGATATAAATTTTCCTATATATGTTAGGTGTGTTCTTTCTAATGCTAGCTCCTGTCTTATATATAATTGTAACGATTTCTTAGATTATCTCTTTTTTATTTTATATCCCCTTCATAGTTTGGTTCTATGAGTGTATTTCTGCTTGGATGAGTAATCGCTTGGTCTTCAACTTTCCATAGTAGTTTTTATGTTACGTCCAGATTACGTCCTCCCAATATCTTTGTATTGTATAATATAATGTGTGTCCTGAATCCTCTATTGCTGCTATCAGTGATATTTAGATAATTTTCTTCCATCCAAATGCTTCTCCTCATTTCCCGAGTTCCATAATGTTCTAGTTTATTTAGTAATTTCCTTCAAAATTCCCAAGGTAAAATATGATCAGCATTAACACATTCACTATGCAGAATTTTGTATTACAATTGATCTTTGATACATTTGCAGTTAGCTCCAATACCATGTTAAAGTAACTAAGATCATTTCTTCAAATGTATAATCATTTCCATTGTAATTGATGATTTCCAAATGGAGATTTGGATCTCATATAAATATGAGAGGAGGAGACATGTCTCTATAGTTAATCACCATTTAGTTTATAAATAACTATATGTATAACTCACCTTTAACATATATATAATATTAATATATTAACCATATATGTAATATAATATTATATTATTATATTATTATATAATAATATATAATGCATAATATATAATACATATTATATTACATATATCATATATATAATATATATATGATATATAATGAATAATATATATTATATATTATATTACATATATAATATATATTATATATAAGATACTTATCTTAAGGACAATTTATCATCAATGAGGTAGCTTTAATAAACTCGATCCAACATAGGCTACAACAAAGTCATGTCTTGTAGCTTATGTAAGTCATAGACATACACACACACACACACACACACATATATACACATACATACTTATTAGTAATATGAGACATAAACAATGTTCATATAAATCATGAATAAAAATACTCAATGTAATGAGTATATCACTTCAACTGATGCTATACTTCAACAACAAAAGCATAGCCAATCTTGGTTACCAAGGTGATAAAAAGGATGAAGAAGGAGAGACTTCCAAAGGGAAGAATCTAAAGAATAGAATATCAATAAGAAAGTCTCCAAAAGGTGAGGGTGTTGCTAAACCCACTTATATGTTTTGTGGTAAGATAGGGTACACATCTGGTGTATGATGATTTAAGAAGATAACACTAGTATAGAAGTGTACCTATGAAGGGTATTGTTATAACTGCCATTTCTATGGCCACACTACACAGCAATGTATATCTCATTTTAATGAGAAAAGAACCGATGGACATTGCTGCTATTACAACAAATATGGACATGGGAAAGAATACATTGTAAAACATATTCTACATGGATACATCAAAATAGGGGGAGAATGGAAGCTTTCATAGGAGTAATTCCACTAGCCAGACCATTGTGTAAAGTTCTACGCATAGATTATATCACCCACATGAATCCCACCACTATATAAATAGAGAAGATCATATATATATAGAAGATGACCATCAAATAGAAAAGAAAGAACCCATATAAAAAGAAAGGTGAACAAATATATTTTCACGTCCGTTTGATTCCTAGAAGATGACAGGAATTGGCTTTTTCAAAATCTAGATTTGAAAATTTTTGTGTTTCTTTCAAAATTGGCAAAATGGAATTAGCATACCGGACTTCCAATTTGCCTCAAAACCAAGTTTTCTAACTTCCTACTAGCAAGTAGGAATTGAAAATTAAAACCTAGTTATGTTTTTTAAGGAATGTAAAAACAATAGATTGGACTATATTTTAAAGTTTTCCTTCAACTCCAAGCTTACACATAAAAATGTGTCTTCACATGCATCTTCCAAGTGAAACAAATAGTTCAAGTTAAATCCCAAAAATCAGAATGAAGATTTGCAAAACCTTGATTTAGCTAAACCAAGGTTTGTAGAAATCTCAGTTTTTACAATTCCATGAACCAAACAGACCCTCATAGTCTGACACCCTGCATGAGGGAAGATAAGGCAAAAATAAGCCAATAAAGATATTAACCATGAATGGTATTTGGACAATGTGTAGCATGTCATTGCTGTTGATTGCATATTTATATTTAGTTGAGGTATGGAGGGACCCATTACTATCTAGGTGGGGGATAAAATGAAGTGTCTTTAATATAAAGAGACCCACTGGGATACATGATAGTATAGAAAGGTCAAAGTGAGGTAAGCATATATTTTATTTTATTTTATTCATCATAATATCTCATTTATACAAAAATTAAGTATTATGTTATTTTATTCTTATTCAAAATATGAAATGATGAGATATTTTATAATTATTTATAATATGCATATAACTATTCATGTCCAATTTCATTATTATTATCTTGCATTTAAGAAAGGAAAATATAATTGGAAATTATATGCTCTACCTACCACTGAGTGAAGAATGACATTTATGAATAATTATTAAAATTAGAAAATATTATTAACATTTGATTAATGAAGGTGGTAATCTTACCAAGGAGGGGCTTGTCTAAGTCCAAACAATTAGATCTTTGGTTCCAAAATAGGGTAGGGATTAGCGACCTGTGACCCTTCAGGACAGTGGCTTGGACCTATAAACTTTGAGGGAATCCATTTGCACATTTGGCATCTAGGTAACTTGGATAACATCTACTATATTGTTTACTGGTTCGAAATAATAATATGACCAAAAATATAATAATTAATGTTATTTCCTATATGACCAATAAGAGAAGGCAATGATATTACCAAGGAGGGGCTTATCTAAGTCCAAGTAATTGGATATTTTCCCAAGATAGGGTATAGGTCAGAGATCCATAATCTTTTGCAATGCGGAATTGGACCTGTAAACTTTGAGGGAATCCATTTGCACATTTGTCATCTAGGTAACTTGGATAATAGTAACTCCTTCCATCTTTTGAGGTTTATATGAATGTTAAAGATGAGTAACTAATTCTATTAGAGAATTAGACTGGAGTAATTTATCATGACTTGTATTATACACACACACACACACACACATACACACGTGTACTAATGATCAGTTGTGATTGCAGGATTCTATCAAAGAATTAAAAGGTGTTAATGAAGAATGCATGTCTTATATGTGTACATTGTGTTTTCTTTGTGTTTCCAATCATTCATGCATCGTGTTTTCATGTGTATTCTTTGTGTTTTCATGCATTAATGTGTCCACTTTGTGTTTTCATGCATTAAGATGTATACTTAATAAATCATTTAGGTCTTATTGCACCTAAATATATATTGTGTATGTTAGATCTACCAGAAAGGTTGGGTATGAATAAATATATATATTTGATAGGTAATGGGATGAAGCCTAGAGATTATTTTTATTATTTATCTATTTATTTTGATTTGA
Source organism: Cupressus sempervirens (assembly GCA_028749045.1). Lineage (NCBI taxonomy): Eukaryota > Viridiplantae > Streptophyta > Pinopsida > Cupressales > Cupressaceae > Cupressus > Cupressus sempervirens. Next base: position 529,087,365 of record CM053783.1, on the reverse strand, counting down.
TTAGATTGATTATTATTATTATTATGTGTTAAACTCAAGTAGAGTCAAACCCAAGACCTCTCCGATGAGAGGCTCAAAATTTAACGTTGTGTTGTGGGCTCTTTCCTACATCTTAATTATATATTAAAATAATAATGTTATAAATAATTAAAATAATATTATTAATAATAATAAATATGATTTATATGATTTATATAATATATAATATATAATAATATTATTAAATGTATTACCTTATTAATATAATATAAAGAAAGCATGTGATTCTTTGAATGCATATATATAGAATATCAAATATTGAAAAGGATATCATGGAAAAAATAGATAAAGATATATGATGTTTTGATTTATAAAATAATATCCCCGGTGGTACATTACAAAAATACATTGCAACTAAGTGGACAAAGAAGAGTGAAGAGGCTAAGAAAAAGCCAGTTGAGGTAAAGGACTCATCGGTCACTAATGAGACCTTGTGAATAGACTAAGCTCACACAGCTTAGAGGGATCAAAAGAGTAAGTAAATAATCTAAAATCAGTCCCCTAATTTTAACTGGTAGCAATGGCTATGCAAAGAAGGAATTTAAACACTAGGCACAACCTGTTAATCAAAGACTAAGAAAATGTGACCACTACAAAATGACTCATTGTATTTATGATATATTTCATCTGGTAGGTAAAGTATTTTTCAATCATTATAACCCTAACGGTGCAATTTTTATGACATAAATATGAGAGTTGTAAGCCATTTGTTACTTTGCAATGTAAGGTTGTGAAAATATCATCTGTGGGAAGCAATTCTTATGAAATTTATCTACACCATAAAGAATCTCAAATCAAGCAAAAAGTAGAAAAGGAAATCAACAAAGTAAACTTGTTTGATAGTAGGATACACATCCACCAAGAGTACAAAGGAACCATAACAAGAGGAAGAGATATTGAAAATGAATTGAAACTATCATCGTTACAAGATGATTTCCTACTCATGAAATATGTGAGCATGTACTTAGAAGTTGAGATACAAGAAATTGGTGACAAGGAGATAAGTGAGTTGTATAAGAGATTCTACGTAGACAGAACCCTAAAAGAAGAACACAAGGATCTGGTGGAGTCCATGCTAAATAGAGTGGTGGAAATACCCAATTTCTTCCACGAGGAATGGGTAAGGTTTTTTCTGTGTAGAATCCATAATCAACATAAACGGTTGGACAAACCAAACAGAATCACCAAAGCCCTTATTAAGAGGGTAACTAGGTTCAATGTATCTGGTATCAATCTTTCTATGAATGTTATCTCAACAAAATAAGAAACCTCATTTACTAGAGGAAAGATAAAACGAGATGGAATGGAGTGCACCCTAAGTGATATTATAAACACTAAGTTGGGATTTGCAGGCATGGTGCTAGGTTACAAGTTGTGCCATAATAGAAACATTGATAATGTTCTAGGCCAAATTACATATGGAGAAGTTCCAATAATCCACAAAAAATTGGAGGTTGATCTATGTAGGTATCTTCATAGGTAGATACTAGAAAATATTGGGAAAATAATGAATGGTCATAAAAGTAAAAAATAGAGATACAGATCCATACAGGTATGTATCTTCTTCTATCTCAGAGGAGAATTTCCTAGATATCCAAAAATCAAATGAATCAAAGATCAACTAGTCATGACTCAATTAGGAGAATTATATAAGAAATTAAGGGGAAAGGAAATGCCATATTGTGGGATTACTTTAAACAATTATAGAAGGAAATGAATCAAAGAGAAAGAGTATTAACAAGTCTAGTGGAAAGCTACAAGGACAAGGTATGCTTTCTGGAAAGCGCAAATAAGTGCATTATGTTCTCAATACAAGCTAGAGCTATGTAGCTGACACATTTTGGCTAGAAGCTAAAAGATGAGGAAGCCAAACACTACATAGAGAGGCTTTTGGCCTCTAAGGAAATCATCATTCTACCAAGGTTTGGTACCTATCTAAAAATTAGAAATTGACTCTTATAGGAGCATAAGGAAATGCGAAAGTCCACTCCATCAATGATGACGAGGATTCAGGTAGCAAAGAAAGGTAGAGAATCATCTTCTAAGGAACCAGAAGCCAAAGAAATTGAATCTAATGACAAGGTGACTGGATCAGTTGTGAATACTGAAACTACAAAAGAGAAAGTGGCACCAACACCCAAGAAAGGTGAGAAAAAGTCTAAACTAATTCCTATCAATAAGGTTGTAGATTTAATTCTAAAGAGTCGTGATTACACCATTCTTAACATTAGATTCATAAATTTCGCTAAAGAAAACAAAGAAAAAGTTGTAAATGTTTTTTTATCTAGTCTAAGGATTAGGGATAAAAGGCCATTTGATGTTGGGTTGGAATCTTTTGAAGATTTGAGGAAAGTATTAAATGATAAGTGGAGTACTCGATTAAAATGTTTTGAGAATATGGTGGAATACTTGGTAGTGAAAATGAGACCCAAAATGAACAAATTTCAAAAAAGGTACATAATAGGGGCATACAGAGGAAAACTCAATAATCCAAGGGATATAATCGACCTCATGATAGGTCGAAGGATCTAGAAAAAAAAAAAAAAAGATAAAATTTGAAAGAGATAACACCAGAAATAGATACCTACATGAAAGGAAATCAACTACTAGGAAGTGAAGCAAGGGAACAAATGGGCCTAGGAAAATAGGTATAGTGACCCACCCAAGGAAAGTAGCAAAGAGGAAAGATCAAGAAACTCATCAAGAAACTCCTAATCCTCAAAGGAAGGAAGATATATTAGAAGAAGAAAAAAAATTGGTTAAAGAAACCCAAAAGGAAATAGTGGTGTCCAAGGAAATAGTTAAAAAAGATCCACGTCTAGAGTGAAGAAAGATGGCCAACCGATAGATGTCCCACCAGTCATACAAGTTGAATAGCACACAACAAAAGAAAAATTCATGTCACTAGAAGATGTGACTCAATAGAAGATGGAAGAGATTATTAATATTGTGACCATTTCTATTGATTCATCACAAGAAGAGGAAGAAGGTAAAGGGAAAGAATCACATGTCATAGTTTAGATTCCAGATAAGGAACCTCTGAAGAAAAATTCCTCATTTATAGAAGAGGATGTAATATCTACACTAAAGATAGGGGAATAGAAAGGTGCATCACAAAAGGAGAGACAAGAGATCATGGCTAGACCAGAAGTGTTACAATCAAAGGTGTCTAAGAGAAAGACACATAGAATATATAGTAAAATAAAATCACCAAACATGTCCAGAACAACTAGAAAAGAATAAGTAAGAAAGAGAAGAAGACCAACCAAACACTTAACATCATCATCATCCTCATCATCTTATAGCTCAAAAGATAAATGATAATTTCATGAAAAAGATGTTGGATTGGCAAAAGGGATAGATGAGTAGGATTCACTCATCACTGAGAAGAAAAAGAAAAATCAGAACATGGATCTAGAAGAAATCAATGAATAAAAGCTTTGCAGCAACTGGAGAATAAGTAAAACTCAAAAAGTAGCAATGAGCCAGTACACTAGTGATAACTAGGAATATCATTATGGAACTTGTAGTGCCTGCCCCTAGTTTACATTTTGTTATTATTGTCGAACTCTTTTAGGCCAATTTTATGCTTGATGATTAGTAGCATTGTTATGAGATTATCAGATATTGTTTCACACTTAGTTGATTTATGATGAGATTACTTGGTACTCTATACTTCACGTATGCATGATTATTATTATAGTGTTTTTAGTTATTGATGATGATTAGTTAGATGGATTATCATATGTGTTTTCTAATGGATACTTACCCCATACTACATGTGTATAGTGTGCGTGTATGTTTTCTTTATGTATGGCATTTCTGATGTGGTTAAGGAAGGGAGTCGTAGTCACCTACTCGTCGGGATCTACATGATTCACCACTTCCTACCATTATCTATTTAGCTTAGAATATTGTGTATGTACATGCATGGATTTTATGCAGATTGTAGGTATCGGGTATCAACTTCACCAAATTGCCAGGATGAGCATACCCTATCGCATTATCTCAATGGTAAGAGAGGGAAGATAAATTCTTAAGTCCAAATCCTAAACCCTTAAGCCATTTGTCCTCAAAAATTAGGACAAGTATCTGAGTTGTTTACCTTCTGAATGAGTTGGATGACGTTAATTCATGATTATAACCCTTTACTTTGATCTTGTATGTGTTTTTCTAAGATGGGTTTTCATATTTTGTTTTATAAGTCTTTGGTGATTTTTCTATTAATTAAGTCAAATTAAATGATTAAATTATTGATTTAATTTAATGAAAAATTATTATAGTATTTTTAATATTTAATTATATTTAATTAATTTGGAGAATTAATTAAATAACAAGAATTAAATTTAAAGATAAAAGTTATAAGTTAATTTCAAAACATGATAATGTTTATTTAATTTAATAATAATATATTTAGAGTTCATTTTTAATAAATGTTAAATACTATTATTATTTAAGTTAATAAATATTTTATCAATTAATGTTTCAAAAATAAAGTAAGGCATGAAAAAGATATTAATTTATTAAAAGTTTAAAGATTACATAACGTGCGCATGAGATTAAAATTTAATAAATTAATTAAAAAGAGAAGTCAAGTAAAAATTAAATAAAGTTATTTTATATTTCATTAAACGTGCATGAAAAAGATAAAGAAAAGATAATAAAGAGTTAATGTCTGGTGAACAAGGAGTCCTCTCAAGTGATCGCACAATTAGTGCCCCAATTTTAGGAGAGAACTCCTTATCACCAATTGACGGTTCATTTTCGAAGAACAACAAATTTTGGAGGAGCCAAGGATTTCAGAAGAGAGAAGGTTTTCAGAGGATAAATTTCTCTCACAATCTTCTTGGGTGTAGTGATTAGCATCAAAGTCCAAGTAGATGCTTGTGTTTATTCGCACAATTTATTACGTTTTTTTTTCCTTTCCTGTCTTCTTCGTGACTATGGATTGTAAATCCAAATTTTCTCTATGATGAACTCTTGAATATTTTGATTTAAAATTACGGATATGCATGTCAATATCTCTTACATACATAGAGATTTAAATATCTTAGATTCCCGATTCAGTAATTTGCAAATTAGATATTAAACCAAGGAGGACTTTAGAATTATTATTTTTAAAGAAATTTTAATGTGAAAATTTGTATGGTTGGCTATATTTTCTGTAATGCCCCGCCAAGGGATCCAAAAGAATTAACCTAAAGTTTTACTAAGTTTTCCAAACATTTTTTTTCAAAAAAGAAAGATAAAACATACACATCAAACACATAGTACGGAAGCAATAATATACAATCAACTAATGGCATACATAACAGGTTACATTCCTTAAAGATCCCAAGACGTTGAATCACATATAAATTTAATCTAATGCTAATTCCATCAATACCACATTCATATGAAAGAATAATTATAAAGTCCAATGTCCATTTAAATAATATACATTTGTTCAGAATGCCTCTTGGCAAATGAAATTCGAAATGCTCAATCATCCACTGTACATGTCACAAGGTATGAAAGGCTAAAAGAATATACATATATAGAAATAGAAATACATCCTCCTCCTCAAATCCATGATACAACGTATAGTACAATAAATGAAACCATCCACCATACATGATATAACCATCCATCATAATGATACATAGAATGAAAGGAAATGTAGACAAAGAAGCTCCAGCCACAGTGACTATAGACGGATTTCAATGGTAAGAGTAAAAAGCACTACCACCCGACCGAGTGGAACCTAAATTTCCCACTCCCACCGCACTGAGGAGATAATCTCAAGTCCCAAATAGGATATCAAACCACATATCAAAAGTACTCTCTAAGTCTAAGAAATCATAAAAGAAATCTAACTCAAAGGTTTTAAGATAGGTCAACATCTAATTCCTAGAGGCACACAAGACATGTAGGAAACCTACTATGTAAGTGGGCAAGTGTCATTACATGAATCACGCTAGAGTTACCCTAGTAGTCTTTTAGGATCCCAGCCCTCGAGTGATCCCTATGCAGCCACTACTATCCTCTCGTACTAAAAAGCCATACTATGGAATGCAAGGTCACAACCAAGTGCTCTCTACTCCCATCCTAGTCTATAGTAGCACTCGAGGCATGGGTGAGAACATCCAAAGACTCTTATTAGGTTCATTTTAATCCTCATTTAGTGTAATTTTTTCACTTATTAAACAACTTACAATGAGTTATTATGGCAGCCACTTAGGGCCCCAGCCCCCATTGCAAGCTACTTCTCAACACTACATATAGATAACCTACCCTAGGATCAATAAAAGCACAAATCAATAATCATATAAAAATCACCTCAGTCATGCACATGTGACTGGAAAGCATCAAAAAATAATCCACAATAATCACATCAGTTCTCTGCGAGCAACTAGAAAGCATCAAGATAAATCACAATATTCATCAGTTCTCAATGAGCAACCAAAAAGTATCCCAATAATATTGATCAATGACTCAAAATGGTTAAGTCAAACATGTAACAACATGACATCACCAAGATCAAAGCAAACACTTTAGTCCCATCAAGGCGACTGGAAAGTAACCCAAGTATAACTGATCAAGGACTCAAAAATGGTTAAGTCAAGTATCTCATATTCATACACCTCAGCTTCACACAAGAAGACTAGAAAGCAATAACAACAATAAATACAATCCATCATAGAACATATTATCACATACCATGGTTAAGTAAAAGTAATCAAGATTGAGATCAACATCAGCATGACATCACAAACACATAACCCTCGAGCCTCTAGTAGCAACCTAAGACTAGTCAAAGCTAGATCAACTCGAAAACCTCAAAGCATAGGCAATCATATAGATAACAAAGCAGTCTTATAGTTTGGTATGAGTTTTTAAACACATAGATGAGTTATATAATAGGGTTTAAGTTCTAGTTCCATATATGTTTCAAGTAATAAGTTTTCGCATTTAACCCTTACAATTAACCCATTTCTATATTTAAATGATTATTCAATTACCTTATAAATAATCTAAGGATAATCATTTATTTATCTAAGTTATAAAAGTAACAATTATTGATTTTAAATAAAATAATTACAATTCTATTAAAATCAGTATTATCGATAATTAAATAAATTAAAACCCCATTGAATAACTTTAATCATCAATTAACTTAATTACTTTACAATTAATTAATAATTATATAAATATCTATATTAATATCCCCATAATTATTAGTTATAAGATTTTCAGTTCCTTAAATAATAAAATTTCCCTAAACATAGAAAACGTATTCTATTTCAAAATGACCTACCAAATAAAACTCAATTTACTAAATTTAACCATTTCCAAATTATAATCTTCAATTTTACTTTCCAAATTAAATTTAAGAAATAAAAGTTTAAGTTAAATATTATTTATAAAAAAAATAACAATGATCATTAAGTTACCATAAGATAACAATTAATTTATGTATTAATAAATTAACTTATATTAATTATTAATAAAACATTTATTAATCTTTTAATAAAATAATAATAAAATTTATTAATATTGATAATATTTAATATTAATAAGTTAACTTTTGATAATTATAAAATATCATATATTAAAATCTTATTATAAAAAAAATATTTTTTTAAAATAAACATAAACTAAACTTTTAAAAAAACACATACATAATAAATTGTTTATAAAGACCCACCAGCCTGTCGGCTCACACGGCACTGTAGCACTCTATTGTTGTCGCAGTAGAGTACGTTGCAATAGCAGTTGAACTTGTTGCGTCAGCAACAGAGTTGGTTGTCGGTCGATGTGGAAAGCAATAAAGAGGGGAGGAGGGTGTGGGATTTCCCCCACCCAACCCATATTAATATTTTATTTTTTTAAGTTTCCTTTTAATATTTTTTTTAATAATTTTATTTTATTAAGAATTTAATTTAAAACTATTATTATTATTTTAAACAAAGTCCCCGTTAACATATTTTAATGTTTATATATATATATATATATATATATAAGAATTTATTATCACAATTCTGATAGGAAACTTTAAGCAACCCATTTAAATTTTCCAAGTAAAATTTTGCTAATTTCAAACCCTCCTAAATTAAATACAATTTCCTTTTACCTATGGACAAGGTTTCAAATTGAATTATTTTTCTTTCGATCATATTATACAGATGAGATACAATATAAATATCATGGATTCAAAACAAGAGAGCGAAAGATTCATGCAATGAAATCCAGAGAGTCAATTTCAAAAATCACAAAGAAGACAGGATTATCTAAATAACATAATTCTAACTAGGGAAATAAAACTCAAGAACCTACCTAGTTCTGATGCTAAAATCGCAATGTCCAGAAGATTTGCAAGAGAATCCACTTCTATCCAAGAACTTCTCTCTAACAATTTTCCCAAAATTTTCCCTTACAAAATTCGCTTCCAAATTTGCTTCCAAAATTCGTGTCCCTCAAAAATGAACCTCCCATTTGTGATAAAGAGTTCTCTCCTTAAATCGGGGCACTAATTGTGCGTTCATCCGGAAGAACTCTGTGCTCACCAAACTTCAACTCCTATTAACTTTTTTTTATCTTTCTTTATCTTTTCCATGCACATTAATGAATTATAAAATAACTTTATTTAATTTTCACATGACTTATTTTTTAATTAATTTATTAATTTTAATCTCATGCACGCACTTTATGCAATAAAATATCTTTATTAAATCCACTTGTTTTATCTTTTTAATTAATTTCTTATATTTTCATCTCATGCATATATCATGCAATCTAACAACTTTTAATAAATTAATATATTTTCACTTTTAAATTATTTTTGAAACTTAATTGATAAAATATTTATTAAATTAAATAATAATAATATTTAACATAAATTTAAAAGTGAACTCTAAATATATTATTATTAAATTAAATTAATATTATCACGTTCTAAAATTAAACTTATAAATTTTATCTTCAAATTTAATTCTTTTTATTTAATTAATTTTAAAATTAATTAAATATTAAAATATCATAATAATTTTTCATTAATCTAATCTTTTAATTAGACTTAATTAATAGAAAATTCACCAAAGACTCATAAAGTAAAATATGAAAACCCATCATAGAAAAACACATATAAAATCAAACTAAAAGGTTATAATCATGAATTAACGTCATCTGATGCATTTGGAGGGTACTCGACTCAAATACTTATCCTAATTTTCAATTAGGACAAATGGCTTAAAGGTTTAGGATTTGGACTCAAGAATTTATCTGACCTCTCTTACCATTGAGATAATGCGATAGGGTACACTCATCTTAGCAATTCAGGGAAAATGATACCTGGTACCTGCAACCTACATAAAATCCACGCATGTATAGACATAATATTCTAAGCTAAATAGGCAATGACAAGAAGTGATGCATCATGTAGATCCTGACTAATAGGTGACTAGAACTCCCTTCCTTAACCACATTAGAAATGCCATTCATAAAGAAAACAAACATGCACACCATAAGAAGACACATAATAATCCATCTAACTAATCATCATCAATAACTGAAATCATTGAATAATCATCATACATACATGAAGTATCGAGTATCAAATAATCTCATCATAAATCAACTAAATGTAAAACAATATCTGATAATCTCAAAACAATACTACTAAACATCAAGCATAAAATTGGCCTAAAAGAGTTCAACAATGATAGAAAAATATAAACTAGGGGGAGCCACTACATCTTCTCTATCAGAGTATGGATAGGAAATTTGTTATAAAGAAAATGTTTGGTGAACTTAGTAAAACTGTAGGTTAATTCTTTGGATCCCTTGGCAGGGCATTACAAAACTAGCCTCTGATGTGCAATATGATCCAAAAATGAATAACACCAACCAAATCTCCATACTGGTTGATAAATTCAAAGATGACCAAGGAAGTGTAGAGGCACTAGTCTTGAAGAATATTGAATCCAAGATGATAGGCATGTTGCAAGAATAAATGGCCAAGAATCAGACCACTCTGGAAGAAATCATCAAAAAATTGAAAGAAATCTTGCATACCACAACCTCAGTCCTAAAAGAGTCATCCAATCCACACACCCTATCACCAAATTGGAGCAAAAACTTCAACAAGCTCAAAAAGAGCTATAGAATTTGAAAGATAATTACAATGTAGTCACTGACTCTATAGCTAACTATCTATTCAAAACACTAGTGACACTACATCCCATACATAAGATTAATGAACAAGAGAAGAGAGCCCTTAGGCTCATAGAAAAACAATGCAAATTATCTCCATTGATATATAGGTGTCATCCAAATGCAAATTTTAAGTGCAAAATTTATTATCACTCAACTCCTCAACACAAGCATGACTAAAATGGAGACACTTTTGGGAGAGATGAAGAGAAAGATCATTATTCTCACAATATTGTAGGCATCATGGAACACCCATCTCATTGGTATCCAAAAATAATATCTAGATGTATCTAGCAACCTATAGTAACAACAAAGGGAAGAATACACATGGGGATAATGTAGAGAATTTAATATACATGGGGGAGAGTATACATGTGATATTATTCAAAAGAAGAAGAACATTAAAGGGGAAGAATGTATGAAAGAAATAAAATGAGAATACCAGCTATGGAGAATATAAATGAAAAAGGGACTCAAAAAAATAAGAGCATGTAGTCACTGACTCTATGCTCTTATTTTTTTGAGTCCCTTTTTCATTTATATTCTCCATAGTTGGTATTCTCATTTTATTTCTTTCATACATTTTTCCCCTTTAATGTTCTTCTTCTTTTGAGTAATATCACATGTATACTCTCCCCCATGTATATTAAATTCTCTACATTCTCCCCATGTGCATTCTTCCCTTTTTTGTTACTATAGGTTGCTAAATACATCTAGATATTATTTTTGGATACCAATGAGATGGGTGTTCCGTGATGCCTGCAATATTGTGAAAATAATGATCTTTCTCTTCATCTCTCCCAAAAGTGTCTCCACTTTAGTCATGCTTGTGTTGAGGAGTTGAGTAATAATAAATTTTGCACTTAAAATTTGCATTTGGATGACACCTATATATCAATGGAGATAATTTGCAAAATGAATAACACCAACCAAATCTCCATATTGGTTGATAAATGCAAATATGACCAAGGAAGTGTAGAGGGACTAGTCTAGAAGAATATTGAATCCAAGATGATAGGCATGTTACAAGAATAAATGGCCAAGAATTAGACCACTCTGGAAGAAATCATCAAAAAGTTGAAAGAAACCTTGCATACCACAACCTCAGTCCTAAAAGAGTCATCCAATCCACACACCCTACACCAAATTGGAGCAGAAACTTCAACAAGCTCAACAAGAGCTATAGAATTTGAAAGATAATTACAACATAGACACTAACTCTATAGCTGACTATCTATTCAAAACACTAGTGACACTACATCCCATACATAAGATTAATAATGAACAAGAGAAGAGAGCCCTTAGGCTCATAGAAAAACAATGAAAATTATCTCCATTGATATATAGGTGTCATCCAAATGCAAATTTTAAGTGCAAAATTTATTATCACTCAACTCCTCAACACAAGCATGACTAAAGTGGAGACACTTTTGGGAGAGATGAAGAGAAAGATCATTATTCTCACAATATTGCAGGCATCACGAAACACCCATCTCATTAGTATCCAAAAATAATATCCAGATGTATTTAGCAACCTATAGTAACAACAAAGGGAAGAATACACATGGGGAGAATGTAGAGAATATAATATACATGGGGGAGAGTATGCATGTGATATTATTCAAAAGGAGAAGAACATTAAAGGGGAAATATATATGAAAGAAATAAAATGAGAATACCAACTATGGAAAATATAAATGAAAAAAGGACTCAAAAAATAAGAGCATAGAGTCAGTAGCAATAGGTAACATGAATGGAAATAGGAACTAAGAAGAAGAACTCTAACAAATTTTTATCAAAGTCCATCTACTATAACTATTCACAGGTACAAGCAAAAATTGGGGAAGACTTCATAAAGAAGAAAGGGGGAACATGGTGGTAAACAATGTTTTGGCATCAATGCCAAATAGGGAGATTATTGACCCCACATGCATCATCAGTATGTAGAATAAGAAGAAGCATTGAATGTTTTCATTTATGGCCAAGGACATCTATTTGAAAAAATGTGTGACAATCGGTCAAGAGGAAGATGTCTAGAGTTATTTGTCAAGAAGAATTGGCATATATTGTAGCACACCTAGCAAGAAGACAAAAATGGATATCAGTTGATCATCAACATAATGTGTCACCACTAATTTGATAGAAGGGAAAAGATAAATGTTCAAGAAGAAAAGGACAACAGACTATTATTGGCATGCAGCAATTAATTGGCAATGCTACTATCCTAGATCGTAGGCATAGGGTTCAGAGGACTTCTATGAATAGAGTAGGCTTGGAATTCAAATTTTGAGTTTAAAATAAAGTGGGATAGTTATGGTTATAGGTAACTATGTCCAAACATTGAAAAAGGGATATATTCAAAAAATTTGAAGAGAGAGTTGTTGTTTCCATCAAGAAGATAGTAGAGAGAAGAGTTGTGAACAAAAAGGACAAGATTGTAGGGGAAGTTGTAACAAGAGTGGTAGAGAAGAAGAAGAGAGTTGATGAACTAAACAAGGTAGTAGAGGGAGAGGTGAAGTTAATGCACTCACCAGTTAAGCAAGAAGATCAGTGCATCTTCAAAGTAGATAGAGCAGAGATCTACATGAAAAATTAGTGCCACATTTAGTGTGATTTCTTATCATTGCACCTACTTGTAAGCTCCTAAAAGGGATAGCTTCATAAGCAAGCTTGTTGTAAAATCCTCTAACAAGGTCTCTCTTAGAAAGATATTTGTAAATCTTTTAACTAGGTATCTATAACAAAGTTGTAGTGACCCTAATAGGTTACAGGAATTCCTAACAAGATGCACTTCTAAAAGAAGCATTTGTATCTCTTGACAGGGCAACCCTTTAAATGCATTATAAGGGCTACTGGGTAGATTATCCCCATTATATTTTTCCCCCTCTCATTGAGGGTTTCCATGTACAAAAGATGTGCCCACCTTGATGAATGCTTTCATGTGTGAGTTAGCTTGTTTCTACTTTTCTGCATTTATTGTGTTTCTAAGTGTAAAGTGGGTTATAATAAGCATAGCAAAAATAATAAGAAGAAAATTTGGGTTTTTCAATAGTATTGATTCATGCCCTCCCCCCCCCCCCCAAACCTCTCAATATTGGTTGGGACCAACAAATAGTTGATCATATTTAACTAATGTTCTTCTAAGTGACGCATTCCTTCCACCTAACACTCGGTAGTAATGCCCTTTTTCTCCTTCCTATTGATTTTTATTAGGATTCCCCTTACATTATTTAATCCTATTAGACCCTTGATATCCACTCACAAACAAAAAATCCTATCATTGATCATACTCCAAAGTGATCACATGCATTGATCAATGATTGTCTTCACACCCTTTGTTAACAAGATTCATTCGTCACAAACTCTAAGTCTAATCCATGTCCTACTTTGGACACCACACACATATAGTTGATCATACCCTATCCCTTGAGGTTTAAATCATCACACACCAATTAGGAATCTATTCAAACACATTCCTTGGTCCAACTCGCCAATACTTACCAACATAGCATTATCAATCTCGTTGCCCCACATTAATAGTTTTGATACAACAAACATTAGTGCACTATCTATACCTTGGATTGTTATCTCCTCAATACACTTCTTATATATAACTTTCTATGTGACACCTTTGTACCATGACTATGTGGACAATGCCATTCTCATACTTTAATATCCTAAATCTACCATCTCTAAGGAAATTTTTAGCATTTTTGTCTTCTCCAAATCACGTGTCTAGTCATGTGTACTTTCCTAAAATCATTAGAACAATAGAGTACATGTCTTTCCCTACCTCTAAAACAAACATAGGTTCTTGAACAATGTTAACATTAGAACAATCAAATCTTTATTTTTTCAAGATGCCAAACCAAGGGTCTCAAATTTTTAGAGAGCTAATAGATCTCTATAATACCAATGGATTTGGTTGTTACAAAAGGAAACAACAATAAAGATTTGGCTCTCTACCATGTATATTAAAACTTCAAAAGGGGGAAACATATATGAACTTTACCCCATTACATCTTATATATTATTATATAATATCCTAAGAATACATTTGATTGACCAACCCTTAGTTTACCCAATCAATCCACTATTAGCCCTGATTAGGCCATATTACCCAACCTTGGAAACTTTGATCATATAGACATAATATTGAATAAAATGCAATAGAAATCCTTACTTTCTATTGGAAAATTTGGAAAAATGAACATTACATGCATGTTGGGATCCTTTTCAACATATATATAGCCACAAAACATTGTCTCAATCAACCATAACTACCCAAAAAGGTGACTAAGACAAAAAAAAAAAAAAAAAATCAAGCAACTTTAAAGTTTCTTGACAACATTTTATGTAGTTTTTCAATTTTTAGAAATTTTTTCTCTTATGACCAATCGATTGCCTCTAATGGTTTGTAGGATTTTTTTATGTAGTCTTGATATGCAAATGTGGCATAGAGAGTTGGGTAATTGCATATGTGAAGCAAGATGGATCTGAGGGTTGAGTCACCATAGAGGGTCTTGTGATTGCATCAAGTTGGAGTGATTAAGGGAGCTATAAGGATGTCCCCTATTTAGAGGATTTATTTAGTTCTTTGAGTAAGCTTATTTGATGTGAGAAGTTGTATCTCAAAGTTATCATCAAAGATTGATTTTCCTAATTGGTAGGATTTGGAATGTGGCCCACCAAGCTCTACATCAATGTGCACCTTAATGTTCTCCAATTAGCATTATAGTATTGAGCTTTACTTTTTTTTAGAATAGTTTAATATTCTCTACTTTACAAGGCTAACCACATGAAGGTAGAAGTTGAACTGCTCCCCCCCCCCCAACATAACTATTAATTCCCTTTTAATGTTTAAGATTCTTTCATCCATTAATAAAATATAATATTCATTCACTATCACATAGAATTCATTAACACATAACATTCATTAATATCCATCAACACACAATATTCATCAATATCTATTGACACATATCAATCATGAACATTCATTATCAAACAAAGTACATTATAATTATTATTTTTTGTTTTTTTCCTTCAACTATTAGTGAAAATACTAAGTGGAATGTCCATTTCTTCATCATATCCCTCTTCTTGTGTTCTCGGTGTATGCCTAGTTTGAGGATGAGGCCACTCTTGGGGGGGGGGGGGGGGGGGGGGGGGGGGGGGTGGGGGGGGGGGGGTGGGGGGGGGGCGCGTTCTACAATAATAAAGAAATGTGTTAAATTCAAAATAGAATTGTATTATTTCATAATTTTTTGATTAATTTAAGGAACATAACTTTGGAGACTTTTACCTAATGAGGCAACATCATCTTTCATACCATTTTGTCTCACCTTAACATTAGCTTGTTGAACACCCTCTAGAGTTGAAATGCAAAAGGTTATTTTAGTAAAAAAATCAATTGCAATTAAATTTGTTTACAAGAACAACAATGGTCCTCTTTACCTGATGGAGGAACATCATATTAATGTTTTTGTGTACCTAAGTCATGGTCCACTTGGTCAACACTGACTACATGCTCTAAAATATTAACAAAAAATTTTGCATTAATTACTATACAAATTCCAATTAGAGATGTTTAGTTATGTTAATAATTACATTAAAATTTACCAAATGATTACTTGCACTCGTGGACTGCACATCTATACATTCATCATTTGTTGGTTGTGCTCCAGAATCAACATTTTTCATTCCAACGTCAGTGCATTGTTATCATTGTTTGCTTATTTTAAAAAAAATATAGTCACTATATTTTGGAACATAATATCAAATAGACTTTTTTAATTTTTTAATTTTTTTTTATTGGTAAATGGCCAAAGCTTAGATTAATTATAGTTATTTGTTGTAATTAATTATTTTTATGTATAAAGCGAATTCAAACCCAAGATCTCCCACATGAGAGGCTCACAAATTACCGTTGTGTTGTAGGCTCTTGCCTAATATCAAATAGACCATTGATAAAGTATTCAATTTGAAATAATTTTCATTTAGCTTATTTACCTACGTGATGGATCCAATAGAACCTTGCCCAGTCGATTCTCAAAGTTGTTCAACCACGACTAAATAACCTTGTTGGAAGACAATTCTCTTGACATCATTGTGAGTGGTTTGTTGAAATCAAAGCCCTACATTTTTTCTTGATATCATGATTTTTTCTTGCATTATTTCATCAAAATAAAAGTGTTTCAATTTATGAATATTTTGATACAATATTTCATTTAATGATTGATGCTTACAACTTGTGCAACAAGTTTCAAATAACCACCAAAGTTGAACTTGTCTTGCCTACGTTTTTTTTGTCTTTTCTTAGTTTCCTTTGATGTGTCACTCGGTCTATAAAAAGTGTTAGATTATATAAATACAAAGAGTAATTGGTATATAATTATATTCTTAATAGTATCACATACCTTATTTTTCCATTTGGTGGTGTATTTCCTTTTTTCCTATCAATTTTCTCCTTCACATTCAAAACCAAGTTCTTCAACTCATTATTTGGAATCTAGGAGGGATGCTCATACTTTAAGTTCTTCTCTAAATTTGATGTGTACTAGTCCTTTAGATACTTTAGACATAACCCAACTTTCACAATGATCTTGGCTTTGTCAAATGCATGAGCTCCAAAAAACTTGGTCATATGCTCAATGAGGTCATCTTTTAACTTTTTATCTTGCTCATTCCACCATTTTAGCAAAAAAAAATATGATACATTCATAAATAAAGTGAAGCTACCTTTAATATAGATCAAAGGAAAACTATTCTAGTAATGATATGAAATCAAAATAGTGGTTTAGGGTTAGTTCACATATGATATTCCACCTTTTGACATATGGTGGACCCAAATATTTGCAATGAATTCTCATTAAGATATATAAAAAGGATCATTCCTTGCCAAAAAAAATCATGTGATCATTAGTCAAAAAAGAGTGATCAATAAGTAAATTATAATTATACTATATATAATAATAACTTTAAAGTACCTATAACCTTTGTTATCTTTAAGGGAATCATTTCTTTATCGCTCAAGAGAAATGTGTAGTCCTTTGCCATTTTTGTGCTAGCATTACAAGAACATCTAGGAAATGGCTTTGCATCCTAATATGTTGCATCTCCTACTACAGAAAATGAATGCATTATGAAATTCCCCCAAGAAATAACACATCAAGGGAAATAAACACATAAAAAAAGAGAAAGAAAAATAGGGATCTACATACCAACATGTTGTGTAGCAAAGGATGTTTGCATACTATATGTTCCTAACATTGGAGTCATCAATTCACATTTGGGTAACCCTATCTGAGGCAACATTTGCATAGGATCATTAACATGACCTAGGAGCAATGGATGGAACAACATGAGGATATTATGAAGGCAAGGTTTGAAGTGGCCAAAAAGGTCCTAAAATGATGTAATATGGTTCATTTGAACCCTTAAAATTAATAAATTGCATAAATGATGCAATATTATAAAAGTTTATTTGTATGCCAAATATAGCCTAAAAGGGGTATCCCCAAAGGATGAAGTCAAAGAGGGAGAGAATAATATAGTGCAAGTTGACAAAAAGCATATCCAATTGCTTTGCTATATGGAGAAAAAAAAATTCCTCCTATTTATCTATGTGACACTATACTCCATTTGATAGAGCATAATCTTTAAGTTTAGTTTTAGATACGAACTTTTTTAAAAATTACATAATTGAGATCAGTGTGCTATACCACATTTTATATCCTAGAGCAAAAGAGTAGCATTGAAATCACCCTAAAATAAAGGAGTCGTATTTATATAAAGCCAATAGTATTGAAGAAGAACAATGTTCACCCCCACTAGAATCTATTTGAGATTTAATGAGATGTCTCTTATAAAGAGCATTAAAATCCCTAATCTTCCAAGTAAAAACCTTAATTGATGTCGATGAGAGTGAAAAATTCTCCTCTGCCATACTTTATCTTCTCAAGTAGTTTGAATGTCAACCTTAATCACTTCTTCTTTTTTCTTAGTTTTTAATGTTTATGCCTTTCTTAACCAAAATTAGGCTCCTTAAACACTTTAAACTAGCAAAGGAATTTAAAATAGAAGATGAGGCAATTTCTGGAGTAGAATTTTTTTTTTCTCTAAAAATTGATCTACGTCTCTGCATCCATTGTCTCACAAACTTATAAAACTTCCCTAACCAAAGCATCAAATTTACCTTGAATAAAAATATCTCTAAATTTTGAGGAAATTTTTTTTGCATTAGGGAGATAGGAATAAAGAGAGAGGGTTAGCATTTTCATTAGATTTAGAAGTAGAGTTCCCTAACCTACCAATTGAATGCTCTTAAGCTTTGAACAATGGACCTAGGTAAAGGAATACCAAAATTAAGGTAGGAAACCAAAAATAATGGAGGGGAATTGAAAAGGATAGTTATTAATAGTTCTTGTCGAAGGCACGAATACTATTGTATTCATTTAGTGCAATAAAAAAACTAACGTAAACAATTTCTTAACCAATAAAATCTAAGAGCTTTTGAGTACTTTTTATGAAGTATGAATTTTTAGCATATTTTAAAAATTTATAAAAAGAAGGTTATTAATCTGAAATCTTGTTGGCTCTAGTGAAAAATAGTAAGGAAGAAACTTATTTTTCCAAATAAAAATTACAAAAATCATCTGGACTTTTAGTATGAACGTTATGGAAGACTCTAGAAAGTTCTATTTTTTCATTTCATTTTCTTGATTTTATTGGAAACATCTTTGCCTCTTGGAGGAAAAAATGGGGTTTGGTACTGCAAACATTGAGGCTTTGGTTTTGGTACTCATGAAGATTTTGGAACTTAACGACGAGATCCTTTAATGGTTTTGTTTGTAATAATCTGTGTAAAGCTTTTTCTATGGACTAGAAAATATTTGTACATGTACTTATGCAAACTAGGCATTTTTCTACTTGAATCCTACTATTGAAAGAAATTTTTATTTAATTAAGTTTCACTTTATTTTTGTGTTCTTTCTTTGGCGACACAAACGTTGAGTTCTAGAATTATGTGCATAAGATATTAGAAGGGTTTGGATTAATGTGGCTCTAATATGCTATGCTTTGAGGTTTCTAATTCTTTTGCATTTTTTGTTCCTCTATATCTTGGTTGCAATTTATCTTTCATGGCATTCTATTAATCAAAATGGGGTTTTTTTGTGTAAATGTTTCAAGGGTTCTTGTTTATAAGAATAATGGTTTCCATCTATGTTCAATTAAAGTTAAAAATGGGTTTGAAGGGACCTAAAACCCTATACAACATCATAACCAAAAGAAATTCAAAGAGATCCCCAAAACAAAATGTTGTCACAAGCCAACAGAAGCCCAATACAAAAATAGCCTAGAAATATACATTAAGTCCAAATTGCCCCAAAGGGTTTAAGCCCTAGGTGCCCACAAGTTGTGATCAACTAATATTTTCCTTTACCATGCTTCTTATGAGAGTATAAAGTCATAACAAAAAAAGGAGTATATTTCTTGTGATGTTTTCAAAAAATGAGAATCCAGACCTCATCCATCATAGTTGTCATATCTAGCCAAGCCTAAGAATTGAAAGACTTCAGAGAAGATAAAGATGGCCATCTAGAACATAAAGAACATTGTCTAATAGATGAATAATGGTAACCTCCACTAAAGGAACCATATTAGAATATTATTGGATAGATCTAGTAGTCACCATTAGTACAAAAATATTCTCAATGCAATATGGTTTCCATCTCTATCACTATTGCAATATTCTTTGTATATTGCTAGTTCTAGATCTTATGTTCCATTTGTATTGAAGTTTCTCATGTTTTTGTTGTGTCGTGGCTTTCTTTTGTAGGTATTCATGCCTTTACTTGTGGATTTATTTCTGTAACAGTTTATTTTTATCTCTATAATATGGTCAACTTCATGTGCTTTGTTTTGGGCATTATAAAGGGTCCTTGTGTATTGATTCTTTAGAGGCCTTTCATAAATGCATTGAGATTTTTGTATATTCAAAACTCATACTACATATTGCAAACAAATATCTTCATTGAGACCTCAACAGTTTGTAGAAATTATTCAAAAATACCATTTGGTTCTTGATAATTTGAAGAGTAGTATTTCTCTATCAAAATCCACTTCTATGCTATTTAGGGTAAATGAATCAAAGGGAATAAGAATGTTCATGTCAATTTCTGACATCTATTTCTTGACAAACCTTCATTGACCCCCAAGGCCACCATTACCACCAAAGAGGGAATTTTGCAACAAAAATTTGGTGGAGAATAGTTCATAGCCTCACTACTAATGCTTTCACTACAAATACTCCCTCTTAGTCAAATCCCATTGCATCCATAGGTTTTTTAGACACTGTACAAAGAAAGTTTATGGATTTAGAGGTGAAAGTTAGTGCAAAAATTTCTACGTATGAAGTTGATCCAATGTTAGTTGGTTATGTGGAATCTAGATTTAAGGAGGTTTTGAAAAAGTGAGATTCAAGATCTTCTAGTCCATACTTGTCCTCCCTCCCTTGATTTTATGTGGGGGTAATGGATGAGAACTAGTTAACAAGTGTTTCACCATTAAGAACAGATTTGACATGGGATGTCCTTTCTACCACTTAGACTGGCAATACTTCAAAGCCAAAAAACCCATAGTGGAAAATTAAGACTTAACAAAAAAACATCTTTGGTGGTCTATTCTTCATCTAAGAAAATGTATATTGGAAAGACTATAAGTAGTTGTGGAATAGGCAGTAGGATGTGGGGCTAACAACCATTGATTAATGGTATTTTTTGGATCATTGAACTGTGTACAATAGAAAGAAGAAACCTTCTTTTTCCTTTCTGAAATACTTATTTAGTAACATTATTAATTAAGGGATTACCCTCATTGTTTGTCAATAATCCTCAAGCTATAATTTTTTAACCACCTAGTGGATTCCCCAACATCTAGTAATTATGTAATCTCTTTCATGATCAAGATTGTATTAAGTTTGGTTTCCAACGTCTTTTATATCTGATTTGGAAAGTTTTTTTTAGCTTGTAACCTTACTACCGAAGTTAGTGAGTTTTTTCATATTTCTAAATTCAACCTTAACATTGTCCTCTACTTTGAACTTTCTATAACTATTGGCATCTTCCAATATGAATGCATTTGATCTTTCATATAACTTACACTTTCTCATATTACTTAATTACTTTTTTCTTTTACATTATGACTTCTAGTTCTATTTTAGTTATATTTTCTTAGTACCATGTCTCCTGTCACTAGTGTTCATGTTTATATACCTAAATGGTACTCATTGATATTCCATCATGATAACAACTTTTTGCATTATATTTTTGTATTGTATGTATAAGAAATAACACATCTACCAATCATCTTCATTAGTCTTTTGTGATGAACTATTCCTTGATTCATGTAATGTCATCAGTTCCATGTTTCACTTGTGTTAAGAAGTATATGTCATGACTTAAAGTTATCGAAGTTGTAATCATTCACTTTTTTGAAGTTATGTTGCATTTAATAATTGTATCCATGTGATTTTGCTTAGTTATTATGTTACATGAATACTAATGTCCCTTTACTTTGAAATACGTATGGTTCATGATATTGAAATATTTATCTTACTTCCTATGAATGCTATCTGTGAATGATTTCTCTCTAGAACTTGTCACTTGTAACTTGTAACTTTACAACTAAAGTATTGCAATTGTTGAATCCTTTGTCCTATTGCATTTGTGTTCTCCTCTACTATCAATTTTTTTGTATGACACTTTATTTATGTCCAAAATGAATAACTTTATGCTTTAAAGGACATTCTTGCAGTACTAATTCATGTTAATTTTGATTTTCTTATACTCATGAAGATGTTACTCACTTAGTTTCTTATTTATCTCAAAGAATGAATCTGTGACACTAAAGCAATTAAAAATTTTAGTAACTTTGATCGTCAGTAATTCAACGTTTTGACAAATTATGATTTGGTGTTCTCTAACCAAAAGGTTTCATATCTTGACTATTATGTCCCTTTATCAATCACTTTCCGTTAGCATGAATCTGCAACTCTGGTTGATTAGAAACAAAAAGGTTGTATATCAATAATGATACATTCCTTTAATAGTTCCATTTCTTTAAGTATGTATATATATATATATATATACATATATATATATATACATATACATATATATATATATACATATACATATATATATATATATGTATATATATATATATATGTATATATATATATATATGTATATATATATATATATGTATATATATATATATATGTATATATATATATATGTATATGTATATATATATATATGTATATATATATATATATATATATATATATATATATGTATATGTATATCCATATACATATGTATATACATATATATGCATATACATATATACATATACATATATATGCAAATACATATATACATATACATATATATGCATATATATATATATATATGCATATACATATATACATATACATATATATGCATATACATATATACATATACATATATATGCATATACATATATATGCATATACATATATACATATATATGTATATATGTATATGCATATACATGTATATGTATATATGTATATATATGTATCTATATACATATATACATTTATATGTATATGTATATATACATATATACATACATATGTATATATACATATACATATGTATATATCTATGTATATATGTATATACATATACATATGTATATATATATGTATATATATATGTATATATGTATATACATATACATATATACATATGTATATATGTATATGTATATACATATATATATATATATATGTATATATATATACACATGTATATATATATATACACATGTATATATATATACATGTATATATATATATACATATGTATATATATACATATATATGTATATGTATATGTATATACATATACATATACATATGTATATGTATACATATACATATACATATGTATATGTATATGTATATACATATACATATATATATATACATATATATATACATACATAGATATATATATACATATATATATATATATATATACATACATAGATATATACATACATAGATATATATATACATATATATATACATACATATATATATACATACATATATATATATACATATATATATATATATATATATATATATATAATGTGTGTGTGTATAATTATAATTAAATTATATATTTATATTGAATAAATTATAATATGATAAAATCTATGATAGACATAATTATAATTTAACGTTATGTATAACAAAATTTTGATAAGAAATGTGCAAATAAATAAATATAATTAAATTATTTGATCATTTGTGTTAAAGAGTGAAGGATCGTTGCAAATGTAATAGCACTCCCTAGTATAGTATGTGTTTTCCAATGGCAGACATCTCTCTTATATTATATGAAATATGGATAGACATGTCCCTTCACTCATGGGTCATTTCTATTAATTAGTGTTTAGTATAATAGTTTGTTATATAACACACACACACACACACATATATTTGTGTGTGTGTGTGTGCATGTGTGCATGCGTGCGCACAAAGTTGTCGTGCCAAAAGGGGGTACAAGTGGCCACTTTTTTCTAAAATCAGCAACTTATGAACTTTGACAAGAATTTGAAGATAGTTATGTTCAAAATTGTAAGATGTGACAAAAACAAAAGTAGTAGTCCTTTGAATCTAGTTTCTAAACTACTAACTTTTTGTCAAAATGATTTAGATTTAGGCCCTCAAAAAAGGGGGCCACAGAAAGTGGTACTACTTTTTCATAAAAAAATATAACATAGTGCAAAGTGTGCCCCACCAAAAATTTTATTAAAAAAATTAAATCCTTTAATCACCGTAGTCAAAAGTTACCTAACACTATGCAGTTTATCCTAGATTTTTCAAGTAAATTTATAATGTGTAATTTTTTTAATGAATTTTGTAAGTGGGCACATCCCAAAATTGTGAAATATTTGTGTGCTCGCCTAGAAATTATTGAAAACTAATCTAAAATTTACAAAAAAAAATTAAAGTGTGTAGAACGAAGTCTAGTTTCAAAAAAATTAATTTGTTGCAAAATTTGATGAACGAGCTAAAATCTATACCTCAATTAGTACATGTTGGTTTTTGAGAGAAAATGGGCATACTTTCAAAAGAAATTACAGTTGAAAGGCTTTAAATAGTATGAATTAGAAATAAATTATATGGTTATATAGCTAATACAGAGATCTACAATATCATGTAAACTGATTTTATCAATACTCATCACAAGGAAACTTGAAGGAGAGCACAAAAGAAAACTCAAGCATTTTTTTGTATGCTTGTTGCAAAATACTTCTCACACTAGTTTAGACCCTCCAAACCTTTGGGTTGGATCCCCAAGGAAAATCCAACCCTTAGGCTTGGTTTAATCCAATGGTTTATATAGTGTGCACACACTTTAGTGTGTGCGCACAATGTAAAATATTTTTTAATTCAAGGCTTACATAGAGTGCACACACTATAGTGTGCATGCACTTTGTAAGCCTTGTATTTCAATAGAGAGGATGTATAGGGAGAGAAGGAAGGAGAGAGGTAGAGAGGGAGATAGGGTAGAGAGTGAGAAAGAGTAGAGGATGGGGAGAGAGCAGAGGATAGGATGTAGAGAGAGGGGGGGGGGATGGGGAAAGAGTGGCAGAAAAGAAAAGAAAAAAGGATTAGGAAAGAGCATGGGATAGGATGCACAGAGAGAGAGGGATTAAGGTAGAGTAAGAGAATAAGAGAGAGTAGGGGGTGGGAGGGAGAAAGGGAGGAGAGTTAGAGAAATAGAGATACAACTCAATAGAGTAGGGGAGGTAAAAGAGGGGGAGGGATGGATGGAGAGAGAGAGAGAGAGAGAGAGAGAGAGAGAGAGAGAGAGAGAGAGGATGGGTTAAGGATAGGAGGGATAAATTGAGAGAGAGAGAGGGAGGCAAGGAGAGGGGGGAAGGAGGAGGAGGAGGGAGAGAGAGAGAGAGAGAGAGAGAGAGAGAGAGAGAGAGAGAGAGTAAGGGATGGGAGAGGGTAGGAGAGAGAAGGTAAGGGATGGGAGAGGGTGGGAGAGAGAGAGAGAGAGAGAGAGAGAGAGAGAGAGAGAGAGAGAGAGAGAGATAAATGGAGAGAGAGAGAGAGAGAGTAGGGGATGGGAGAGGATGGGATAGCGAGAGAGGGAGAGAGAAATGGAGAGAGAGAGAGAGAGAGAGAGAGAGAGAGAGAGAGAGAGAGAGAGATTTTTCACATAATGCGTATGCACTTTATGAAAACACCAAAAAATAATTACAAGGAAAGTTTGGGTCCATGCTGACCCATATTCTTTGTTTTTCTCTGCATTTTGTTCTATTGTTTGGACAAAAAGCATTGGTTTCATGGTATTAGATGCTGGCAAACACCAAATTCAATCATTGGATATACTATTTGAAGGGTTTTTGAATTCTTTTGTATTAAAAAGGTTAATGCACTCCTTTTTAAATATTATTTGTTACTATGGAGACAAATTTCATTATTATTTGACAACTTATTTAATATATAGGGAATTCATTGAAATTTGTATGTTTGAATGAATTTTTATTTGGAAATGGTTAGAAATTTTGATGTATAAATAATTTATTTTTTACAAATTGTTTAATATATATTGTGTGTTCATTGAAATAATTGTAATTTGTATATGTATTTGAATGATTTGTTATTTACAAATTGTAAGTAATTAATATGTTTGAATAATTTGACATGTAGAAATAATCATCATGCCAAAGAAGAAACCAAAAACTCAAACAACAGAAGAGAGGGAGAGATATTTGGCAATTAAAAGAGATAAAATGAAACTACTACATGAAAAATTAAAATTGTAATACAATAATGAAGAACTATCTTTCAAAGAAGAACATGAACCACCAATACAAAGAAACAAAGAGGAAGAATTAGAAAGACAGAGAGAATGAATGAGACTCTTACGCTTAAAAAGATAATTGAATTATGAAGCTATGTCATCTTCTAATGTCAGAGTCATATCATCATCTCATGTTGAAGAGATGTCAATGTCTATGTATGATGATGTACACACTTCATCATGTGATGTTGAAGGTACAACATCAACATAGCAAGTAGGTGATATTCCATCTTTTGCATCTTATTGCCAAGACACATCATCTTTGGTTCAAGGTACACAATTCACTCAACCTTATGTTGATGTTCAAAATGTTGAGGGAATGGAAGAGATTATAACACCTTCTAGAATTCATTTTAGAAGATCAAAATATTTGATTGATATTAATACTAACATTTTGAAATCAATGCTTGAAAAGATTAGCAAGTGTACTTGTCAAAGAAAAGTTAATTGTATGTGGGGATTATTCTTTGAAGAATTAAATAAGATAGGTCAATGCTAATTATTTGTTGAAATAATGAGAAATTTAAAATTTAGGCCCATTGTGAAGATTCTTGGGCTAAGAGCAATGGATGAGTCAAATGAAAAAAGCATTGTAAAGAATCTAATGAGTGCATATGACAAAGTGGGTTCTAAATTATGCACCAAAGATAGTAATATCACAAGATGCATAAACAATAGTAAGTACCCAAATGAAAAAATCTTGACTCATGAGAAAGACAAGAAAAATATTTAAAATTGGTAGAGGTACTCTAAGGAGAGCCATGGTAAGGCATGAGAGAGTGGACAATCCAACAACAAATGAGTTATGGACATTTAGTGGTAGACTACCATGAAAGGATAAACAAATTAGTGAAGCTTTGAAATCATTGATTGAAGATTTTTGGACAAATCACATGCATATTTCCCCTAATCAAAGAGATGTTGTAAGGAGGATTGATACCTGAAATTGTGATCCACATTCGAAACATTTTCTAAACTCAACTCAGACACAAGTTTTTGCAAAATTTAATGGTATGTATCCTCAAATTTGAATAAGTCAAAGATTTTTGGAATGGGTAAACCTTTTTATGTGAAGATAAATCACACATGCACAACTTCTTGTTGTAGGATACATATTAAATTTTCTAAACATTTTGATGTTTTTAGGCATATATGTGTGTTTTTGCATTTTAAGTTGGTTTTGCAAGATTGTGATATAAATGAGCCACCTAGATTTTCAAGGGAATTCATATCGAACATTTTATGTGAAATAGGGGGCAGTCAACAATTTTACAAGTTGTCATGTTTGGATGGTACATGCTTATATGTGGATCTTTGCAGCTTTTATCAACTTGTGATCATATGGCTAGTAAACATGCAACTGAAAATCAATTAGTAGATTATGGAAAATATAGGATAGTGACATATGCTCTAAAAGATGGGAAATAGGGTAAAAGATGTGATTTAGTCATTGAAAAGATTCTAGTATATGAGTTTGTGAAGATTTTTCATGAAAATATTATTTATGAGTATGCAAGGCATACACATAGAGCTCGATGGTTGGATCTGCAATTCAAGTTGTGCAAGGATATATTTCCACTGGATACCATTCTTTTGGTTGTAGAATTAGCACAAAACTACACACTACAACCACAATAAGGTGCAAGAAAAGTATTATACTTCTCAACAGGTTTCCATATTTGTTCACATAACATTCATACATTCACCTACAAGTACAGAGGATTACAGGAAGATATTGAGGGAGTACCTTTTTTACATTAGTGATGATTGATCACATTCTATAGAGTTTGTACATGGTTGTTTTTAACTTTTTACGATGATTTGGCTAATGGGGGCATACCATATCGCCAACACATTATTTGGTTAGACAATTGCGCATCTCAATTCAAGAATACATGGATGTTCTATTGGTTGAGCAGGATGCACAAGTTGTCTAGAATTCAATATATGTGGAATTTTAAAGAGGTTGGTCATGGAAAGGGAGAGTACAATAGTGCAGGTACATGCATCAAAAGAGCCTTAGCTCATGAAGAATTAAAGTACAAAGATGGAGCAACATTGATAGATGCAAAATCTATCATCCAATGGTGTAACACTACAATGAGTCCAAGTAAGGAAGGTGAGCCGAGGGTTTGTAGATTTTTTTGGTTGATAGATAATACTAACATTACACCATATGAGGATTGTTGCACGCTAACATGATCAAGTGAGTTGCACTCTTTTCAAAGTTCTAATGCAAGTTCATGGCATATCCACTCATGAAAAATGACATGCTTTTGTCCATCATGTGTAGAGGAAAACTGGGATGAGCGTGAGTCGACTGAATGGGTGGACAAATGGGATATACGAGTTTTGGATCCAATTGACACCTCTCATCCCCCATAAGCACTCAAAATGGTAGAGATGGATTCATCCATTAACTTTGACCACTTGTCTGATCTAGTGCAACCTAGTAATATATATCTATATAAATTCAATGTGTAACTTTCTACCTTTTACCTAAGTATTTGTTGAATTAATAGCGCATTTTGTACATTTATCATTGCAGACCATGTTTTTGTTATTATGGAACATGAAGACAATAAAGAAGGGATAGATTATTATTTGTATCATTGTGTCTAGGCCAAAATAAATGAGATCACTTGATTATAGATGGTGAAGGTTTAGAGTGCCATATAGGTGCAGCGGTTATAACCAATAAATGGCTTAGATGATATTCTATGAAGAACCCTAACTTGTGGTTATTCAAGGATTGACAAACAAAGAGGAAGGTTCTTCATTATTTAAAACTTGTTGTCGCATCAAATGTCCACTTGGTCAAATATGTAGGAAAATCACATAATAAGACTCTTTGGAAGGTTCTCAAGTTAGACCATGAGGCAATAGTTGAGACAATAAAATGTAGAGAAGATCTAGTTGGTTCATTAGATTGAATATAATTACAAAAACATTTTATGTAACAGGTACATTTCATATGTTTTTTGGGCAAGAGTGGAGACTTTCTCTCTTAGCTCTTTCCTACCGGTGCCTTTTAGAGCTAAATTGTTCATTAAAATTAATATTATTAATATAAAGATATGAATATTATTGTCTACTTGAAATATTTGTTGACTTCTCTTAAATTATATATATTATTGTCTAGTTGAAAATTTTGTTGACTTTTCTTAAATTAGATCCAATCTTGCAATAAAAAAAAATTAGATTATTCAGTCTTCAATTTATATTTCATTTTAAACTACACATGTCTATTTTGTTACTTCCTCATCCTGTCCCATTGACCGCTCGAACATTCTCGAGCAGGCCAGATGAAATTGACCCTGAGAGTCACTAAATGTCATAGGGTAGTGATCTTTAATAGGACATATCTCGTAGCTTGTGTGAGGTATGCATGCAATGTCAAGTTCTATAGGATCGTGTTGTCAACACCTACAATAACCTCTCTCACTTTTTGGAGATCTAATATTCCATTTTGATACTACGGCCCCTTCTCAAGTGATGCTGAAACTTATAGTGTTGGCTAGTACAAAGTCGCCAATTGATGAATCTCTCTAACCATTCATCATGGGATCAAACTATCTACCCTAGTCTCAAGATCATCCCATCTCATTGATTGCTCAAATGTTCTCGGGCACACCAAACAGAATTGACCCTGAGGGTCACTAAATTCCATAAGGCAATGATCTTTGATGGGGCATATCTTGGAGCTTGTGTGAGGTATGGATGCAATGTTAGGTGCTAAGAAAAGATACAAATGTAGCTCCAGGAATCATAAGAAGAGCATATATAATGTGTTTACATGAATGAAGCTCTTGAAGAGATGGATAAGCAAGCAATCTTGATATCAAATTTCATGAATAAATTAAAAACTTTATTTCAAGTCTTCTCGTGTTGAGAAAATAAAGCATATATAAACTATTGACATGTTTATGATGACATTAAGATTCAAGCTTAGATATTTACATAATGCAGCCAACTCAAGATTCAAATTTCAATGTTAATTGTATAGCAGTAATAAGAATTCAAGTTTCACTATTTTCATCCCAAAAAAAACTCCAAATAAGTTACTCATAATCAAAAGTACTCATAGCTTGTACAATATAAACACAAATTAATATCACAGCCTTATTCAAATGTCAAAATATGCTATCAAAGCTTATTATAATGATTCCTACCCTTATTTTGGATGCAAATTACATTAAAATGAAATACTTAAAACATAAACAAGAAAAATGAGATATATATTATGATAACCAACAATGTCATACATGAACAAACTGATGCATCAAATTTGTAAGTCTAATAATGTCATGCATCAAATTTGTAAGTCTAATAATGTCATGCATCAAATATATGCCATACATCAAATATATAACCTCATGTATACATCAAATGTATGTCGAATATGTCCACTAACATAAAATCCAAGATATATGTCCACTAATGCCTATATGTGTGTCTATCCCTATAACTTCTCCTTCCTATGAGGGGAAGGAAACAGATCCCTAGAGGTCTTTTTTTGTCGCATGGAGGGAGATGATGGCGATGTTGGGGTCTTCCTCATAAACTCGCTCATTCTCTCGTTTAGGCTCCTCTCTAACTGGAGTGGATACAAACAAATTATATATGAATTAATAATTATTATACATTGAAATCAAATATATTTAGACACAAAATTAATTATTTTCTTACCGTCGTCAAATAATCACTTTGTACATCCACCTCAAAGACTCGAAGACTATCACGAGTAACAAGGCCCTACAACAATTCAATCAATATAATCACTTGATTATACTATGAATATCATTTAAAATTTCAATACTAACTATTATAAATAACCACTAAAACTATGAAAACTCTTTCATACCTCAATCAGTGGCTCTAAACGAGCCATCACAACAACAACTCCACGATTAATGGAATGGTGAAGATGAGGAATCTCTGACATCAACAACTGCAAATCATATGATACAATTTACATATTTTTTATAGAATATAATATAATCAAATGAATTAAATTAACATGAAATAAATGTACCTCTACGAAGCTCGTATCATGCCTAGTCAATGGTCCAATAGAGAACTAATGCACATGAATTTAAAAAAATTGTCAATCCTTTATATGATTACTTAATAGATATATGTATAAATTCAAATGATAAAATTGATACATACTTATCAACTCGTCGACAGGACGTAAAATGGGGTTGGGGAATCTGTACTAAGGCCATCAACACTCTTACCTTGAATTTTAAACAATGTCAAGACATGTTAATTTACTATTCATTCATTGTACATACAAAATGTGATCAAAATAGTTTATTATAATTGTAAAAATTTACCTGCACGTGTCAATGCCAAATGTCTCATTGAGGAAATCATTAGTGGCTAGCCCATCATCCATAGTGTCTCAAACATGACTGCAAAATGTGCATAAGAATCTACATGACGTGCACATGTGACCACGGTGCAAAGAAGACTTCTCCTCAACTAATGGATTGGCACGATGAATGAGGGTTTGTATCAAAGCATTGATAGTCCATAGAGTACTAGTCTCTACATGTTCCTTCACAACTAAAGGAATAATGACATGCTCACCCTTTGGCTTGAAAACAGGAGCCCTAACTGCATTAGGGTCACAATGTGCCACCCTCCACCTCTACCCTAAGAATCTAACATGTCAAAATAATTGGGGATATCTTGGAGGACAAATTCACAATATAATTTCCTTAAGAAATATATTGGAACCTTGTGATTATTGCAGGGAGGGGCATCAAAGACCATCCACTATCTATCCCAAAAGTTATTTCTAATATCATCATGGATGTACTAGTGGATGGGGAACCTTTTAATGTAGTTTCAATGGCATCTTCTTCTCCAAGCTTTTTAAACAATGCACATATGTCATCTTTCCTTATGTCCTTGTTTTTTACATCCTCGTAAGATAATTTGTTTCCATGATATTTTCTTTGTTCTTCTCTCTTAACATGCCAAATATCCAACTAACCACTAACAGAAGCTACGTGGCTTAAATGGACTCGGGGGAGGATGCCAATTGTGCTCTCGTAGGATTATTTTTTCCACAATATTTTAACCTACCAATGATTGCTTCTAATTGAGTTTTCCCTCTTTCTATTTGATTCATTATATTGTCCTGGGTGCCAGGAGGAGGTCTTGCAATCGATGGAGGTTGCAGAGGTTCTTGCTCTTACTCACAAGGGTTTTCATTTTGATTTTGTGGAGGGTTTTGTTGATTAGGCCGGAGATTTGGATCATTTGATGGTGTATGGTTTGGTGGTTGATTATGCACATTTTTTGATAAGAAACCAATTGCATTTTAAAAAATTAAACAAACTTGAAGCAAAACTAAAAATAGCATACAAAACAATACAAAAACAAGGTTAGAAGACATACTTAATGAACCCATCTTGATCACTAGTGACAAAGAGGGGATAGAGAAAAGTTTTCACCTTCTACAAAACGTGTGTGCTTTGTTGGGGATAGAGAAGGCAACCAGCAAAGGAAATGAGAGAAAATGTAATGGGTTGTGGGTTGCAGATGTTTTATGTTATTTCACATAGCACGTACACGCTTCTAGGCTTCGCAAGCCTCAAGCGTGTGTGTGTGTGTGTGTGTGTGTGTGTGTGTGTGTGTGTGTGTGTGTGTGTGTGTGTGTGTGTGTGTGTGTGTGTGTGTGTGTGTGTGTGTGTGTGTGTGTGTGTGTGTGTGTGTGTGTGTGTAGTGAGTTTTATCCAACTAAAACTACACTAACATTAACACTCCCTCTTAGTTAGGGAGGATAAACATAGGACTATATATTACCTCAATGTAATATAAAGATATTGAGATAACAGTTTTCTGAATGTAAACTCATTTGACATTCATCACATACTCTTTGAGCAATGGCCTCCTGAATGTCGAGTTGCAAGATATTCACCAAGTACTATGATTAATGGCCTTTTGAATGTCAACTCATTTGATATTCACCAAGTACTCTATGTAATGGCTTCTTGAACATCAATTTGCATAACAGTCACTATGTACTCAAAAGTGTTCACAAGGTATGTGCACGTTCATGCTCATAATGCTTGCCATATGAACAACCACCATGCAAAGTATGATCTATCATAATTTGTTTTAGTCATCATAAGATATCTATCATAATGGAATGTTAAGTTATTGAAAGATCGTCACCTTTCAATAACTTTTACAAGTGATAATCATTTGGAAGTTGTCATTTCTTCATTATATACATAGGGGTTAGGGTCAAATAGTCATGAAGTATATTCATGACTCGGAATCCTCTTAACTGCTACAATTTATTGTTCATTGGAGAATCCATCTCAACATGGTTTACTCCTTTTGAATCAATACGACTGAGATCACCGAAAGGTTGACTGAACCATATCCTCTATAAGCTCCCTCTCTTTCAAGGTTTTCTCTAATGAAATGTTGGGCTTCCTCTAAATCTCAATCCCCCTCTGAACATCAATTTTATGAGCTCCTTTATCTTTGAAGAAGTGTCAAACTCCCTGTGAATTTGATATTTATCATCTTTTTCCTACAAGAAAATTATCAAAAAAGATCAAGCCAAATAACTCTTATAGTACATATTGAAAATGAGAGAGTACTACAATAATACTCAATATAAGATCTTTTAAGTATATACATTAAACGTATATGCATATATGCATTCCATCTTTTATGTATATATCGTTAATCTATATTTTTTACATGATATTACCACATATAAAAATCTAAAGAAGCTAATTTATTAATGCTTTTAATACATTATATATATATATATATATATATATATATATATATATATATATAACCTTTTCATAAATAAAAAATTGAAATAATTTGCATACATCCTTTATCCTTATATGATAGTCATATTTGTACAAGGTGGTTAAATGTCATATATATTATAATTCCATTCACCTTTTTTTTTCCTTTTGATTTATTGTCAGTTGACATCACTACTATAATAGATGTTATTACGGGTGGCCCCACCGAGTTTCATAGACAATAGGATATGATCTTCCCTACAAGTCAACATGGGACATTAATGCATGAGAGTGTTGGTGGTAAAGCAATGTATGGTGAAGTACAATCACCACCACTTTCAAACATGTCCTCCATTTAGGGCCCTTTTGGCAGCGGCAATACAAGTGGAATAGGCATATGTAAATTCTTCAAATTTTGAATTCTCTATTTGGATGCACCAAATCAAAATTAGAATAAGAATAAAATAGGAATACGTATTCCAATTTTGGCCCAAAAATGAGCAATTTCTATTCTACCTAAATAGGTGGAATTGGAATACATATTCCTATTCTAGTTTTATTTATTTTAGAAAACATAAATTTTTGGGTCCATGAATTCCCCATCAAATTCTGGCTGAACCAAATAAGAATAGGAATACGTACCCCATTTTCTATTCAAGAATAAATATTCCAGAATAAGTATTCCTATTCCCATATTTATATTGCTGCAACCAAATGGACCCTTACGGAGTCAATTTTACCACTCCTATTTGCCTCATTTGTATGCATTAAGCATGTTTTATCGCCTTACATGTTATGGAGTCTATTTAAGACTCTGTGACATCACATTGATTAGCAATCTCATTGAGAGATTCCCTTGTGACTTATGTGTATCAACCCTATCGTCGCCATTTTTAGAGGAACGACGTTGCCTTCTAGAGTGTCATAGAGGGTAAGAAAATAGACCTTGTGTGTGGTGTGAAAATAAAACCCTACCTGTTACATCTCTGCAAAAAATGGTATGGGTACAACCCCTGAGCGTGTACATAGAAGCCCTCCCCATCTCTTTGGGAGAATAAATGGAGGAAGTAGCCACCCAAGGAATAATAAAGCACCACCTAGCAGCCAAAATCTTGCCTAAGGTAGTGACATCGTCCCCCATATTAGCCCAAATTTGGGCTAGGCATTCCACCCATTAGGATCTTGTTTATTTGATTGTCATTGTTTTGGCAATTGTCTTCGAGTGATTGTTCATTATGTTGTCAAAGTCTGAGCACTAATAGTCATTTGTCTTTTCTCACGATAATTTCCAACCAGCAACAATTTCAATACAGTAATATATTTTATGTTTTGAATATCTTCTTGTCCTCTCTTATATTTGTAGTTGACTCTAACACCATGTTAAAGAGCAAAGGATTGATGCAATTGTAATAGCATTGCCTAGTACAGTATGTTCTTTCCAAATGGTAGTCATCTCTCTTATATTAGATGAAATATGGATAGACATGTCTATTCATTAGTATCTAATATAATGATATGTTATATAACACACACACATAGAGTTGGTTTTTTTTTTTTTTAGGTAACATTATTGGTATTGTATTGATAATTAAAAAGAGTTACATTATAAGTGGTATGACCAAATACCTTACTACAATAACTACCCATTTCCTAGTCATACCTATGCCATTACACAAAATTCAGAGTATGAACACTACAAAATACTAGACCACCCATCCCATATACAAACAAGAAAAACAAAACAAAACAGGGTATTCGCTTGCATTCGCCAAAGTCACCACCATTTAGTATTATTACTCCTTGAACCAATCTATAGCTTCCTCACAAGTAAAAGTTGGTATTGATCGATCTTCCATCACCGAGATCCCCTACCTCCTCTGATAGATATTACCAGTTCCTTCCCCTACTTCTTCGAGTAGTGAGGCATCCACCTAGGCTCCCTTTGATGTGGACACATCCCCCTCTAGTTGGTTCTTCTTCATTATTTGGTGGTGTAATTCTTGCCCTGGAGAGAGTGTGCTCTTCCTTAGTATGGCCTTCATGAAGCCTCGTTTATTCTTCGTCGATGCTAAAATTTTCTCAGTCACGAACTCCACTACCTTCTTCCATCCTTGCTCTGCTTTGGAGATATGGGCACCTTGTGGATTTTAGGAGGGTCACACAACCATTGGTTGAACCAAAGAATCCCCTCCACCAATTAGCCTCCAAGGCTCTAGACCCATCTCAATACCTACGCCCAGAACAACTCTCTCAGTTATGTCTTCCAGCCCCAAGAGCCACTGCCTATCCACACATGCTGCAGCAACACGGCAGGCCTCCTCCTTTGATTCCCCCACCATCAATGCAAGCGCAACAAACAGAGATGCCACATCCAAGTTTGATCTCTTCCAGAACGCGTTCAAGTATTATGGCCCAAGCATCAATTACACTCCCTCCAAGAAAGTCAAGTCGTTGAACGCAAAAATGTGTTTGAGACACCATGTGATAATTTGGCCTTCATAAGTCTGCATCTGAGAATTAGAGCCTAGAGCGAAATTTGCCTCTATATCTATCACGGTAGGGAAAAATGAGTTTGGCCTTCCTGTTGTCTAAATTTTACTTCCTTGGAACTCTTTAGAACCAAAGTACCAAGGAAAGAAGACACTCAAGCTGGCACACATGGAATATTAGGTATCTCTGCATGCCGTGATATGATTTAATGTCATCGGAAGTAGGAATCATGGTGCCTTCCCCTAAAATTCACTCAGGATGAAAAGTTTAAAATGTGATTTAATGTGTCTAATGGCCAAATAATAATACTCTCTTTAATCTAAGACAAGGTGTTGCAGGTCCTCAAAGATTTCATTTTGGGAACCCATTATTGCATTAGCACCCATGTTGGCTAATATGTCTACCACCCTATTTGCTTCCAAGAATGAATGAGAAACCTTAAAATTATCATATTCCAGAAGCAAGTCTTTGATCTGTTGGATATATTTATCAAGGTGACATGCCTCCATCTTCCCTCTCTTTATGCCATTTATGATTATCTATAAATCAACTTCTAAATGGACTCTTTTAAGGCCTATTTTTGCTCCTAAGACTAGAGCCGCTCTAACTACATAACATTCTGCAACGTTGTGCCATCCTTCAAGCATTTGGCTGCAAAAGCGAGAATATTGCCCTTACGATCTCTTGGTACACAACCGCACCTTGATACACCTGGGTTTCCCCTAGTCACCCCGTCAAAATTAATCTTGACCCATCCATCCTCTGGAGGTGTCCAAAACACCATTCCCCTTTTAATAGTTGGATTAGCGCTAACAAGCCCATGAACGGACCTATATAGAGTTAGTTTTATTTGATTGAAACTACACTAAAATTAATATTTTGTCATTATATTTGATAATATTTTGATAACATTTTTTGGAATTCTTCAGCTAACAAATGTTATACATTCAAATCTAAAATCAAATTAATTTTATTTTTACTTCTCTTACCACAATTGCTATCTCTATCTTTATAGTTACCTCTCCTTCTCTCCTCTCCCCTTATTCTTAAACTCAATTTCTATCTATATATTTCTAAAGGAAGACCATTGGACCCCTAACCATTTTGGGAGAGACGTGGAATTCGCTTAAATGAGCAAAGATTAGGATCTGAGACCAGAACTTCTGGCTTCTCCAAAAAACAATGTGTTGCTCCCACAGCCCATGTTTAGATTGTATCTTAAACAATCTGATGAGAAATGTTTCGAATTGTGAAGCAAAACACACAATCTAACTAGGGATTCGACATTATCAAAATTAAAATGATGGTGTTTGAGAAAAATCCACATCTGATTCCTAATTCCGAATCAGTATATTCCAAGGGCAAGCAAAGCAAAGAAACCCAAAACGAAACAAATTTAATATCAGATTGAAGTTAAGGGTTCACAATACGGTGGAAAAGACCAAAGCATTTCATAAACCATGATTTGGTTTTGTGAACCCTATATCTTGATAAGAAGAGAAAATTAGTAGAAAGAAACCATTCCCCTGATCTATTAGAAATCCTCAGAGACCCGAGTCCAATGCAAAGAGATCCACTGTAGAGAGAATGAAGAGGTCTTATCAGCAACATGATTTCAAAACATAGCAATTAGAGCTCATTGTCGTAACTTTAAAGTTTGAAAAATAATTCACAAAAAATCATGTGAATTAGATCTCCTTGTCGCATAGAAGGAGCTTTAGCATGATCAGTTGCCGCCTCATATAGATAGGTGGCTGTCTTAAAACTTTTATGGATCTACCTCTTCAGAATTGCCTATGATGACTCCTATTAGGGCTTATAGACTGGATGAAACATTGTTTTCATCATTATATTTTGTGGCAAAAAAGGGAATTTTGGATTGAAGGAATCTCTGAAAAACATTTGAGAGGAATATTAATAGGGAAGGATGTTGAACTTCCCTAAAAGATGACCTAAAAACAAACATTTGGCACAATTTGACAATAGGGAAGTTTATTAATGCGATCAAATTTCCACAATCCATCATAGTTTTGTAAATCAGTTTCTGGATTAGATTGTGTGACGATTTTTACCATCTAATCCAGAAACTGATTTACAAAAATAGGGAAGCCTGCTAAAGCCAAGCAACGTGATTGGACGACCTTGGAATGCCAACATATGATTTTTAAAATTGACTGTTGAGAGTCATCCATCAAATATAGTCTATTGAATTCATCTTCAACAGTAACAATTATCCAGGCATTACTATTGATTATATAATAAAATGATATTTAATATTGAACTAAATTCTTAAAACCATGACTAAGATCATTCAATAATACTTCACATGTACCAAATCATTATCTACAATTATCATAGATGAGTTATTATTCACCTTTGAACACCTAGTGTATGAGACAATTGTAACTAGAATGACAATAAGTTTCATATGATAGATTATTCAAATATAAGCCTCTAAAATGTATTGTATAAGATTTTGAACCCAAACACCCGTTCATGGGTTGCCAATGGTTAAACCTTTAGAAGAGATTCAAGATAGAGAGGAAAATGTGAGAAAGATCGGGGAAGGTTGGCTAAGAGTTCACTTTGATGGCGCATCAAAAGGCAATCCGGGATACAGTGGAGCAAGGTGTGCAAACTTAGATGCAGACAACAATATTTTGGTTATAGGTGCGAAGGCGTTGCCAGAAGAATCGAATAATGTAGTAGAATGTTTGGCAACTATATTTGCTCTATGAATGCATTAGCGGACAAGAAGGCTAATGTTGGAGTTGATATGTTAGAAAATTAGAGATGATGGTAGACTTCAGATTTATTAATCTTTAATCCCTTTAAAGTATAGTCTTGTAAATGAATATCAATCTCTTCATCGAAAGTGACACTGCAATTATGCGGCGGAGAGATTGGCAGTTTGGACGCAGGCTAAGGTGTACACAAGCATGTGCTGGCGATTTTGGATTGTGGATTGTGATTACAATGATGAATTGGCATCATTCTTTATGACGCAAAAATGTTAGAACTTTCTAGACTCGGAAGGGTATTTAGCAGGGCCACCGAGCCTTGGTCGCTGTCAAAAAACAAAGAGTGGTGAAAACATAAAGGGCAAAAATGGAAGCTAACTTTTATCTGTTGACACCAAGATTCTGCATTGATATCACAGTGAGGTATTTGGGAGAGGTGTTTCGCATTGATGAGGACTTTTTCAGAATTCCTTGCCAATTGTTTGGGAAGGAGTTCCTTGGAGAGGACTTTCGTCCAAGTACAAATGTTTACATTTTGTCCCTGTTTTGTGCCTGGGCCTTTCATTTAGCACAAAACAAATTAGAGGCGACAATGATGATTGAATTATGTGTGGAATCGGAGTGGCGCTTGGGCTACCAAAGGTGGCGGGACTTAGCAAAACAAATTATCTTTGGAGGCGCCTTGAAGGGTCGGTGTATGGGGTGCAGCCATTCATTGTCTTCAACTCAGTGATGTCAATCTAGAAGAGGGTTGGGGAGGTGAGGAGGACATGTATGGAGTCACTGCATTTCATGGCCCAATGGAAGGACCAGAGGAGGATAGCAGAAGAGTAGAGGAGAATGGCGGAAGAGCGGAGGAGGAAGGGGAAAGCAACGCCAAGCAAAGTCGGAGAATGAGATGCAAGGAAGATCCCAAAAGTGGTGCCACCACCAGTTTTAGGCAGAAAGGGGAGCAAGGTCAACAATTTGGGTGATGTGATGGTCAATGAAACCAAGTAGGAAATGGTGTCACTGGGGTCACCATGTGTAAGCCTTTGTGTGGTAAGACGCCATATTTGTTTTGATGTGTAATTTGATTCGGTGCTTGTGTCCATGATTGAAGGTAAGTAAGTTTGTTTTTGTATGTTGCAATGTATGGCTGGAAAGGGTAAATCAAGGTTTTAAGGCCTTTGTTGTTGAATATGTAAAAACTCGAATAAAAAAAAAATTTGAACCCAAACAAATAGGATGCCACTAATGACATATTATCATTCATTTTTCATTGGTTACTATGTTACAACATATTAATGATATAAACTAAACATTCATCCAACTAATTAAAAATGGTTTCAATATTTTACTTGCTACTCTAAAACAAGGAATGAGCCAAAGTGGATGCACCCACTTCTACTTAGACTTACTTGTGATTGTTACAATGTGAAATGTTAAAGCAACATAAAAATAAAGATTCTATGAAATTTTTGGTATAATATATTTATAATTGCAAGTGATAATGAAATGATAAAAAGACTACAAATTAAAGAATTTGAAAATATAAAATAGATAGTTGAAACATATGAAATTCATTTAATTGTTTGGTATAATATATTTATAATTGCAAGTGATAATGAAATGATAAAAAGACTACAAATTAAAGAATTTGAAAATATAAAATAGATAGTTGAAACATATAAAATTCATTTAATTGTTAATTATAACTTCTTTTTTCATTTAAAATACATTTTTCTTATTTTCTGTTAAGTTTAAAAAAATAATTTGATAGTTAAATTATTCAGCTAATTCTTACTATCTTCCAAATTACAGTGGCAGCAATCTTCAATGTAAACATTTTCCATTTTGAAAAAAAATTGACGTTCATTTACATGTCAGAAAAATAAAATAGAAACAGACTAAATATAATTAAAATCGTGAAAATTACAGATCAAGAGTCTCGAATCATTTTCTACACGTGATGATGAAAATTATGGAATTATGAAAATAAGTGCTTCGAGAAGGATATCTCGACTTATATATATATATAATATATTTAAGCTAGTTTATTATCATTCCTCATTGATTAGCATGTTACATAATACCAATGAAATAAATTTAACGTACATACAAATAAATAAATAAAAATTTAATATTTACATTTAATTATAATTTTGTTTATTTTTCTAATTTTAAAAAATTTATTTATGACTAAATCCATGAATCCAATCAAACTTCAAATTTCATGTATCAAACACATGGGAGCATACCTTTGAAAAATCTAGAAAATAGCAAAATGGAAGAGTTTCCATGAGTAGAATTGAAGAAAAAGGAAATTCTACTCTTGCTTGTACAATGCAAGTCAGCTGACATCTCTCACATTTGAATAGATAAAAATGTTTTATCAAATGTTTGAGTTTGAAAATAAAAATAATTGATATTTAAATTTATGTCCTTTAATATTTAGCATTTTGTTGTATTTGATATACAATGTGTATGTCCATTAATGAAGTATTTAAGTATTGGGTTCATTACACACAGTATGATAGTTTAAGCGGTTGTGTTGTCAATGATACAACAACTAAAGTTCTAACGCTCATGTTGGAACTGGGTTGCCAATTTGCATCTCATGTCGAAAAGAAAATCAAGTGTTGATGTCACAAATGAAGCCCCTCATATGGCCTCACAACAAGAGCCATAATAAATCTTTGAACTTCACCAAAAAAAACAATGAAAGCAACTTTTGGTTGAATGAAATTTCCACTATTTCAATAGATAGTAACCATTTCCTTACCATCCCATAAGATGCCACCAAAAGACCCTGCCCTTGCTGTCTCCGTCTCCAAAACATCCAAGGTGCATGGAAAATAAAAATATTTTTAATTGTTTAATTTGTTTTGTCTTCTCATTGTTGGTGTATTAGCTATGCAAGCATTAAAATACATTCCCATGAAAAATAATTGACATTTGTGAAAAAAATATTTGGAATTAGGCAACTCAAGCTTAAAGCTAAGGTTTCAATGTTTGGACATTAGTGAATATCTCTATATAGGCCGTGGAGTGCAAAGTGGTCGGGAAGGAAAAGTGCCATTTTAAAACATTCGTCCAATACTCCCTCTGTTCACCCCAATAACTGCTCACAAAAAGAAAAATACTTTTGGCCCAAATGACCCAATAACCCCTCTATTCACTCCCAATAAATGCTCACAACAAGAAAAATACTTTTGGCCCAAATGACCCAATCAGCAAGATTCAGCTATCTGTATCATCAACAATTAGTAATTTTTTTTTGAGCTTATTAGTAATACGTGAAATTTTTTGAAGCTTTATAAAACAGTAATTATAGAAGGTATGGGATTTTTTCCGAGTCAAACCCTGCCAAAAAAACACACCGTCATCCCAAAAACCACGGGGCCACATTTTATAAAACCCAACAATCCATTTGACAAGGCTTCGCCGATAGTATACAATTCCCGAAACTTTACCAGCAAGTAGTTGAGAAACTTTACCAGCAAGTAGTTGAGACAACTCGGAAATATGAACCAACGAATCAGGGAGGTAACCTCACCTACAAGATCCTAATTCTGTCCACTTCTATGGAACTCGAACCTGTATAAAGCATTGTTCAATAAATAATACAAATATATATATATATATATATATATCAAACCCAGGAAACCATTTCACCAATTAAATATCACACATTACTAATGTAGATTGAAATAAGAAAACCAACGTTAGTAAATGCTTTCATGGAACCGAGGAAAAAATTATAAACAAGGTAAAAACCTTAGTATAATGAAGTTTACATGGATGTCAATAGGAATAATATTGGAGTTTGCCAAAAGTGTAGTGCCCTCCAGTGATTGTGGGAAACATAATGACAGAAAATTTTGATGTAGTTTTAAATACCTATAACAGGAGACCCACTATTACATCTAGTACACTGATTAAAAAAATGACAAAAAGAGCTACTTACAAATGGTAATCCACAGACAAGCATACTGATCACAACTTCTCTGGCAGACACTGACAAATCTTTGATTGTGAACCCATGGTAACAAAATGCTAGTACATATCTATGCCCGTGGCTATACAGCCACGAAAATGCACTTCCTTTACATTACTTTTTCAAACTTTTAAAAAAAAATTCTAAGTCCTCTCCTTCGTAAGGAAGTGCATTTTCGTGGCTGTATAGACGTTGCCCATATCTATGGCACTCAAAGGACGGTTGTACAATACCGGAGGTTGTCTGTATGAATCAGATAGAAATATAAGATACCTATATGAAATATTGCACACAAGTTTCAGACAGATCCCACAAGTTTCAGACAGATCCTGTAAAAGTTATCATACATTTAAAACTGGTGATTGCAATCACCACAATCCTACACCCGCTGAGCTCCATATCAAAGTACCACATATTTTGCATAGCTAACAAGGCTATGCATCTATAAGCAATTAGACAAGGTGAGCTGTCCTGCCAATTATAGGCAACAGAACTGAACACATCTGTGCAGACTATCACCATATTCTTTCCATTAGTACAGATGCATGGGACAGCTATGTTGACTATGTTAGTAGAGTGAGGTTGCACCATTCAGTGCCCTAGTGATCTAGTTACGCCCAGCAATATTAAGTGATGTCAGTGTACCAAAATAAATGGCTGGGAGGACACACATAAAATAGGAAACAATACAAATAATATAAATTGGAATCCTACAACAGTGCAACCATGAAAACTCAAAACAATTGTTTGATGCATAAATAGTAAATACAAAATAAAATAGGATTATAAAAAGACAATGATGCAACATCAATAACAAGCCCCTGCAATATACTGTAGAATGTTTCCAATAAAAAATACATGCAATACTCCGGACTTCACCTTCTAGTCAGATAAATGAAAATATTTTTGGCGTCAACTTGGTAAATGCAAATTTGCTTACAGTTGGGCTCTCTAATAAGCATTAGTATCTTTATGCTAATATTACATTGATACGGACAATGAAAAAGAGTTTGCCATTGTCCTCTATTTCAACCATTACTTTGATGATCTTCATTAAATGGACAGATGACGGCAACAATTCAAGCACATCACTTTCTGTTTGATTCTGCTTTCTCTCTCTCACGTTTAAGAAAGAGCCTCTCCAAAACGCGCCGTGCCTCACATTGGGGAAAATTACTCAAATCATAATAATGTGGTGCAATGTCAATCAGCCTGTTTAAGAATATTGGGATTATATTTTGATTAGAAGCCAGTATAAAGGAACAAGATGAACACAAACATATATATAATAAAACATTCTGAAGAGATGAGAGAACTTAACATCGAAGGATATACTTACCATTCACCACGGATATCTGTAACAGTGCGAATGAAGTTTCTACTTGTCAACACATATTCATTGTATATAACCCACTCCGGCTTGTGATCCAGACAATTGG
Organism: Cupressus sempervirens; assembly: GCA_028749045.1. Taxonomy (NCBI): domain Eukaryota; kingdom Viridiplantae; phylum Streptophyta; class Pinopsida; order Cupressales; family Cupressaceae; genus Cupressus; species Cupressus sempervirens. The sequence continues at coordinate 529,042,749 of CM053783.1, read as the reverse complement.
AAGGATGTAAATGGACCATCTGAAGAACAGCAAAGGCAGTTAAAAAAGCAAGAGTAAAGTGGAAAAATAAAAGCAACAATATATTCAACATGATCAACCCATTACATACCTGATTGTCTTTCACTGTTAGGTAATGGCCTGTGCGTTCCAAGTGAGCTACCTGCATAAAATATCCTGCTAGCATTGCCTTCCGTATATTTATATAATAGTCACGACTATTAAAGTCAGTGCTACACAGCTTGAGGTTGTATCTGCTCATTATGCGTACAAGTTGTTGTCTCACATTATCCGCAGATTTAAGAGCCCTTGAATTGACAAAGTTTTCATAACACCATGTGGGATCTTCATCTGCAAACTCATACAATATCACATCTAGTTATGAATACAGCTATTACTATACTCTATTTCCTATCAATGATCAAATAGGATATACAAGACAACAAATATATAATTGGCAAGAATGTGCCATTAAATTGAAAACTGATTAACTTAAAGGAACTTGTATGAGGATAACCAAAAAATAATGACTACAATATAAAAATACCACAAAATTAATGATAACTTACTATTTTGTTTGTAAGCATGGTAAACATTCAGCAACGTCAAGTGATCTCCATCAATGTGCGAGAACCGAGCCTTGGCTTCATCAGCAGCTTTCTGAGCTTCCCTAGGCCGGAGAAAGCAATTGGGGACTAAAGAAAGAAAAATTTGTTATCACAGATGAGGCCCACGGAGGTCAGCAGACGCATAGAGGCGAGATGATACCATGTGCATCAATACTGCAGTTATCTGCATCATCACTAAACTTAAGGAAACTATGTCATACACAATCTAGGCAGTGGTGTGGATCTTCGACGCACATGAGAAACAATTGGTGATCAGAGACAGTGTATGTCTCACCTCCAACATGGACATTTCAACAACAGTTCCTAAATAAACTAAAAAATGCATGTTTCCTATAAACCATGGTGTGAACTACAATCATGCAGCAGCATTTTTACACATATACAAGGTGTGATCAATACCTTTAAGACTTTTAGAACATAGGTTTATGAATGTACCTGAAAGCATTGCAGAAATGGAGAGAATTTCATTGGAGCAGTTAAATTCAGGGCTGACAACCAGCATTTTGGCCATCTGCGGATCTAGTGGAAAGTCGCTCATCATTTCTCCCAACTTTGTTAAGTTTCCATCATCATCTAAAGCTCCCAGATAATTCAAAACCTCCAATGCTCGCATCAAAGTCTCTGGTGCAGGTGGATCCATAAAATCAAAATGTACTAAATCATCAATTCCAAGTTTTTTCAAAGTGAGAACTACATTTGCTAGATTGGAACGTAGAATCTCGGGATAAGTCTGTGCTTGAAGATCATTACTGAAACTTTTTTCAGTATATAATCTGAAGCACTTCCCAGGTTGTGTACGTCCCGCACGCCCTGATCTTTGATGAGCACTTGCCTTTGATATTGGTGAAACCAACAAAGATTCTACACGTATTCGAGGATTATAAACTTTCTGCTTGGCAAAACCAGGGTCAATCACATAAACTATTCCATCAATTGTCAAAGATGTTTCTGCAATATTTGTGGATATTACAATTTTCCTTCCAGCTGGGCCACCTTCTTTTACAGGTGGTGGAGCTGTATCAAAAATTCTTTGTTGCATTGCTGGAGGTAGAGTAGAATACAGTGGGACTGCTTTAACAGGCCCCACCTGATCCCCCAGATTCTGAATCTCCTTAGTGATTTTTTTGCATGCATCTTCAATTTCCTCTTCTCCAGTAAGGAAAACAAGTATATCCCCAGGTGGTTCACAAGTATGAATTTGCACAACTGTCCTAATAGCTGCTTCCAAATAATCCCTCTCTGGTTCCTGGGTGTAGAATATTTCCACTGGATGCAACCTTCCTGGTACTTTCATAAGTGGGGCTCCACTGAAATATGCTTGAAACTTTTCTGCTTCCAACGTAGCACTCATAACAACAAGCTTCAAATCAGGGCGATTTCTTAAAACTTCCTTTAGAAGTCCAAAAAGGACGTCTGTAGCCAAAGTTCTCTCATGTGCCTCATCCAGAATTATCACTCTATACCGCTCTAACAGTGGATCGGTCATTGCTTCCCTAAGAAGCATACCATCTGTCAAGTACCTGCAACAAAATAAAAATTTTAATCAGACCAAAACTTACAATATCCCTAGTATTCAAACAAAATTATTTCATTTGTATATCATACTCTTTTTTAAGGATAACCCACATTAAACCAAAATGATCTCAATACCTTTTGATACCCATAAATCTTGTTAGCTGTAACCTTCATACCCAACACATATGTACCGATAGTCAATTGCCAAAAAAGTCATTATCAAATCAAGCATTATTATTTAAATTTTCAAATACAACTTATATTCAGTTTTAAATGATTTTCAACAACCAAATCATGTTTGTGATGGGGCAAATTATAAAAATGGCATATTAAAAAGCATATGCATTACCACCGCAGCAGTTATAGACATGAGGATAGTATTTTATCACTATTACAACAATACTTGTTAAAGTTGGGCACCTTATTATATAAATGACAGACTAGTAGTGGATGATTATCATATTTCATGTGAAACTAAAATATTAATTTCGCTTGTTAATGAATGAAATTATGCTTTTATATATAACATTCATAATTCATATCAAAACAAAATGTATTTATTTCACTTGGTTCGACAATTATGCAACCATATTGACCAACATTGGATTATAATTTGATTTACATGTGGATAATTGATTATGGTTATCATATTTCATATGAAACTAAAAGATATTTATTTCAGTAGTTAATGAATGATATTATGCTTTTATGGATAACATGCATAGCTCATATCAAATAAAGGGTATTTATTTACTCGCTAATGAATGTAAAGGGATTTAATTTTTTATTGCATTCCTCTATAGCTTTCATGTGCTGTCATGTCTTTGATGATTACACATCTATCTTGAGATTCTTTTCCAATATTATAAAGATGTTGAAAGACTAAAATTTATTATGCTTTTATATATAACATGCATAGTTTATATCAAAAAAAGGTGTTTATTTCACTTGATAGTGAATGTAAAGGTATTTAAATTGTAATGCTCTCGTATATATCTTTCATGGGCTGTCATGTTTTTGATGATAATGCATCTATCTTGACCAACATTGGATTGTAGTTTGATTTACACGGATTGAGTATTGACAATATATATTATAAAGATGTTGCAAAACTAAATTTATTACCACAGTCACTCTACAAACAACTGGACCCCAACTGTTGTCTCCTATACTTAGTTCTACATCTATGACATTAAGGAAAGATCCAAGATACTAAGACATCATCAACAAGTCAATAAGACAACTAAGTTTTGTGTGCATGAAAAATAGGTATCTAATGCCAATTCAGTGACTTAAGGCATTCATAGGTATTTCTTTCAGCATTCCAAAGGCTTGCATTATTATCCACATGCAGGTCCAAACCTCCACCATGGAGGGTCCTAGGAGAATGGACCATGAAGCAAAATCATCTCCTTGATCTTATTGCAGAAAATCAAGATGTGCCAAACTCAGAAGCTTCAAAAGGTCGACCCAGATGCATGGAGTGTAGCCCTATATCCCCAGATGGACTACAAAGGGTTCATCTGTTCATTTATGGGCATGCATCTCACAGTGGAAAACTTGAAGTATTGGTAATAAGACACTTGAAAACCTTAACAATAAAATATCTGAACTCAACCCCATTGATTGACTGTAGCATTTGTTGACGAGGCTGATCATAAACAAATCTTCAAGCAGATACCCTCATTGTACCACAATGCAGGAATTTTCATGAAACACTGGCATGCAAGTTTGAGCCTCCTAAAGAGATGCTGTCAAAGAAAACCTACCTGAGCCTAGAAATTTGTCCTTCCCTGTGAGTTATGGTACTGGCTTGTAAGTTTCATGCCTGCTAAATTTAATAGCTGTTTGGAACTTATGGTCAGTATCTCTTAAATAATTGAAAGGTGATTTTCTGTGGAATACATGATACAGAAGGATTCTACAGTAACAATAGAACAACCACCAATAAACAAGGGAAAAAAATAAGGGATCTAGACTCTGCAATTACAATCAAAGAAGAATTTAGTAAAATCCATTAGACTGAAAAAACAAATATCTTTTATTACAAGACACTAAACAATCACACAAATTTATGGATTAAAGGACCAGCTTGCCTTTATGTATTCTGATTGAATACTCAAAGAGACAAAGTAATGTGCTCGGTGCAACCCAGCTGGCCTCTCAAATTCTTACAAACTTCTATTGTACTTTGTCAAGAGGGCATTAGGCAAAGAGCACTCAGTCATATAGACAATCACAAGATGGTCAAAACAGATGATAAATGGATTACTGAAAGTGAATTAACAAGGTATCGGAGACCATAGAAAAGAGAATAGGAATGTTATTGACAATTTACAACTATTAGAATGTGGATAATTTTGTAAAAGATCTGGATTTGCACAATATGGTACCTTCCGTGAGCCACTTCACCAAAAAACAACAGAAAAATGAAAGAACATAATGTTAAAATACTCAACATCAAGTTTGTGGAAAATACCACTTGGCTTAAACAATTTTTAATTTCAAACATAAGATTAAAATGGTATCATCAGATCATTTGTTGATTGGGTCTGGTGGTTTGTGCATTTTTATTTAAAAAGAAGTGGTTGAGACTTGAAACAGAGCCTGTATGAACACAAGCATGTTTGAAGCCATCCCCATTAATGTGGGTAGCATTGTTCCCCAACTCTCTCACAATAGCATCCCTTGACTGATATCACGTGCTAATTATCAAGATATTTTTCTTCTAGACCCAGCATAGATAATATGTACAGGTTTTAAACTTAATTTTGATTTCAATTATCCCCGAGTCAGGATGTGTTTCCTGAAAAACTCTAGGCCCGTCCTGTGATGTCGCTTGGCAGAATGACTTAATATTTTTTTCCCAGTTTTATCAATTTTAAGAAACTTGTCTCTATTCACTCCTTTACTTATGACGTCTATATTCATTATGAATTAAGAATGGAGATAACAATGATATCTTTGTTAAATATTAGTTATCTCGCTGATATGCTCAATTCATCAGACATGAACGATTCTGATATAGATACATCTCCAATCTAAAAATGTGTTCAATCTATGCAATACAATAGTGGTGTGGATCTATTGTGATGGTTTTATCTCTTCTTGTTTATACTTGCAGTGGCCACATTTTAGATTCAAATGATACTCTGTAAAAAAAATTGGCATTGTCCTATTGTTGCACTATTTATATAACCATCATTGAATGATACTTCTCTGTTAATATGATTTATGCAAAGTTTGCTACTTTTATTTTGTAAGTATATATATATATATATATATATATATATATATATATATATATATATATATATATATATTGTATGTATAGATATATACATATATATATATATATATATATATGTATGTATGTATATATACATATTATGTTTATTTATTTGTAATATTTTAATAACATATTATTTTATTATAATTTGTAACAACAATTCAGAGATAATCATATATTTGTTGTTCTAATATATTAAATTATTATAATAAGTGTAATATATTACATTATTATAATAATATAACACATTATATTAATAATGACTTCTGTAATAATATTATTATGTTCATTATTTATTATTATTTTGTATTTTATTATTATATAATTTATAATTTTTTATTATTAATATTATTTTATTAGCGATAATTTTATCAACTTATTAAATTCTATTGTTTGAAAGTAGGTTTTAAACTTAATTTTGATTTCAATTATCCCTGTGTCAGGATGTGTTTCCTGAAAAACCTTACGCCCATCCCTTACACAGACCATATATAAAAATGTTACAAAAAATTTTAATTTTAGTTTATCAAATATTTATTTTGCATCCACGATGTGTGTATTTAAGGCAAATAATAGATGACATAATGTTCACTTGTGAAATCCCTCATCCACAGAAAACAGGACTTTGGAATAGATTAGCCAAATCCAGGGCATATTATAGGATCAAATAGGGTTTTCTTGACAGCATAATGGACAAATTTCAGAATTTGGTTTTCCAAATAAGTTTGCAATCGGCCTTGTCATGCTTTGCTTCACAAAAATCCATGTACTCATTAATGCTTCTATGTGCAGTTTTTTATTCCTCAATGCCAAGGGGAACATTGTCCCCCTTCCTCTACATTGCTACTTTGTGACTGTCTGGGCAGCTCATTGAAAGAAAAGTACATCAAGAAAAGCACAGAGAAGAAAATATATGGGCATTATCCTGTTTTCTACAAGCAGCTCAGAAGCTATTCCAATGAAGGTGAGTGCACTCATGGTAAATAATACACATGAGAATTTTGTACTCCATTACAATGAGAGAATTTCTTGAAAGAAACTGTGTGCACCAGATTATCTCCAGTAACCCTCAAAGTCTGGTTTGATTCTGTATATAAGTCTGGTCCTTGTCAAATTCTCTCCAAATTCGCCTGCAGAGCTACGAATTTGCTGCCCAGTGGCCAAACCTAGGCTGAATTTGGTCTCAGAACCTTTTTTCTAGACCTTTTCAAAGTGTTTCCTTATAGAGGAAATACAAATTGAAAATAGGTGATATCCAAATTGACAATTATAAAGGAATTTCTTTTAAAAAGATGTGATATCTTTGGATCCAGAGCTTAAAATTTAAATCTCAACTTGTGATCTAACCTAGTTAGAAATCCTCTAACCAATACAGAATAAAAATTCAATTCCTTTCATTTTCAAACTATTCCCTTGATATGGAAGTATGTCCCATGCATGTGACCAAGCAAGTGTATCAAGTTGTATGGATGGCTAAATGATGCAATTAATATCCTATTGAACTGAAACATAGATATGGTGGTGTATTTTGCTACGTTGCTTTGCTATTAGCATAGTGATGTATGGAAATATTTATTGTTGCACATATATACACACATACATATTTTTAAAAAATATATGTTTTTGTACGGATGAACCCAAAACAAATCCAACCCCAACCCAAAAAAAAATTGGACAAATTTTGAACCTAAATCTCAATCCCACATCCATACCGAAATCCTAACCGGCAACTAAGTTTAATAGTTTAAATTTTTTAATCCTGCCATTTAATTATATTGTTCATAAAATTTATTAATTATATTAATATATAATAAATACAATTTATTTTATTTCATCATTGTTTTTATATGACAGTGTAAATAGTTATTTTTAACCTGCTTTATTTTTGTTTAAGAAAATGCTTTTATCACTTTACATTTCATTTCTATGGCCTTTTTGTATTATGTTTCGTGACTTTACAGAAATTTATACGTAAGTCTAAGATGTATTGCTTAGATTATACAGAGCTTTATACAGATCCTAATCACAGGCAAAAGAAGGGAAGGACGAGGAACGACCTAGAAGGGAGGCAGAAAAAATGTAATTTGGGACTAATAGCTGATTATCTCAGTGCATCTATGTACGTTATGATGTATTGAGACTTGGGCCATTTATCTAAAAAAAACAATTAAACATGCTATAGATAGCATAATGGCAATGGTTCTATTGTTCAACATGAATCCAAATTCACCGTTATAGAAATATGATTACTAATTGTATTTTACCATTGAACCTATGAACACTGAATTCAATATACCTATCATGACAAATATACATTCGAGTTTCAACATATTGATATCGAACTAGACTTATAGTACATGGGTAATATTATTAAGCAAACTCTACGGGAGTATGGTAGAGCGAAAAATCACCGGATGGGCAGAAAAAGAAGGGAAAGGAGCTATGGGACAGGCGGGTTTCAGACCAAAACATTCCACCATTGATCACTGCATTACCCTAAGGTTCCTTATCAAAAAAGCATGGGATAAATAGGGGGAAGAGGCTTTTTGCTGCTTTGTTGACTTTATGAAAGCTTTCGACACCGTCCTTAAGGATAAGTTATGGAACAGGATGGAAGAATTAGAGGTCCCAACAGAGTATAGAGCTGCTGTTTATAAACTTTACGAATAGGTTAAAGCGAAAATTAGAACCAAAGAGGGCATGTCAGAATGCTTTGGCAGCGACATAGGGGTCAAACAAGGATGCTCGTTATTGCCTACCTTGTTTGGCCTATATATTGACAAGTTAGAGGAATGGCTAAACAAAGATAATGGAGAGGGAATTCAGCTGGCTGAATATGTGATCAGATTGCTTTTGTATACCAATGACCTCATTCTCATTGCTAAAACAGCACAAGGGTTGAAGGAACATTTGAAGAACTTAGAAACCTTTGGAACGGAAGTAGGGATGGAGGTCAACACTTCTAAGACCAAGATCATAGTCTTTTCCTTGAGGAAGAGAAAATAACAATGCACTTTCATATTTAATGACAAAGCGCTAGAAATTGTAGAAGAATACAAGTATTTGGGGATAGATTTCCATTACCGGCTCAGTTGGGAAACATGTAGATCGAAAAGGACACAGGGGAGATGGAAGACATCTTATCTTCTTCAAAATAGGTACAAGACAGCAGAGTTATGGGATTGGAAGACTAAGAAAACCCTCTTTGGGTTGCTGGTGATACCAGTTATTTTATATGGCAGCGAGGTATGGGAGAGCAACGTATCAAACCATAAATGGCAACAAATTGAAAGAATTCAGAAACGCTTCATCACAACTAATCTCAAAATCAAATCCAAAGTCCCATACAAGATTATTTTAGCAGAGGCAGGCATGGTCCCAGTGGAGGCCTAGGCAATTGTTAGATTGCTGAGCTATCTAAAAAAGATGAGTAAAATGGATGCACATCGCTGGCCTAATAGGGTGGTTAACAAAGAACTGGCTCGTCAGAGGAAGACATAGAAGAAACAAAATGATAAATGGTTCAATAAGTGGAACATTGACTACCAAGAATGCTCCGAAAACAATTCTGAAATTAAAAAAGGGTGTCAGGAAAAGTCAAATCTGTCATGTGGGCAAACCAGTTAGGTAGAAAAAAAGCCTATTATGTCAAAGAATTTAATCCCACATGCGAACACAAAGACAAAGAATATTTAGGAGCCAAGATCAAAGGAAAGGCAAAAATCCTAATCACTCAATTGAGATCTGGTTCCTAACGTTTGAGATATGAAACTGGTAGATGGAAGGTAGGTCCCTAAGGAAGAGTGGGAGGACATAATTTGTAAATTTTGCAACAAGGGTGTGGTGGAAACAGAGTGTCACTATCTGAAGGATTGTACAGCATAGAAAAACATTTGCAGCGAACACAAAGAAACGTTAAAAGTGAACATAAAAGACCTTTCGAAGGACCAAGACTCTTTCCTCAAGGGGGCCATTTTACTTATGCAAATTCACAACAAAAGAGACAAGCTGGAGAAATCACATCAGACTGACTAGGAGTTTTATGTGGGTCCCTTCGGCTTTTGGCCTCGTGGACGTCATTTAAAATCTTTCATTTCATTCACAATAGTTCTAAGATTGTTTAACATATGCATGATATATTGTGTTCTAAATTTATTTTTTCTATGTACTTTTTAAGCTGCATGTATGCATATATGTGTATATTGATCATTTGCATTTGTTTTTTGTAAGGACGTACCAAACCCCAAAAAAATTTACCGTAACCATCTGACATACCCACTACCCGTACCCATATCTTTACCCATACCAGCAACTTAGGTAAAGAATTTCAATGTCATTTTGCTCTCATTTTCAAAATTACTGTGTAATCATACTTTGCATCTCGAGTGTTTTGAATTTCATTTTTATCCAGCAGACACTGAGAAACCTGCTCAGTATGCCATGTGTATATTAAACCGAAAGGAAAATCTAAATGATCACAAAATAAACAAACTACACCAACTGTAAGCACATTTAATATTTAACAAATCCATAAAAACATACTTTAAAACAGTCTTTGCACCACTGCAATCTTCAAACCGAATGCTGTAACCAACTTCCTCTCCTATAGTCACATCCATCTCTTCAGCAACTCTACGAGACACAGACATTGCTGCCACTCTACGGGGCTGAGTGCAGGCAATCTGCCTACGGTTGGAAGTGTAACCTGCCTCTACCACAAACTGTGGAATCTGTAAAAGAAAAGCATTTAGCATATGAGACTTGACCACATAAAAAATTCTATATAAAATTATTAACAAGGTTAATATTTAATACATAACAACAAACAGCATTCACAATAATTAAAAAAATTAAAAATTTAAAAAATTGAGAATAGGCAAAGATTGGCAACAGCATATTTACATTTCTATCTTAAAAAATCATGTTCTGAAGCCCCGTCATCCTGTTACATGCTTCTCAATAATACTTCCAAGCACAGAGTATTAGAGAGATCCACTTTTAATTTATATAAAATAAATTAACCTCAGACTGTCAAATTAAAAGACAACAGAAGTACAGAAGCCAGGTACCAAACCGCCGTACTCAGGAAAGTAAGTGCCATATAACAAATGCCATTTTTAACAAGATCATTTAATCAATCTCAAAAGCAACTATTCTTAATTTGCATAGAATCAAATTAAGCAGCCCACTTACAAATAAATAAATAAATGGCATTTTGCAAGTTGTAAGGGTTTAACTATTCATGAAGACTTTCAGAACATTTATTGTTTTTAAAAAAACATCAATTTATAAATGATAAATCTACATTTCCATAACATAAAAAGCTATGATTCCTCAAAAACCTCTTTACCGTCTGAATTATAATGCCAACCTCATGGACACGATTTAAATCTTACAGTGATAACCTAAGCAACTAGACCTAACACACCCCACAACAGGGCAATACATAATCTAAGCGGATGTAAGTTATAAAATTTTGCAATGTACATTAAAATAGGTATATAAGTTGCCAGAAGATTGTAGCCCTGCAGTAAATTAAAATGGGTACATTAAAGGTATCCAAGCATAACTCATGTTCATGTAAATATCTTTAAATTGGAACCCGTGCTTGCCCTGGAATGCACCCCAGTTGCCCACCACACCACTTTATAGGGAGCAAACACAAACTTACCCAAATTTGGTGAAGAAAGATAAAATAGCCCTCCCATAAACATCCGATGCTGATACAAGGTAAACCTTGGATGCAAACTTATGGCATTATCCATATTTCAGTGGATCACAACCCACGATAAACGCAGCTAGTTGCGACGTGCCAAAATAAAGCATGGGAGCGAAAGTTGAGATGGGGATACCCGATGCCCATTGACCAGATCATGCAGCTAAGGCTTAGAATCTCGCTAACACTGTGAGGAACAAACTCAGAACTATATTTCTCGAAGAAGTACAATTATTATGTACAGATAATCGAAGATAAGCATATACTTCTACGGCAGCAGTGCTTTAACACTTTATCCAGTTGCGTGATGATTCATTTCGATACAGCTACATATTCCTATGGGCATATAAACATTGCTTCTGAACTATTCAGTTGAAACCCAATAAATTATCAACTAAGGAAGATTGACTCAAAACTAATTAGTTATATGCCAATAAATTGAAGCACAACGAATCTGATCTTACAGTCTAGTCCAAAATTGTATTGTCACAGAATATGATCTGATTAGAGAATGGGTTTCCAAAATGAGGTCCTTTGGAACACTTCCCACGTTTTAGAAAAAGATATGGATTTTCAAACGTTACAAATTCCATCAAAACAACAGTTCCACAAAGGAATGGGAAAACATTGTCAGAAATCTTCTTTTTAATTAAAAAATTAATAAATGAGATTCGAAAATGAATGCAAGATGATCCACTAGACTGCCTAAACAAATCCATAAGATCAAATAGTGAAAAATCAAATTGAATATAAACGCTCGCGAATAGTCAGCAGCGTGTCATACCTGCGTAGTCTTGCCACTGCCTGTCTCTCCCACCAAGATCATGGTCTGGTTTTTCTCCAATGTTTCGAGAAACTCAGCCTTTTGCTGCCACACGGGAAGGGTTTTCCTTTTCTCAAGAATATCGTGATACTTCTGAGAAAACGGTCGCCCCGTCCAGCGGTTTATCAGAGGCAATCCATTGCTATTTCCAGAAGCGAGATTATAAGCGGATTTCTTAGCACCAAGAATGGCGCTTTCGTCCACTACATCAAAAAGGCTAAGCTTTCTTTTCCTCTCCGACCCCATTTTTCCAAAAACTACAGATGCAGAAATGACACTGTCACTGTGTTTAATCGTAGTTGATATTTGCCGATGGAAACCCTAACTGCGGGATGCGATTTTCTGCGCCACGCACCGCCCTAATGATTTGTGAATTTCACGCGTACCGTTTTATTTAGGGTCAATACGTGATGCCTCCCACTACCTGTTGACCAGACCCTCATTATCTTGCACAATTTCCCTTCGCCCTCCTACTAAGTCGATTAGTGTTTTTTTTTGTTTTTTATGGGCAAGTAGTGTTGGCTTGAGCTTTTGGGTAGTTTTTCATATGTTCCACTCTGTCTCTTATTTTAAAAGGTGAAAGGATTTATGGGGTGATGATCTTTTTTGGGGAGGCGAACAATCATCCTAGCTTGCAACATGTATCCAAAATATGAGTTATTAGGTGTTGGGCTCTCCTCAGAGAATTACTCTCACCTTAGCTCGCATAGGTATCTAAAATATGGTTCGTTGGGTGTTGGACTAGATTGTGGCGATACCTCTCATGCACTAAAAGAAAATTTATTTTATAGATCATATTCCCATATGTGGAACACATGTTTCTTTTATAGAATTTGAACTTATTTTTCAACTGTATAGTAGGTTATGATATGCAAATGGTTTATTTTTCTTTTGGAGTTTACGAATGACTGACAATATATGGGATTTCTTATACTTCTTGTACTTCAAATACAACGTGTATATATCATGCCCCTGCAAAAATTTGAATTTGTGACCTCTCATTCAAGAGTATTAATTATTTATAATTAGTCCAATTTGGAATTATCAATTGACCTCTACTTCTATTTGATTTATTTCTAGTAATTCCTCTTAATTCATATCAATTTAAATAGGTTGAAATTATTTGGGTTTTGGTCTGTGGATGACTTGCAATATATGGGTTCTCATATTTCTTGTGCTTTAAATACAGGGTATATACGTCCTACCCCTTGCAAAATTCAAATTTGTAACCTCTCTTTCAAGAATATTAATTTTCTACCCTTAGGCCAACTAAGAAGTATCAATTGACCTCTACCTTTATTTAAATTTTTTCTAGTAGTTCCTTTAATATATGTGTGAGAGGACTAATTTTGTACCTCTTAATTCATATCAATTTAAATAGGCACCTAAGATATGGGTTATTGGTGTTGAGCTAGGTTGCGGGGATACCTCTCTTGCAGTAAGAAAAATGTACTTTATTGTTCATATTCTGATACACAGAGGACATGTTTCTTTTATATAATTTGAACTTGTGACTTTTTATTCAAGTGTACATTAAGTTATAGTATGCAAATGATTTGTGTTTCTTTTAGAATCTACAGATAGCAATTTATGGGACTTCTCACACTTCTTATGCTTCAAATACAAGGTGTATATATCCTACCCCTTGTCAAAGTTTAATTTGTGACCTCTTTTTCAAGAGTATGAATTCTCTATGATTAGGCCAAATCAGAAGTATTGATTGACCTCTACCTTTTTTAATTTTCTTTCTAGTACTTCCTTTAATATGGGTGTGAGAGGGCTAATTTTGCACTTCTTAATTCAATCAATAAATAGGTTGAAATAATTTTAGAAAAGAGTTTAGGATTAAGGGTACTAATTATATCAAATATGTTGATGATACCATATGATATCATCCCCTGCAATGTTCCCACATTCAACAAGATTAATCTTTAGTCAGCTCCTTGCAAATCATTCAATTAAAGGATTAAGGGTATGTATTTTGTCAAAGTTGTTCAAGGCATGATCCAATCTTATCCCTTATATTGTTTACACCATGCATTGAACAAGACAAATCTTTAGTTGGCTTGTTGCAACCATTCAACTTAAGGATTAAAATGTATTTGTCTCATCAAAATTATTCAAGACACTATATGATCTCATGTATTATGATATTTGTAACTTACATTAAACAAGACCTATTTTTAGTGGACTCCTTGTATAGCATTCAACTTCACCATAAACTAAAGACTTGTTGACTTAACTTTTAATTTTACAAGACATTGAATGTTTTAATATTGTTGAATTAATTGTCTGAAGTTGTTTATGATTAGTTTATTTTTGAATTATATTATTTTTATCATTGGCCCAATGATTATTTAGTGATTTTTGAAACTATCAACTCAAAATGTGTTGACAAGAGGCCCAATATTATGTATCAGTTTTACCAATAAAAATAATATTTAAATTTATTTTCATATTTGTGTGGAATGTCGTTATATATCACCTTATGCATATTAGCAGTTATAATTGCACCTCTTGTTTATATTAAAATTTACATTTGAAAAGCTTTAAAATAAATTTAAAAACATTTATTTGCAACCCTCTACTACTAGGAAGGGAGTCTTGAGTTTGCTTGTTATGATCCTGGTGGGCGGCCTTCGCTAGTACCTCGAGGTTTTGGTGCAATAGTTTGTACCATGTGGTATCAAAGCCTCCACCGAGGTTCGAGTCTCAAAAAAGGTGGCAACACCGGCATTGCAGTGTTCGTCCAGGGCTCATACAGCCAAGGGAGAGCCCACCATATGGATGCACATCGAGCCCAAAGTCTGGACTGTGAAGCATGGTGGGATGTTATGATCTTGGTGGGTGGCCTTCACGAGTGCCTGGGGGTTCTGGTGTACCACACAAACAATACTACCAAAACTTGATGAAGAAGAAAGAATAAGTTTGGAACCAGAGTGCATTCTTCAAACACGCACGAAGAAGCTGAGGAACAAAACCTTGACTCAATATCTCATCCAATGGAAGAACTTACTGGTTGAAGAGGCTACATGGGAGGATGAGGAGTTCATCAAAAGAATCCACACTTGGTTAGCATTGAGAACAATGCTTCTTTCAATAGAGGGGGCATGTTACGCCCTTAATATTGGTGTATATAGGGTTATGAATAGTCAACTTGTGGCTATCTTAATCCTTAATTAATTCATGTTGTCATTGTTATATTATTATTTAGGTAGGTAGGTCAACCTAGGTGTTATGTAGGGTTGTGTCTATTCAACCTAAGCATAATTAAGTATATATAGTAAGGTTGTGAGTCTTATTTCAACATCATATTGTCAAGTGTGTTCTCATTGGAGATATTTGGAGGTTGCCTCCTCGAAGTGGCCTATTACTCTCAATTATTATCAAGTATTTATATAATATTTCATATTATTTCTTCTATTATGCAAGTTATTTCATTACAAGTGGTATTAGAGCCTCCACCCAGGTTCGAGTCTCAGAGCAAGTGGCAACGTTGGCATTGTAGTGTTCATTTGGGGCTTATACGGCCAAGGGAGGGCACATCATATGGGCTCACATCCAACCCAGAGTCTGGACTATGAAGCATGGTGGGATGTTATGATCCTGGTGGGCGGTCTTCACTAGTACCTCGGGGTTTTGGTGCAATGTTTTGTACCATTGCTCATAATATTAAGACTACAATAATATGATTTTTTTTGGGCTATAAAATAGAAGAATCTAACTTTATTGGTTGTCTATGTCATTTTTAATCAAGAGAAACAATCTACATTGTCTAGATTTGGTTCCCATACATGGCTAGTACATTAATCTCCTAAAGATCTTCAATTTAAGAAAATAGGAGAGCTAAATAATTTTCAAGAACAAAACTTGGCCTTTCTACATTAGAAATGTTAAAATAGTTATATGACACATAAAAGAGTTATAACAACTTATGATGTTGACACAATTTATTGTAGGGGATCTTGAATTTAGAAATGGAGCAATCAAGTTTGTGAGTGGATTATGGTTATCTTTTGGTAGGTGGAAGGAATGCGTTAATTTAGTTTCTAGAAACATCTTTGGATTTAAACATTGATTTCTAACTTGGCATATTGATATCACATTTTGAATAGCCATAACATATGGTTTACTAATTATCACTTGATAGTTTTATGTATAGTGTTGGTTTATTATATAGTGTTGGTTTATTAGATGCTTGAGACGGAGGCTTTAGTAATGCATTTTGTAGGTAAGGTTAGGTTATTAGAATTACTTTAAGTCTCTAGTTGGTAATACTTATTTAAAGCATAAAACTCTAGAAGTGTATAATAATAATAATAAATGGATTACACATTTTTTCACCTCTTTTTAGATTGCGAGAGTTAGCTATAGGACCTCTTATAAATTGAAGTGTGTTGAGTAAACTTTTTAATGTGACCACTATTGTTGATGCAACACATTCTCTAGTACCACATGGATCAAGGGAAACTAGATCTAATGACCTCATGCTTTACCACAACAAACTCTTTCCAATTGGGCTAGTCCCTGTAGTGCCTGCCCCTAAGTCGTATTTTCAGTTATCTTGCCAAACTCTTTTAGGCCAATTTATGTTGGATGATTAGTATTATTATTTTAGAGATTATCAGATGTTGGTTTACATTCAGTTTATTATATGATGAGATTACTTGGTACTCTATATTTCATGCATGTATGATGATTATTCAATATTTTCAGTTATCGATGATGATTAGTTAGATGGTTTATTATCACACGTGCTTTCTTATGGATACTTACCCCATACTGCATGTGTATGGTGTGCGTGTTTTTTTAATTTATGTATGGTGTTTCTGATGTGGTTAAGGAAGGGAGTCGTAGTCACCTGCTAGTCGGGATCTACACGATGCACCACTTCCTGCCATTGTCTGTTTAGCTTAGAATATTGTGTTTATACATGCGTGGATTTTATGCAGGTTGCAGGTACCGGGTATCGACTTCCCTGAATTGCCAGGATGAGCGTACCCTATCGCATTATCTCAATGGTAAGAGAGGGGAGATAAACTCTTAAGTCCAAATCCTAAACCCTTTAGCCAATTGTCCTAATTGATAATTAGGACAAGTATCTGAGTTAAGTACCCTCCGAATGCATCAAAGGATGTAATTTCGTGATTATAACCCTTTTTGTTTGATTTAGTATGTATTTTTCTATGTAGGGTTTTCGTATGTTGTTATATGAGTCCTTGATGTGTTTTCTATTAATTAAGTCTAATTAAAAAGATTAATAAATGATTTAATTTAATGGAGAATTAATATGATGTCTTTAATATTTAATTAATTGAGAAATTAATTAAATAAAAGAACTAAATTTGGAGATTAAAGTTCAAAGATAAATTTAGAACAGGATAATATTTATTTAATTTAATAATAATATATTTGGAGTTCATTTTTAAATAAATACTAAATATTATTGTTATTTAAATTAATTAAATATGTTATCAATTAAGTTCTAAAATAAATTTAAAAGTTGAAAGATATTAAATTATTAAGAATTCTAGATCGCATGATATAAGCATGAGTTTAAATATGAGAATTAAATTAAAAGATTAAATTATAGAAATTAATAATGTTATTTTAATTTCTTAAAAGTGCACATGAGATTAAAGTAATAAATTAATTTAAAAATTGAAGTCAAGTGGAATATTAAATAAAGTTATTTAATAAATCAACTTAAGGTGCATGAAAGATGAATGCAAAATAAAAGCAAAGATTAATAAAAGTTAATTGGAGAGTTAACTCAGTTGAGTAAAGAGTCTTCTCGGGTGAACGCACAATTAAGTGCCCTGATTTGAGGAGAAAACTGTTTATCACAACTTGGGGGTTCATTTTTTTAGGGGATAGAAAATTTGGACAGGAATTTGGACTGGGAATTTTGGGGAGACTGAGAATTTTGGAGAGACAACTTTTAGAAGCGAATTTCAGAGGAGCGAATTCTCGGGGTTTTCATATTAGCATCAGAATCAGGTAGGGTCTTGTGCTTTGATCACTGGTTAAATTATGCAATTTGAGATTCCTGTTTTCTTCGTGAGTGTTTTAAAAAAAATCAAGTCTCTGGGTTCCATTGCATGAATCTCTTGTTCTTTGGTTCTGTATCTACGATAGGGTATTGTTAAATTATGCTTAGAAGAAAAATAAATTTAATTAGGAACCCTCGTCTTCTAGCTTAAAGAAGACACGATTGGATTGGGAAGGGTTCGAATATTTTTTAAATATATATATATATAGATATATAGTTTAATAAATTATAAATTCTTATTAATTACATAAATAAATAAACTTAAAAAAATAATAATAATAAATTTATGGGAGGGGGCGGGAATACCCACACCCCCCCCCGTACCGTTCCGGCAGCTCTGTCGTCCCTGCCGCAGAGTACTACGGCAGCGGCAGTACAGAGTACTGCCGGCGGCCGCAGTCCTCTGTGGCAGGCCGCAGGCGGCCTTTTGGATTAAGTCGGCGGGCTTATAAAAAAATACGCATTTTTTTTTATAATTCGATTTTTTTTTTTAAGGTTATTCATAAAAAGGTTTTATGAATATTTAAAATTTTTATTAATAAATTTTAATATGTTTTTTATTTAATAATGTTTTAATAATAATCTTTATTAATATTTAATAATTAAATATTAATGCATTTAATATAGTTTTTTTTTGTAAGTATTAATTTATTAATAATTTTTGGGTAAATATTAATAAATTAGTAATTAATGAAGATATTAAAATAAGTAATTAGAATAGTAATTATTGATTAATTTAATTAAAATTAGTTTAATTAAATTTAATTAATAACGAAAATTGTAATAGAACTGTAGATTTATATAGGATTGATTTTTAGTTAAATTGAAATTTCTTATTTAAAATAATAGGTCATTATTTCAATAATTAAATAAATAATACCTTCTAATCATATTGATTAATTGACTTAGAATCAAAAGTAAAGTAATTGTACAATTTTGTTCGAATATCTATATGGATTATATTTATATGATAATTATGAGACGAATGGGTTAACGTATAGGTTAAACTGTGAACTTATTCTCGTGAAAACATACATTAAACTAGAAACAAAAATATTACACTTAACCTGATTACATATGTTCAAATCAATCTAGCAGTGAGAATATGAACTATATTGTTTTGTTATACTATCTATGTTTTTTTTTTGGGGTTGTTCTAGTATTGACCAGTTTAGGTTGTTACCAGAGGCTCGGGGATTATGTGAATGTGATGTTATGTTGTTTTTATCTCGATCTTTTAAACCCAACCCTGGTGATGTGTTGATATGCTCTATGACATGTCTGTGATTATTGTTTGTTATTGCTTTCCAATTTCCTGATGTGAAGCTGAAGTGTATGTATATAAGATACCTAACTTAACCATTTTTGAGTCTCGATCAGTTATACTTAGGTTACTTCCAGTCGCTTTGAGAGGACTGAAGTGTATGATTTGTTCTTGATGATGTCTTTGTGTGACATGTTTTGACTTTACCATTTCGGAGTCTTCGATCAGTATTGTGATTTATTTTGGGATACTTTCTGGTTGCTCATTAGAGGACCATTGGATATTGTGATTTATCATTGATGCCTTCAGTTGCTGATAGAGAACTGTTGTGATCATATGATTATTATTTGATGCTTGTCAGTTGCTCATGAGAACTGATGTGATTATTGTGGCTTATCTTTTATGAAGTTTTCAATCGCTTGTATAAGACTGAGGCGATTTTATTTTGATTCTTTGATTTGTGATTTCATGGGCCTAGGGTAGGTTATCTATGTGTAGTGTCAGGAAGTGGCTTGCAATGGGGATCGGGGCCCTAAGAGGCTGCCTGGAGTAACCCATTGTAAGTTGTTTTAATAAGTGAAAATATCTACACTAAATGGGGATTAAAATGAACCTAATAAGATAATTGTATGTTCTCTCCCATGCCTTGAGTGCTAGTACAGACTAGGATGGGGTAGAGAGAACGCTTGGTTATGACCTTGCACTCCATAGTATGCCTCATCAGTACGAGAGGATACTAGTGGCCGCAAGGATCAGTAGGGACCCAGGATTCCTAAGGGATTGCTCGGGTAACTTCTACGTGACTTTTGCGATGACACTTTCCAGCTTGCATAGTAGATTCCTACGTGTCTTGTGGTACCTCTGGGTCTAGATGTCTATCTATGTTGGAACCCTTGAGTTAGTATACTTTTAGGATTTCCCAGACTTAGAGAGTACTCGTATTTTGTGTTTTGATACCTTGTTTGGGACTTGAGACTATCTCCTCAACGCGGTGGGAGTGGACCATTTAGGTTCCACGCGGTCGGGTCGTAGTGCTTTTACTCTTACCATTGAGATCCGTTCCGTGGTCACCGTGGCTGGAGTTTTCTTGATTGGCATTTACCTTCATTCTGTACTTGGATGTTTTATCATTATGGATGTATTGATGTATCATGTATGTTGGATTATTTCATTTATTTTACTGTACTTTGTAACATGGATTCGTGGAGGTTGATGCATTTCTATTTTTACGTATGTATATTCTTTTAAGCCTTTCATACCCTGTGACTTGTACAGTGGATGATTGAGCATTCCGAATTAATTTGCCAAGAGGCATTTGGAAC
The DNA here is from genome assembly GCA_028749045.1 of Cupressus sempervirens. Lineage (NCBI taxonomy): Eukaryota > Viridiplantae > Streptophyta > Pinopsida > Cupressales > Cupressaceae > Cupressus > Cupressus sempervirens. Next base: position 529,022,142 of record CM053783.1, on the reverse strand, counting down.
AAATGTATATTATGGACATGGGACTTTCTGATTATTCTTTCATATGTATGTGATAGTTGTTAGACTTAGAATTAATTAAATTTAAAAGTGACTCAACGTCTTGGGATCCTTAAGAAATGTAACTTGCAATGTATGTTGGTCGATGATTACATGTTATTGCTTCCGCTACTATGTGTTTGATGTGTATGTTATACATTCTTACTTTAAAAAAAAAAAAAATGTTTAGCAAACTTAGTGAAACTTTAGGGTAATTCTTTTGGATCCCTTGGCGGGGCGTTACAGTCCCCTAGGAATTACACATTGAATTACTTTGGATTATGGAGTTGTTCTCCTTAAAGGGCTTTCTCTACATAAATAATTGTGTTACAATATATTGATTTTGTGCTTATTTCTTTGAAACTAAATGATTGGCTTATTTTTACGTCTATTTCTTCTTATACATTAGTGTAGGAGCCATATTAATATACCCTCATAAAGACTCGCATTATTGAATGTGGATTCTACACAAATGGTATTTATGGTAGAAATTGCATATTGTGCACCAAGGATTTGTATCCTCGTATGTGTGTGTGTGTGTGTGTGTGTGTGTGTGTGTGTGTGTGTACACATTATCTTGAGGAAGTTGTACACTCTCCTTCTAGTGAGTTGGAGCTCAATAGTTATAGTGGTAATGATAAAATGATGATTTTCTCACAATAACATGTTAGTTAAATACTTTTTGTTCTTGCTCAATATGCAAGCCAATTAACTATGGTCTATAGCATTCAAATTGGGTTTCCTCTTTGTTAATGCTAAGGTAGAGCTCAACATTCGTACACTAATTCCTCTTTCTATATGAGCATCATCTACACTCTTAATGACCATTATTCCCAAGGCCCCAGTTTCTTTTGGTGTGACTCTAATTTCCACTAGTTTTTACAAAATTTAATATAGGACAATAAATTAGCACCATCACGTGTTGATGATACGTTATCCTCTAAGGAAAAATAATATTTTGATAGCAAGTTCAAATTGAAGATATCAAAGAAAATTAAGAAAATGGAGTGTGTTAGCATATACATTTTCAATTTAATTATACCCTGAGAAACCTCATTTAAGGACCTAATTCATTAAAATTTTGCACTTTTATCATTTATTTTAATTCATGAAAGTATCTTTATGGTGTACATATTTTATAGCGAGAATAGTTTTTTGTTGGTTTTTTGTGCGTAGGACGAATGATCTTACACCACCTATTCTCATTCGTATGTGATTTGTCTATTTAAAACAAATCATCAAGTGGGTGCCTCAAGGGTAGCATTGAGATGACATAGGGTGGATAAATGTTTTCTCAAGATGGAAGTTGAAGGAGAAGATGTTTATCATACATTTATAAGAGTGATTAAAATGCAAATATAATCAGTTCATGCAATGTTCTCAATTAGATGATATGGATAGAGTTTGACAATTTTTGTCTAATTGTATGCTTCAAAAATGTGAGAGATTGAATAGAAAGGAACATTAGAAATCCTACTCACAAAAGAGGTTTTGCTCAAATTTATCTAAAACCACTGAATAGATCACAAATATTTGGATGTACACTAAGAGGTGACCACCTGGTCATTATAATAAAGATAGCCAAGATAAATAATGTTTTAGATTAAGGTAAAAGCAGGTTTTGAAGGGGCCTTGAAACCCTTTACATCAAAAAGAAAGATATACCATGAAGCTCTACCAGGTTTTAAATGGACTTGAAACCAGCAGTACAATTAAACCAGGTCAAGCAAGGACCTGAAACCAACAGAAGTGTTCAGAAGAGAAACCAGCAAGGACACTAGAACCTGGAAAAATAGAGTGGAAATTGAGGCAACCAGAGAAGCCTCCTAGATCAGGAAAATCACCTAGGATTGCTGATCAAATTTGTTCTTCTAGTCACAACTTCCTTAGAAACGTTCTTTCTCCAGTGCTTATTCTTAAAGGAGGAGAAACTCAGGTTTTTGTTATCTAACAAAATCCTAACAATATCCAAATTATGAATACTGTTTAGCCCCCTAATAAACCAAGTAATGATTTTCATATCTCTTTTTTAGGGGTAAAATCCAGAATAGTTGCCTGCCTGCCATCAGAAATATTCTGCATACTTTCTAACTCTCTGGTTTTCTTAGTGGTTCTTCTTCCAGATTTTTCTAGACGACCAACATATGGTTTCACCTTGGACTGTTGTTCTGCTCTTTTTCTAGATTTATCCAGAGTAGAAGCAAGAGAATTTATCTTGGTTCGCTAGACTGTTTTGTTGCTTCTAGTCTCTACCCCTTTAGTAATGTTCTTAATATTAGCTCTTTTTCTTTGGTTTGGTTTATGCTTTGAGTTATCTCCTTTTTCAATCACAGCATCTAGGGGGGGGTGTTCATCCAAAGGAAGGTCATAATCAGCTTGAGATAAAATCTGGAACTCCCTGGACTAAGAAATAGGAAGATCACCCATCTCTAATTGATTTCAAGCTTCAACCAAGAATTCACCTTCCTCTCGCATGGATTTATCTTCTAAATCTCTCCTTTGATCTTCAATCCTTTGATAAATAACAATTTAAATAAGCCAGATTATCTATTCTTTGCTCAGGCATTATGGTATTAGATTGAAAACCATGTCCTTCTTCCTCAAAGATTGGTTTCTCAAATGAAGACTCTTTATCCACCTTAGCATGTGATGATTTAGAATCATCTTTGGGTTTCCATACTTTCTTTTGTTGGATCTTGGTCTTTTTCCCAGCCGGAACACTGTTCAGATGCTTTTTACTTTTGGAGGGACAGTATTTAACCAGATGCCCCTGTTTCTTACAAGCATAGCAAGAGTTAGGCAGATCTTCAAAAATAATTTCTTAAGTCTTTTTACCAAGTTTGGATATTAGTTCCACCTTGTCTAGGAGATGATTCAGGTCAGCCACTTTAACATAAAGTCTGGCACTTTGAAGTTTGGTTTTGGAAACCATAGCATTATCCAGTGCCACTAATTCACAAAAAGAATTGGCAATACCTTTGAAAATGTCCTCATGCCAGAATTCTAAAGGGAGACCAAGAAGTCTAGCACAAATGGGGGTGGTTAAGAAAAAAGAATCTGAAATTTCCATGTTAGGCTCCCATTTTTTAATTGTGAGAGAACATTTACCAAAAGACCATGGTCCCCCACAAAGAACCATATTCATATCTTCAATGCAATTGAAAACAAAAGAGAAGAATCCATTCAACATTGGAGCAATATCAACTTCTCCTTAAATAATCCATTTCCTTTTAACCATTTTTCTAAGAGATTCAAGAACTAGCCTTGCTCCTAAAAATTTACCCACTAGGGTGAAATCCATGGAGGACACAAAAAAATCAACTAAAGGATCTGGAATAAAAACTTGGAACTCACCTTTCTCCCAGTGTGAAGAACCTCCTTATAGCAATATCGTGAGAATGCTCGAAATAACAGAATACAAAGTGATAGCAGAACTCAGAATGAATCTACTGATCGCAGGCCACTTCGAGGGGGTAACCTCCTTTGAGCAAGCTCAATACAATAAATTCGTCTGTGCCCATCAAGGGCCTCAACCTATTCTTATATACTGAGTACGATCTAGAAAAGTAATACTACCTATGCATGTGGGATAATAAAATATACTCACGGGACGACTTACAAAGCATATGCGTCCAACAACACTACTCTAATAAAATAAACAGAAGGAACACACAGGTTCCTAACATCCCCTCTCCCTTAGAAAAAAGCTTTGTCCTTAAAGCTTAAGGTGTGGAAATTGTTGTTGAATCTGAAGAAGGGGTTCCCAGGTAGCATCCTCTGGGTGCATGCCATGCCACTGAATCAAGACCTCAGAGATGGAGCGAGAGCGAAGCTGGCGAGTGCGCTGGTCAATGATTGCCACCGGCTCCAGGATAATGGATCCTTCCGTATCCATTTCAGGGAGAGTAGTTTGTGCTCTGACAGTGGTACCCAGAACTTTCTTTAGACAAGAAACATGAAAGACTGGATGAATGCGGGAAGAAGGAGGAAGTTCCAGTTTATAAGCAACTGAACCAATCTTCTGCAGAACCTTATAAGACCCATAAAATTTTGGGGCCAACTTATGACGCCCTTTCAGCTTTAGGGAGGATTGTTTGTATGGCTGTAGACGAAGAAAAACCATATCCCCAACTTGAAATGAGCGCTCAGAACGGTGTTGATCTGCTTGCTGTTTCATCCGATTACGGGCCATGTGAAGATTATCCTGTAAGGTACGAAGAATCTGATCCCTGCTGCGAAGAACTATGTCAACTGCCTGGACTGGTGAGCTGTTGGGAGTGTAGGGAAGGAGCACTGGAGGTGCCTGACCATAGACTGCTTCATATGGAGTCATTTTAGAGGCAGTGTGGTAAGAGGTATTGTACCACCATTCAGCTAAAGGGAGCCACTTGGCCCACTGATGTTGCTGTTCGGAAGTGAAGCAACAAAGATAAGTTTCCAAGCATTTATTGACAATTTCAGTTTGACCATCAGTTTGTGGGTGATAGCCCGAACTCATCTTCAGTTTGGTGCCAGTTTTCTGAAACAGTTCAGTCCAAAAATGACCGGTAAAAGTTGCATCACGATCAGAGACAATGGAAGAAGGGAGTCCATGAAGACGAAATATCTGGTCCATGAAGATTTGTGCAACAGAGGAGGCAGTATAGGGGTGGCTGAGGGCACAAAAATGACTATATTTCGAGAGACGATCAACCACAACCAAGATCACTGTCTTGCCATCGGATTTAGGAAGCCCTTCAATGAAATCCATAGAAATATCAGTCCAAATCCGTGTAGGGATGGGCAATGGTTCGAGCAAGCCAGGAAGGAGGGTCGTTTCACCCTTGTGGCGTTGGCAAGTATCACATTCAGCCACCATCTGTTGAATCGTCTGTTTCATCCCTTTCCAAAAGAAGTTTCTCCTTGCTCGCTCATAAGTTTTGAGGAAGCCTGAGTGCCCTGCTGAAGGAGAAGCATGGAGTTCATAAAAAATAGCCTGATGTAGAGCTGGGTTCTGAGGAAGCACTAGCCGACCCTTGTATCGAAGAGAAGCACCATCCCAAGAGTAATGTGGTATAGCAGAAGGATTATTGGCTAGCTGGTGAATGATTGGAGATAAAGAAGAGTCACTGTCATAGCCCTGCTGAACAGACGCTAACCAATTGGGAATGGGCATAGAAATAGCGGAAAGGGAAGCTTGATTATCAAATGTGCGAGAAAGAGCATCTGCCACAATATTCTCCTTACCCTTCTTGTAGGTGATCTCATAATCATACCCCATGAGTTTGCTGACCCATTTCTGTTGTGTAGGAGAGGATACCCGTTGTTCCAGGAAGTATTTCAGACTTTGGTGATCGGTTCTGATGCAAAAATGACTCCCTAAGAGGTATGGCCGCCACTTCTGTACAGCATGCAAAATAGCCATCATTTCTTTTTCATAAGTAGAGAGGGCTAGATTCTTACCAGAGAGGGCTTTGCTAGTGAACGCAATAGGATGGTCATCTTGCAGGAGAACAGCACCCAATCCATTGCCGCAAGCATCACTCTCAATAGTGAAGGGTTTGGAAAAATCTGGCATCGCGAGAACAGGTGTACTGCACATAGCCTGTTTCAGTTGTTCAAATGCAGTCTCAGCAACAGGGGTCCAGGAGAAGGCATCCTTTTTTAACAGAGTTGTCAATGGTGCTGCAATTTTCCCGTAATCTTTGACAAACTTGCGGTAGTAGCCAGTCAACCCCAAAAAACCTCAAAGGCTCTTGAGAGTTTTAGGATGCGGCCAAGTTTTCATGGCATCTATTTTTGTAGGATCCACCCGCACTCCATGGTGTGCAACAATATGCCCGAGATACTCCACTTCCTCCTGGCCAAACACACATTTAGATAGTTTTGCACAGAGTTGATGATCAGAGAGAAGTTGCAAGACAAGCTCCAGATGATGGAGATGCTCAGCCCAAGTTTTGCTATATATGAGGATATCATCAAAGAAGACCAGAATGAATTTTCGGAGGTATGGTCGAAATATGTTATTCATCACTGCCTGAAATGTTGAAGGAGCATTCGTGAGGCCAAAGGGCATGACTAAAAATTCATAGTGACCATCATGTGTGCGGAAGGCAGTTTTAGGTATATCCTCCTCATTAACCCGAATTTGATGATACCCAGAACGAAGATCTAACTTGGAGAAAAAATGAGCCCCATGAAGTTCATCAAGAAGTTCATCAACAACTGGAATGGGAAACTTGTCCTTTATAGTGAGATGATTAAGTGCTCGGAAATCAATGCAGAGTCGCCATGACCCATCTTTTTTGCGAACAAGCAGAACTGGAGAAGAAAAGGAACTGGTACTAGGGTGAATAATACCTTGCTTCAGTAAGTCACGGACAAGTATCTCGATTTCGGTCTTCTGATGAAATGGGTAGCGGTAGGGCCTGATGTTGGGCGGAACACTGCCAGGAAGGAGCTGAATACGGTGGTCCTCTGGACGAGAAGGAGGTAATCCCGCAGGTTCAGCAAATACACCAGAATACTTGTCCAAAATGTGTTGGAGATCGGCAGGAGTGCTAAAGACTGCTGATGGCTGCATCTGAATGGAATGGAGCTGAGCGATGACACCATGTGAATTCTTCTTAAGAAGTTTTTCCATACGGTGTGAACTGATGATGCTGAGAGACCCTGGTTGTAAGCCTTTCAAAGTGTGTTGGTGCCCCTCGGCTGAAAACTGCATCCAAAGTTCAGCAAAATCCCAGAGAATGGGGCCAAGAGTGCGTAACCATTGGGCACCCAAAACCACATCACAGCCACCTAAGGGTAAGGCAAACATGTCAGAGCGCATGTTATAATCTCCAATAGAGAGACGCACATTGCGACATTTCCCTTTACAAGGTAAAGTGCCCCCATTGGCAATCATGACTTCAAAGCTAGAGCAGGGATGGATAAAGCAATCAGCCTGTTTGGCTATTCGTGGATCAATGAAGTTATGAGTGCTACCAGAATCAATGAGTATAGTAAGAGGGATCTTCTTGAAGAAACCCTGGACCCGCATGGTTTGTGGAGTAGTGACTCCTGCCAAAGCATGGACAGATATCTCTGGTGGAGCTTCTGGTGAAGGAGGTTCAGGCTGGTGAGGCTCAACCTCATCATCCACTGTTTCCTGAGCATCTACATATTCTTCCAGTTCCGGTGGAGAATCCACATCCAAGAGATAGAGCTTTTGCTAAACACATCTATGGCCCCGAGACCATTTCTCATCACAATTATAACAAAGCCCTTTGTCTCGCCTGACTCGCATCTCTGTTTCAGACAAGTGCTTGATCGGAGTAGTTCTGGGAGCTGGTATGACTGGAGGGTTGTGAGAACCTGTATTTCTGAATGGAACAAAATTAGATCTGGAGCGTTGTAGAGCACTAATCTTGTCTTCCGCTAACTTAGCCAACCCAAGGGCTTCCATCATTGTAGTAGGTCGAAACATTTTGACTTCTGAGCGAAGTGCATCCTTCAGACCACTGACAAAACAACTACGAAAGAATTTATCAGACAAGCCCTCTGTGTAATTAGCTAATTTTTCAAACTCTGTCTGGTATTCTCTTACAGTGCCTGTTTGACGCAGTTTAGTGAGTGCTCCTGTGAAATCATCAAAGGAACTAGGGCCAAAGCGCTCCAAAATGAGGGTGCACAATTCTCTCCACGTTGGGCCTACATTAGCCTTGATGTACCAACGGAACCATTGAAGAGCTTCATGTTCCAAATGAAAAGATGCAAGGGGGACTTTGTGGTTATCCAAAGTATTATGCAAGCTGAAATACTGCTCTGCCCTATAGATCCATCCAGTCGGATCAGAACCATCGAAGCGTGGAAAATCAAGCTTTGGTCCACGGAAATTGCCAGAAGAGGACCCAGTATCTCCTGAATGGTTTCGGCTCATGGCTGACTGCTGAAAGTTAAGACCCAGAATTTTGTCATCCAGATCTTGAAGTTTGGTTTTGAGGGATGCAATTTCCTCTTCCATGATTTTTGCTCCTGTACGCGTAACAACCATAAAGCAAGGTTTTTTTTTTTTTTTTTTTTTTTTTTTGAACAGTCGACTTAGAAAAATTCACTCACAGACAGAACAACTGAAAAGAGTTATTGCAATAACAAGAGATATTAGAAGTGAGAGGAACCTGAAGGCCACGACAGAAAAAAAAAATTGATGTAATTTCCACCCAGCGAGCCCAAGAGAGTGCTCTGATACCAGATGTGAAGAACCTCCTTATAGCAATATCGTGAGAATGCTCGAAATAACAGAATACAAAGTGATAGCAGAACTCAGAATGAATCTACTGATCGCAGGCCACTTCGAGGGGGTAACCTCCTTTGAGCAAGCTCAATACAATAAATTCGTTCGTGCCCATCAAGGGCCTCAACCTATTCTTATATACTGAGTACGATCTAGAAAAGTAATACTACCTATGCATGTGGGATAATAAAATATACTCACGGGACGACTTACAAAGCATATGCGTCCAACAACACTACTCTAACAAAATAAACAGAAGGAACACACAGGTTCCTAACACCCAGCAAGACTTAACAGTCACCAATGGGAAAAGAGGTTTTCCTATAGGTTTCTTTCCAAAAAGAGAAGACCAAGGTTTCAACCCTTCTGAAAACATTTCCTTGTTGGAATCAACAACATCTTTCTCCTTCCCGAGATCCTGCCCGACCCATGAAAAGAATCCAATGGGAGGACCTGAACCCCACAAAAAGGACCAGATTCGCGCAGCTTCTTTCCAATATCCACGTGGGCCAGAGAATCTGACCCGAAATTCTTTTCAGAACCCCCAACAGATCCACCAAAGACAGAACATCCTGCCAGATTCTCCCTGACCAGTTTCCTGCCTGCCTACGAACCAGATATTTGAAATTTTGATTGAGCACAAGAGGGATCAGATTCGCACAAGATCTTTCCATTATCCACATCAGCCAAGGATTTTGTCCCAACATTCTTCTCAAAACCCCTTCCAGTGCCTGGAGGGTTGGTTCCTCCTGCGCCAAGATAAATAATGTTAATGGTATAGCTATGGCTATTTTGATACCTGATGAGATTAGCTAGTAAATGCACACTCATGAAAGGAGAAAGAAGTCATCAACTAATATTATCCTAATTGGTTAAGTGAATAAAAATGGTCATATATTCATTGAATGAGCATATGTTGATGTATCTAATGTCTTATGATATTGCAAATGCTAATTAGAAAGTATGCTAATGAGGAGCCATTGTCATATCATTATGGAATTCAAAACTAAAATGAACTATTTCTATTGAATGATCACAATGAGTAGATCTAAGGTATCACATGAGGAAAATTTATCAAGCATTTATTATACCAATTGTCACTTTGATGCATTCACTGTATAAATGAGATTGTTTGACACAAAAATTTGCAAAATTAAAGAGGTGTTGTAGGTAGAGAAGTTATTTGAAAAAAGTATGCAAGAGACTACAGTTATAGAACTAGAGACACCTAGTTGCTCAGGGAAGAAAATAAAAATGAAGAGGACACACTTTTAAGGCAAAGAAGTATAAAGAGGAGGAAAATGTTCTAGTTAGAAAGATGAGCTGAGATATGAGTGACCAAATGTAGGCTCTTGGTCCTAAAAAGATGGTTGAAGCAACATTTTGGGACCAAATAGGAAAATAAATTTAAGGATATTGGAGACATCTTGACTAGGGTTAGAGGATATGAGCTCTTCTCATTTCATTGTTTGAGGAGAAATAGGGAGGTGTCAAATTGCAACCTATGGATGACTAATTTGGTTAAGTTGATTGTCCAAAATGTCTTTTTAAATTTGGAAGCCTTGGAAATTATGGTGAGAAACTATAATTCAATAAAAAGATGCATTTGAGATCCCATTGGAAATGTGTTAATCAAGTTTTCTAGAGATACCTAGATGAAGTACTTGACTTAGACCCTAGATGCAAAAAACCCTTATATTTTGTAGAATTGGAGGATGAATGTCATAGAATGGACACTACATATGTTGGTTAGAAGTTAGTTCTTCACTAGAGCAAACTGGGAAAACTTACACTATGGGATGGGTCACCCTTTAACCTAAATTCATTTATGCATTACTTGTTGTATACATATATGTCTTATGCACAATTGGGATGTTGATAAATACCTGATCTTATGAGTAATGGGCCTATGGCTCTAGCCTCAAATATTCAAATATATGAAACTAGACCTTTTGATTATTCATTTGGTCTAATAGAAACTTCATGAATTTTTTTTTGAATCTTAGGGATAATGAATATCATAGTTCAAATATTATTCTTTGTTGATGCATTTGGTACTATTTTATAGACACAAGAGGGGTATGCGTCTAAGTGAAATAAAAATGAATCTTACCAACATAGAGGGGGAAGAGAAACCAATATATTTATGAACTCTATATACACAGATTCAAACTACATCAAGTTTGAAGAATGGATTGTGAAGAAAATTTATCAGATGTACTCATTTCTCTGTGATGAACCTATCTTCGATGAGGTTAAGGTATTCTTAAGGCCAAACAATTTTAACAAAAGGAAGATTATGAACCATAATTGGGGAGATCAATATGTGTACCAAGATTTCACATGATTTGGAATTTATGGGTCTAAAGGAAACCCATATATGTTAGAAAAAGTTGTTCCACAAAGAATAGCTTATTCAGAGATTATGAGCCAACGTGATCATTTCAAGTGCTAAACACTTTGGAGGAAGTTTACACAAACAACTTTCTTCCGGGAACTCTTAGTTTTGGTGATTTCACCATAGTTTCAACCAAAGCTTATGAGGTGATAGAGAAGAAATTAAAATAGGATCGAGTTGAACGTGTTTGAGCATTGCCTAAGGAAAAACAATGATCTAGAATATTACATCCACTCTCGTAAGAGTAGAACTGGAGAGATTATTCACATGAAGTTATGGATATAGAAGTGTAATGTCTTTTACTTGTATGGTGTTTTCTATGCGGTGGGATATTAGGACAGGAAGTACGGTGTATGCAAGAATTATTTGGTACATGTATAAAAGGCATGGAGAGAAACTATTGCACGATGATGTGGGAGAGTCATATGGATGGGTGAAATTTTAAAAAACATGAAGAGGTAGATGGTAGGTGATATTGTTCAATGATGAATTGGGGATGTGTTGTACAAAGTGAGTTGTAATTATATAGGTCAAAGCCTACTATTTTCTTTCTAATCATTGTAAATAGTTTGTATTGAAATTCTTTTAATCAAAGGTTGGCATAATAGTCATTAAGGACTTAATAGTCTGTATAAATCCTTTAATCAAGTGACATTTTAAAGGAATGTTCTAAAGTCCTCTGACAAGGTCACTCCTAACAGGGTGATTAAATCCTTTAACCAGGTCACATTTAACAATGTGTGTATTGCAACTTTTAACAAGGTTGGCTCCCAACATGTCTCACTTAAGAAGAGTGAAAAAGTGGTAACATGTTGCTGGTGGTTTTTCCCAAATTGGGCATCCATGTTAAATCCTACTGTCAAACTTGTGTTGAATGTTTTATGGTGTTTTACATTTCAAATGTTTATATTCTACAAGACTATTATATAAGGATGGTGAACTAGTAGTTAATATTATTATTGAGATTTTAGTGGAAACCGAGTAGTAGGATAAGTTAGATAGAAAATAATTTAAATGTTTGTTTATTAAATTGGTACTAATGGACCTTGAGTAACTGATTATACAGGTTATGGGTGAGGAGGAAGCATCCATCCAGATGGGAGAGGATGGACGAGTGTGTCATATGGAGGAGAGGTGTATGATGGGGTGAGGAGATGGAATGAGGTGATAACAACGTATGAGGAAGAGGGGGAAGTTAGTACAATAAGGCCTTGCAAGTGAGGTCTTCAATATTGAATGAATACACCAATAGAGTAAATAAAATTGTCATGCCCAAACACATAACACAACCAAAGGTCTATATTGCATATATTTTCCATAGTTCATACAAAGAACTCAAGATAGTCACCAAATCATTAGTGACACAAAATATATCAATCTCCAAATGAGAGTACTTGGTTACATGTGTGCATTAGATAAGATTTGAGCAGATACAAAATCATTGCCAAATGATTACAATTGAGAAATCTTGCACAAAAAGTGAAATATCCAGCTGATATCTCCAACAATCTAGAACAGGGTGGTGTTAAACCACTGAAACTATAACAGGGAGAGTAGGGAGGATCTTCCCCATCCAAAATTGCACACAATGATCCCTCAACCTTTAGCTTCCAAAATATAAAGAAGATTCAAATCCAATCCATGATGAATCACAATGTCCAACCAATACCTTATAAAGGACTCTAAGAAGGATCTAGAGAAATATAATTACATACTAGCAATATCAAATATTTCATTATTTTATTAATTTGGGTCCCATGTTTATTAATTAATTAAAGGTCTTTTTATTATTTTATTTTATTCAAGGACCAATTAATTAATTAAAATATTACATTGAAATTGGGGACATTACAACTCCTTGTCACCCAAAAATTTATTTCCCTCAAGAAATTTGTAATTGAATGAAAGGTCATCAACTATAGGGTCCCAAACCAACCATGCAAGTAGAATGGATGAATTAGCATCGAACCTTCATTATGTCACATTGTCGATGAACTTTCATTACACCACTTCGATGTAAACATTGTCGTGTTTTTAGTCACTAGGATCCCAAAGACACCAATCTTGAAATTCATCAATGTAATCATTCATGATTGCCACCAAAGGATTGAATTTATAATCAAATATTGGTAACAATTATTCTTGAAAATGACTGTTGCTAATACCTCTTCATGTACGTTCATAATTCCATTTACGTGACTCATGATCATTACGGTCCAGGAGATGTGTAGCCTTGCTCTCCTTCCACACATTAATAGTATTATGAGGATCCACTTTGATATTGGCTCAATAGTCACCCTATTTAAAATGTTTTATGTTGTCTTGTTCCCTAACCTCAATTTTTTTTATATCATCATCCTTGTTTAAATCATCAATTATTTCTCCATCTTCAATTTTATGATTATCTTGAGATTTTTGTTGTTCTCCATCTAAAGGGGAAATCAAAGTCTTTTTCTTGTCGATATCCCCTTATGTCTATATGACTTCATCATGTAGCCACTTATCAATCTCATGCTTTAGACTATTGTAGACACCCAAAAATTGGAAAAAGATTTAAATCATGCAATCTCGATCAATCAGGACCGAATTAAAGAGAAAATTAGAAGAAGCACAACAGACTTTTAAATCAAAAAGTGCATCAGGTCATTAATCACCTTTTAAATCAACAAGACCTAAATCAACTTTAAAAGAGGAAGAAAACAATTCAAATTCATAAAATAAAATGCAAAAAAAAGGGAGGAAGAAAAAAGACAAAGTGTTGAAAATAAATCATTTAGTAAATCAATAAAATCACTTTATCCTCACAAGATGAAAATCTCCCTTTTACCATTTAAACGAATTTGAAAAATCCTCATATTATCTCCAAAACCAAGTCTGTTGGACTCTTCCTCCTGGACTTTTATGATATATTTTGAGTTTCATTTTCACCCCTAGTCTAAAGTGAAAATCCTAGTTATTACCCCAACCCCTTCTGAAATCCTATAAATAGAAGGGAAATGTAAGAGACAAGGGACCCAAGTTTTTATGCATCTACACTATAGGCATATTTAGACTCATTGTTTTAGCATTGTCATTATAGTGATTTCATAGCCTTATTAGTATCATTTTATGTCATTTAGCATAATTTTGTATCATTTAGCTTCATTTATTACATATTTAGCTCATGGCATGATCATTTCAAGAGCATTTCTAGGAGTTACATTTCACGCATAATCTGCATTATAGTCATAGATCTCACCTTTTCCATCATAGATTTGCATTTTTAGCAATATCCCATTCTAGAATTGTCACTAAAAGGCTGGTCTGAGAGCTATTTTAGCAGTTGTAGTTAGGGAGACATGAGACGTTTGTAGAGATTAGTTGTTGTTGATGATATCTTGGGTCTAGTATAGTTTGTCATTAGTCCATTTGCTTTCTACGTTAAAGTTTCATGAATATGCATTCTTTTACTGTGTACAAAATGGTGCCCACTACTTTCGAGTTTTTCAATCTAATCCTTCTTTTTTAGTATATATCTATATTTTTCTTGTTGTCTTTTGTGTAGATCTGATCAAATACAGGTTCTACTATGGCTGGAAGGCCCCATATCAACAAGAACAACATTCCAAAGTCTTTCCTAAACATAGAAGAGCCAGATCTGGGTCTTCTAATGCTTTTGCACTTTGTTTCAACACTTTCGAGCAATATTCTAATGCTTATGAACTCTGTTTCTGCACATTTAATCTTATTGTAGCGCTTATACATCATTATGTAATGCATTTTCCCTATACTATAATGCATATGCATAATATTATAGCGCTCTTAAGAGTACTAAGATGCATTTAATCCATTTTGTAGAGCATCTAAAGCATCTCATAGCGCATCTGCATAATAAAATAACGCATTTGAGGTTTTTTGTGACACATTTAACCATTTCTACAGAGCATCTGAAGTATCCCATAGCACTTTTGACTTTCTTTTAACGCATTTGCATGATAGAATAGCGCATTTGAGGTTTCCTATAACGCATATGAGCATTTTTGTAGTGCATTTGATAAAAGTTGTAGTTTTCTGAATCTAACTCCCAAATTCAAACATTTTTTTGCTTACAGGTCCCTTCTACATTAACAAAAAAGCCTTCAAACTATAGACAGTGTGCAATAGGAAATGAAGACCCTCACAAATGCGCCTAGCCCTTGCTAGCTTCAAATCAAGTAGGTGGACCACTGCTCTTGTCAATTAAAAGTGTGGCATTTACGAGCTTTCAAACAAAGTTTAATTAGATCATTCAAGCTTGTTGATCTGATAAAGAAGTAGGTCTATGCTCTCTCAACTCTTTTAAGTTGATCAGAATGCCTGACCTTCTGTAAAGATCGGTTACAGTTGAACAAGAAAAAGAACCCACACATAGTCTAATTAGGAGCCCCCTGTTTTCCATAGTATAAGGGATAGAAATAAATCCTTTGTGTCTGACGTGTTTGGGGAGCCAAAGTAGTAGGGATATGCTCTCACTCTCTCCAGTGATCAGATTCCCAGACCTATCTATTGACTTCCATTTCTCGCTTTTCACTAGGTAGAATAATCTTGCCATAGAAGGGCTACTTCCTGAGTGTCCTTAGCAAGGCTAGTGAGAGATTTTACCCCCAATCTTGCATTCTTAATTGAATTCAAGCCACCCGTGTTTGGCGCATAGCCTTCCTCTAGTAGTCCCACAAGGGATTGTACCAAACCTCCCTAGCATTGGTGGGAAGCTCTCTATTACAGGAGAGGTAAATTCGAACACAGTTGGAACACTAAGACCTACTAGTCATCGGCCTTAGATAACCTTGCTAGGAAGCCATCTTTTTTGTTTTCTAGGTGCGTGTGATTTTTCATTTTGTTTTGATCTCACTGCTATTGTGCTTGAGTGCTTTCAAACTTAATAATGAACACTAGTGCAAATCACAAACTTTCTAGAAAGACAAACCTCAAACTGGTATTGAGAAATCAAGTGTAAAACAAAGACATTGTTGAACAATCCTTGAAACAACGCATTTGATTACTAAAACAGTGCTTCTGAACATTCTTGTAACACTTCTAACTTTTGTTATGACACATATACCTATGAAACAATGCATCTGAGACATAGAACCACGCATCTGATTCAGACAACAACACATCTGAGCATTGAAATAACACATATGAGCAACAAAACAACACATTTGATTACTAAAACAATGCATCTGAACATTCCTGTAACGCGTCTAAGCAAAAATACAAAACAGAGGCTATCTGCAAACATGACACTTGCAAACAATCTATAAATTTGAATACCCTTTTCCATGCTAGCATTTTACGAAGATTGAAATTTTTTGTATCTAACCAAAAACATCTTTTGAAAACAAGCAAAGCAACATCATCATCAACCCAAAAATCACCATTACCTCACTTTGCACATCAAGTTGGGAACATTTAGAAACACACATCTGTACCTGACTTCACAAAAGTGGACCTCATCCTATCAACATTGGCAAACACCTTATGTACATTAGCTTGTTGCTACAAACAAGTCATAGTCAATGAAAACTTTCACTTCTTGAAAAATGCTGAAAAACTAAAAGGATCCCACTCCCTTTTCATGCCACTACGCAAAACAAGTGCACCAACAAAGCCAAAATGGTCGCCCATACGAGTAAGTGCCAGAATAGCAAGTAAAACTGCCAAACACACAGAACCTTTAAACCTCTCAAAATCTACTAGAGCAATGGATTGCGCGCAAAACAAAGTTACTCTCGAGTCACCCTTATTTGATCAAAATTCAGAATCCCTAGCCACGATGGGCTCATTTCACATGTGGGATGACAGAAGCATTGAATCTAAGATCAAAGATTTTCAACAAATCTCGAACTTGTCGACATCATGGACAAGATTCTGGAAAAACACAAAGAACGATATATACTCACATTAGCACAACAAGGTGCAAAATTGCCATCTCAATTTGAAACAAGATCAAGAAGAATCACCTTTAGATGTAGTCACATAGAAATTGCAAGACCTACAATTAGAAATGGAAAAAATGAAAAGAGGAAAAATACAACCCGCAAAGTTTAGCCTTGAAAAAGTGTGTCCCCTACCATTTGACAAAAACATTACCTTCACATCTTTTCCTCCAAATGTGCAAATACCAAAATATGACAAATATTTTGACACGTCGGATCCACAAGATCACTTGAGGCAATTTTACACACTAAACATGGAGTTTGTCCATGACACAACGTACTTGATGCGTCTATTTCCTAGGAGCCTTGGAGGACAAGCCATGGAGTGATTTTCCAAATTACCCTCTAATATTAAAACTTTCAACCAATTGGCCTCCATTTTCATCACCCAATATTCTTACAACATTGAAAGAGAGGTTACGATGATCGATCTATGCAACACAAAACAACTCCCAGGAGAATCATTCAAGACCTTCTTACAATGGTGGAGGCACATGTTCGCTAAGTACCATAGAGATATACAAGATAAGGAAAAGACAAATATCTTTATCAATAGTCTCTCTGAACCGATGAATTATTGGCTCCAACTCCAAGGGCCTAAATATTTTTAAACCACTTTAGAGAACACAACTAAGGTGGATGAAACCTTAGTAAACATCAACATAATCAAATTATCTAAAGATGGTAAAGGCTTTTCCAACAACTCCATACAAACACATAACTCCTTTGATCAGTCGACAGACAAATAGAAATCGTGGTGGAGAAACAATAATAAAAACTTCACAAATGAGGGGGCAGTCGAAGCTAATCATGTCAAAACTCACACTCAACCCCCTTTAAATCAACCAGGTCCCATTATCGCACCTCAACAATACAATGTCGACCTGTTTTACCAACATAACACAAAGACTCCCTCAACATCCAACCAACAAGTTACTTATAATCAAACTCCTCCACCACAAAGATATCAGTCTTCTGATATACCTAAGGAGTATACACCCATAGGGGTGTCCTATGAGAGTGCTTTACAAACACTTTTGGTCGATGACCTCATCGTATTACCCAAGGCTAAACCATATGAACCCCAAGTCAAGCCAAAATGGTGGAATGAGAAACACACTTGTGCCTCTCATCGCAACCAAGGGCACCTAACAAATAGTTGCCTTGCCCTTAAGGGAATCATCCAAAAACTAATAAATGATGGAACTATTGAAGTAAATAATCTCAGTAATAATGAAGATCGTACAGCCGTTAAGAACCCCTTCATGAGTCATGAAAAGGGGGAGTCCTCCAAGGCTAATCAAAACGTGCCTCCACAAATTGAAGTTAATTATGCACACTACTACGACAATACCATCAACATGATTTTCGGATTTGATGACACTGTAAATGTCATCATTAACAAAGATACAAATAAAAAATAGTCCTCAAATGCCATCACCCGAGGTCAAGCCTCCAAAATTATCCTACCAGGACCAATGACAAATCCTGACCAAGCAACTCCAAATTCCTCCATGCCCAAATATAACTTGGTTAACCAATTGCTTAAGACTCTGGCCCACATCTCCATTTTTCAACTACTACAAATCTCTACGGAGCATAAAGAGATACTCACTAAAGCCTTAGTGCCAAACGACCTAGACATGAGTAGATTCCAAAACATGGTCAGCAATTTAGCTGCTCCCCATTATGTGTCATTTTCAATGCAAGATGACATGTCTGTCATACAACCACAAAACTCTCCTTTGCACATAGAAGTATTCATCCATAGGAATCGAGTTAAAAGGGCATTGGTCGATGGTGGGGCTGGTCTAAATATTTGCACACTCAATTTAGTGAAAGCCCTCGAGTACGTAGAGGATGTTGTTGACCCAAGAAAAAAGATTACCATCAAAGGCCTATGATGATGAAGAAAGGTCCTCCAAAGGCATGGTCATATTACCAATTAGAGTATGGCCGGCTGTAAAAGAAATTGTTTGTCAAGTCTTAGATCTGCAATTAACTTACAACATTCTACTGGGAAGACCATGGATCCATGACATGCAAGTCGTTCCCTCCACCTACCACCAATGCCTCAAATTCCCATACATGGGTTAAGAGATAACTATACCCAGAGATCAACACTTTGCATAGTATTGTAACTCCCGTGTCCCTCATAACAGAGAAGAAGTTGATACACCAACAAATGCCAACAATCAATCCATAGTTACAGGCACTTCACACTCAACTAACCAAACAAGCAACCACTTATCAACATCAGCTAAGGGTAAAGAGAAAGTGGCTTGTTTGGGTCCTTCTGCTCCTTCACCACCATCATCACCAAAAGATACCAAACAACTACACTATGAAGAAATGGATAAATTGATGAAGGAATTTGATAAAAAGTGTAAGTTACATCACAAAGGGGTAGGTGAGTACTCAGTCTCCCTATTTTATCCCCCACTTTCTCCAAGGTCTCATGGAAAACCGACTTACACCAAACCATATCATGCACATTTTGTCAAAGCAAGCAACACACCTCCAAACTTAGTGGAAGACATCAATCAACAAAACATTGACATCTCCTCCCACCTCCATGGGAGAGGCTTCGATCTAATGAAAAAGATGGGATATATGGGAGATGGTCCCTTAGGGAAAGGGAAAGGAATCATAGAACCTTTGATGGCACAGTTCAAGTCCAATAAATCTAAAATAGGGGTAGGGTATGACAGACAAGACAAGGCACAAACCTCTTCTACCTTGGTATGGGTACCCAAACCAAAGAACAGTTATACCCCGGTAACAACTGATGACATAAATAAAAATTTGGTCCTCTCCAGTTCACATTCTATAGAAGAACCACCCATAAATACCTCCAATAATGAAGATGATGATGATTCCGCTAAGTGGGAATTTGAGTCACTATTTGAGGAATCTCTCCACAATAAGGAATGTGATGTTGTCCACATACCCACCCCTAATAGTTTGGCTACACAGAGAACAATTCAAAATCTAAGAACCACTTCCCCAAGAAACAAAACATATCAGGGCAGCTTAGAAGATGATGAACACATTGAAGGGTTTCACTTTCAAACTTTATTCCCTAACTTCTTTCTAGTAGAAGTCGAAGATGATTACTATGAGCATCTCACAAGCTCTACTTTCGCCAACACTCTAGAAGAAGCCCATGTCATAGATCTGATAGATACAATGTATGATCCATCTAACAAAGTTATGTCTTTAAACCCCATCGAACCCTTCCCATACTACAAATCTCTTTCCCTAGTCCATCCTGAGCTCATTAACTGGGATACAACTGAACCCTATCACCTCCCTCATTTTGACATCGACCGTGAAGCTTTCATTTACCTTAATGTGGTTGAATCATCTCATCGACAAAGAACTAAAGAAGAACATATGGTTGGGTTAGGTATCAATCACCTCAGTCACACTACAGTAGGGAAAGCATCCCAAAATCTTATTGACTACCACCAAGTTGTGGCTAATCTTGATTTTAAAAAAATGGAAACAAATAGAAGTGACGTATCTCAAGGAAAAAACCCAATTGTGGCACCTGCAAATGGGGTAATTGATACCTTACCTAAACATTTTGAGGAGCGATCTTCTATTTTGATTGAGCCTATAGAACCGGTCAACATCGGCACAGAACAAGAACCAAAGGTCATTTATTTAGCACAATCTTTGAGTCCAGAAGAAAGGAGGGCATTCATTGAATTCTTCGAAGAAAGACAAATCAACTTCGCATGGTCTTACACGGATATGCCTGGCTTAGACCCAACCTTAATCCTCCAACACCTTAACTTCTCTCTGAAGGTTAAGCTAGTAAAACTGAAACTCAGAAAGATGCATCTACATATAGCCCTGTTAGTAAAAGCAAAGTTGTAAAAATAATTCAGTACCAATTTCATCTGACCTCTAGCATATGCATCATGGATCTCCAACATTATCCCAATATCAAAGAAGAATGATAGTATATGCATCTATATCAACTTTTGGGATTTAAATAAAGCATGCCCTAAAGCTAACTTTCCTCTCCCAAATATTGGCACCATAGTCGATCTCACAACAGGCCATTCCATGTTTTCCCTTATGGATGGATTTTTAGGATACAATCAAATCAAAATAGCACCAGAAGAACTTTTACTTGTGCATGGGGCACATTTTGTTAGAATGTAATGCCCTTTGGGTTAAAGAATGCTGGGGCAACCTATCAATGAGCCATGACCACTATTTTCCATGATATGATGCATATCTTCATGGAAGATTATGTGGATGTCATTCTTGCCAAATCCCATAGTCATGAAGAACATCTTCCCATATTGGCCAAAATATTCACCTGCCTAGAAGCATTTAAGGTTAGGCTCAATCCCAAGAAATGCACTTTTGGCATCAAATCAGGCAAGCTCCTAGGATATATTGTGTTGGCTAAAGGGATAGAAGTTGACCCCAATAAGGTACAAGCCATAGTTAGTATGCAACCTCCAACGAACCTGAATCAGTTACACTCTCTTCAAAGTAGGCTTCAATCAGTGCGCCAGTTCATTTCCCAATTGGTAGAAAAGTGCATACCGTTCACACACCTATTACATAAAGACATAAATTTTAAGTGGGATGATCAATGTCAGAAGGCCTTTGAAACGCTTGAAACCTATTTGATGAATCTGCCTGTGTTGGTACCCTCGGTATCGCACAAGCCATTGCTATTGTATATTTTTGTAACGGATAAGTCAATTGGAGCCCTCTTGGTGCAAGAAAATGACCAAGGAAAGGAACGAGCCATTTACTACATAAGTCACACCTTAGTCAACTATGAGCTTAATTATTCTTTCATTGAAAAGGCTTGCTTGGCTGTAGTTTTTGCTTCCCAAAAACTATGTCATTATCTCCTGACGCACAAAGTCAAGCTCATATCCAAGATTGATCCTCTCAAATACCTTCTCAGCAAGACAACATTAACGGGTGGACTAGCTAAATGGGTAATTATCCTAAGCGAGTTTGATATTGAGTATGTGGATAGGAAGGCAATAAAAGGACAGGTCATTACAAATCAATTGGTAGATGCGCCTATAGAAAGTTCCAATCCTATCTTAGTTGACTTCCTTGATATGCACATCCTTCAAACAAAGCCATTCGCATGGAAATTTTATTTTGATGTTTCCTACACACACCATGGGTCGGGCATCGATATTTTGTTCATCACGCCACTTGGTGTTACCATCCCCAAATCATACAAACTGCTCTTCCCTTGCACCAACAACATGGTCGAATATGAAGCTTTGGTCTTGGGTCTCAAGCTAGCTTTGGAATGGAAACTAATAGCCTTAGAAGTTTATGGAGACTCCTAATTAATCATCAATCAAGTTAATGATACTTATTAGACAAAAGATGAAAAATTGTTTCCTTAGAAGCATATAGTCAATGCACTCAAGGCATGTTTTGTTCACATTACTTTTGAACAAATTCCTAGAGATAGGAATAGAGCAGCAGATGCTATGGCCACCTCGGCATCCTTACTTTAGCTCCCAGAACATCACGAGTGGTATGAGTTCCTAGTGGAAGAGGTGGTTCAACCTGCATTTACTCAACTCGATTCCCTTATCATTTTCCATCTAAAAACCCCCAATTCCCTTTGGTATGATCCCATTATCACGTACCTCCATGACAACACCCTTCCATCTGACCTCTCACGTAACCAAAAATGAAACTTCATTCACCAAGCCTCCTGTTATGCCTTGGTGGTTGATACGCTATATAGGAAAGGTCTTGATGGTACTTTATTTAGGTGTCTTGAAAAGGATGAGTCTAGAGTCGCTCTATAAGAAGTCCATGTAGGGATTTGCAGGTCACACTCTAGTGGATTCACATTAGCCAAGAAGATTCTTAGAATGGGCTACTTTTGGCCAACCATGGAAAAGGAATCTATTGATTTTGTCAAAACTTGTAAAAAATGCCAAATCCATGGCAACCTTGTTCACGCACTAGCCCAAGAGCTCAATCCTTTAGCCATGCCATGGCTTTTTTATCAGTGGGGTTTTGATTTGATTGGAGCTATCTATCCACCCTCCTCTAATGGGCATAAGTGGATTATCACTGCCACTAAATACTTCACCAAGTGGGTCAAAGCGGCGCCACTTGCGCACTCTACAGGAAAATAGATCTCCTCTTTTATTCTCAATCATATCATTTGTTGATTTGGCATACCGAATGCAATTCTCACAGATAATGCCTTGTATTTTAAAAACCAAATAATTGATGAATTATGTGAAAAATTTCACATTATACACCATTCTTCATCTATTTATTATCCCCAAGGCAATGACCAAGCGAAAGCTACCAACAAAACTATCATCAACATCCTCAAGAAAATAGTCAGCGATATTGGAAGGGATTAGCACCTACAGTTAAACCCCACCCTTTGGGCCTACAGGACAAGTGTTAGGATGCCTACCGGTGCGAAACCCTTCTCTCTAGTTTATGGCTATGAGGTTATTCTCCCTTTAGAATTTGAGATCCCATCCTTGAGAGTTACTCTTCAAGATGTCCTATTAGATGAGGATTACAGAGTGGCCCATCTAGAATAGCTAGAGTTGTTAGAGGAACATTAGCGTATGGCCCATGACCACCTCAAAGTGTATTAGAACAGATTATCAAGGCATTATAACAAAAAGGTCAAACCTCGTGTTTTTCAGACTGGTGACCTAGTTCTTAGAGAAAACCCTAAGAACCAAGCAGCAAGAGAAAAGAAAGGGAAATGGGAGGCCAATTGGATTGGCCCTTACCTTATCACATAATTCTTTGGGAGTGGTACCTACTAACTTTTAGATTGTGATGGTATTGAATTAGCAGAACCTATCAACAACATCCATCTTAAGCGGTTTTATGTTTAAAATCTTTGAAAAACATCAAAAATACCAAAAAAATTGAAAAACATAAATTTAAAAAAAAAATTGGTAAAAAAGAAGTGAGAACGTCACTATTGGTTTGAAAAGGGGCAAGAGATAGCACTTTTAGGCTTCCTTAAGCAACACAAGGCCTTCAATGCTAAAAAAGGGCTACAGTTGAATGGTTGATTTATTATCTCTGAGACACATTTTAGTTCTTTGTAGCTTCCCATTGCAATTAATAGAAGATGGGAATAAGAGAAAGGGGTAGCATTTATAGTTGAATTATTTGGAGGTATTTGGCAGCAAATTATTTGTTTATCTGGGGTTGAGAAGCTAGCATAATCTACCAGGATGGTATTCAATCTAGAATTAATTTCACACATACTCCCTTGAGAAACATTTGTGGGTTATAGTTCTGAGATCTTTTGGCATCAAGAGTGGATTCATAGCAGTAAAAATAACCAGTATGGCAGCAATAGTAAGGCAAGGGAAATAGAGCTTATAATGGAAATAATAATAACAATAACAAGAGCGAATCAAAGCCCTTTTCCTTGAGTGAATGTACACAGCAGTGGAAACAACTAGTATGACAGCCACAATGGGGAGCACCACAAATCTAGCAAAATGGAGAGTCTGGTTATGTATTGAGATACCATAAACATGAATTGTAGGAAAATCAATGCACATCTCTGCCATCCACCTTGCCCAATGATCCCCCATACTTGTAATAGCCCTCAGTCAATCCATTCGGCATCATAAACTCCTTCATTGCCTCTTTAGGTACCTCACATGGTCCTGGTCACCCCCATATTCCACCAAATCTCGCTCACATCCTCCATTTCACCCCTGCAAACCCAAAAATCACCCAAAAATGTCAAAAAATTTTCCAAAAATTGTCCAAAAATGTTTTTAAAAAAAATCCAAAATAGCTTACAAATACCCAAAAAAAAATTAAAAATCCAAAAATAGCTTACAAATACCAAAAAAATCCAAATTTCATCCAAAAATGTCAAAAAAATTGAGATATATATCAAAAATGTCCAAAAACGTTCAAAAATCATCTAAAAATTCACAACTAGCTCAAAACATTCAGAATGGGGGCAATTGGTGTCAACAACACCCCAAAATTCCTCTCAATTTCTCAATTTGGCTATACAACAAGACATCGGCTCCCGCCATTGCCCCATTAATATTAAGAAGCAACGTCATAATGTCCTGAAACATTTCGTCGGACTTTGGAACATCCGACACAATGCGGATAGCACAAGAGGTGCCCTTGCTTTCCCTCCTCTTGTCAAGAGTAGTGGCCATGGTTAATCTAGCCTCCTTCAACAAATATGTCAATGCTATCTTGAAAGACCAGATATCCGTCAAACTCTTTTATCCTTACTCAACCAGAGGTACAGAATAAGTAGGCATAAGCGTGTGAGCTTGGCCTTCCCTCTAGCGCCTTTTTAAGGCCCATGTGTCCTTTTGGACTCCTCCAGTGCCTTTTAAGGCCCAACTAAGGCCTTTTTCAAGGCCCACGCATCCTTTTTGGACCCCTCCAGTGCCTTTTTAGGCCCCTATAATGCCTTTTTCAAGGCCCCTCCATCCTTTTTGGACCCCTCTAGTGCCTTTTTAAACCCAAAGCACCTTTTTTAGGCCCCTCTAATGCTTTTTCAAGGCCCAAGCATCCTTTTGGACCCCTCTAGCGCCTTTTTAGGCCCAAAGCACATTTTTTCAGGCCCCTCAAATGCCTTTTACGGCCCAAACGCCTTTTTATAGGCCCCATTTCTTCATTTTTCAAGACCCTTGATGTCCTTTGGGCCCCCAACATGCCTTTCTCTGGTTAAAAATGTCTTTTCAAGGCTCTATTTTGCATATTTGAGACCCACGTGTCCTCTTTTGGGCCCCATATGCCTTTTCATAGGCCTCAAGAATGCCCGTCTCGTCACACCCGTAGAGAAACGTCCTCCCATTGGCATTCTTATTGTTTGTCCTAGTTCTCCATATGCACACAGACATTATTGCTAGCCCACCACTATTATCCTCACTCTATAGATGGTATTGTTCCTATTTTTACGAGGGTTAAACCATTCCAACATTTATCCCAAAAACATGAAAACATCCAAATATTTTCCAAATAAATCACAAAAACATTTATATATTTGAGAAAATCACAAAAACATTTAAATATTTGCAAAAATCACAAAAACATCCAAATATATTTCAAAAAGTACCAAAAATACATATGACAATGCATTACAATCAACATCAGTCATCACGACAACATGCATCAACTTTTTATTCCCCTATGACAGCATTAACTGCGTTACATCCCAACAATGTCTAGTAGATTATTTATTTTGGCCTCCTGGGGGAGGTGGCATAACAAGGTGTCCGATCAATGGTGTCTCTTCTAGCCTAGCTTTAGACGAAGAAGCTCCCGATGTCAATCCCTAACGTGTCCATATCGCTTCCATAGGAATTGGAAACCTTCCAACACACAATTGTGCATTTAACAAAGCTATAAATTCTTTATATATAAACTATGTCTCTCATTGATCCTCATGTGGGAATGCTTGATAATAACGTCCCATCCAATAAGCGGCTTCCTGGTGCACCTTAGTTGTCCAGTGCATTTCCACGAACACATTCTCCACCAACTTGCTTACCCCCTGACATCTCGCTCCTGTTGCATTTGATTAGTCATCATTTGCCAATGCTCCACGTCCACTTTTGCCTCGCCCAAACACTATTGTTGTTGCCTCACCTTCCCCTCACTTAACATTAACCACTACTGCAACTTCAATGCCAAGGTGTTTACCTTCGCAATTGCTTCCCTAAATGACTCAGACTATGACTACAATAACACTAGCTCATTCTGCGTGCTCTTCAGACCTACTTGTGCCATCTTCATTGATTCTTGCAATCACTACAACTTTGATCATTTGGCCCACATTATTGCATCACTTCCTTCTACTCATGCATGTTCCACACACAACTCCATCTCTAGAGATTACACCTGTGCCCGCTCTGCATCTATCATTGGTTGCAGTCGCTTTGCCTCCATTTGTGCTCCATCCTCCTAGGCCTTCTCCATCAATCCTAGCAAAAATGCGACCTCCTGCTCTATGTTCTTTGCTCGCACTCTCTCTATCACCAATAATGACTATTTGATCACTATCCCCCACCTCTAGCTGCAACTCCCCCACATTCATAACGCTCGCTCCCCCTTTTGTTGAACCTCTTCCTGGTGTCCTAAGATTAATCCATTGTTGCATTCCACTCAGTACTTCACCGCCACTAACACCTCCCACATCCTTCGTGGTCTCTCCCATAGACTTTTCAGGAGACTTTATTTCCCCCACTTCCTCCTCTGCTCCCGACATAGTCCTCGCCTTTTCAGATGGACTATCCTCCACTTGCATCTTTGGCCCATCATCTGCTACCTCTTGTAGTGCTTGTTGCACTATAGTCTCGGATAACATCATTAAAGCAAACAAGGGCATTTCTTCCACCTCCATTCCCACCTCATCGGGTTGTGTTGACCTTTGTCCTAGCTAGCTTGTCTCACCCAGACCCGAAAGTAACACTTGGAGTTCAAGATGATCCACCCATTCCTCGAAAGATTGCCTAACACATTTTTCTCTCTGCCCTTGCCTCCTCCACCTTCCCTGGTTAGCATCACCCTCTCGTTGCGACTGATCTGGTGAGCCCAACATACTTTCACTTGCACAATTCCCACAACTTCTTGTTGTCTCCAATAACTGTGTTCTACTCTCCACTTTACCTTGATTCATTATCACACTATCCACCTCCTTATAGCCATCATTCACCAGAGCCTCGTTCTGCACTAGTCTTCCTTATATCCACTCTCTGCACCTTGCCACACTGGTACCTAGTACATTTGACCTTTAGCTCTGATATTTTGTCACCCAAATTTTCATTGATGCACACTGCCCATCGAATTCTGCTGCTAGATCATCGCTGACACATCCCATGCCTTTTCATCCACCTGATACAATAAGGTTACTCCCTGGCAGACCTAAACAAAACAAACAAAACAACATGATCCTATTGCACACAACTAGAAGCACACCTAGTTCACACATAATGGTTTTCTATGTTATCATGCGCTTTTAGTATCTTGATGATGTGTTCGACTAGAGGTATTGGGATAAAGTCATGATATTTTCTTGGTTTTTCACTACTTATTTCCTACGATCCTTTGGTTCCATATATTACTGGTGTCCACTTATAAGAGCCTCCTCTCAGATGGAATGCCATGTGTACCTCAACCAATTTTGTGCACTATCTTAGATGAGGTCTTTTATCTAACATGTGATTGGTTGGTGTACCTGTTTGTATTATTTTGTGGCTATAGCTTTTGTTTCTTAATGATTGTCATGTTTTCTTGTACATTGTTCCTCTTTGTTGGTACTTCTCAGCGTGACATAGTATTCGTATCACTATAGCTAAGCTAGTGGTGGTTGTACTTAGTCACTTTTCTCATGCGCTCTATGATGAAAATTAGTTTGCCTTCCTTTAAAAAAAAGTGACAGTTGCATTCATATCGTTTGCATTTTTCATCTTGGGTTCCTTATGAAACTAATGGTTGGTACACAACTAGGTTACAATCCACTGATGTCACTCAACAATTTCATGACTGGTTATAAACAACACATGCAACACCATCAACAAGCTTATGAGCACTCATGGACTTTGTTTCTTCACCTCATCCACACCAGCATTACATGCCATACATTCACCATCAGATTGCACCACCTCACTTGCTGCCTTGCGTGGCTTTTGAATCTCAAATAATCTCATTTAACTGCCTTCCATTTTCATCTGATTCATTACATCACCTTTTTCTCATTTCACCATTTCATCCATTCATTCAGTGGCTTTTAAATCACAAATATTGACATACCAACTCAAAGCCTTTGAATCTCAAAGAATTTCATTTCAAATTCCATTTCATTATCATTTCATGACTCCTCTTATTGCATTTCATAACACATTTCTCATCATTTCATTTCATGCCATTTCTTCTCATCCCATCCCCCATATCATTTTGTTTCCATAATCAACATCCTTTCATTTTCGTTTCATATTTCATATCATTTCATTTCATATTTCATTACTCATTGCATTTCATTATACATCCCATTGCATTTGCATTTTCATTTTATTTTCATATTTCATATCATTTCATTTTATTTCATATTCCCTCCCATTCCATTACCCATCTTATTTCATTTCATACTCATCTCATTTCATTACGTAGTTCATTCCATTTTCATCTCTTGTTTCATTTCATTTCATTTCATGACATCTTACATTTCATCTCACTTCATTAATCATTTTAGTTCATTCCATTCACCTCATTTAATTTTATCTCATTATATATTGCATTCTATTTCATTACACATTTTATGGCATTTTCATTATGACAATTCATTTCTCATTTCATTCCATTATATTGCATTCCAAATCATTTCATCATCTCGTATTATTTTTCATTATATCCCATCCTATTATTTCATTTTATTTTGTTATCACATCTCATTTCATTTCATATTATTACATTCATGTTACCACATCACATTTTCATTACATCATCATTAACCTATCATCTAATCTAATTCATTATTCATCTACATTAATCATTCACATCTATATACACACCTACATCCACTGTCAACATAATCATCACATCAAACAATCACATGACACAATAAGTCCATGACATAACAAGTGCAAAAGTTTGAACATCAACAAGCTTGCATATCTCATAAATCAAAAAGATTGAATCATCAACGTCAAAAGGTCATCGACATCAAAGGGTCCTCATCATTGATGGCCTACATGATAAGTCCATAAAACAAACACAAAACACTCCACAAATCAACCCTATGTCACACTACCCACCTCATCTATCTATGTTTGATCCAAAGGTCCCTGCTCACTGGGGCATTTATCCCATCTTGAACAACGACATCAATTTTTTGTCATAGGTGATCATCCTACATCAATCATACCTCAACATCTAGCTATTTAGCTAATGGTTCTACCTTGAACCCTTTTTTTTTCCTACTCTGTATCCTGAGATGGACATGTCAGTTTTCCCTACTTTGTATCCTACAGGGGGCACTTTTTCTATCTATCAACATTACCTGATTGATCCTACACATCACTTTTCTCATCAAATATTTTCAGAAATAAAATTGGAACATCCCTATTTCGCACATCCATTTTTCCAATTTCTTTTCTGAGGGGGTAGTATACCAAGGCATCAAAACTTTTCAAAATATCAAAAAATGCCCTACCACAACCAAATTTTAAACATCAAATCAAACTAGGTCATCCAAGCTGGGGCATTAAAATTTTTTAAAACATCAAAATGATCTACCTCAGCCAAAAATTTGCAAACATCAAAACCAAGGTATCTAAATAGAACCATTGCAATCAAATCATTGAATCGACATTGCAATCCAACCATCAAATCAACGACAATCAAAACATCACCAATGATCAAACATCAAATCATTGACGATCAGACATCAAGCCATTAATAGACAGAGACCATGACAATGACAAAATGATAGAATATCATCGAACAACCATGCAGTCATCAAAATTTGACCTAAAATTAGAAAATCAAGATAGTCTTTGAACTAATATGCTTCACATATTAGCTCAAAGAGGGGCATTTGTAGACACCCAAAATTTGGCAAAAGATTTAAATCATGCAATCTCGATCAATCAGGACCAAATTAAAGAGAAAATCAGAAGAAGCACAACAAACTTTTAAATCAAAAATTGCATCAGGTCATTAATCACCTTTTAAATCGACAAGACCCAAATCAACTTTAAAAGATGAAGAAAACAATTCAAATTCATAAAATAAAATGCAAAAAAAAAGGGAGGAAGAAAAAATACAAAGTGTTGAAAATAAATCATGTAGTAAATCAATAAAATCACTTTATCCTCACAAGATGAAAATCTCCCTTTTACCATTTAAAAGAATTTGAAAAATCCTCATATTATCTCCAAAACCATGTATGTTGGACTCTTCCTCCTGGCCCTTTATGAGATATTTTAAGTTTCACTTTCACCCCTAGTCAAAAGTGAAAATCCTAGTTATTACCCCAACCCCTTCCGAAATCCTATAAATAGGAGGGAAATCTAAGAGACAAGGGACCCAAGTTTTTATGCATCTACACTATAGGCATATTTAGACTCATTTTTTTAGCATTGTCATTATAGTGATTTCATAGCATTGTTAGTATCATTTTATGTCATTTAGCATCATTTTGTATCATTTATCTTCATTTATTACATATTTAGCTCATAGCATGATCATTTCAAGAGCATTTCTAGGAGTTGCATTTCACGCATAATCCACATTATAGTCATAGATCTCGCCTTTCTCATCATAGATTTGCATTTTTAGCAATATCCCATTCTAGAACTGTCACTAAAAGGGTAGTCTGCGAGCTATTTTAGCGGTTGTAGTTAGGGAGACATGAGACATTTGTAGAGATTACTTGCTGCTGATGATGTCTTGGGTCTAGTATAGTTTGTCATCAGTCCATTTGCTTTCTACGTTAAAGTTTCATGAATATGTGTTCTTTTACCGTGTACAACTATGATTCTTGGATGACATATATTTCATTTGTAATTCTATATAATATTTCAAAGATATGTCCTTCCCCCATCCACCAATCTCCCAATCTTGCTTGATTTGCTTCAACAACTTAGCTAGGGTGGATGTTTGCAATTCTTGACACTCGGCCCTAGGAGTAAAAATTATCATTTATGATCTTGCTTGTGCCAAGAGGTTGAGTATTTCTTTTTCCCTTTCATGGAGCCTTTGTTGATTTCTTCTTAACTCCCTCAGTGCATCAACCAACCCATCACTAGACACCATGATTCAATCTTAATACTTGATAGGTTGGCAAGATCAACAACTGTGATGTCTCATACTTGTACAGTGTTCTCCATATGGTGGAAGATTAGGAGAGTGAGTATGATGTATGCAAGAATTTTTTTATACATGTGCAAAATGTGTGGAGAGGGAATATTGCATGGTGATGTGGAAGAGACATATGGTCAATTGAGAGTAAATAAAAACTTGTAGAGGTAGCCAATTCTGGTCTATTTAGTCAATCCTAAGTTCTAATTTACTAGGCAATTTTAATTTTGATTATCGCTACTTGACCTAAGTATCAAATGCAAAAAAACCTTAATCTGCATTAATCACACTCTTTATTTAATTCCTATGTATTGACTCAAATTAGCTACATTAAACCTATTAATTAAGTTTAATTTAATTATAAGTGTTCATACTTTAATTAAATTTAAATGACCTCTTTAGCTAATGTACAAAGGAATTAATTGTATTTAATTTAATAAGATAATGTCCTCGTTTTAATTATTGATCTTAATTATTCAATTAATTAAGATTATGCATTTATGAGGTCATATTCTGTTTTATTAAATTAAATATCCTCTCCAAATCTTCTCTTTAGTTCAGAAATGGAAATTCAGAGTGAACTAGAGCTCGAGATGGAATTAATTTAGTTAACTCTTTCTCACACTTAGAAGAGAATTAGTTAACTCTCCATTACACAAAGATCTAAAACAATTAACTTCATCTACACAAGGAAGTTTCCACTCTAACTAAATCTCATTTTCCATCTTGACTATCTATTCTATCTAATCTTGACCATTGATTGATTCTAGAATTTTATTTAAGGAGCTTTCAATTCCTCATTACAAAGGTTGAATTGATTTTGCATCGAACTTATGGTGAAATATCTACCCATTACTATTGCATTCTTAGCTTAAAAATTCTAACATATTAATATCATTTTAGTGTTAAAATGCATTCATTTAGAATATGTTCATTTGTATTCTTAGCTTAATTTATGCATTTCATTTAGATTAATTTTCATTCTCATATAGCTTAATTAAATCCTTCATACTATTGTCAGCTTCTCGTTTGGAGAACAATAACATATTCCATCTAGTTAGGACACAACAGATTGGTTTGCCAAATTGATTTGGATGAATGACTTAATGTTTATTCCAGAATGATTTCACATATAAGGATCATGTTGAAGTGTGTGTGAATATTGAAGCCCACATTTCTCGCATACATTTCTGGTGCCCACCATGGGGCCGAGAAATCAAATTTCTAGCCTCATTTGTTTTGTTTTTCTACATTTTTTAGTATTATGTCATTGTTGTTCGTATAGTATTCCAGATTCTTGTGTGGAAAATCTCATTCTCGCATGAAGAAATTGAGATTTCACCCCTTTCACTATACTTCCTCACATGAAAAGTTTATAATTGTGCAGTTTCTCGTGTGGTACACACCATTTTCTTGCTCGAGCCTATGTAGGATTTCGTGCAAAATTCTACATCAATAAATGCAAAGTGTAGTTTTTAGATTCTGTTTATCATGATGATTTGACTAATGATTGTTTCTAAAGCATTTTCTTTTTCAATTTTTGATCTTTTAAATAGCTTAACAGTGGTCTGCAGGATGCTTATTGAAGACACCCTATGATAACCCCTTGAAATAGTACTGACCATTTGATTACAGGATGTTTGTCAAAGACATACATGTCAAAATAGTTATTTCAAACCCACTTAAACATTGTGTTTTCTTTTATTGCTTTCTTACACATAGTTTAAATAGGGCTTGTGAACTTTGTAGGGTGCAAGACAAGGGAATAAGGAAGTATGCTCTTTACTACTTGGAAGTGATGCCCAAGAGTAAATCAGAAACCTAGACACCTTTGAAAGATGGTACCCAAGGGAGGAAAGCAAGTTAGTGGTTCTCTTGTAAGATTCTTTTCTATGAAGGGATGATGATTTCCTTTCAGGAAATCAAAATCTTGAGAAAGGAAAAGTTAGGATCGATAAGCTAACTCAGTGATGAATATGTCTTGCGTGTTTGGGCAAGGTGATGAGGTAGAGGAGTATGCTCTTTCCCCTTGAGGGAAATAAAAAACTTGGTCCCCTAGATCTGAATCACTAGTCAGAGTCAACCTTTTAGACGGCCTGCCGGAGTGATCCAACCTTCGAGAATGACCCAAGCGAGCACACTTCTTTCACTAGAGATTCCAAACTTACTATAATAAAGAAGCTTTGTTGAGAAAAAGACTCCAAAGCCATGTTAATTCCCTCTTCTTAATTCTAATTTTGCATATCAAGAAGAGGCTTTGTAAACTGCACTAGCCAATGCCAGCCCTAGTCTTACTAGTCAAGTGTGTGCACTTACAGATGCTGGTGTGGGCTGCTAGCCTCAACTTCACTTGCAAAGCCATTGGGGGTTAATATGAATGGAAGACAAGTAAAAACCTCGTAGTTAGTTTCTACCTAGTTCACCTCCAAAAGGGGGCATAATCTTTGTGCAAGGAGGGGGAAGAATCCTTCCTATAGATACTCACCATAGGCATGTACCTGGATACTAGAAGATGGTATACGTGTTTGACCCCTTCCAAAAGGGTGTTCATTCAATGTATATGTTATTGAGTCCTTAGAATACACCAAAAATATGGGTGCCCTCTAGTGGGGTGACACAATTGTGTGAGGTGAACGCATGCACATAAGTTGTGAGAAAAAGGTTTTGCTTCCTCTACCATTTTTGGTTATAGGGATAAAGCATGTCTTTTTGTGTCTTTAAAATTGTCCAAATCTATCAAACAAACAAAAAGTCAAGACTCCCCCATCCCTTCGAGTTGTTTTTCCCTCGGTTGGATTGTTTGTGACTATTGCTTGCTTCCCATGTTTGAGAAAAACTGTCTATTTGAAAACCAAAATGTTGTCCAAAACTTGAAAAGTACCCTGGTATCTATTTGAAACTTGTAAACGCAATCAACCATCTATTAAAAACTATTGAAACCATTGAAAATCTCTTCAAATTTAGTCAAAAGTTGTTAATCTATCTAGATTCTTGCATCGAGTTGCAAATTTTCTTACGAGAAAACACCCTATCAACACTTCCTTGCATGGCTCCATGCAAATCCTCATGCGAGTCTTTGTGAATCTTCACATGAGATTTTACAAAACACTTTTCTTTTATGCCAAAATTTTCCATTTTTTTCATATTATCAACTCCTCGCATGACTCTATGCAAGTTCTTGTGTGAGAAAATTGGTCAAAAGTGTTGTTCTAAATCTTCGCTTGATTCTTTGTGCTTTCTCATGCGGTTCCTTGAGAATCCTCATACAAGATCTTGTCCTGAAAACTGTCAAACTATCATGTTGGAGTTCTCTACACTCTATCTTTGATCTATATCTACAACATTTTACCACTTCTCTATCTACAAATAGTGTCAAAACAATGACTTCTTACTTAGTTGAAAACTTACGACCTACACATGAACTAGTTTCCTCATTTGTTTATCTTATTTATCCTTTTATATTTGTCATACTTGGTGTCATGGTAGTCCTAAACCTTGGTTGTTCTAGCCATTACTCAGATGACTCATATCTAAGTATACAACACTCTTATCTCACTTTTTGGAGGCTACGTTCTAGTGTGGTGCTTGTCTAGGCTTTTCCTCTTTGTCATTGTTTGACTGTGGCAACAAGAAGTGGAAATGTGTTTTATCCCCATAAATTTAGATGAGGTAGAGCTAGGGTCATAATTGTAGTGGAGGCCACTTCTTAGCTTATACACAGTCTGTGTCCAATATGTCTACTAAGGAGTCTTCACAATCTCCTTCACTGGTTAGATCCCCTTGTGTTCAAAGAATATTTTCCACAAACTTACAACAAACTAGGAATCCCTTGTATCAAGAGGATCCTAAAACTAGCAAAGGTCATACATCTCCAAAAAATACAACTAAATTCTTATTCAGACGACCCTTCCAACTAACATACACTAAAACTTATCACAGTCCTAAAATGGTTGATCAAGACCAAGAACACAGAGAACATAGTAGAGAACAAGATCACCAAAGGAATGAAAGACATAAAGACCCTTTTATTGATAAGAATGAGGAAAATGAAGTGATACTTCCTGAAGATGTTGAAAGATGTCTAAGGATAAACATTTCCAGAAAGTCATGGAAATCTTGCTTAATGAAGAGTAAGAGAAATACTTTCTCAAATTTACCCAAGAGGGAACCAAGCTACCTCATCACTTTAATTTCGAAATGATCATTACACCTGAAGAGGAAACTGAAACATCTAAGTTGCAAAAACAACTGAAGATCATGCAAGAACAATTAGCCCAAATTATGTGTGATAAAGATAAACCTACAAAAACATACACCTTAGACACTCTATGTCCATTTCCTTTTGACAAGAGTATAGACATGCCTCCTTTTCCAAGAGGAGTTGAGTTACCTAAGTATGATAAATACTTTGGAACTTCCGATCCCCAAGATCATTTATGAGAATTTGGTGCCTTGTCTATGGAAACTATGCATAATCAGACATATCTCATGCATTTATTCCCATGAAGTCTTGGTGGTTAGGCTATGGAATGGTTTTCATGATTTCCTACTAGTATCAAAATATTCAATGAGATTGCTAACCCATTTGTTCAATAGTACTCTCACAACATACAACATCTAGTTAACATACGAGACTTGTGTAACCTTAAATAGAAAGTTGGGGAACCTTTCCTCACATTCCTTTAAAGATGGAGACAACTTTGCACCAAATATTCATGCAAAATCCCTGAAATGGAAAAACTTGACATCTTCACTAATAATCTTTTACTTGACTTTGGGTATAAAGTTCAACTTCAAGGTCCACACACCTTTGAAGACATGGTCACACAAGCTATCTAGATAGAGGAATTCATGGTTAAAAAGGGTGAACTAACCCTTTAAAAGGACACCAAATAGGGGTCAACCTCTAATAAGGACAAATCTAAGTATGTGAACAAGAACCGAGAGGTGGTACATGATGGAGTTGTTGACAACATTACTCCTAAACCTGCTAAGGCAACTTTCAATCTTACAGACAATCTCAAAGCATCTAAGAATGTTGAGAAACCTCCTTCTGACAACAAGGCATTTAGAAACAAACCAAAGAACTCACCTTGGGTTATACTCCAAAAATGAGAATATACACCTCTTGGTTAACCTTTGGATGTATTCTACAAGACCTTGCTACAAAATAAGCTCATTTCTCCATTGGATAACTCTCATCCTTATGATCCACAACTACAACCACTGTGGTGGAATGAAATTGCAATTTGCAAATATCACTAGAACAAGGGTCACAAAACTAGCAACTATATCAACCTGCATTACAAAATTCAAGACTTAATTGATGATGGTGACATTGTTGTAGATGGACATAAATAAGAACTTGGATCACAAAGCTTTCAAGGAACCATTCCTGTCTTATAAAAAAGGAGAAAGCTCAAAACAAAAATCTCATTACAAGATCAACTATATGTACTCTAATGATGATGATGTAATCAACATGGTTGATCTTGTGGATTTTCAGTATTGTGACATTATCACCATTAAGGGCAAACAAGATAACATCAAACCTGAGACACCATTTTTCTTAAGAGGCCCTACATCCAATACATCTAACAACAAACCATCACAGTCTTAAGCCAACATTGTTACGTGTTCTCATGCCAAGTTACTACTCAAAGGCCTTGCACCTTCTACTTTTAATTTAGAACAATACAAAGACAAACCTCTTGCTTGTCCATCTAGCAAAGGAACAAAAGTTACAACATTGTCTACGGTTACTAGCTATAGAATCCTCAATTAATCACAATGAAAAAATGCTCAAATCATGATTTTTGAATTGCTCAAAATCTTGCCTGCTCATGGGAAAATTCTTGACAATGCCCTCACTGAGGCAAATGTACCTCAAGATCTTGATCTTGATAGGCTCCAATCCATGGTAGGTCATCTAACCTCATCTTATTATATGTCCTTCTCTGAGGAGGATGACAATTCACTAAGTGATCTGCATAACCAACCTCTACACATTGAAGTCATGATACACCTCAAATGTGTCTGTCGTGTGCTCATTGACAATGAAGCTAGTTTAAACATTGTCTTTATTGCTTTTCTTAGACAATTGGGCTATTCTAAAGAGTCCATTGACCCCCATCGCAAGATAACTATCAAATCATATGATGAAGTCAAGCATAAATCTTTGGGTCTTGTTGTGTTGGCTCTCTGAGTTGGTCCTATAGAAAGGGATGTCACTTGTCCAGTTCTCAACATTCCCTTAGCTTACAACATCTTGCTAGGAAAACTGTGGATACATGAAATGTGAGCTATGCCCTCCACTTACCACCAGCGTGTAAAGTTTTCATTTCATGGCTTTGAAGTCACCATACTTGCAAATACTAGCTATACTTGTAACATGCCAAAATCTGCTGAAAGCTTTGTACCTGCTAATAGGGAATCTACAAATCATCATGATAATAAGCTGAAACAAATCAAGTAGTCATTCAAGGTGAAAGAAAATGGGATGGGTGAATATCACATAAAGCCAGTTTTATCATTAACATCTCTTCCTAAATCTCCTCATTGTTATGGGAGACCATTTGAAGCAAAGAGACCTTTTGTGTTAACACCTCAAACTAAATACAATGGTACCTTTGCCAAAGCTACTATACCTCTCAAGGAGGAAGATGAAAATAAAGCCATTGCTACATGGATATACAAAGAGGAAACTCCAGTTGACCTCATAGAACAATCTCATGAAATTACTCCTAAAAAGTATGGTCAAGGTCTTAAACTGATGAAACAATTTGGCTACAAGGGGTATAGCCCAATTGGATGCGACAAAAAAGGCTTGATTGATCCTATAAAAGTGATAGCTAGAAGGTCTCGAGATACATCTGGCCTAGGCTTCAAGAAGATTTCCTTCCATCTAGGGATTAACAAAATTATACCAGAACCTGAGAGTTCATCTCAACATGAGTCACAAGCTGAGTCAGATGACCATGGGGATGATGTTGATGATGAGGATCCTTATCCTTATCTAATTCGTGATGATCTTGCTAAATTCTTTATAGAACTAGATGGCTTTGTACCATGTGTCAACATTATGGATAATGATAGTGATTCTTCTGACAAGATTGTTAATTCTCCCTATATTCAACAAGAACAAGGAGAGTCTAGTCATGCTTTAGTCATTGAGCAACTTTGTAAAAATCTAGATGATGAAGGAGAATTTGTCCCTATCACTATTGGGGAATTCTATAGTCTATCCCCATGTAGCACAAATTCTTGAGAGTATGAATTTGAATCTCTCTTAAAAGCAACTACAAAAAAAAACATTAATCAAGTTCATGTATATGAAAATTAGGTTGAAGTAGGTGAATTGTCTAGGGTTAGGTTGGATGAGTCTTATTCAACTAGTGTCATCGATTCTTCGATTAATGATGGTAGAACTCAAAGGTATTCAAACACACCTATGGATGAAGTCACTCTAGCTAGGTCTCAAATTGCTTGTCCATGCATTTGATGATTATACTGTGAACGTTATCGAACCTGCCACATCTCTTTCACTCACATATCCCAAGCTCATAGATTGTAATTCCAATGCATCTAGTGAAGTCCCTAATTCTAGAGTGACTATGCTCTTATCTATTACTTAAATGTTGTCAAACCTGTAACATCTTCCACTAGTGAACAAAGTGTTAACATGACTGAAGTTGACATCAAATATCTTAGTCACACAATCAAAAAGTAAAAAAATGGAAGGTTCGATGGTAAAAACCACATTCTGGCAGTATCAAAACCTAAAATAGTAAAAATAAAAGACATATCCAAAGGTGAAAACCTCTTTGAGGTGCCTACGGATGAGATATTTGATGCACTTCCAAGTCATTTTTAGGAAAGATCATCAATGTTGATAGAACCAACACAAACTATCAACTTGGGAACAGAGGAACATCTACACATGATACATGTTGCACAGTCGCTATCTCCAAAAGAAAAAGAGGAATTCATTGCCTTCTTCCAAGAGAAAAAGATAAATTTTGCATGGACATACTTAGACATACCAAGCTTGGATCCTGACCTCATAATGTACCATTTATCTATTGTGCTAGGAGTTAAACCAAACAAATAGAAACTTAGGAAAATGCATCATCATGTTGCATTACTGGTCAAAGTTGAATTGGAAAATCTTCTTAAAGTTGGTTTCATCTGCGTTATTGATTACGCTAAGTGGATATCCAACATTGTTCCAGTCTCCAAGCATGATAAATCTATCAGAGTCTGTACATATTTCTAAGATCTAAACTTAGCATGTTTGAAGGATGATTTGCCTCTCCCTAACATTGATATGATAGTGGACATGACAACAGGATATGAAATGTATTCAATCAGGGATGGATTTTTTGGTTATAATCATATCAAAATCACGCTAGAAAATCAGGAAAAGACTACTTTCACCTATGCATGGGGAACCTTTTATTGGAATGTGATGCCATTTGGTTTGAAAAATGCTGGTGTCACATATTAGAGGGTAATTATTACAATTTTCTATGATATGATGCATAAGACAATGGAAGACTATGTTGATGATACTTTGGTTAAGAGCACAAAATGCAATACTCACCTTTAAGATTTGGGACCTA
This sequence comes from Cupressus sempervirens, assembly GCA_028749045.1. Taxonomy (NCBI): domain Eukaryota; kingdom Viridiplantae; phylum Streptophyta; class Pinopsida; order Cupressales; family Cupressaceae; genus Cupressus; species Cupressus sempervirens. The sequence goes on along the minus strand of CM053783.1, from coordinate 528,982,026 downwards.
TCTTGGACTGCATGGAGAAATTCAGTCTGAGACTCAATCCCAAGAAATGTGCACTTGGTGTAACATCTAGGAAACTACTTGGTTACATTGTCTTTGCAAAAGGAATCGAGGTTGGTCCAGAGAAAGTTCAAGAAATCATGGACATGCCTCCACCCTGCAATATCAGTCAGATGAGAGGCTTAGAAGGAAGACTTCAATCCATTTGCAGGTTCATCTCACAGTTGGAAAATAGGTCACAACCTTTTACCAAGACTCTGCACAAAGGTGTGAAATATATCTAGAGCCAAAAGTGTGATCAAAGTCTAACATTGATAAAGCAATACCTTTCTAATCCACCAATCTTGATGCGTCCTATCTATGGGAAGCCTCTTATTCTATACCTCTCAGCAACAAAGTCATCCCTTGGTATTCTACTAACTTGAGAAGATAATGATAACAAGGAAAGAGCTATCTACTATCTGAGTTGCACGCTAATTCCTTATGAAATGAATTATAGCATCATTGAGAAGGCTTGCTTGGCCATCATCTTTGCTTCCCAAAATTTGAGACACTACATGTTCAATCATACTATGTGACTAGTTGCTAAAATTGATCCACTTAATACTTACTCAGCAAGGCAGCTCTAATAGGAAGGTTAGCTAAGTAGGTCATGATACTAAGCGATTTTGACATTCAGTATGTTGAACGAAAGGCTATCAAAGGATAAGAAATCACTGTTCAATTAGTAGAAGCACTAATGCAGAGTCTTCTTCCACTAAATGTTGACTTCCCTAATAAATCAATTCTAATGCTCACACATCAAACTTGAGCGATGTTCTTTGACGATTCCTTCACACAATAGGGATCCGATGCTAGGCTCTGACTCATAACACCATAGACGTATTCACTGCCTAAGGTGTATAAGATTATGTTTTCTTGTACAAACAACATTACAAAATATGAAGCCCTTATTAATGGCATGAAGATTGTAATTGAATGGAGAGTGGATGAATTAAATATATTTGGTGACTCACAACTCATAATCAACCAAGTAAATGATGTGTACTAGATGAAAGATGAGAAATTGATCCCATATAAATTCATGGTGGATGACCTAAAGAAATACTTTGCTCATATCACTTTTCAACAAATTCCTCGGGTAGACAACAAAGCAGTTGATGTAATGGCCACTCTTGCTTCCTTGTTACAAATGCTAGAGAATGATCTTCGACATGAGTTCCTGGTGGAAACATTACTCCACCTTGCCTATAGCTCCCTTGAATCTCGGATGATTTGTTCTATTGTAGGACATGACTCATCTCACTACTACCATATATATACTCTATTATATATGACCAAACAATTTCGAACAATCTAAACCAGAATGAAAAATGTCACCTTATCCACAATGCTTCATGGTATTTTATTATTGTTGATGACTTGTTTAGGAGAGGTCTCGATGGAACACCCCTTAGGTGTCTAGAAACTAATGATTCCAAATGCACATTAATTGATGTACATGAGGGCATTTGCGGATCTCACTCTTAACAACTTAATACTAGCTCGTAAGCTTATTAGAGTTGGTTACTATTGGTTGAATATGGAGCAAGAGGCAATTGAATACACCAAGTCTTGCAAACAATGCTAGCTCCATGGAAATCTGATTCACACTCTAGCTAGGGATCTAATTCCATCTATCATACTGTGACCATTCCAATAATGGGCCTTTGATCTTGTGGGTCATATTCACCTGTCCTCTTCAAATGGACACAAGTTCATCATTGCAACTATAGACTACTTCACTAAGTGGGTAGAGGAAGTCCCTCTCTCTTTAGAAAATGGTAAAACTATAGCTCTTTTCATTATGAATTACATCATATGCAGGTATGGTGTACCTTCCTCCACCATTACTCACAATGGAGGACAATTTAAAAACAAAGATTTCAAGGAGTTGTGCAAAAAGTTTAGAATCAAACAACATTGGTCTTCTACTTACTACCCCCAGGGTAATGGCCAAGAAAAGACATCCAATAAGGTGATCCTTAAGATCTTGCATTGCACAGTTAACAAATTTGGAAGGGACTAGCACCTTCAGATTAATCCAGCTTTATGGGCTTACAGAACAAGTATCAGAACTCCAATGGGTAGAACGCCCTTTGCTTTGGTATATGGAGCAGATGTTGTGCTTCCCATCAAGATTGAGATTCCTACTTTGAGAATCTCCATGAAGGGCCTCATTATTGTTGATGACTACAAAATATCTCAGCTTCAAGAGCTAGAATTGTTAGATGATCATCAACAAGTGGTGTATGATCATCTTCATGCTTATCAACAGCGTATGTCTAGATGCTACAAAAAGAAAGTTAATCTACGTGGTTTCCAACTAGGTGATCTTGTCTTGAGAGAAAATCCTAAGAATTAGCAACAACGAGTACAGAAAGGGAAGTTCAAACCCAATTGGCTCGGTCCATATATTGTTACTGCAGTGTTTGGATATGGTGCTTACCAACTTTTTACAACTAAGGGAGAGGTGCTCAAGGAGCTCATCAACACTCTCCATCCAAAGCACTTCTACAACTGATCTAATTTCAAAAGCTCTCTACATATAATTATAAGTCTTACAAAAATCATTGTAGCAAAAAAAGAATCTTTGCCATTGATGAAAACCTGGCAAATAGGCATCATAGTAGCAAAAAGAGAACCTTTGCCAAGAAGGCGAAAACTTGGTAAATATGCGCCTCTTGTTCCAAATGCTATACCTTGCAGTGCATCTTTTGGTCCTTGTACAGTTGCTTTCTTGCTTTCACTCATGCATCCATGGATTGAATCTTGTCATAACTCGGGGGCAACACCCTACAGTGTCATAGGAATCTCATTTGTGTTAGTCACCAGTTGTTCTAACTGCGTCTACCTACTATCGCTAGTGTCACTTTTGAGATCCCTCTCACGAAAGATCTCTTGCACCAGTTACCAATTGTTCTAATTGCATTTTCCTACTGTCGCTAGTGTCTCTTTTGAGATCCCTCTCATGAAAGATCTCTCATAATAGTCACTAGTTGTTCTAACTACGTCTGCCTACTATCACTAGTGTCACTTTTGAGATTCCTCTAATGGAAAATCTCTCTCGCATTAGTCACCAGTTGTCTTAACTGTGCCTATCTACTGTTGCTCAATTTCCTACTAAGGTTCTTCTTACTAAAGATTCCTCTTTGATTTCAATCACCAGTTGTTCTAACTATGTCTGTCTACTATTTCCACCCTACTTAAGAGAATTTTTTCATACATGTTATGAACATTGACACTTGACATCAATCCTATAACACAAAAACTAAACTAAAAATGATGAATTTGTTTGGGATATGCTGAGCTTTTCTTTGTTTTCTTTACTGTCACTTTATCATGTCTTTTTGAGTGACTTGATGATGTCATTTTCAACTAGAGAAGCAAGGACTGGGGACATGATCTTCTTTTCTTTATTTTTTGTTTGATGGTTTAGTTCCAATCTTGTATTAGATGGTCGTGTGTACCTTGACTCATTTTATGTGGATTTTCATTGAGTTTGGTTATTTTTCTTTCTTATTGGAGTGAATTCTCTATGCTATAGTAAATATTGATACTTGTCCTGCTAAGTGAATTTATGGGTCACTACGAGTATACTTAACATACTTTTGTCTCAGGTTATGAACGTAAGGGTCATTGTAGATAGAATACTTATTAATTACTTGAGCATAAAAGGATCTCTCATGTGTCTAGTGTGTCTACATGCAAGAAACATTATGGTCATCCTAGCATTTATGCTTGGATACTTATGTTCACTTGCTACATCAAAAGGGACAAATGTTCTACTCATTCTGGCTTCTTGTGCCTTGAATGCTTACATTTAATCCTGACAAAACTAGAATATATGTCCTATTAATATCCCCATGATTGCAATGTTAGTGGGAATTGTATGACATTTGGGATTTAGCAAAACACTTAATGATGATAAATTTTGAAGCTTGGTAATCAGACTTAGGGTTGCATCTAGCACAGGGCTACATTGCATAAGCACATGGCTCAATCATTGATTTACTTGCAACCTTTGTAACGAGGGATCATTGGCTTCTTCAAACTATCACATTCGTTCATGAAAACCAAAGTGTTTGGTTCTTTGGTTTGCCCTCTTGATCTTTGTTGAATACCTGTTGCTATCAACAAAATGGAACACTACATGAGATGTTAGTTCATTCACATGTTGCATTTCATACATAATATCAGAATTCATCTCATCTACACTACATTCATGCATCATATCAATTTATATTCATAATCAAAGCATAAAAATCTCATGTATAATAAACTATAAAGAGAGAAAGATGACACATGTGAAGGTACTCGAATAAAAAATCTCATATATATGTATGTGTGTGTGTGTGTGTGTGTGTGTGTGTGTGTGTGTGTCGAGTCAAAAGTGTACATTAGTGCAAAACTGAATGCTACTCAAGTGCTTTCGATCTCAAAATGATACAAAATTGTGCTTGCACACCAATTGATACATAGCTAGAGCAAAATAAGAACAAAATGAGCTAAATATCTTCTTCCCCCTCACCTCTAACTAGAGGTAGAGGAGGAGGAGGCATATTTGGTCTTGTTGGAGGTCATGCACCTCCTAACTCTCTGGCATACTATGAAAATTGAGGCACCTGCTTTGCCTCATGTAGAACTACCACTACATAGTAGTATGCCACTCTTGTTCACTACAGTCAGATCTCATCCTACTACTACTTTGACCTACGAGCCTCTTGCTCCAGTTGCTCTTGTAAGATGTGGATCTCATGATCTCGTTCTGATATCTATGTGTCTCTCACAATGAGTTGTATGGTCATCTCTGCAAATTGTTTCTACATAGTATGAACTCGATCTCTCAACCTCCTATGGGTATCCTAGGTCTGTGCCAGGATATCTCCACCCTGCGGCCCTGTAATAGGTTGATCCTGCATCTCATCATTACTTATCCCCTACTTTGGCTACTTGGCTAGTTGATCCTTTATGCGAGGCCTCTGTGTCTCCTCCTATTGCTCCTAGGGAGCCCATCTCACCTTGAGGATGCCTCTAACCTGTCCTACTTTCACCAACATTTGGGTCTAATCTCATCTTGTCGAGGAGGAATAGGCACCTGACATGTCTTTTGCTTGCTCTCTCCTACTGTGGTTTCTATGGTGGTGCCTATACTGCCTATACTTCCTGTATCAGTATGACCATTCCCATTGGATCAATGAATCACCAAAAGGGATGACTCATAATGTGTGCCTGATAAGTTAGAGTCATTCCTATTAGTTATAGCTGGCAAGTAATCCCACTAGGTTGCCATTAAGATACATACATTGATCATCGAGCAACTTGGGTCTAGTCTTGCCGACCACCCATGATCCACATTTATAGAGAGTCATGCATAAGAGTAGTACTCTTGAGATATGTCCTATGGCCAACCATACTATCGCCATACTCCTGTTAATAGGAACCTCTCAATGACCTGCATGGAGTGACCTATTAGTGGTCGTGATGCGAACATGTATCCTAGCTCCACCTGTGCATCATCCCATGCCTCTATCTCCCTCCATGGTCACCATGCCACCGCTACTAGGTCATCCAATTGACCTCTCCACTACTTAGTCTTCCCTAGAGCTTCCCGAGTCAACTAGCCTTGATATCTACATATATAGGGCTCTATGGGCTGCCTTTGATATGCAAAAATGGGTCTCGTCATGAGAAAATTCTCCCATGCCCATACCTAAAGAACATAGACCTCGGTGACTATGCTCTTCCTCTCATGATAAACAATCTCATGGAACATATGGACGAGCATTCACTCACCCCATCTTTGTTGCTTAGGTGTCCCTAGCATCATCTGCAACATTCGTCCCCATCCACTTTCTAAACCATGTTGACCTCTATCTGGCATCAGGAAGTAGTTGATAAATATGCTAAGTATTGATAGCAACTTATGTGTGGGTCTGTAGATATGCACTAACTCATCCTAGGTGATGGATATGCCCATGATAAGATCCTCCTGAAAAATGGCCCTTAGTGTCTCTGTACCTGTTCGTGGTACTGTGTCATATACAACTCACGGTCCATGGAACAAGATCCAAAGAATCCTATAGATATCCTCCTAGGTGATAGTTTTCTCTCCTTGGGGTAGATGGAAGGTGTTCATCTCCAAATGAAAATGCTCAACCAGTGTTGTCAAAAGGTTGTGATTCTCTAGCAATGTTGGAATCTGACAAAGATATGATAATCTAAGAGCATCAATATGTGCCATTTCGGCATCATCTAACTATCACAATAAAGATTTGTATGGAAGCTAATGTGATCTAAATTTGACATCAGGAAAGATAACCTGCATACACAAAAATAACAGGCAAACAATCAGTCTCAAATAGGTGAAAACAATGAAAAAACATGCAAAATATCGATGACAATATCAATTTTCAAACACTAAACTTGCAATTTACATCAAATTTTCATGTGAGAATTTATGTTCTTGCATGAGCTTGTACATCTTCGTGCAAGGAAACACTTTCTCACGTGAAAGAGACAAAACTACTAGCAAAAAAGTCACTAAATTTAGGGCTTCTTGCACACAAAATGGATGTCTTTTGTGTGAGGAAACCCATCAAACTAGGCAAAGAAGTACTGGCCTAAAACTTCTTCATGCGAAAATAGATTGGCTTCGTGCAAGGAATGACATCCTTGCATGGGAACTAACACAAAAATTTCAAAAATGCCCTAAAACATGCTAAAAATGACTTGAAAATGTGTGAAAAATTCAAAACAAAGCAAGATTGTCGATGACTTACCAGATGTCCATACTCCACCAGTTGACTGTGTTGTCTAGAGCACTCAAATCGATGTGAATGCATGGGGACCACCATCTTTCTCCTTAGAGCTCTCTTCTCCACAAAAGATAAAAGTACAAATTAATTGAAAATGATGCTTTGGGCCCTTATATAGGTTGTGACCTAATTTTTCAAGGTGCTTTGATTGGCATGAAAATAGCACCTTGGCTAGTTTGGCTACTCTGAACCCATTTTCAGGATCAAATCCAAAATTTGACACACTTAAACAACTCAAAATTGCATTTTAAACTTTTTGGGACTAACACGATCAAACGTTTGTGTAGTCCATTTTTCTAATACTTTATGCATCTTTAAATCTTTTCAAAATCACAAATTCTTCAAAATTTTAAAAATTTCTAAAAAAGTTCAACTCAAGTCAACTTTGGTTAAACTTGGTCTTTTGGACCTCGAAATCACTTTGAATTGACTCCAAATGTTCTCCATATTATTCTGATCTATTCTACATTCTTATGAATCTTATCTTTCTTCAATATATTTTGGTATCCTACTTTGCATCACAATTCTAGTGTGTCATCTTTTGATTTCACTCCCAAGGGGGCAGGATGATTACATCATTGAATCTTTCAGAATTGGTTTCAATTCAATCTAAATCTTATGTCCTCATCACTCGGGGCATCTCATCACTCAGGGCATCTTTTTCTCCTCTATTTGGCATGTATGTCATCTATCTTATCTTTTCATCAGCTGATCAATCTTATAAAGAGTTTGATGGACAGGTATCGGGACAGTCTAACCCCAACTCTTGAGGATCAAGCCTCATTTGGGGATGATTCTACGACTTATGATAGGTCTTGTTATCTCTTTCATGGACTAGTATTTAGGTGTTCTATCTGGAATTTGGGGAATTAATTAAGCTCCATTCTAGAGGTAATTTTAAATTCTTGCTAAGGATTAAGCTTCATTCTTGAGACAATCCTAACTCTTGCCAAGAATTAAGCCTCATTCTGGAGACAATTCTAAGCTCTTACTTTCGATCACTATTCAATAGAAAGGTATTGAAACGTTGACTCTTGAGGATTAAGCCTCATTCTAGGGATAATTCTATGAATCTTGATCAATCTTGTCAGCTTCTAATGGACAAGTATCGGGATAGTCTAACCCCAACTTCTGAGAATTGAGTCTCGTTTTGGGAACAATTTTGTGAAGTTTGACAATCTTTGTTCTATTAATTTTGGTATCTAGGTGTTCAATTTGGATCCCCTAAGGTTAAGCTTCATTCTAGAGATAACCTTAAAAAGCTTATCAATCTAGGTATCTAGGTGTTCTATCTGGATCCCCTAAGGTTAAGCTTCATTCTAAAGATAACCTTAAAAAGCTTATCAATTTTAGTATCTAAGTGTTCTATCTGGATCCTCTAAGGTTAAGCTTCATTTTGGAGATGACCTTTAAAATATTATCAATCTAGGTATTTAGGTGTTCTATATAGATCCCCTAAGGTTAAGCTTTGTTCTAGAGATAACCTTAAAAAGCTTATCAATCTTGGTATCTAGGTGTTCTGTCTAGATCCCCTAAGGTTAAGCTTCGTTCTAGAGATAACCTTAAAAAGCTTAACAACCTTAGTATCTAGGTGTTCTATCTAGATCCCCTAAGGTTAAGCTTCATTTTGGACATAAACTTAAAAAGCTTATCAATTAGTCTTTGTATCATCAATTTTGAAACTAATCTCATTTCTTGATCTATGCTTCATACTTCTGATTTCTTTGAATCAAACAAGTTGCTCGCACATTCATTCAAAGAGGGGCAAATGTAATACCCCAAATTGGCACATTGCCATGCTAAACCAATTTTGGTCTATTCAGTCAATCCTAAGTCCTATTTTACTAGGCAATTCTAATTTTGATTATCACTACATGACCTAACTATCAAATGTAGAAAAACCCTAATGTGCATTAATCACACTCTTTATTTAATTTCTAAGTATTGACTCAAATTGCTACATTAAACCTATTAATTAAGTTTAATTTAATTATAAGTGTTCATATTTTAATGAAATTTAAATTACCTCTTTAGCTAATGTACAAAGGAATTAAATGTATTTAATTTAATAAGATAATGTCCTCATTTTAGTTATTGAGTTTAATTATTCAATTAATTAAGATTATGCATTTATGAGGTCATATTCTATTTTATTAAATTAAATATCCTCTCCAAATCTTCTCTTTAGTTCATAAATGGAAATTTTGAGTGAACTAGAGCTCGAGATGGAATTAATTCAGTTAACTCTTTCTCACACTTAGAAGAGAATTAGTTAACTCTCCATGAAAATCATATTTGAAACAGTTGACTTCATCTGCATAAGGAAGTTTCCACTCTAACTAAATCTAATTTCCAATCTTGACTGTCTGTTCTATCTGATCTTGACCATTGATTGATTCTGGAATTCTATTTATGGAACCTTCAATTCCTCATTACAAAGGTTGAATTGATTTTGCATCGAACTTATGTTGAAATATCTATCTATTACTATTGCATTCTTAGCTTAAAAATTCTCACATATTAATATCATTTTAGTGTTAAAATGCATTCATTTAGAATAATATGTTCTTTTTTATTCTTAGCTTAATATATGCCTTTCATTTAGATTAATTTACATTCTCATGTAGCTTAATTAAATCCTTCATACTAGAGGTTTGGTTGCTAGCTTCTCATTCTAAGAGCAATATCATAATCCATCTAGTTAGGAGGCAATAGATTGGTTTGCCAAATTGTTTTGGATGAATGACTCAATTTTCATTCCAGAATGATTTCACATATAAGGATTATGTTGAAGTGTGTGTCAAGATTGAGGCCCACACTTCTTGCATATAGTATTGTACAATAATGACTTGGGGATTTGGTATATGAGGTGTGGGTGAGGAGGAGGCATACAATGGAATGGGGGAAGATGGACAAGTGTGTTATACAAAGGAGAGGTGTAAGGTGGAGTGAGGAGATGAAGTGAGGTGATGACAGTGTACATAGAAGAGGGGGAGATAGTACAATAAAGCCTTATAAGGGAGGTATTAAATACATAATGGATGCATCAATGGAGTAAAAGAAATAGTCATTCTCAAATTTAGAACATAGCAAAAGGTCTATATTGCATATATTTACCATAATGCTTACAAAAAACTTGAGATAGTTGCCAAAACACTAGCGACACAAAATATATTAATCTTTAAATGATAGTACTTGATTACATATGTGCATCATATAAGATCCAAAAAAATATAGAATATTCACCAAATAATGAAAATTAACAAATTTCACACATTAGTGAAATATCCCACTAATATCTCCAATGACATAATAGGGTGGTGCTAAACCACCGAAACTGTAAGAGGCCGAGTATGGAGGATCTTCAACCTTTGAAACTATGCACAAAGATCCCTCATCCTTCAACTTCTTAAAATACAAAGAGGATTCAAGTCCAATCCATGATGAATTGCAATGCTAGCCATCACCTCACAAAGTCCTCCAAGAAGGATTTAGAGAATTATAAGTGCATGCTAATAATATCAATTATTTCATTATTTTTAAAATTTGGGTCCCATGTTTATTAATTAATTAAAGGTCTTTTATTATTTTATTTTATTTCAAGAACCCATTCATTAATTAAATTGTTACATTAAAAAAAAAGACATCACAAGAAGACATATTTAGGAACCTTGAGGATGATGAGGCCCAAGAGGTTATTAAGAAATATAACAAGGAGTTGGATTAAAAAGTACAACTTTTGGTACAAATGGAGTCAAAAGAGGAGACAATGGATGATGAGATAGATCACAAGGAAGTCATTTATAGATTGCAAGTAAGGGATGAAAAAGAATATCTAGGTAAATATGAGGAAATTATGACTAATCTTGGAAATCCACAGAGATACTAGAATGGATGAGCATTGGGATTTTGTTTCAAATGATGTTTTTGTTAGATCCAAAGAATTTAGGATTTTTCTATATAATTTCAAAGGAAAGAAACTTAGGGAATATATCCCTAACATAATCCTAGAAAACGAGATTAAATAATTGTAAAAAAAATCAAGGATGATATAGATGTTGAGATTGGCACCATGACTCAAAAATGGTTGAAAATTATTGAAAGGAAGGTATGATTTTGTTTGTTGGTTGGTACCTTAGAGCTTCATTATTTTTTCATAGTTTGTTGAATTCTGAAAATAAAACTTTCAAGTCAAATATTGAGGGTGTCAATGATGATTTTCTTGGTTGAAGGTGTGATCAAAGATGAAGAGGTATTGTTTGTGGGGGAACTAGATCCACCCAACAAGAGACCTAAGAATATTAGTATTGACAAAGCATTTAGGCACATGATGAAGTTGACCCATTGGTTTCTGTAGATATGGGGGATAACTTCTCAATGTATAATAGGGCCCAAATGAAGATACTAATAAGGGAAAGAGACCAGTATTAATATTTTATGGAGAAGGATTTAGGAGAAGTGGAAATATTTTCCCCATACTGTCCTCACTAAATAACTCAAAATCGAAGAAAATAGATGATGAGTTCCATAAAGAAAATCAGAGATTGGTTAAGTAAATTCAAAGTGTAAGGATTGATAGTGTTGCATTTCTATAAAATAAGAGGTTTGAGAAAAAAGTAATTTGGAAAAACTTTGGGAAGCATATGGAAAAAAATATGGACATCGTTGTGGCTCACAATAGGATCAAGAATAGATTGGATTTGAAGTTGCATGAGAAGAACTTAGAAGAGAAATACAAAAGAAGTTGAAGAGAACAACAAAGTAATTGCTAAGTTTGATAAAGAATAAAAAAAGTAAAAAATGGAGAATTCAAAGGTGCAATCAAATAATGTTTTCCCACATTTATTGATTAGAACAGATAGATTAAGGATAAGGACAAGTGGACAAGACAATGACAAGCTCTCCTCACCATTTCCCTTGATGTTGCCCACACTCATGGGATAAAATTGAAAGAAGCCACTACATAGATGAAATAGTTCATCATGTTGGTGATCATAGTTAGGGATATCATCCATAATGTAGATAGTTATGCTTCCAAGATATGCTTAGAACATATCATCAAATGTGGCAAGTTCTTGGGGGATTACTTAATATTTCTACATATTTTGAAGTATTATCTCAAGGATTCTTTATGTAATGAATCTATTATGTTAGTTTGTTGAGTAGTTAGATATATAGTTTTGCAACATTTGGTGAAGGGGTATGCCCTTCCGTGTGGAATTGTGTCCTCTCTTATATATAAATAATCATTTTGGGTATCTAAAGAGAAGATATAATACAAAATGATAGCAATTTAGATATAATCCTTTTTGAGATAGTATTTTCAAAGATGCTCAATTGAAAGACTTATTTTTAGATGTATTATTTAGTTGGACAATATCATATTTCTATCAAAATAAAATACTTACTTTTCTATTTTCAAAGGTGTGTACTTGAATTTGTGAGTTGACCATTTCTTTGTGATATTTATCCTTTTGAGATAAATGTTGAATTTATAATCTCATTTAGAGTTTATTTTTGATATATTATAATTTGAATATTAGATTAAAGGGTGGTTGCCACATTTATTTTTTCTTATTGGCTTTTTGACAAAAGTTAAAATTTGTAAGAGTGATTATGATATCTCCAGATTATCAAAGCGTGTAGAAACCAGTTGGTTAAAATCATCTCAAAGAGTTATACATACTATTTCTCATATATAATTATAACCTTTGAAGATATATAAGACAACGGTCTTTAAAAATTAACATTGATAGAGTCTAAAGAATTTTTGTTGCCCATTTTGACAGGGACATTGGCATATTGTTTTATGTTCATTTAAAAACTTATATAGAAAAGAAACCAACATGTTCCATTTTACAAATACATACAAAATTAAATTTATAATTCAAGACAGTAATCTTCCATCTTGAATAAACTAAGTGAAAAGTTTTAATATACAATTTCTATCTGTTATAAAAAGCCTTAAACATCAAGATTAAGTTAAGGTATATGCACACATGCCTTGGTTTTGCATATCAGGAAGTGTAGGGGAGATGGACCATAATTGATCAATCTCATTAGTTGGCTAAGTCAATTGGAAATTCCAATCACTAAGTAGGTGTATGCAAAATTATGTGATAATGCAAAAAAATACTATAAAACAACTAATCAATCTAATTATGTACACCCATTGAAGGATTACAAAACAAAGTGAGCTAAAAAATGTGACTTTTACCTTTACTTTCCAACTACAACATGCCTTCATTGTCCTCCTAAACTTCTTGGATTTGTGATCTCTCATATTTGAACCAGCTCCTTCCTTCAAGATGCTTCAAGTTGTTGGAGAATTATGAATTCTAAATGTAATTCTATGATACTACTCCTATAATTCTCTATAAACTAGATGAAATAGTAAATGTAGATGAATGAAAACTATGATCCTACTGAGGTGATGATATGAAATTTCTATGATTTGCTTGATGATTTCTTAAATGTTAAAGGATATTAGAAATGCCAATTGCTTGAATACTAAGAGTGTCTATTGCTAAGATTTCTTATTAGCTTGTGTTAGGGAATAAGGGTTCCTTTTATGGACCCTAGCCTAGGTGGAAACATCCGATGGTGGAGAGAAAATGTATGACAAGTGGACACATGAGATTAACTTGGTTAAGGAGGTTGAGAGAAAGAAGGACTTAGTTAGAATGTGAGAAATTATAGGGAAGATGTTCCTCTCACATGGACATGAAGATGTTTGATAGGAGAATAAGAGACACATGGAATATATCTCATAGAGACCTTTTCCTCAAGGAGTACTCCTAGACAAGTTTCTCATGAGTCATCTTTGACCCTATGAATTGGATTGACTAACTCTTATAGGACAGGGAAGATGGGAAAGACTTTCTCACCTAGAGAGATGTGTCCCCATGACCAAGTCACACGAGGACAAGTGTTCCTGTGACTCATTCCTTGAGGATATGTACCCGTTTCTGACCCCATAAAAATAAGACACATGGATGATGATAAATAGAGTTAATTATTAATTAATTAAAATTAAGTATTTGTGCAAAGATGATATGTCACGTGACATGGACTAGATAGGTGGACTAAGAGACTTAGTCACTTAGGTGAGTGTGAAATTAAGTAATTTTAGTAAATCACTTAACAGGGATAATTATTGAACTTAGGATAACATAGGTAAACCTAGGTGAATTAGATTAGTAAATTGAATAATTTATAAGCTAATAGAAGAATAATATTAACTAAATAAAATAATATTTAATTAATTGACAAAAAATGAATTAACTTAATAAATTAAATAATTTATTAAGGTTAATAGAATAAAGAAATTACTTAAATATTAAATATTTTGTTAATTGATTTCAAATTTTTTAAGTGTGTACATTTTTCCCCTCTTTGAAATAATGTGTGCACATTGCATTGTTTCCAAGAAAACTAGCACTTGACCCTTTGGCCTCTACCCCAAGGCTTTGTATGATGCAGACTTGATGGGATTCCCCCTCAAAAGATTGATCAAATTTTTATTTATTTTTCAAAAATGAAGGTTAATTTGAGCTATATTTTGATAAGGATTTATAAAGAAACAATGAAAAGAATGATATATGAAGCAAGGTGTGAAGCATAAGAACACTTCCAAGCATAGAGAACCCCATAAAAGGACAATAAAGAGGTGGATGAGTCATCATTTTTGCACTTGTCATTTGGAGATTGGAGGAGATCTAGGATAGAGAAGATGTCATTCCCACTAGTTGATCATCAATTCGAGCATGTTAGAAGGTACTAGAGGCTAGTCAACTATGGGGAGTTGGTAAGTCATCGATCCATCTTGGTCATTTGATAGGTTTAATTCATCAATCCCTCTCAGTCATTTGATAGACTTAGCATGAAATTTTGATATATTTGGTAGAGTTTGATTGGATTTTTTTATAGCATTTTAGGATAGGTAGAATTTTTTTTACAAATTTTGGTTGTCGTGAATAGATGCACAGTTGTGGCAAATGGATGTGCAAATATATTACATCCATGCACAACAATAGGAAATGCATGCATTACTACACATATATCGACAAAAGTGGTGCATAAGTAGGTTAAAATAGCACATGTAAAACCTTGTGTGCATCTGTCCCTTATATTTGCACATTGATTGAGTTCAACTGTGCATTTGTTAAATAAGCGCATTAATTTAGGGATCATGCACTTTTTTGGTAAAAATTTGTGCATCTATTAGAAAAGCACTTTGATTAAGGGTTCTTGTGCATATGTTTTACAAAGCTATACATATATTGGATATGCACCTTTGGTTAGGTATCTTGCAATTTTGTTAGACAAAGTTGCGCATTTGTTCTTAGTAGTAGAATTTGATAGGAAATGGTTGAGAAACCTTAGGTTTTCAATGATTTTGGTTAGACTAATATGGTAGAATTTTGATTGAATTGTCTAATTGCAGATAAATGATGTGACTAATTAGGTATCATCATACTATAGGTTTCTAGATACCTAATTAAGCTCAAACAAATGACAACTTTGTAGGTAAACATGTAATAGTATCAGTTGTTTGATAAAATGGTTAGATCAAAAGTGTAGATCAAATATGTCTATAATGTCTAATTTAATGCATGTTGACATTTTTAGGAGGATATTTCTCATATTCTTATGTCAATGGAGTGATTTCCTAACATATAGTTATTGAGACCCCGTTTGACTGAGAGTGATCGTATTTTGATTACATCATGTGGTTTGCACCATGCATTATATTGGCATGTGATTAGGGCCAACCTTAGCCTTTTGATAATACTCATAGAGAGATGGCACTCTAGGACTAGCACATTTCATCTCCCCACTAGATAGATGAGTGTGATATTAGAGGATGTGTATCATATCCTCCCCCTACCTATCAGTGGTGAGCTAGTCCAATATGATTAGCACAGTGGATTAGCAGAGTATAGAGATGTTTTTTTTTGATGAGGACTTGGATGACTATGTGATTAGTTGGGATTTTATGGTGGAGACTTATGAACCACTACCCACAATTTTGGTTGGCAAGATAGTAGCATATATTTGTCCAGATAGGAGATCAAGAGGATTTTTGGTAACACAGGGTCAGGCTTTGTAGAGGATGATGGAGGAGGGGACCCATTTTTCTTGGGAGTGTGTATGCTAGCACACTTGTACCATGATCTACATTAGGAAGTTTACCACATCATATCATCTTTATCACTAGGTGTCACATTATTACATGTATGGGCATGGGAGTATATAGTTGTTACACATCTGATTCACATGAGGTTTAGAGGTGTTGGACATCCATATGTACATTTTTATTATGTGATTCAGTCCCTACCTAAGCTAGGATGCTTAGACCATTAGAATTTAGTGATTTGGAGACCTTACTTGGACTGTGAGGACTAGGATGATGAGATGGATTTGAGATACTATTTGGAGACTAGAGGGTTGATTGACCAAACACCACATATTCTAGAGAGACAATTAGTGGGTTGTGTTCAGAGATAATTTGGATGAGTTTAGGAGATGCACTCACTAGGAGAAATGGGACTGGGGACCTATGCCTATGAGGTGGAAAGATAGGAGTTCGTATAGATGTCATTTCAGGCTTGGACCATGAGGAGAGATGTTGTGGATCCTAGGATGAATGGAAAGTATGAGATGTACCTACATAGGCATCCAATTTGGAGGATATCTTCTCTAGACAAGCCACCTCAAATAGATAGAGGAGACATGAGAGGATAAAATAGGATACAAGGTCATAGAGATGGTGATAGATGTGGTGGTCAGGGACCACCACCTGGTGGAGGAAGAGGGAGAGGAGTTGGAGATGGTGATGATGGTGGAGGAAATGAGAGAAGTCAAAGAAGAGCTTGAACATGTGGCATAGGTATAGTGGAAGGAGGTAGAGGATCAAGACTAGTTCTTTGTCCTCTGGTTCAAATATCCAGAGCAATAGGACATGGAGAGGAGGCAGAGAGGCCTAGATAGGAGGATCCAACATAAGATTTTCCATAGGATATGGATTTTGGATAGGGTGACCCCTATTTCTAGATGCATGGACTAGATCAGGTTGATATATATTGGGTTGCAAAGGAGTTTGCAAAGATAGAGATAGGCTACGAGGTTTCACAGTTAGAGTGGAGGATAGAGTATTTGGAGGGATAGTTAGCGGAGGCACTCAATGAGAAAGATAGAACATTTGAGAGATTATAGACAATTGAGACTCTAGTAGAGAAGATGGGGAGGGCTCAAACCTTGGGTATGAACACATAGAACATGAGACTGATGCTAGGAGCCAATAAGGAGATTACCTACTAAAGAGAGGCATATCAACGAGTCATTCTTGAGGATCAATAGATTGAGATTTTTAGAGAGAGCTCCTATGTAGCTAGACCTTCAACCAAGATAAATGGAGAGAGTATGGATGTGGCCTCGAGACCACCTAGGCCTAAGACTGACTATAATATCCCCACTTTAGCAGTTGACCAAGTGTGTGTGTGTTATAGCCTAGTTCTACATGGTCCTAAGGGCTAACAAAAGGCTTAAAGGGATCTTAGAGTGTTTTGGCCTAGTCATCTCCAGTTTGGGCCAAAACAAAGTTAATTTACTCTATCTCAGGTATACTTAGTATTTTTAGTAAGTCAGTAGGACACTAGGGAGGCCAGTTTTGCTGATTGGATTTGATAATTCTCAGTGAGAGCTTTTCGATGAGCTATCACTTGTACTATTTAGAGTTTGATAACTAGTATATTTGTATGCCTAAAGTATGATTAAAGTAAGATTTAATTTAGTTGTAAAATATTAAAGTGTTACTTTAATATTAAATTTTATGGGAATGTGTGCAAATCAAAGAGGTGCCTAAGGGAGAAATAAGTGAATATTTTAATATGCTTTATATGGCACATTTTTTATCCCACATTTCTCATGAGAGTTGAGTTAACCCTTGGAGAAAGAATAAAAGGTAGTGTTAGTGGCTTCATTTGGCAAGGTTGAATACGAGGATAAATTGATGTGTGAGTTGTAGATCCATTCTTGGTATTAGAGGATGTCTATCCTCTCTTGTGACATTCTAGACATTATTTCCTTGGGGTTTGGATTTTGGAATTCATTTCTATTAGCTTCATTAATAGGCAGATTGGGTCTGTTTCTAGCTACAAGTAGATTGGGTGTTTGCTCATATCCTCCCCACTTCTCTTATGATTCTTATATCATTCTAAAAAGATGATTTTTCTGAAGATCTTGGACTGATTAAAGACAAATTATACTATAGTAGAACTCTAGTGTGACACTATTCAGGTTACTATAGCATGATACTATTCACGCCATTATAGTGTGACACTATTCATGTCGTGTTGTAGCATGACACTATTCATGTTACTATAGCTGCAAGATGGGAAGTCATTACTGGAACATTATGTTATAATGTTGGAGTAATAAGTGAGTTAAAAATCTACTATGTGTTTGATTTTATTAGTTTTGTAAATAATATTATTTCAATAGTAGTTCAATCTTTAGTTTGCATATTATTATAAATTCCTTCTTGTTCATGTTATGTGATTTTAAATCTATGAAAAGACATAACAACAAACAAACATTTTATTGATGGAGCTATAAAGGGGTTTACACATTAAACAAAGAAATTAAGAGTTGGATGCAAATTATTTGACAAAATTCCTATCAACAATTGGTAGTTTTTGGGCATGGTGGATTAGTAGAGTATAGAGATGTTTTTGGTGATGAGGACTTGGACGACAATGAGATTAGTTGGGATTTTATGGTGGAGGCTTACGAGCCACTGCCCACAATTTTTGGTTGGCATGATAGTAGGGTATATTTGTATAGATAGGAGATTGAGAGGATTTCTGGTAAGATAGGGTCAAATTTTGTAGAGGATGATGGAGGAAGGGACTTCTTCTTCTTGGGAGTGTGTATGCTAGCACACTTGTACCATGATCTACATAAGGTGGTTTACCACATCGTATCATCTTTATCACAAGGTGTCACATTATTACATGTATGGGTGTGGGAGTATATAGTTGTCACATGTCTAATTCACATGAGGTTCAGAGGTTTTGGACAGTCATATGTACATTTGTATTATGTGAATTAGTCCCTACCTAAGCTAGGATGCTTAGACCATTAGGGATATGTTTTGGAAATATCAGATTCAATGATTTGGAGACCTTACTTGGACTATGAAGACTAGGATGATGATAATGGGCCTCCAAAAGGCCATCATTCTAAGTTCTTTTTATCTTGTTTTCAAAGAGTCATCTTACAAAAATAATCATGACTTTATGGTTTTAAGCAGATGAACTTATGTGTTTATGTATATGTTATATATATGTTAAGACATGAAGTAGAAGTATGGATAGTTTGAATATGATATATTTTCTTGAATCTATGGACAAAAATGGTATAATGAAGTAATGTTACATGTTGATAAATGTTTTCCCATCTATGCTATGTTTTGGGTAGTTTTCCTCCTGTAGCCATATGATTTGCAAGAGTGGTAATTTGAACTTTACACCCTTTCTCTAATATTGATGGTGAAAATAAATATATGTATGTGGAGGTTGTGTGCACATTGATTATTTTACAGGTATTTGTCACTAATATTCAAAGATCAACATTCAATGCTAAAGAAGTCAAAGCCAACTAGATTGTGAATCCTTCATAAGTGGAGCAAATCATTTATTACTTTTTGTTGTTGCTACGCACGAATGTAGCTTCCACAACTTGCTATATTCTTGGAGGATTTATTCGTGGTTAATGTTGTTTCTGTTTCAAACTTTATGAGTCTATAATTGATCCTCATTAATGGAGTGATCTTAGATTTAGGAAGTAGTTGTAGTTTCCTTTAAATAATGATTGTTCTAGCTTTGAGCACAGTTTTGGAAGAAGAATAGAATAAGTTGATTTTCATAGCAGCAGGGTGTGATAATGCTTTTCAATCAAGTGTAATCTTTCACCATGAATGAATAGAATGCACAATTCAAGTTTATATCTTTTATCTTGATTATCTTTTCTGTTCACTCATCCAAGGGGCCCACTTGGTGAGTGAATTGTTCCATTAAAATAGATTTCAATTCCTTGTTGTTTCTAAGTAAGGTAGAATTATGTTGCCCCTCCAACCATTGATAACAAAATTAGTGAATTTTTCTTGCAACATAGGTGCATAGATAGGTTTATCATTTGCAGCATTACCTTAATCTTTAAGTTAAGTTATCATTTCAGTTTCTAGCATAGATTTCCTTCAGCATTAACTTTGCTTTAGTTGTAATGACTCAAAGAAGAATTAGAGCATATACATTGCAATCACCATTTCAAGTTTATGCTCCTAGGTTGACAAATTAAATGAAGTCAATATACTATTTTAAGTAAAACACATGAAATTTTCTGACCATAGAATCATTGTGAAAGGATGTCCAATCCTTTTGTACTAAGGTATTAAGTTGATCAGCCATTTTTGGCATTGTTGTCAGGGATGGTGTCAATCTAGTTCAACCCTGAAGTCATTATGTTAGTTTAAATTCTGCATTATTTTACATGCACAGAAGAAGAGACCTCCTTGGGAGATTTCTTCCTCATAATAATCAAGAAGATATTTTTAATCGTGAGCTTGAAGAACCTCATAGTGAGAACAAAGAAGAATAAACTTATGAAAATCCATTTGTTGTTGCTCAAGAATGAATACCCTCATCCTCTAAAGAATCCTTGCATTTGAATGATCTTTTTATTGAACTTGAATACCAAGACAATCCACTTTCCCTTGTTATCTATCAACCACTGCCAGGTCCTCCTCCAAGAATGGTTTTGCCTCGGTCTACATTTCCTTTTCCTATCCCTCCTCAGCAAGGTAATCAAAATTTGAAGAAGATACCTTGTGTTGCACTTCTCAAGTTCTATGGCCTAATTATTGAAGACCCTGAAACCTTCCTCTTTGAGTTTGATATGCTTTATAGAAGTTATGACTATACAACTGATGCTTACAAGCTGAAGTTGTTTCCATCCACCTTAAAGGAAGTTTCTTTGAGATGGTTCATGGGGTTGGGTGCCAATGTTGTAGCAGATTGGCCTGCAATGAGCAACTTATTTCTTACGAAGTATAAAGAATATTGCAGGGGTTGAGATTTGAAAGGAGATGAAGTTTTCAAAATGTCCCAAAAGTACAATGAAACCTTGGAAGATTATGTCTCATGGTTCATGTTCAACCTGTAATGTAAAACACAACACCAACTGAACGAGGAATCAAAGAAACATCTTTTTTTGAGAGGTGTAAATGATGGAAGTATTAAGGCTCTAGATCTTATGGTAGGAGGAGATATCACACAAAAAAATCAAATTAATATACAAGGTATATGTCTAAATTATTCTAGGGCCACTGTGAAGATAGGTAGGGGACTTAGAGACCTACCACATAAGTTTAATGGTGGTTCAAGAGTATCAAAGATGGAACTATCCAATTTGCTGTCAAATTTCAAACAAGACATCATTAATGATGTAGCCACTTAGCTAGATACCATGTAGGTGAGAAGGAAGAAGGACAAATTTGATGCCATGTGAGCTGAATATCATCCATATTGTAGGGAGAAGAAAAGGAACTATAGATGTAAGTTTTTTTCAAGCTTGGAGACACAACCAATGTGTACTGAGTTTAAAGTCATTGGTGATAATGGAAAGGTGCTATACATTGCTCAATGAAGGCCGTGTGCTTAAAGACATGGTATGTCACATGATCCTCTTCAAAATTATAATAGTAACCATCAACGGAAAAATTCTCAAAATACTTGTTCAAATGGAAATAATAATTGGCCACAACCCCAACAAGGTTGGCAACTACCTCAACAAGGTTGACATTGACCTCAATAGGGTTAGCAACAACTTCAGCAAGGTTGACAACATGCTTAGTAGGGTTGGCAACAAGCTCAACAAGGTTGGCAACAAACCCAACATCAACAAGCCTTAATATCACCACCTCAACAACAAGCACTAATGCCTCCTCCTACAACCAATAATACTCCTCCTAAGAAGAATTAGCTACTAGCTCAACCTAATCCTAATCCCAACAATACCAAATAGCCATCACAACAATAAAGCTATGGTATTTCCTTGAATGATATCCACTTAAGGCCAGACGCTACTCTTCCTTCACCCAAAAAGTCTATAATAATCGAAGTTGAAAATTCCCCAACTGAACAAGCAGATGTGTAAGATCAACAGACCTCTCCTATAGCCAAAGAACCTCCATTTCCTCATAGGTTGATGGAACAAGGCCAACTTGTAGAAAACCATGCAATAATTGATTTTCTTAAACAACTGAAGAAAATGACAGTAAAAATACCATTACTTGATGTTGTCAAGGAAGTTCATGCCTATACTAAATCCACCAAGGAAGCATGTATCAAACAACTAGGAAGAAAGAAGAAGGATCCAAAAACTATTCATGTCTTAGGAAAATTATTTGATTTAATGTTGGAGAAATCAACTATACCTAAATATTCTAACCTTGGGAGTCCTATGCTTATTGTTACTATTCATGGTATGCAAGTTCAAAATGCTTTATTTGACTTAGGAGCATCTATAAATGTCATGACAAAGGATGTATTGTCTCAATTACATCTCACTAGTCTCAGAGAAACACCAACCATACTTCAACTTGTTATCAAGCTAGGTGGGATGATAGAAGATGTCATAGTCACCTTAAACTCTTGAAAGTATCCAGTAGACTTTATTGTCCTCTCCCTAAAGGCTAACATGGGTGGATATCCTTTAATTTTAGGTTGATCATGGTTAGCTCTTGCAGATGCCTATATAGCTTGTCGGTTTGAGAAGATGAACATATCTAATTGTATCCATACTAAGAACCTGACTTTATACTCCCCTACTCAACCATTTTTGCTAGATGACCAAGTAATCTAGCCATACTTGGGTGATAATGATCCAAAGATCAATTTCATCCATCAGCTAATGATGTTAGGTTAAGAGTCATTTGTAGCCTCTCAAGAAGAAGATGAGATGTTTTCATCCATTATAATGAATGAGTATGGAGTAGAGCCTCAAGTGTATCCTCAAGAAAAATGTGTCCTATAAACCATATTACCACCTTTGAACACACCTCAACATTTAGAAGCTTCCCAATTTCATCACTCATTATTACCTCATGAGATGGATTCTTATCTTGTTGCTTAGTTATTCATGATAGATAAGGTTATTAAGATGGAAGTTGGTCCAGAAAGAAAGTTGAATGTAAATAATGCCTTATTACCTTCCCATTAGAAAATTATGTTTTAGTTATTGCAAGAAAATTAAAAAATCATTTGCTTGGAACTACATGGACATGAAAGGATTAGATCCTATGATTTGTACTCACAAGATCTACATCAGTCTTGACTTCAAACCTATTTGATAGCCTTAGAGGAGGGTTAACCCTATTTTGAGGGATATAGTAAAAAATGAGCTCCAAAAACTATTAAGTGCTAGTTTTATTCACCCTATCTTTGGTAGCTAATGGGTCTCACCCCTAGTTATAGTACCAATGAAGGGAGGAAATGAAGAGTTTGTATAGATTATAGGGAGCTCAATTCAACCAGTAAGAAAGACCACTTCCCCTTGCCATTTATAGATTTGAAAAACTAGCTGGTAAGATATATTTTTCTTTTCTGGATGTAATAAGATACCAATAGTTCTAGAGAATCAAGAAAAAACAACCTTCACCTACCCATGGGGAATTATTTCCTACTCAATTTTACCTTTTGGCTTGTGCAATGCCCCAACCACATTCCAACGAGCTGTCATAAGTATCTTTTCTGATATATTTGCTGATTGTATGGAGATCTACATGGATGATTTTACTATTTATGGGACTATTTTTGAGGAGGCAAAGGCCAACTTAGAGAAGGTACTCAAGAGATTCCAAGACTATAACCTTTCCATAAATAGTGAAAAAAAAATTATGATGATGGAAGAAGGAGTAGTACTAGGTCATTTCATTTCATCAAAAGGCATCTGCACAGATCCAACGAAGATTAAGGTTATTAGTACTTTGCTTATGCTAGAGAAGAAAAAGGATGTATGAAGTTTCCTAGGACATGTTGGATATTATAAATGATTCATCAAGAATATCAGTCAATTTGTAATTCCCCTTTATAACCTATTAAACAAAGATTTTAAATTTTTCTGGGACTTTGAGTGCGATACATCTTTCCTAGAGCTTGAAGATGTTCTCACCACAATACCAATTTGAGAGGGCCCAATTGGGATTGTCTTTCCACATCCATACATATGCCTCATACTATGCTATAGGTGCAGTGATAGACTAAAAGGTAGACTCAGTTGAACATGTTAATTATTTCATTAGTAAAAATTTACAAGGTGTAGCCTTTAACTAAATAGTCACTGAAAATGAACTACTTGTATTAATCTATGCACTAAATAAATTCAGGCACTATATTACTGGATATGAAATGTTTTTTCATACTAACCATTCTACTATAAAGTATCTGATGAATAAGCCTAAAATATCAGGAAGATTGGCTCATTGGTTTCTACTTATGCAAGAATTTGATATCAGAATAATAGATAAACCCAACAAGGCCAATATGGTAGTTGACTTTCTCTTTTGCTCACATGTCCTCGATGATCCTACGATCATTGATGACAATTTTCTAGATGAACAACTTTTCCTATTATCAACATGAAATCCATGGTATGAAAATATTATAAATTATCTAACCACAAGGAAGATGCCAGTTCACTTCTTTGCCAAAGAAAGAAAGTTACTAGTTGAAAAGAGCTTTAACTATTCTTGGATTGCTAGATTTATGTTTTATACTGGTCTTGATCAAGTAATGTATCTGTGCATAAGGAAAGATGAAACATATGATATCTTGAGGGAATGCCACGATGAGCTTTGTGGAGGTCATTTTGTAGCCAAGTGAAAAACCTTTAAAATATTGACAACCAGGTACTATTGCCCAAGTTTACACAAGGATGTAGCTAGATACACAAAGAAATGTGATAAGTGTCAACACATGGGAAGACCCACTAAATTAGTTGAAATGCCCTTGTAGCCTCAAGTAGTTGTTTTTCCCTTTGATAAATGGGGGATTGAATTTGTAGGTCCTATTGAACCCTCTTCACAAGGTAAATCCTATATTCTAGTTCACATTGATTATGTAACTAAGTGGGCAGAGGCCAAACCCATGAAACATCCAAGGGATAACAATGTTGGAAAGTTCTTGTATGAATCCATCTTTAAATGGTTTGGAGTCCCTAGGGAGTTGACATCTAATCAATGAGCTCAATTTACATCTAATCTAATAGCTACTCTCATGGAGAAATATACTATTCAACATGGTAAATCACCACCTTACCATCTGCAAGCTAATGGCCAAGTAGAAGTTACCAACAGGGAGCTAAAAGCCATTCTCACCAAAACAATAGCACTCCATAGGAAGGATTGGGCCACATGCCTTCCTAAAGCTCTTTGGGCTTAGAGAACCACCTAAAAATCTACAAAAAATTTCACTCCTTTTGAGCTTGTCTATGCTAGGTCAGCTATAATGCTTATGGAGTTTGAGTATAAAACATTAAGGACTGCTTTGGAGCTTGGTATGGAATTTACTATTGCATAGCAAGACCAAATTTTGAGTTTAAATGGCCTTGATGAATGGCACAAATCTGCGTTGAATAATATAGAACTCATCCAACATCAATGGAAATAGTGGCATGATAATTTTATCAAAGATTAAAAAAAATCTATGGGAGATTGGGCCCTTCTTTATGATTCCAAGTATCAACACAATCCACGAAAGTTTCAAACTCGTTGGTTAGGACCATATGAAAATTTTGTTGTATTTCTAAATGGAGCTACTATTGATCTTTTTTGATTCAAGTTATTTGAAAATGGAATAACCTCAAGCTCTACAACAATTTGCAAACAGAATCACCTCAAGCTCTACAACAAACCAGTTCATTATGAGGAATTCCTACAATAGTTTCAGCACAACAAATATATACTCATTTTTGCAGCCGAGCAATCTAGGTCTTCTACCGTGACTATTGCTAAATATTGATTCCTTTCAAGATTTTCATAATAAACACTTTATTCTTGAAAGTAATTTCTCCACCATACACTCCACGTCACCCTCTCTCTTCACCATCTTTCCATCCCATCTCATCACTACATCAATTTGGTGATCTTTTTCAGAACACTTTTCTTGCAACACTTGCTAGGTACGTGCCACATAACCTTGCATATATTTTATTTTATTCATTCTTTATTAGAAATTTGTGTTGTTTGAATTTATTACTCTTGCATATCTTGGTCTAGTGGGACCCATGCCCTTAGTTGGGGGGGGGGGGGGGGGGGGGGGATATTCATTTTTTCAAAATTTTAAATTGCATGTAAACTTTTAAGTTATTGTCGTATGAGATGACTATCATTACATGTTTGATGACCCATCCTTTCATGATAGAATCATTAAGGAAATTAAGGACATTAAAGTTGAGCTTAAGTTTTAATGATATATTAGCAACATTTTCAAGGTGGCAAGCCTGTACATGGGCAAACATTATAAGACTTGATGCAAGAAAAGATATCATGAGATGTTGTGCATTAAAATTCTTTAAGTAGCATGCAGTAATTATACCCTATTTTCTTTGTATATAAAATTTGTTTGTGCATAACAATGGGTGGAGGTCTTTAGAAATATGAGTCGGTTGATCATAGGGTTTTGATGGGTGATGTGACTAGTTGTGAGATGTTTAGGAGAAGAGGATGGTTATATTACTGCCTTAGTCTCAAGAGGTTAGATGAAGAGGCTACTCTTCAATGTCTGAGCACCTAGAAGGATGGCTTTGTAATGGTTAAGGGGCTAAAAATTGAATTTTTAGAAGATGTGGTGGTTGAAGTCATTGGGTTACCCCAGGAGGGAGAAAATTGGGTAAAGGATTTTGATTTACATACAACTAGGGCACAATTCAATTTCCATCTTGACCCTCCATTGGACATAGATAAGAAGCAGGGCACCTCTAGATTATCTTTCCCTTGGATTTTATCCAACTAGTGGCATTTATCATTCAATACTTCACTTGTGAAGGTCATTACAAATACTTGTATGCCCTACATTTCAAGATTTTGGTTCATCTGCAACATGACTATAAACAGGTAAATCTTCCCAATTTCCTATTTAATATTTAAAGAAACAAGCTTCTTTAGTACAATTAGGAAAGGATCAATCTATCTTCCATCATTGTTCGATAAAATTTGTTGTGAAAAGGGAATTAAATAAATAATCAATTGGGACATGGGAAGAGTTTTTTCAATTAAATGAGGTAGAGCCTAGATTGGTCAGCTCTAGAGGCTAAAGTGTTGGATGAAGGGAAAGGACATCCATTGGTTTTTGTAAGGTTATTCCCATGACTGAAAACATTCCTGGGGCCTCTCCCTCTAGTTCTAGATCAACTAGGAAGAGGATTTATAAAGATGATGCCTACATTTCTAGCAAAAATAAAAGTAAAAATAGAGGAGTTGCTAGTGCCCCCAAGACCCCATCGTTTGTAAAGACCAAGTCTACTAGTAGGAAAGGAAAAGATAAAGCCGTGGAATTGGAAGAGGAAAAATTAGAACAACAACCTGATACTGAAAGTGATATTAATGAAACCCTGCACTTGCAAGAGGAGGTAGCTTCACAAAAACTTCCTGAAGTAGCTATAGTAGAAATGTTTGCAAGAAAGAGGAAACAAAAGAATCCTCCATGCCTATCTGCACCCCCTACGAGGTGAAGTGTGAGGCTTTATAAAGGAAATAAGGTTATTGAAACCTCTATACCAATAGTTAACCTAGAGTAAGGTGTCCTCTTCAGAGGGGAAATTTCAACAAAACATAGCAAGTAATAATGAGTGTAATAACCATATTCCACAACCCAAAGTTGACCTTAGTTTTAACTATGTACTTATTGATAGTGATAAGGAGTCTAAAGAGCCTAAGCATCCTAGGAGTTCAAAGAAAATTCTGTAATGCATGACACTTGTGAGAATTCAAAAAAACTTCCTTTTAAGGACTACCCAGAGTTCAAACAAGACATTGTTGAAGAAGTGATAGAAAAGCTCAATCAAAATGGACTGGAAATGCTGGCTAAAGCAAAAACTAAATCTAGTAAGGAAGAGAATGTGGTGACAATACTTGCAATAAGGAAAGGAGAATGCTTCACGCCATAAAGTGCCAATAAAATTCCTCATACAACATCTGATTAGATAGATATGTTCAACCAAGAACCATTGCCACCACCCAATTAGTCTACACCCTTGTCTACAGGGATCAATTTGTTCCAACAATTGTTATTGGAAAGAGATCAATGGAAGTTGGAA
This sequence comes from Cupressus sempervirens, assembly GCA_028749045.1. Taxonomy (NCBI): domain Eukaryota; kingdom Viridiplantae; phylum Streptophyta; class Pinopsida; order Cupressales; family Cupressaceae; genus Cupressus; species Cupressus sempervirens. The sequence goes on along the minus strand of CM053783.1, from coordinate 528,953,794 downwards.
AGAGAAAAATTGAAACATGTTATTAATGAACAAAGCCATCAATTGAAGCAAAATTCAGACCAAAATGAAATTTTCAAAAGGAGGATTGAACAAATCATAGGATTGATTCCTGAACTGATGGAATGTAGATCACCATCATCGGTGTATGTATTGTTTCTCAAAGAATAGTTTGTAAATTTCAAATTGAAAAGAATTGTGGAAGGGCTTAATCCCTCCATTTCAACTCCACATGATTTTTATGATGTATTCCTATCTATTCCAATGCCTTTGAAGAATTTATTGTGTGAATTATATCTACATAATTTTCCAGTGCCTAATGACACAAAGTGGAACTCACTCGTTTATATAGGAGATGTGTAGTTGAGAGCAGTAACGTGTTGGATGTAGAATGAGATAAATAGGGAACTCCATGCTGGGCTATACAAGGATAATGAAATGAGAGTTCCTTTTCTCTTGTGACCAAAAGTTCAAAAATCTAGGTGGACATTTCTGGATTGGATTTCTATTCTAGGCAACCTGAGTGGAGCTAATAAAGCATACCCAATCTGAGAATAATGCCTTGCAGATTGGGAACAACACTTATCTTGTGATGTTGAAATAACAATTGTTGCTTCAAGACAAAGGTGGACGCAGATGCCACATGAATTGAAGATAAGGGAACCCCATTGTCCTCAAAATTTAACTCTTGCTACTATCATAATTCCATGGTATATTGATTTGGGAAGGAGTCTGCATCAATATTGGCTTCCATTAAAATATCAACCTCCCATTCTCCTAAAACCACTACTAGCAATGAATGAGAACACAAAGGATTGTGATATGTTAGCAGAAGTGCAGTGATGGGGGAGGCTTAGGACAAATTATGGATACTTTGATTATGTTAAGAATGAGCTAGGGGAGAAAACAACTAGTGATTGGTGAGTTCGGGCCAGAATCAAAATTTCCATGGTTGTTGGAGACCAACAATACCTCAATTGGGGGGAATGATGGGCCTCAAAAAGGCCATTATTCTAAGTTCTTTTTATCTTTTTTTCAAACTATTATCTTGCAAAAATAGTCATGACTTTATGGTTTTAAGTAGATGAACTTATATGCTATATATATGTTAAGACATGAAGTAGAAGTATGGATAGTTTAAATATGATATATTTTCTTGAATCTATGGACAAAAATGGTATAATGAAGTAATCTTACATGCTAATAAATGTTTTCCCATCTATGCTATGTTTTGGATAGTTTTCCTCTTGTAGCCATAGGATTTGCAAGAGTGATAATTTGAACTTTACACCTTTTCTCTAATATTGATGGTGAAAATAAATATATGTATATGGAGGTTGTGTGCGCATTGATTTTTTTACAGGTATTTTTTGTAGATATTGAAAGATCAACATTTTAGTGCTAAAGAAGTCAAAGCCAATCAGATTGCTAAACCTTCGCAAGTGGAACAAATCATTTATTGCTTTCTGTTGTTGTAGGGCATGAATGTAGCTTCCGCAACTTGCTATATTCCTGGAGGATTTATTCATGGTTAATGTTGTTTCTATTTCAAACTTTATGAGTCTATAATTGATCCTCATTAATGGAGTGATCTTATATTTAGGAAGTAGTTGTAGTTTTCTTTAAATAATGATTGTTCTAGCTTTGAGGACAATTTTGGAAGAAGTTAATTTTCATAGTAGCACAGTGTGATATTGTTTTTTAATCAAGTGTAATCTTTCACCATGAATGAACATAATTCATAGTTCAAGTTTATATCTCTTACCTTGGTTGTCTTTTGTGTTCACTCATCCATGGGGGCCCACTTAGTGAGCAAACTATTCTGTTAGAATAGATTTTAATTCCTTGTTGTTTCTAAGTAAGGTAGAATTATATTACCCCTATAGCCATTGATAATAGAATTAGTGAATTATTCCTACAACGTAGGTGCATAGATAGGTTTACTATTTGCAACATTACCTTAATCTATAAGTTAAGTTGTTGTTTCAGTTTCTAACATAGATTTCCTTCAACGTTGCCTTTGCTTTAGTTGTAATAACTTAAAGAATAATTAGAGAATATACTTTGTAGTCACCATTTTAAATTTACACTCCTAGGTTGAAAAATTAAATAAAGTCAATATATATTTTTAAAGTAAAATACATGATTTTTTTTGGCCAAAGAATCACTATGAAAGGATATCCAATCCTTTGTTACTAAGGTATTAAGCTAACCAGCCAGATGAGATGGAGTTGGGATACTATTTGGAGACTAGATGGTTGATTGACCAAACACCACATATTCTAGAGAGATAGTTAGTGGGTTGTGTTTAGAGATAATTTGGATGATTTTAGGGCATGCTCGAGGGTGTGGTAGAGTTTGCATGCACTCACCAAGAGAGATGGGATTGGGGACCTATTCCTTCTTGTGAGGTGGTGAGATAGGAGTTCTTGTAGATGTCATTCCAAGCTTGGACCATGAGGAGAGATGTTGTCAATCCCAAGATGAATGGAGAGTATGAGAGATACCTATAGAGGCATCCAATTTGGAGGATATCTTCTCTAGACAAGCCACCTCAAGTAGATAGAGGAGACATGAGAGGAAAAAGGAGGATACAAGTGGTAGAGATGGTGGTAGAGGTGGTGGTTAGGGACCACTAACTAGTAGAGGAAGAGGGAGAGGAGATGCATATTGTGATGATGGTGGAGAAAATGAGGGAGATTAGAGAAGAGCTTGAACATGTGGTAGATGTATAGTTAGAGGAGGTAGAGGATTGAGACTAGCTCCTTGTCCTCTTGTTTAGATACCTAGAGTAGCAAGACATGGAAAGGAGGCAGAGAGGCCTAGATAGGAGGATCCAACATAGGATTTTCCATAGGATATGGATTTTGGATAGTGTTACCCCTATTTTTAGATACGTGGACCATAGCAGGTTGACATAAATAGGGTTATAAAGGAGTTTTCAAAGATAGATAGAGAGAGAGGCTGAAAAGTTTTCATAGTTAGAATGGAGGATAGAGCATTTGGAGGAATAGTTAATAGAGGCACTTAGTGAGAAAGATAGGGCACTTGAGAGATTAGAGACAATTGAGACTCTAGTAGAGAAGATGAAGGGGGCCCAGACCTTTGGTCCCAACACATAGAACATGAGATTGATGCCAAGAGCTGATAGGAAGATTACCTATTAGAGAGAGGCATATCAACGATTCATTCCTAAGGATCAGTGGATTGGGAGTTTTATAAAGAGATCCTATGTAGGTAGATCTTTAGCCAAGACACATGGAGAGAGTGGGGATGTGGCCTCAAAACGACCTAGGCCTGAGACTAATAGAAAAATAGATGCAGGTGGAGATACTGATAGGGCCAAGATTGTAGGACCATCTATCCCACTCCGTAAAGAGAGACATACATAGTTAGGTGGCAGTGCTAGTTAAAATTTTTGTATACACTTTTAACAGGCACCATGTATTTTGATTGACTATGTATTTTGAGAAATGTTATTATCATGTGATATCATTAGCTATTAAACATTTTGATTGTATGTTATTTTTTAATGTCATGCATGGAAATTATGTGATGGACATACAGTTTATTTTTTATGATGATATGGACATTTTTATGATGTATAAATATGATGGACACTAACACTTGATTGTGTAGGATGTGTTATGAAATGATTGCATTGGAAGCTATATGTATGTGTTAATGTTCTCCTATGATGTTATACACTTATGTGATATGATGTGATGTTTCTATCTTTCTCTTATGGATGTGTTGTGTGACATATTATGGATGATCTATTGTATGCATTTTTCTAGACGATACATGATAGTTTCTAAATGATACATCAATGCAATTATTTTTGCCATGTATGAATTCTTATTATACCATATTGATAAATTAAGAATGATTTCAATTTATGAATGAATTTCTACATGTATGACATGAAATGAACCACTAAATTTTGATTAATTGAATAAATGAACATGAATGGAATGTAATATGATCTGTATGATTTCTAAATGATACCTTAAAATAAAAAATGTTTCATGAACTCCAAGAAAAATAATTATGATGATGACCTATGATAAAATGTAAATGGATATGGATAATTTTAAGAGGTAAATGGATATTCTAATCATGGAATACAATATGGAATGAAATTTTTATTTTTATTTTTATCCAATAGCTTCAATCATAATAATAAAAACCATGTCTCTCCCTAAAAGACCTAATGGAAGAATTAGAAGACTTAGAATAATGATCCAATAATCTATAAAAAGAACCTCATCTAAAAATGTGACGACCATGGATGAAATGCAAAAGAGAATTAATACATAAATGCAACTATAAATACAACACTAAAAGCATATTCATCCAAGGTAATATGATTTTGTATCATCATTGAGCTCTTTATTGTTGTAAGAGGACACAAGCATCATGGTATAATTAAACTAGGATGACAAAAATATTTCTTACAATTATTTTAATATTTCAAGCTTGAAAAACATCTAGGTATAATTAAATTGAGATGACCCAAATTTTAGTTGTATGAGCAATAGACAAGGAATGTTTTCTAATTCAACTTATGAACAAATATTTGGAGTCAAGGTATGTGTGGCACATAATAATCCAAGCGATAGTGTGACAAAATAAGTTGTCACCATATAATGCTAATTATATATATGAAGGTGCTTATGTACAGACACTCCAATATAAAAGTCCAATTGATTGCAATAGAAAACACTTCGCAAACAATAATCAAAGAAAAATGTCATGTTCCTATTGACACCAAAGTTTGCATCCTTTCTTGAGGTATGATCCTCAAGCGACCTTGTGTAACATGGAAACAACCTCCAAGTGTGGGACTTGTGCTATGAGGTTGAATCTCTAGAGAAGGCCGACTTCCTTACTATCAGGGTGCACCTAGACTATAACTTGGTAGGAAAAGGGAGAAGGAAATTGAAAAAAATTGCAAAAAGGGAAAGGGGGTGATGCACCAAGATAGAATTATGGTTACAATCTCTTCCTATGGCTGCACAAAACATTAATGAAAACCAAAAATACACTAATCTCAACTCTATTCTACTTCCTAAGGGACAACATCCAAGTTTGGAGCTTATTGAAGTGTTGAAAGGAAAGATATTTCACTATGCAACCATTGCTAACAGACTTAACACAACATATGAATCAAGAAAAGAAGAAAATAAACATTCACCACAAGGCATACACATGCACTAGATAAAAGAAAGAAGTAGAGCTATTTATTAATGGAAGGCAAAAGTTGTAGAGCATAATGCTGCTGCAAAATGCAAGCAGAGAAGAAGCCCTAAGAAATATTTATAACTTACCTTTATAGAGTTTAGGAATAGCTCTTATGTTTACATTGAGTTCAAACCCCAACCAAGATGGATTTGAGTTGCAGAGGAGAGCAATAACTGAAGAATCAAAGTGAAATATGACCATGAAGTGCAATTTGATGTTGAAAGTGAAAGGCAGGAAAAAAAAATGCATCTAGTCATAAAAAGGATCAAATTACCAAATATTTGATCATTATATGCATTAAAGAGGCATAGAGTGCAATGGTGTTGTGCCAATGAGGCCCAAGATGTCATTGGGCATTGAAGAAATGGCCTTGATGGTGTGAAAATGGCCACAAGGAGTTGATTCACTCAAAAAATGCAAGGTTGACCATTGGGGGAATCTAATTTCCTCAAAATTGAATGTTGGTTGTTGATAAAGACCTTCCCTTCAAAATAGATGACCCAAATGGTGAGGGAATCTCCCCAATGAAAGATTAAGTCACTATCATCGATGAAGATCTTCCCTTCGAGGTGAACAACTGAGATGCAAGAGAATCTCCCTCAATGATAGATTAAAATGTAGTCATCGATTGAGATGAGCTTTATTTCTAGTGGATGGCTAAGATGCAATGAGGAGACTCTAAGATGATCTAGATCCAATGGTTGTCATGCAATTTTGGGCTTTGGAGCCTCACAAAGACTCCACAATGTGAAGAAATGCCAGAATGGAAACACTAGGAAACATCTAACACTCCTAGGCTTTAGAGCATTGAGAAAGCATCACGGTGTGAGGAAGCACCAAAATGACACCAATGTTAGAAACAATAGTCCACCAAGATAACTAAGAGTGGCGGGGAGGGGGGGGTGGTGAATTAGTTATCTAACAGTTAAAACACTTATCTTCTTTAAACATACTTAACCATTTAACCAAAGTAATAACAACCATGCAAAGATGCACATAAAAAATTACACCAGATATGTTGTTTAGGGAAACCCTTGATTAGAGGGAAAACCTCGGTGGGAATAATGCCCACGAGATGATGTACTAATATAAATATTCCTTGTTAGAGGATGGATCCTATTAGGAGTCTATTACAAGATTTAGTACAATGAGTTCCTATTAGGAGACTTTTTATCCCTGTTAGGATATTTCAACCCTATTAGGAGTTGTGGTACAATATAAGCAAGATAAGTCCACTACCCAAACATGCAATTTCAACTACAAAAAGAGCTCACTACTCAAGCAAGTAGTTTATTGCTATTTTCTTCTTTTCTTGTTCTTTCCTCTATCTTGTCAACTGGACCAATTACTATTAGACCTTGTAGACCACATCAAAAACCTTGGTTCCAAATACCAAACCTTGAATCACTCAGCAAAACCCTGACAATAAAGTTTCCTTCACTTCCACACTACACTGCTCAACTTCGCATTTCACACTCTCTACAACTTTTCAAGCATTCACAATTCACATTCCATATTTTGATAAAGAAAAATATCCTTCCTTTATACCAAGTCCATAAAAAAATTCACTGAGTCAGCTATTAGACCTTCTCAATTAATCATTATAGGACCATATTAAGAACACACTACACTTAGCGATAACCTTAATCTTTTGCCTTATAACTTGAATATCTTTCATACATTCAATATTATGATGAGTGAACTTAGCCACATCCTCCTCAACATGTATCCTTCATGTCCTCAACCTTGATCCTGAGGATATAAGCTCTACTAAGAGATATAACAAGTTTATCAGAACATGCCTCTATAAACTCTATCTCAAAACAGACATCACCAAAACTTACATAACTTCTTCTAGACTTATTCTTTTTTCTTCCAACATTAATTTCATATGTCAGATACTTAGAAGCATCTCTCATAACCTTGGGTGTTTATCATACTCAACTAGCCATCTGTACCAACTTGATCTTTCTACCGCTCTTTTTTTAGATATCACAGAAAATATCAAACATGCTATGTTGACATCAATGAAAAACTTAGTCATGAATGTAACATATCATCATTAAACCAATCTTCCAACAATCTTTCCAATCTTCCAAGAATCTCCCCATTTGGAATTGATGGCACTATAGATGAAAAACATCTAGTTCCAAGCATACCAACAAAATATTGTCCATCTTCAAATCCTCTTCATCAATCATACTCCCCCACTGATATATCTGAATATGCTCAATAAAAAACTATTATTCCTCATACTGTGCTTATGCCAAACATCTTCCTCAGCATACTTCCAAACTTTTCTCCTTAGCATAATGTTTTCCTGCAATTCTTCTCCCCCATTTAACATAATGTTTTTCATGCCAAACTTCTCCCTCATTGACATCAATGTCAAAGGTTTCTACAACTAATATCTTTGCATCAAACTCTACAACAACTAATACTTATTTAGGTTGAGTGTCAAAAGAAACTGTTCACAACAATATCAATCAAGAGTCCTAGATGACTCTGTCCATCATTTCACAAATTTTTCCCATTTTTATTATTTCACCAATATTTCCCCTTGTTTTTGTCACTTGGGGCTACTAAGGCTAACTTGTACTTATCAAAGAATTATTGATGCTTGCCATAATATTGGCATAGCCTTTATTCCATCTCTCTTTGACTTGGTCCAAAATTTGAAAATAAATTTATAGCTCGGTAGCTAGATCAATAAATCTTGCAATATGTGAATTTTTTTTTATCTTGCTTCAAAATGTTATTGGCATTAGATATCTCCTTCTAAATGATTTTTATATGGGAGTAACTGAAGTTGAATCAGTGTCAACTTATTCTTAAATTTTATATGTTTAGATGTGAGCATGGCTATTCTCTTTTGACCAAATGTCAATTCATTATATGAGGATGATCTTGAACTAGTGTTATTTCCCAATGAAAATACACTTGCTCTTATATTTGTATGTAGCAGTTCTAGTAAATGTTTAATATCGAGTATAAAGAAATCAATATCACACAATTTAAAATAGAATGAATTAATGGTTTATAAAATTATTTCTAGTTGTGTGACCGATGTAGAAAGCTAATCTTGTCTATGTACAAGTTCTTGTGAGACTTTCTCTAATACTTTATGCTCAACTCTTCTTTCAGACCATTGTAACAATTTTTCATTGGTCTCTATATTCTACGTCTGAATCTTATCAACTAAATATACTAGATGATCCAAAATTAGATGTTGATTATTCAAATCTATAATCTCAAATGCATCTACAAAAATTTCTTTGATAGTGTGTAATACCTTCTTCCTCTTATACTCTCTTAACAATTCATGCTTTGACTTGTAGCTCAACAAGGTTTGTAGCTCTTACATTTTCTCAAGTGTTAGATTGTTCAAATCATACATAGGTAATGTGATTAACTCATCAAGGATTATTGACTCAACTTCCTCACCCAATTGAGTCACATCTTGAGATAGTGAGGGTGTATCACTTGGCAATGATAGTTGTAGTTGTTTCCCCTTGTCACTAGATCTTGATCTCTATTGTGGCTCTAGTGTAGGAATCACCTATTATATAGGTACCTCAGTTTTGTGTTCTATAGCTTTTGCACTTAACAATTGAATAAGAGTTTGAGTGTCCTCTTTCTCTTTCTATGCCACTTCTTCTGCTATTGATTCTATGCATGTGTCCCTTATAAAATTTGCCTCTGTTTACAAAATAGGCATACAAGTAAGTAGTGTAAGTACAATGATAGCCTTACCAAGTTTCTTAGCACTTGTATCCATAGTAATTGATGTAATATTAGTATCATTAGTCTTCTTATTATGAAGCTTTGGATAATATACAATTTGTAACAAAATTGGGTTAGTGCAAACCTTGCTTGAATTTGACATTAAGCATTGAATGTCATGTTTAGTTAGTATATTTGGATTCGGTGGAGGGGTGTTGGTGTCATCTTCAATTGTGACAATCTATTTCTATTCACACTAACTGAATAGTTGTTGAATCTCCTTGGTCAACTTGGCAACTTCTTTCTTGTAGGCATCTTTAGGCTCTATTTCATCTCTACCTTCCTCACTTTTATAGATGGAGTAAGAAATCCAAATGCTTCTTTCCATGTGTGAATTCTATCTTGCTCAACTTCATGAGCTTTATTTTTCAAAATATTATATGCTCTATCTCATGTCATAAACTTCTTGACAAAATCCTTATAGGCTATAGACATGTGAATCTTCCCCAAATCTAATATAGCTTGTGCCAATGGTGTGTCTCTTATTTGTTTCTCTATGGCCAGTGCCCGCTTCCATTTTGCTTCAACTCAATTGTACAAACTATTATCAGTAAATTCTATATTGTAGCCAACAAGTAGAATTGTATCTGAAAGGGCACATGACAATTGAGTCACCCCTTTGGGAAAGTATATGTACATCATATGTAGGGACTATTGTGAGACCATAATCATTATCATTTTAAGCATTGTACTTGGAGTGGTGTGGGGTAAAAGACATACTTTTTCACAGTTAGTAGATTAAGATGTAACATAAAACACAAACTTTATTCATATACGCAATATGCACTCCACCTACAATGCTTACAATGATAATGATTATGGTCTCTCAATAGTCCCTATGGATGATGCACATATACTTTCCTGAAGGGGTGACTCAGTCGTCACGGGCCCTTTCAAATAAAATTGCCTCCCCCCCCCCCCAAAAAAAAAAGAAGAAGTAAAGTCATCTCTAGACGACGAAATAGAGATGACCCTTACAAAAATTCAAACTATTTAAAAAAAACACAACTGATTACATGAATTTTTTAGACAACTAAGAAGAGGGATGTATCCCTTGTGTAGTAGATGTCTATTCTCTAAGTTCATCTAGCTCTGCTCAAAGCTAATACACTTGCCCTATTCATACTTTCATATTTTCTTCAACCTCCATCTAAAGTCTAAGGATGATTGCATCACTTAAGAAATCTCTCCAAGCTCCCTCTCCTTCTTCATTGCTATCTTCTCTTTCTCAACTACCACCTTCTTTTTCTCTATTATCACCTATTGTAGCTGACTTTGTCAAGCCAAAATTGTTGCCCACTCGAATTCCTAGGCTACCCTCTCTGCATCTAGTTCAACTTTCATTGTTGCTACCCTAGTAGCCGACTCCTCCCAAGCCCTCTCTACAACTGCCTAGTTCACCTGGCTCCTTTGAAGGGTATAATAAGCCTCCTTGCATATCCAGACTATCTCCTCAGTCAAAGCCTCTACGTGGCTCTCCATACTTTCCCATCTCATAGTGGCTCAATCTTGGTGCATCTCTAAATTCTTTATAGTTGATAATCTATGCTTCTCAAATAAATTGTAAAGGTTGTTGGACACAGTACCCTCATGAAGGATACGATGTACTCAAGCTCCTTTATCACTAAGTCCAATGCAATTGTCTGTATAAAGGCCACCACTTGGAAAGCACGAGTCACTACATCAATGAGAAATGTCTCCATAACCTCTCCCATCGCTATTTCTGGCCCTACTATAGGATGTTGCAGGGCACCCATGGTTGTCTCCATTACTTGTCATCTACTTAATAGTGCTCTCTATGGAGAAGTGTGGTATCCCATCAGTTTGTGTTGGGTGACTTTCCTCCACCTATATTTGTACATGATCTCTTTATAAATCCACCTCCCACATAGGTGTAAGAATGCCTATCACTCGTGGTGCTTGTATATGACTAAACCTCATCCTCAAGTATGTGCTCAACCTCTGAAGTCTACTCTCTTTGTCTAGCTCCCTAGGCAGTGTTAGTAATGTTGCATCTATGTAACCACTGCGTCTAACTCCACTACATCCAAATGAGCACCTTACATTCTCAAACTCTCACCTATCAATATCTCCATCACTCCCTCTTAAGTTTCCATCTCCTCATCAAGAATAAGTATATCAGCCCTTGCCTCTGGTGCGGCTGTAAAACCCTCTTCAACAACCCCTTAAGGTAACCTCATGGCTACCTCTAGTGTAACTGTAGCGAGTATTGTTGTATCAACTAAAGGCTTAATACTCCCTAAAGGTGTTAATACTATTGGTCATGCTAATCGTCATACTGATGACTAGGGTGTTGGTCATGCTACTGGTCTAGCTGCTACGATGCATGTCATCATGACAATAGGTTTCCTAAACTATTTGGAACCAAGAACGTGAATGCTTGTGAGAACTAAGTGTGAGTGGGAGGTAGCTATGAGGATCCTCATAAATAGTAGTAGTAGTGCTATAATAACTTTGACTTCCTTCTCATCATCCTTGTCCTCCACTTCCTCTTCTGAGTCATTATTATCCTTAAAAGATATGTCCTATCTCCCACTATCCATGTTTCTGTACTCAAACTTTTTTACCTCTTGTAGCATCCTTTTCTGTCTAATGGCCTTCAACCCTCCAGGAATATCAAGATGCCTCCACTACATGATCAGTGGCTCCCCTAGTTTTGTTGGACCTGACTTGATTTCCAACATATCATTCAATATCATTCATGCAGTAGCATCAAGAAATAGGTCAATGATGTCCTGTGGCATGTAAAAGGTTTTGTGTTGTAGTGACATGAACTCTTGCATGCACTCAGCCAGCAAGGATGCACAATTATACACTATGTCATTCATTATACCATTCATCATGGTCACCTACAAAAATGAAATGTTTGATGTCCTACTCAAACCAATGAGTTGTCTCTTCACTAAATCTATCAAACAATGCCAATGTCTTTCCAACACGTTAGATTTCTTTAGTCTTCTTGCCTTCAGAGAATCTATTAATGCTTTGCTTTCTGCCTCTAGTCATTTCCCACATACTAATTCTATCAATTTCTTCTTGGTTTTCTAGTCAATTTTCTTTGATTTATTATTGATTTTCCTTCCTCCCTATGCATGACCTGGTATGCCAAATACCTTGGTGAAGTTTGTCGCTTTGAAAGATATAACCAAATTTTGTCTGAGGCAAGGAAATGAGTATGTTCATAAGAACCTACCATAGGTTTCTAGCATTGTGTGAAGAAAACCCTCAAAGTCGCGAATACATAATATTGGCATCCACAATGCCCATTCCACATGTTCCCTCCATTTACTATCCTTTACAAAGTGATTATTTAGAGCCTCTTGCCACCATTTTCTACACTCTAGTCCATTCAAACCCTCGAATGCCACATTCTAAGGCATAAGATGTGTTTTTATATGTGGTTGTGTCATTGCCTTCTTTTTTCCTGTATTGCTTGCAATACATACACCTGATGGTAAAGATTGCACATTCTTGTTCATTGTATTGCTTGATGAATCTTCTTACAATTTCTTCTTCCATGCTCTCTTTTCAGCTGAATGCATATTGTTACCTCTTTTATCTTTTTGTGAAGAGAGCAAGATGGTTAGGTTAGTGCAATTTTCTTTGCATGATGGTATGGTAGCCATTGACCAACTCGTGTTCACTCCTTTGCTTGTTGTGGGTTGTATGGACAGAATGCTTCTTTAGTCTAGAGGTTGTATGGTTGTTCTTCCTTCTACCAAATTTGTATTCACTCCTTTACTTGTGTTGTCTGTATGATATATTATTTTCTATGAGCTTCTTTAATGTCGTGTCTAATCTTCTAGTCATCCAATGCCTTCTCCTTTCTATGTACGGTGCCCTCCAAGATTGTACACCATCCTTTGATTTTCCTCAATAACTTCCTTGGTCGTACAGTATTTTCTTTTGACTTGTAACCATATGATGCTTATTCTTTACTTGATGTAAATTTCTATTCATATGATATTTTAAGTCTGCTTCCCTTTGAGCCGTATGATATCTTATGCTTGCCTACCCTTCAGACCATATAGTATTCTATGCTTACTATCCTTCAAGTCATATGACATATATACTCTCTTGCAGATAGTCTTCCTTGACTGTATGATTTTTTTTGCTCCTTTCTCATTGGTACAGACTGTACATTGTAAATCTTATCACATCCTTTCTTTTTCCAACTTGTACAATATAGTTACTCATTGTACGATACTCTTTCCTTATGCTCTTTTGTCCTGAATGTCGTTGCCAGCCATATGATAAATTTATCTCCTCTTTAGATGACCATATGGTACTTGTCTCTCCTCTTTAGCTAGTCATATGGTACCTATCTCTCCTCTTTATCTTGTCATACTATAATTATATCTCTTCTTTACTAGCCATACAATAATTATATCTCCTCTAAAGGGTATCTATTGTGAACTTTTATGTGCCTACCTTATTTCTCATATGACAAATGGAACTTTTGATGTATGTTATTTGTAGCTTCTTTCTTGTTATTTATATTTAGTTATTATACATATACACTAATTATTATTATTTTTATATTCTCTTCAAGTTGTTCATTAACAGAGGCATGCTATTTCTTTCATGATAGACTTTCAGCTTCAACCCATTCACTGCATTGGCCACTTCCTTTCCATCGATCATCCATAATTTTATTGCTCCATTATTGTCCACTTCATGAATTTTATATGACCCAACCAACTTTATTTTAAATTTTCCTGGTTTGATCTTGTTGTGCCCATTATACTTTAACACGAGTTGTCCCGGTATAAATCTATTCAACTTCAAGTGCTTGTCATACCATGCCTTACCCCTATTTTGTTTAACCTCTGTGGCCCATATTGTCTGGAGTTGTCACTCGTCAAGTATATTTAAATTATACAATCTTTCCCTCATGCTTTCCATATCTCCCAGCTTGTTTTCAATCATGATCCTCAACCTTGGTACCATAAATTATGCCATTACCATGGCTTCCTATCCACACATAAATTGAAATGGAGTGTGTCTCATGGTTACCTTTTATGAAGTACGGTACAACCATAACACTGATGCTAGCTTTTCTTGCTAATCATCTCCTTCGACTATGTAGGATTTATAAATCACTCCAACGAAGATCTTATTTGTGGCTTCTACTTGTTTGTTGGCTCTTGACTAGTATGAACTCAACAAGGAATTGTGTATCTTGGACTTTGTAGTTAGAAGTCAGATGACATGGTTGACGAAGTGTCCCCTACGATCACTCGTCAACTGTAGCAAGATCCCGTACCTTGTGATAATTTTCTCATAAATAAATTTTGTTGTACTTACCATAGAGTTGTGAGGTAGGGCCCACACCTCTACCCACTTGGTAAGGTACTCTGTCGCTATCACAATGTACCTACATCTTCTAGTTTTACTTACCTTGATGGGTTCGACAAAGTCCAACCCCCGCCTTTCAAATAACTCCTATGCATGTGAAGGATTTAGAGGCATGAAGTCCCTCTTTAGTGGTTTTCAAACTCTTTTGACACGTGTCACACACAATGACCCACTCCCTGGCATTATTGTACATGGTTGGCCACCATAAACCTACCAGAAGCATCTTCTGTGCAGTTGTATTTGGACCCATGCGTCCTCTTTCTGGTCCTTCAAGTGCTTCCTTCAACACCTTTGGAATTTCCTCTTCTAATACACACCGTCTTAAAATCTGGTTGAGTCCCATTTTGTATAGTAACCCATCGATCAACTAAAATGTCTAACTCCTTAGCACTAGTTTCCTTCTCTCATTTGGTGACATCTCCCTAGGAAATTGTCCCATCAAAACTATTCTTCGATACATGTGTACCAGGATGGTAGCATGACAATGTGAAATAATTGTGCATCAAGAAAATTGTTGTTGACCCCCTCCAGTGATTCTCATGATTTCATCCTTGATAAGTGATTTGTGCTTACATGACTCTTTCTCGGCTATACCATAATCTTGAATGTATACTCCTATAATACTAATAGCCATCTGCTTATCCTTGCCTAGATTATCAATTTGTTCACAAGGTATAACAGTGCTTGATGATGTACATAAAATTTAAATGGTGTCGCCAGTAGATAATGTCTAAATTTTTGTACTGCCTCTCACTCTATTGTACTGTAATTTTTCTCTGCTTTAGATAATAATATACTGGATGATCTAGTATGTTGTCACATGTTTGTGCCAATGTTACTCCAATCATGTAGTTCAATGCATCAACATGAACATGAAACTCCTTATCCTAGTTTGGATAAGATAGGATAGGTGTTGTAGCTAGTCGGGTTTTCAGTCCTTTGAAGGCTTCATTCTGCTTTGTATCTCACTTGTAAGTTTCTCCTTTGTAGGTTAGTTTGTCCAGTGGGTAGGATATTTTCATGAAGCCTTTAATGAACCTTTAGTAGCATCCAATATGTCTGAGGAACAATTTTACCTTTCTTACATCCATCAATGTTGGCATTTCCAAGATTACCTAAAATTTGTATGGATCTATCTTTAGTCCTACTTTGAATACTATGTGCCCTAATAGCTTCCCTTGCAGAACTATGAACCTAAACTTCTTTGGGTTCAGTGTCATTCTTTCCCATTTACATCTTTCCATGCATTCTTTGAGTGTAGTTATATGCTTGTCCTTTGTGTTAAGAATTGACCAATCATCCAAAAGTGTCTTAAAATTCTTGATTAACATTTTATCAAATATGTGCAAGACATTCTCTAGAATAATGTTGGAGCATTACATAGTTTGAACAACATCCTATTGTAGGCATATACTCAATCTTCAATGATGAACATTATTTTAAGCCTATCTTCTTTGACGATGGATATTTGGTTGTATCCAGAGAATCCATCCATAAATGAATAGATTTTGTACCCTACAACTTCTTCCAAAATGCTATCGGTGAATGGTATTGGGAACATATCTTTAATTGTTACTGCATTTAGGCATCAAAAGTCCATGCATATCCTTATCTATGTGGTGTCATTCTTTAGAGATATCACAATCGGTGATACCCACTCACTCGTTTGCACCCTAAAAATAATTTTTGCTTCCAACATTCAGTCAATCTCATCAGTGACCTGCACGGCATAATTTTTGTTCATCCACTATGACCGCTTCCATACAGGTATTGCACCTTTTATTAGTGGTACTCGGTGGACACATAACTTTGATGGTACCCCTTTTAGGTCCTTATACATCCACATGAATATGTCCTTATATTCCATGAATATTTTGAATGCTGCTACCTTCAGGACTGGATTCTAGTCATCTCCCACAAATATATTTTTCAAATTGGCTTCATCTTCTAAATTCATTGTTTTTATTGTAGGCTCTTTGTACTTAATTGATTTGTCTTTACTAAAATTATGTGTAGGCCTTTTATTGATATGTGCTTCTCCCTCCTTCACTTCTCTATACCCCTTTGGAAATTCATTCTCTTTTTTTACATCTTCAACCCCTAGTATGTTACAGGTCAAAAAGAGCTCGTAGTCCTCCATCTACTACTAGATTAGGTCGTTTACTGAGTCTAGGTCATCATTGTTAGACCCTCCTTCCAATCTTAATATCCCCTCTTCACCAGGTTCCATTCTTTTCTTCTCCATGTCTTCCCCTCTACCTTCACCTTCAGAATCTGACAATGTTGCCTCCTCACCTACCATTTATGTGTGTAAGTTGATTACAAATCTTCAGCCTCCACCTTCCATGGACAAGGTATTCTATTTCCAATCATGTTTCACCTTCACCTATACTAGCCAGCCCCATCGGAGGATGGCATCATACCCTTTTCCTTTTAACTAGATGGCCATGAAATCTAATAAGAATGGTTGTGTTCTAATGGTTACAGGTTGCACTACCAGGGTCCCTAAAGGCTTGATTCTATGTTGATTGGCAGTGAGTAGTTGAAATGTAGGTGGTCACAATATAGGTTGTCCCAACTTCCATACATCTTATGGTAATACATTCACTCTTGAACCTCCATCGACGATTGTGTATGTGAGTATGGTTCCTAGGATACCCATCTCTACTACTGTAGGATGTCTTCCCAATGTGAGTGCCAGTAGCATTGGATCTGTTGCAGTTGTTCCACTACCATCCTTTCCAATCTCTTCCATTGCTTTCAGAAGTGGTTTCATGTTCAATATCTTTGTTCGTAACTGAGGCATTATAAGAAGAAGGTCATTCAGTTTCATCAAAACATCCAATTGCATCACTTGTCGTATAATATTTTGTTCTACTAGGTTCCTCTTCAAGGTTTTGACAATTTCTTTTGTTTGTGATTTCTTGGCTTCCATTTTTTTCTAGTTCCACTCATGCTTGTTGCAACCTTTTCTTTTCCTCTTCTATGTTTGGATACACTACCTTATTTTCTTGTTCACAAGTGATTACCAATGTCTCCTCCTCACATGTTTCAATGCTCAATAGGTTCACCCCTTGCTTAGGGCTTTTCAAATCCTCATGGTCTCCTAGACCACACCATCTACACAATATATGTGGTGTTTCCTTCATCATACAGTCTCTAGTGAAGTGTCCCTAGAGGTTGCACACATGATATTGTATTATCAATCATCCACTTGAGTCGTACTGTATATAACTTTGGCCCCCATTATTGTTATTATTATTATTGTTTCCACCTCATCCATATTGGTTTTTGTTACGATATCCTCCTGAAGTTGTGTCATTGTTCATGTTTGTTCTTGCTCCTATGGTGGGCACTTCTTACATCAGTAACACTTGCTAATGTTCCTTAATCTTCATATTTAATGGGCATTCCTAGGTGGAATGTCCCATAATTTGGCAGATATTACAAAATTGTTTCTTCGAGAAAGAGCCCTTTGTGTGGCCCTCCTTCTTATAGTTTGTACACCACCGTTCCCCTTTTACTGAGTCAAGATTCTTTTTCATATTTTTGTACTCATTCATCATCCATAACATATCCTTTTGCAATGCTCAAACCTTCTTACTAGACTCTTCATCATTGTTGCTGCTTTTAGAAGATGAATCCTCTAAGTTTGATGATTTGTATTTCTTCATTTTGCTCATTTTTTGCTCACTCTCTAGATCCATTGCCCAATTATATGTATCTATGTACAATGTTGGACGTACAATTTTCATCTTTTTCTTTAATGCCAATTGTAGCCCTTCAACAAACCATCTTTTCTTTAATTTGTTAGCTGGTTGGCTTTCCATTTCTCCACCAACTCCTTCAGCCTTCTTGCATATACCCAGATTTTTTTGTTCTTCACCTATTTTGTATTGTATATTTCTGCTACTATTTCATGATCATCCCTCAATAGTTGAAACTCTACTATGAATTCCTTCCTAACTTCTGTCCATGTAGTTCGTTTCTACGGATCGACATCCAAAAACCAATCAATTTCTACACCCCATTAGGTTGCCAAAAACTCTCGGACCCCGTCATCCTGGTCCATTTCACTGTTCATTGTCCAACTTATTTTTCATGTCTTACAATGTTTTATTGGATCTATCATCTCATCACCATTGAACTTCTACAATTTTTCCTTTAGTTCTACTATTGCTACTTTCTTTTGATTCTGTGGTACTTGTTGTGTACTCGCATTGTTTTGAGCACTCACATTGTTCTACACAACCATCCTTCTTCAGACAACCACCTTACTTTGGACAATCACATTACCCAATGTAAAAAGATTTTCCTCAAGAAAAGTTGTTTGATTCTCTACACGTATCTATTCACCAGGTGTATCAGGAACAAAGAGTTCACTCCATGCTCATGCTCCTTCGACACTTCGAGACATGTGAGTTACTTCCCTTCCATTCATATTCTCTACCCTTGGTGTATACAAGTTAAGGAACTCCTCCCTTGTCTCTTCCACTAAATTTAGTCATTGTCGAGTTTCTTCTAGTGATTCCTCACCACTCCTCGATCTTCTAGGTGAATGCACTCCCTATATTTGTGCTCTTTCACCCCCTCGATGTCCATCGGTAACCTACTGAAGCTTTTGTTTGTGATCCACCTGTTGTTCTAGAATTAATACTTCTTGTGTTGTGTGTATCTCATCCTTATATTTTATGTTATTCCTATCTTTATTAAGTAGATTCAACATTAATCTTCATAATACTTTCTTTGTTCCAGGTTCCATTAGAAACGACACCAAATGTTTACCCTACAGGGTAAAAGATACTTTTTGCATTCAGTATATTGAGATGTAACACATAATACATAATGTATTCATATATGCAATATGCACTCCAAGTACAATGTTTACAATGATAATGGTTATAGTCTCTCAATAGTCCTTATGGACAATGTACATATAATTTTTGGAAGGGGTGACTCAATTGTCATGCACCCTTTTAGATACAACTCTACCCATCGACTACAAAATAGAATTTATTGACAACACAAAGCTACTAGGAATTCGTCTCCCAATTCCAAGGGTGTACATCTAAGCTTCATCATCATGTCAATCATAGCCTCTTCAAGCTTATCTTGATCAATATTATTCAAAGAATCATAATGAATATCTTTGAATCTCATAAATTTTTTTGATTCTCTTAAATTTTCACATACTTGATCCATAATCATTGGATGGATTCTCTTCACTATTTGAATTTTTCTAGGTTCATCAAACTTGATCTGTTCATCATCTTCATCCTCCTCTTGTGCTACAATCAGTTTCCTCCTCAGCTTCTTAGATGTTATTTGCTATGGCATTTCAGTTAGTTTCCTCTTCTTCAATGGACTACCTTTGATTGTCTCAACAAGGTGTTGAGATGTCTTTAACCTGGTGAAAATCACCTTTCCCTTTAGCTTTTGAGGTGTCGCCATTCCTTGCACATCCTTTTTCAAGTCGGCCTTTAGCTTAGGTTCAATAATAACAACCTTTTTCCTCTTCATTGCCTTAGGCTTTGCAACAACAAGTTCCTTTCCTTTTCCTCCCTCAGCCTCTATAGGTTGTCTAGACTCTTCTCTTTCTTCTTTGTTATCACCCTTAAAATTCTTCCTTTTTAGTTTCTTCTCTATCTTGGGCATGCAAAATTCAATAGTCAACCTGATAATTACTATTTCATATGTGCTAGATTGCTTAGCACCTGCATCTATCTCCTTAGCAAAAAGTGCAGTGACTGCTATAATGACCTCTTCTACATTCACTTTGTAAGACATTAGCCTTAGCCATGCTATCCTCGGCAAAACTATTTGTGCATAAGCAAAATCTATATCTACAATAAAACATATTTCATCATAATACTTATCTACAACAAACTTAGGAATTCTCATCCTATTTATCATCTTTATTTTGAATTCTTCAAAATAATTATCCATTTTTGCTTCAAAATTTTCTCCCAATCTGCTAATTAAATCACTTATTTTCTCCATAAATGGTTGATTCCTATCCCATGCAATAGTTCCAATAGTAGGAAAATAATTTTGAACATAGAAAAATGTACAAACTAATAGAGATCCAAACTTACAAGAGGTATTCATTGCTTTCCTTATTGCCTCTAAGTTCTCTATAAGTTGGTGAAGTTGCAGCTCAACAAGGTCATAGGAATGATCCTTTTTCACAATCTTATAGCCCAAGTCCATTGCTACACATGGTACACTATTCAACCTACTAGATTGATAAAATTTACATGCAATCACATGAACAAAAAAATCAACTAATGGGTCCTCAACCATTTCACTTTTCCTTGGTCAAATTTTTGATTTCATTCTTTGTTGTGCTTCTTATACTTTTTAGTCAATCCAAGGTAGGGTACCCAATTACCCTACAAATTATGGCCTTATTTATCTTTATTGGCCCACCTTATAACCATACTTTAATGTTGTGAACGTAGCTAAGCACAATATTTATCCATTTGACCTTAAAAGCCTTTGGAAAACCTAGGGCATGAGTAAGCCCTTTCTTGGAAATGATCTTGTGTTGATCCTTTAGAACTCCATCAACACATAGCTTCTCATAAGTTGCTCTAATCTCAAAGTCTCCAATTTCTCCTACTTTACATAGGTAACAAGATCTTACATCCTGAACAATCAAAGACTCTAGGTGGAATTGACGATAAAGTTCTAATATCATCAACAATATTTTCGAGGTTTGTAGAATTTCTAAAATTAGGTGGAGTACTTTGGTCATTTCTTATAATTTTTGCATTGTTTTCCTTCAACATTTTGCTCCTAGATGCCATTATGAACTAGGGTTTTGCAATAATAAATCTTTTTGCAATATCTTCACTGAATAATCAACTCAACACTAAGAGTAATACTTACTTTGTTTGACAAATCAGCAAATATTCTACTATAATTATCTTGCACTAGTCACTGAAATTGCCTTGATTGCCTTAAAATTTCTCATGAGCTCTTTGATCACCTAGTGAATAAAAATGAATGTCTAAATTCAATAAATACCTTGAAATTTTTGTTTTAGGTTTGCAATTAATGCCTTCAGACTATGTTGGTGCATGATAGCTAGCTTGGTCTCCATTTTTGCTCAATCAAGGTTATCTGACTCATCCAGTACTAATTCATTTAGTGAATACATCAATGTCCTTGATCACTTAGTCTATACTGCAAATCTTAGTCAATATAGATTGTACCACTGATGCTTAGTACTCTATGTGATAAATGACTTTCTTCTCCCTTTTTACTATGTTCTTAATGCATCTTTACTTATGTAGATATGAACCTTTAGCACTTCTATGATAGGAATTGATGTAAAATATAACATTAAATATATAGTTCTTATACACCTTTTTTGTTTAGTTGGATGTGGAGTGATCACATGATCCTTTGGATTGGGTGATCTCTACTTTGTCTTCTCCACTTTTTCTAGCTCTTACTATCTCTAGCCATATTTTCTTACTCTCAACTTTGTTATTTCCATTACTTGGTGTTGGTGCTTTGGTTTTGTAGTTTGTACTGATATGTCTAACTTTGACACAATTGAAACATACTATTTCTCCATTTAGCAACTTCTTGTAAAAAATTTTGAATTTTTTTAATGCAATTCTTTGGAATGTGTCCATATTCTCCACAATAGTGACAACCATGCCATGTATTGTAATCCCAATTGTAGGAATTGACTTTCCTTGATGTATTCGTTTGTTTCTCAGGTATCAAGTTGGAATTTTTCTTGAATTTGCACTCATGATCTGTATGTACATACTTTTGATAGTTGTAACAATGAACTTGGAATTTAGATAAATTTTTGGTTGAGTCATTGTTCTTTGATGTACATTCATGTGTTTTATGTCCTTCTTTCTTGCAACTAAAACAATTAGCATTTAATTTAGGTTTAGATATTTGCATACCATTTTTGTTTCTACAAATGTTGGTTGTGTGACCAAGTTTCCCATAGTAGTGACATGTAGCTTTGCCTTTGGATTTGGCATTCCTTTGTTCTCCACTCTTGGATTATTCTCCTACTTTAGTAGATAAAATGTGCTTGTTGTATCCAAGTCTAGAGGCGTCTTTTGTTCTAGGTGATCTCAACAATTCTTCAAAGTTTTTGACAACTTAATTTGGTTTATTCATTCTTTCCATAAGCTCCTTTGCATGCCTTAACTCACTTTTTCATTTCTCATTTTGTGACCTTAGGTTTGTGATCTCGAAGTCATTTATGTTTAATTGGTCTAATTTGCAACTACTAATTGATTTATCATGTCCAACTGATTATTTGTACGCTTTTGTACTTCAAATGATCTCTCTTCAAGTCTAATAACCAGCTATCTTTTGTCTTTTTCGACCATGAGCTTGTCTTCCATTACTCTCTTCTTTTGTTCTATTGCTTCACATAGTGTAACTAATTAGATTTCTTGTTCTCTCTTGAGATCTTTTACTTCTTTGGTTTAAGCACTATTCCTCTCAAATAGTTATGTCAATGCTTCATTATTACTACTATTCTTTCCACTATTAAGTAGTCCCTTAATGCCAACTTCTTTGTATTGTGTGTCATTTTGTTGAATAGCTATCTCTTTCCTTCTTTCTAGGGTTTTCCTTAACTCTTCTTTTGTTGCTTCTAATTGTTGCAATATGATTTGAATTTCAACCATTTGGTTCTCAATGATTTTTCCCATCTTATAGAATTCCATCTCCATGATCTAATTCTCTCAAGCTATTAGGCTTCCTTACAAGAGAACTAGGCTATGATACCAATCGTTGGAAAGGGCTAATAGGAAACAAGATACTAAGAAGGGGGGCGGGGGGGGGGGGGGGGGGGCAGCGATCAAGATCTCAAAATTTAACTTATAAAACCAAAATGTTTATTTCACACCTAATTCATCTCATGCTTTAGATCTAACATTTAAAATTGTAATGGTGAAACATAAATGAAACTCATCACATTCATGAAAGATTCAACACACAACACAATGATTTGGTAACCTAGAAACACTTCAATACGAAGGTAAAATTGGGGTGGGGATGAAACCCATAAATCCTCATTGTTGTAACAATAAAGTTAACTTATTAGGTTTACAATGTTTGATCATAAGACATGATCTACCCTACAAGGGGTTTTTCCTATTACAATATTTAGAGACTATTAGGTATCTGGCGAAGGACCACACCACCCTTACCAACTCATAACCAAAATCACAATAATATGGAGACAAAGAGATGACAAAATGCTTTGTAAAACATGATTTTATTGTACTTGAAAATTCTTACATCATCAACAATATGACATCATAGATATGAATTCTTCCAAAAGAATTTTACAAATGCTTCAACATAAGAGAACTCCCAAATAAGAGCTTCCACAAGAAGAGTCTTCACACTAAGAGCTTCCACAAAGAAGAGCTTACACTTGAAGAGCTTGATTACAAATGATCATAAGCCTTGTTGATATAGGCACTTACCACCCAAGATATTACAAACACAACCAATGTGGGATAAAAGGTAAATACAACTACCTTAAAAAAAATATTAAATTTCCAACCAAATACAACTAAGCACCACCATGTGGCCCAATTAGAAAATTACATTTCTTTTGTGGATCACAACAAAAATAAAATGCATGATTTAAGAAACTTTCCACAAACTTCTAAGATGCCACTTACATACCTCAATAAATGGAATGACAACTATTTTTCTTATTTTTCTATTTTATGCCACCTATGCACCTTGGTAAATGAAATAAGTTTTCCCCCTCTTTTTCCCTTTTTAAATTTATTTTTCTCTAATTTTCATCACTTTCTCTCTCTTCCATAATTTTTTTTCAGCATAGTTTTGATCACACCCCTTTTTTTGTGATGCAAAATGCTCCTACGTCGGTCTTGTAATCACCTAAAAATGGCCATCTAGACTATTAGCCCCCTTCTCAACATTTTGGCTAAATTAATTTAATCACTTACCTAAGCCAAATTGCTAATAATCAATTTATTTGATTATAACCTATAGTTTGACTATGCTATCCTAAGTTCATTATTTGATTAAAAGAACATCTCCCCTTTTAATTAAATAAAAGACCCCATTCTTCTAGCCCACTTAAAGTGCACACATAAAATCCTTTTTCTATTTTGCAATTAAAAGAAAAGGCTTTGTGACTTTTGTCTTATATGACAAGTCAACTTATATTCTATTGGTTGATTTGTGTGTGCACATGGATCACTCCTCTTTTCAAATTCCACCGTTGATCATCCACCATCTTCATCTTGATCTCTACCATCCATACAACTTTAAAAGGGAGAGAGCTTTCCCCCTCAATCAATCTTCATTTTGAATATTGTTATGCTGCAAGTTTTCTAACAGGTTTCTTTGGAGCTTTGTGGAGAACTTCTATTTCTTGTCTACATTCTCTCATCCATGGCATCATGGCATTCTAGCTTAGCTTAGCTTTCATTTTTACATGTAGCTTAATCTCATATAGCTTAATAATGGTATTGTAACACTCTCATACATGTTTTAGCATAGCTCTACTTTGCATCTCATTATAGCTTAATTTTCATTTGCATTGCATTCTTGAGGAGCTCCTTGAGACATTTTCATTCTTGCATCTTGTCTTTGGAACCTCCCATTGCATGGCTTACCAGCAAGAAGAGTATCTCTAAAGCTCATCTAAGAGCCCTTGAACTTGAAATACACTCTCTTGCACTCCGTGGATAGGGAGCTCTAAGCCGACATCCAAGCATTCCGAACTCATGGAATCGTTTGGATAGAAGGGTTTAGAGTGGGACACTTTCTAGTGTACATTTTTGGCGCCCCTTTGGGGCTTGAATCAAGTTTCTAGCTCCATTTGCTTTTATTTTTCATCTCTAATTTTTTTACAGCAGCATATTGGATCTAATCAAATGCTTTTGTAGAATTATCACTTTGGTTTTAAGGCCAACCCATAAGTAGATTGGTTTGAAGGCCAAAAACTTAGTTGGTTTAAAGATTTGATCATATCTTTTAAACCGCTTGGAGTTTGGTTCTAAATTTTTTTTTGCAGGTTGGGTATGTGCTCAAAATTCTCAGTCCAATTTTCAAAGCATTTTGACGTGATTTTCGGGAGTTATGAGTTTTTCTTTGTTTTTCATAAAAAGTCATTTTTGATCGCAAGTCGGTGAATTTTTCAAAAAAACTTACATTTTTAGAAAGGGTTTTCAATTCTAATGGGGTTCTTTCTTTGTGTTTTGAATTTTGAGGTCATATTAAAGATCAAAAACTCGATTTGATAAATTTGGCTTGTTTTGACAAAATCGATCTCTAGAGCGCAAATGAAGAGATTTTTTTAAATTTCTTGCATTTTTGGAAAGCTCTCTGATTTTTAATAGGGGTCTCTTCTTTTCATTTTTATTTTTGGATACGAAATCATAGCAAACAAGTCCAATCTTGTTGACTAGGTCAAAATCAAAGAGTAAAAATGAGAGCATTTGTGATTAACTTGCACTTTCTTTGCATGCACTTGGTTGGAAGATAAATTGGATTTTTGAGGCAACTCACCACTTTTTATTGCAGATTTTTATGTTATTTCACACTAACTTTTGGTGCTAACAAGTTGTGATTACAGGTTGCCATCCTTATGAAAAAAAAATTGAAACATTGCATAAAAAGAACGCATCTCAAAGCTTCAAATGCGCAAGGGCTACTAACATTGTTTGCAGGGCTGCCCAAAGCATAAAAACTCAAAATTTCTTGCTTTTTTGTTTTCATGTGTGGCATTGACTAATTGTTCATTTTTCATAGGCACATAAAACTTGTGATTGGAGTCTTTTGGTAATAGGAGAGTATGCTCTTCACCCTTGTGGTGAATCAAAAATCTTGACTTGCCATTTGGTTTCAAAAGCAAGGGGTAACTAAATCTTTTTGGCGTGTTTGGAAGAAAAAGATTAGAATAGGAGAGTATGCTCTTCACCCTTGTGGTGAACCAAAAATTTTGACTTCTAAAAGTTGATCCACTTTGTGTAGTTAGAATCCTTTAGAGGGCCTGCTCTTGGACAACCTGAGAGGAACGACCCAAGTGGGGACAAGCCGATTACTTGGCTCTTCCAACCCACTATAAACTCAAGGCTACCAAGGACACAAAACTTTGGTAGACGTAGTGTTTGTCTTCGCCTAGTGTGATCGCTTATGGGATTTCGACCATAGGGAGATCACTAGGCAAGAATGCTTAAGGTACTCTTGTGATCGCGAGATCGGTTACTCATCGCAAGGTGAGGTGTCCTGTAATTGGGAGCAAGAGGAACACTATGAACGGAAGCCCGATCTAAAAACCCCAAGTTAGTAACTATCCTTTTTAGCCGCTCAACTTCTTGGTGCAAGGATCGATCCTAGTGGACTACCCAGATCACCTCAAGATTTACATTCACCATATGTGTTCCCTTGGTTGTGCTTATGGCACTTCCATGACAAAGCCAATATCTCTTGTGGGAAACCACTTGGTGTGAGGCAAAGGAGCATGAAGCGTGGGCCAAGTTGTTGAGTAATGAACCGTGACTCTAAGGTAGATTGCTTGGCTATTGTTTTTGATGTTTTGACCAGTGTTAACGTTCTTGCAACATAAACATTCCAATAAAAAATTGTTAGGAAGGTCGTTCTGATATCCCAAATGCATATTGACAAGGTTGTTTTTGCCCTTGATCAATTGTTTTGAGACAAGTTACAACACTTACTGTTTGCAAACCTTGCTGTTTACTAATACAAACTGAAATGAAATGTTGTCTGATTGAAATCATTGTCTGATTGACAAATTGAAATGAACTTCAAAACAAAAATTGACTTTTTTTGCACAAAACTGACACTCTATCGTACACTTTTAGGAGAAATATCGCACGACATTTTTTTTCAAAAAATTTTGTCGCATGTCTTGGTAAATTCTGTCACATTGTGTGTAAGATTCTATCACACTCGGGTCAAATATCTGTCACCTAAGAAAAATATGTCGCACTGTTCCTGAAATTCTGTCGTGCGACACTATTTTTTGAACTTATGCCACCCTCCTTTTGAGAAAGTATCGCCTAGAGTCATTTCGGGTCAAAAATAGAGTTTGCCGTTGGATTTGTTTGGTCTAAGGAGCGTCACACTGGTCACCCTTGATCCTGACTACATATCAGTGTGTGAAGAATTCATCCTAGGTCAAAAAGATGAGTTTAGTCTGTCGAATGTAAGTCTTGAAACGTCTTGATGAATCACTTGTCAAAATTCAGCCATTATTTTATTCTAGCTATCCACTATTGAGCTTCTCGCTTGTCCGCTCAGCTCGAGTCACCCGTGTTGTAAGATCTTGAGCACTGTTTGACAAGCCATCTATCACATTTTGACAAGTGACTAGTCTTGATCGTAAAAGCTTCAAATTCGGCTCGCTTTTCTTGTCCTACTAAACAAAGACAACTCTTTACATGCCGGTCACAACTAGATATCAAGTTGGTAATGGTAGCCACACACCTTTCATTTTCAAGCAATTGGAAACACCACTCAAATGTCCTCGCAAACAACCTTGTGATAAGAATCTTGAATTTGCTCAAACACAAACAGCTAATGTTCGGCACAACCCACTTTATAGTTTTGAAAATCCATTTGGTACACCCTTTGAGACACCCGAGGATATGAGTGGTATAGTCACTATGGTGCACCCTGACGAAATTAAACGTCGCTTAGAAGAACAAGCACGTGAAACCCAAAAGACTTTGGAAGCTATATATGCTATGGAGAGAGAAAATCAACAAGCTAAAACTAACAATCAGGCACGCTATGAAGGATATAAAGGAACTTGTCCTCGAAATTCTTTTGAGAACAATGATGGTAATCAAATGCCTCCAAGGACTCCTAGAGCTACCGCTGGCGCATTTCCTTCACCTAAACCATCTCATCATGATAGTTATGAAGAAGTAACTAGCGAAGACGTGATCAAATTTCAACAAGATGGCTTCGCCCAAAAACTAATGCTCAGAGCTTTAGAGGAAAATGGAGACCAATACTTCTGATACATGGCAACTAGGGGATGGAAACTCCCTCAAGGTTTTAATGTTGAACATATTATTCCAAAACGAGAGCCTACTAAGGCTGGAATCTTAAGGGAAGAAATACAAGAACTAAGGAAACAATTTGCACAACTGCAAACTTCAAAAGAGCCACCTAAGACATCATTTGTTGAATCAATTTGTGCTCTTCCATTTGATAGGAATCTATACATGCTACCATTTCCTAAGGATATAGAGGTTCCTAAGTATGAAAAATACGATGGAAATGGTGACCCTCACGACCATGTGAGACATTTCTATGCTATTAGCATGGACTTTATGCATGAAGACACCTTTCTTATGCGTTTGTTTCCTAGAAGTCTAAGAGGACAAGCTATGG
Source organism: Cupressus sempervirens (assembly GCA_028749045.1). Taxonomy (NCBI): domain Eukaryota; kingdom Viridiplantae; phylum Streptophyta; class Pinopsida; order Cupressales; family Cupressaceae; genus Cupressus; species Cupressus sempervirens. The sequence goes on along the minus strand of CM053783.1, from coordinate 528,924,991 downwards.
AATGGTTCACAAAATTAAGTCCTCCTCTTAAAACATTTGATGAACTTGCGCAACACTTCATCCAACAATATTCATACAACATTCAACATCCTGTGACTGTGCTAGACTTATGCAAAATCAAACAAAAACTAGGAGAATCTTTTGCAATATACCTTCAACGATGAGATCTTTATACTCTCGGTATCCTCGGCAAGTGCCTGAGGCTAAAAAAATTGACACTTTTGTCAATACGCTTGTACCTGAATTATACTTTGATCTAAGAAAATAGTTATTCACATCCTTCAATGCCCTGGTAGAAAGTGCATATCGCATTGAGGATGTTGCTATCAAAAGAGGTGACATTGCCATAAACAAGGATAAAGTTAACAATGGAAACGGTAAAGACAAAGGAAAACCTTGGAACAAAAACAAGTATGTTGTCAATGACGGAGTAGTGGAAACTCCTAAGACTAAGGAACCTGCATTTAACCTTTCCAATGCCATCTATGCAACAAAGCAACAAGAAGGTTCAAAACCACAACCCTTTGACAAAGGCTCTAAATTTGCGAAGAAGCGACATGTTTACACACCTATGGTCGAACCTTATGAAGTGGTTTTAAAAACCTTAATTAAAACAAATTGGTTACCTTACCAGACAACTCACATGCTTATGATCCACTTGTTAGACCTCCATGGTGGAGAGAAGATCATACTTGCAGCTATCACCGAAGTAAAGGACATAACACAGAGAATTGCTTCAAACTCAAAGATGTAATTCAAGACCTCATCGAAGCTAGCAAAGTTGTTACAGATGGCCTTGTTAAGAATAATGATCATAAGGCTTTCCAAAAACCATTACTTGAATACGAAAAGGGTGAGACCTCAAGGGTAGCTGCCAAAAAGAATCATGATGCCAAAATCAGTTATGCTTACGCTAACACTGATAATGTTATAGGCATGCTTGAGCTCATTGAATACATATGTATGGCAAGCTCCAACAATGACAAGGCCAAATTATGACGCTGAAGATGAATGACCAAGAGTGGTCTTAAGGACATGATGCACTCCTCAAGATCATATTGATACTAGACCCAAGGTGGTACTCCGAGTGGCTGAGTCTTCATCTTCTCAGGGTGAACCACTTAACGCTGTCACTAGGGGGCAATCTAAGGTTGTCCTAAAAGTTGCTAATGATCCCAAAAAATGCTTCATCATCTAAGAAAACAATTACTTCCAAGATCTCCAACTATGATCTTGTTAGCCAACTGCAATGCACACAACCACAAATCTCCATTTTCGAATTGCTAGAGTTATCTCCTTTGCATAGGGATATCCTTGAGAAAGCTTTACGTTCTGCCAATGTTCCCATAGATATTGATGCGAAATGATTCCAAGCTATGGTGAACCACATCTCCTTGCCTCACTATCTCACCTTTTCTGAAGAAGATGACTGAGCTCTCAATCATCCTCATAATCTTGCTCTTCATGTCCAAGTTCAAATCTTTCGTACCCGGGTCTGCCGAGTCCTGATAGACAATGGTGCAGGGTTAAATATCATTTCGTTCAATGTAATCCAACAATTGGGCATGTCTGAATTTGCCATCGATCCTAAGCGCAAGATCACTATAAAGGCCTATGATGAGGTGGAAAGGCCTTCTAAAGGTCTAATTGTACTTCCAATCAGAGTTGGTCCAGTTGAGAAGAATGTTGTTTTCCAAGTCTTAGACATACTACTTGCATACAACTTGTTGTTGGGACGGCCATGGATTCACGATATGCAAGCGGTGCCCTCTACATACCATCAATGCATTAAGTTCCCTTTTAATGGTACTGAAGTAGTTGTCCCTGGCGACAACTCCATGTATATCAACACATTATCTGCTGCTGAAATGCTAGTCCCACACAATCGCTCTTCTCATGAGCTAGCACCATCTTTCACAGAATGTGAACAAAAATTGAAAATGATGAGCCTTGGTATGGGCGAGTACACTTTGGACTCTATTACTGCCTTACCAATTTCCCCTCGGTCCTATGGGAAACCAACTATTGCAAAGAAGTCTTCTGCTTCTGCTATGACACTTTTTGGTGCTTTTGTGCAATCTTCCATACCACTGGAAGCAGAGAAGGAAGAACAAGCCATTAGGGACTGGATCTACAGAGAAGAGGAAGACGAGGAGGTTACAATGACTACCCCTATTTCTCCCCAAAAATATGGAAAAGGCTATAAATTTCTGACAAAAATGGGCTACCAAGGCCACGGGTCCTTAACTGGTTGTAAGAACGCTCTAGTTGAACCTTTAAGTCACACTCAAGGTCGTGATGCTCGAGACACCGCTGGTCTAGGCTTTGGGCTAAATAATAATACACCAAACTGTGATCGAAGATTGGTCATGTCTAGTGAATCAGAGGATGATGACTCTCCCGTAATTGCTACTACTGCACAAGATGAAGACTTTGTTCCTCTCACTTCCCTCCTTTGGGGAGAAGAAATAGTGACTGCTAATAATGAAGAAGCTTCTACCTCCCAACAATAGGAACAAGAAGGGTCTACTTCTGAGGACATAAATAAAGGATGAATTAGGCAGAATATTGCTCATCTCATAGCTAGGGGTCAAAGTACAAATTCTCATGAGTATGAGTGGGAAAGCCTCTCTGATGCATCTTGCGAGCTAGGGGTGGATGTCATTCATGCCCATGCAACCCAACCCGATGTAGTCGAACGGTCTAGTATGGGGTCGGATGAGTTTGACTCACAACATGTCTCAATGGATCATGCTAGTTCCTCCAGGACTATTCCCGAGCTGGACTCTTTTGCGACATTTTCTATAGGCTCAACTTCACAGGTCACCAGAGATGACTCCTTCCATATCAATCACATTGAAACTTCTCCCTCACTCTCACTAATTTACCTAGATCTCATAGATTGATCTATCCAAAATCAAAGACCTGAAATACAGTCTTTCCAAAATGACTATGAGATCGCTTGTTATTTAAACGCAATTGAACCTGTCATTTCTTCCACCAGCGAACCCGCGGTTAACATGATAGAATCAGATATCAAGTACCTCAGTCAAAAAATTAAAAGGAAAAATAAGCGATCAGATGGCAAAAACCACATTGTGGCGGTGTCTGATCCTCAAAAAAGTAAAAATAAAGGCGTATCTAATGGTGAAAACCTCTCTGAGGCACCTGTGGATGAGGTACTTGGTAGTCTGCCAAGCTATTTGTAGGATAGATCTTCGGTTCTAGTTGAACCTACACAGCCTATCAACATGGGAACAGAAGAATGTCCTCAGATTATCCATGTAGCTCAATCTTTTTCAGATGAAGAAAAGACACAGTTTGCTCAATTCTTTCAAGACAAGAAGGTCAACTTTGCATGGACATACTCTGACATACCAGGGCTTGATACAGATCTCATCATGCATCACTTATCAATCTCACCAGATGTCAAGCCTGTCAAACTGAAGTTGAGAAAAATGCATCCACATGTGGCCCTACTGGTCAAGACAGAGTTAGAAAAACTATTGAATGCAAACTTTATTAGGGCCATTGATTATGCCGAGTGGATTTCCAACATTGTACCTGTCTCCAAGCATGACAAATCCATACAAGTTTGTATTGATTTTAGAGATCTCAATAAAGTGTGCCCCAAGGATGACTTTCCACTACCACACATCGATATGATAGTGGACATGACTACGGGTTATGAGATGTACTCGCTCATGGATGGATTTTTTGGGTACAACCAAATAAAGATATCTCCAGCAGACCAAGAAAAGACAACCTTTACATGTGCATGGGGTACCTTTTGCTGGAATGCCATGTCTTTTGGGCTCAAAAATGCTAGCGCTACATATCAAAGAGCAATGACAACCATCTTTCATGATATGATGCATAAAAACATGGAAGACTATGTTGATGACACATTGGCGAAATCAAAGAAATGAGACACACATCTCAAAGACCTTAGTTTGATATTGGACTGTATGGAACAATTCCAACTTAGGCTGAATCCAAAAAAATGTGCCTTTGGTGTCAATTCTAGAAAATTGCTAGGTTATATCATTTCAGCAAAAGGCATTGAGGTTGACCCTGAAAAGGTCCAAGCTATCATGGATATGCCTCCACCAAAGACTATCAGTCAGCTTAGAGGTCTACAAGGATGACTACAATCCATAAGAAGATTTATCTCTCAATTAGCTGATAAGGCTCAACCTTTCAATAAAAATCTACATAAAGGATCTACCCATATTTGGAACAGTGACTATCAACAAAGCTTAGATCAAATCAAAGGCTACTTGGCAAAACTGCTAGTTTTGATGCCACCCATTCTGGGAAAACCTTTGATTTTGTACATTTCAGCTATGGATTCTTCTTTAGGAGCACTCTTAGCCCAAAGTGATGACAAGGGTAAAGAAAGAGCCATATACTATGTCAGTTGAACTTTGGTGGCTTATGAACTAAATTGTACAAGTATAGAGAAGGCATGACTTACTGTAGTTTTTGCCTCCCAAAAACTCCGGCATTATATGTTGACCCATACAGTTCACTTGATTGCCAAGATAGACCCTTTGAAATATCTATTAAGTAAAGCTGCACTTATTGGTTACCTTGCTAAATGGATGATGATTCTTTCCGAATTTGACATTCAGTATGTTGAACGTAAGGCAATCAAAGGACATGCCATAGCTGACTAGTTGGCTGACTTCTCACTTGAAGATGTAGCACCTATGCAAATTGAGTTTCCAGATACCTCGATCATGTACATTACTGAAAGAACATGGAAGATGTTTTTTGATGGATCCTACACACAGAATGGAGCTGGAGCGGGAATTTTTTTTGTTTCCCCTCATGGTTATACAATTCCAAAGTCCTACAAACTATTGTTCCCATGTACAAACAACATTGCAGAGTATGAAGCATTAACAAATGGGATCAAAATTGTTGAGATAATGGGTGTTGCACACATTGCATAATATTGTTATTTTATTATTTTATTTTATTATGTAATGTTGTACCTAGATGGACGTGCAGCATGTAAAGATTCCCATGGAATATTCTTGATGAGTTGTATTGTAACATTGTGAAAATATTTCATGTAATTATTTAATATTGGGGAAAAGAATTAAATGCTCAATATTAAATGTGGGGTCAGTGGGTTAGGTAGCACGTGGTTTTAGCACATGGTTTATGTAATACCACTTGGTGGTTTTGTGGGACTTGCTACTATATAAGCAGCCACAAGGGTAGTTGTTGTAGTGTGATAGAGAGAGTCACAAGGAGAAGACAAAAGGCAAGAGTCGAGTAGGACAAGGCTTGACAGGTTAGCCAAGGGAGCATTTGTGAAGGTTGAAAGCATGGCATGGGATGTGTGGATTCATGCTTGTTCACATAGTTTGCTTGGTTGTGGCTATGACCATGAAGGCTTCCATGGATGTATGGCAATGGTATTTTTTGCTGAATAATACATGGTGATGGATGCTTTTGGAGGCTGGGTTTTTTCCCTCAATGAGGGTTTCCCAGGGTATATCTTGTGTCACAATTTTGTGGGTATGTTTTCTATTCTTTTGCATGTGGATTTTAATTCCGTGTTTATTTTAGATTTATTATGGGTTATTTGGAAATGATTATATTCTTTGTTGCCAAGTTTCCTTACAAAAATGGCCATTGAATAGTGAATAACTAAGCTACACATCTATGGAGATTCTTAACTGGTTGTGAACCAAGTGAATAATGAATATCAAACAAAGGATGACAAGTTGATCCCTCATAAAAAGTTGATAGATGCTCTAAGGAATTATTTTACCTTCGTAACATTCCAACAGATTCCTAGAGCAGAAAACAAGGCTGCTGATGCTATGGCCACCTTAGCATCTATCCTCCAATTACAAGAACATGAATTGCGATTTGAGTTCCTGGTGGAAGAATTGGTCATCCAGCCTATGATTCCTCAGATAACCAGGTGATCTACACTGTTGTGGGTCATGATTCCTCCCACTATGCGGCTATTTTCTCCTACCTACGTGATCAAGTTATTCTCAAAACCCTCACACGCAACCAAAAATGCCAACTCCTTCGTAATACCTCACACTACACTTTGGTCTCTGGTGACTTGTATAGGAAAGGTCTAGATGAAACTTTGGTTAGATGTTTAGAGCTAGAAGAGTCCGAGAAGGCACTTGCCGAAGTCTACGATGGCATTTGTGGGGCACATTCTAATGGCCTTGCACTTGCTCGAAAATTGCTTAGGATGGGTTATTACTGGCCCACCATGCAAGTTGATGCTGTGCGCTATGCAAAGTCCTGTCAGAAATGTCAGCTCCACGACAACTTGATACATGCTCCCAGGCAAGAGTTAATCCCTTCTGTGACATATTGGCCATTTCAGCAATGGGCCTTTAACTTGGTAGGAAAGATTCATCCAAGCTCATCTAGCGGTCATAAATTCATCATCACAGCAATAGAGTATTTCACTAAATGGGTTGAAGTTGTACCATTATCTGCTGCTACAGGAAAACATGTTGCCCTATTTATACTGAATCACATCATTTGCCGATATGGTATCCCATCCTCTATTGTTACGGATAATGGAGGGCAGTTCAAGAATAAGGACTTAAAATAGCTATGCAAAAAGTTTCAAATTAAGCAACACTGGTCCTCCATTTACTATCCCCAAGGGAATGGCCAAGCTGAGGCCTCTAATAAAACACTGCTGAAAATCCTACACCGCACAGTTCACAAGTCTGGGAAAGATTGGCACTTGCAAATAAATTCGGCACTTTGGGCCTATAGAACCTCTATTCGTACTCCTACAGGGGCTACACCATTTTCTCTAGTCTATGGCTCTGAGGTTGTTCTCCCGTGAGAAGTCGAGATACCTTCCTTGCGTGTCTCCTTACATGGGTTAATAACCGATGAAGACCATAGAGCTATGCGCGTACAGGAATTAGAGGCTCTGGATGAACATCACAAGGCTTCTTTTGATCACATGAGAGCTTATCAGAAGCGCATGTCTACACAATATAACAAGAAGGTTGACCCCCGTGAGTTCCAAGTTGGTGAACTTGTGCTTAGAGAGAATCCCAAAAATCAGCAAAATCGAGAATAGAAAGGGAAATTTGAACCTAACTAGTTGGGTCCTTACATTATCACAGCAGCATTTGGGTTTGGTGCTTACCAGTTGTCTACTTCAGAGGGAGAAGAACTTGCAGAGCCTATCAACATCCTACACTTGAAGAAGTTCTATACTTAGAGGCTTGTCGCTCAGCTATCTTGTATATATCTATGATCTTGAAAAAATCCTAAAAATCAAAAAATGTCCTAAAAAAATGATCATCTTAGTGAAAACCTAGCAATAGGCAATTTTGGTGTATCAAAAAAAAAAAAAAAAAAGTCCTGAAAAAATATGTCAAGTGGTGAAAACCTGGAAATAGGCGCTACTTGAAACCCTTGCACCTATGTCTATCAAACTCAATCATCCCACTTCGATACACATTTCCTAACTTGGAATTATTTCTTGTCCTCATCTTGGGGGCATAGCTACTTAGCCTATTGAGGTATTCTTGTGCATTAGGGTTTCTTTGACAACTCACAAAACAAAGTTTCTCAACACTACCCCCACCCACTTTGACATCAAGTTTTTTTCAACACTTTACAGATAGTTTACCTACGGTCTCCGATGTCACGATATTTCTCACTATCAGAATCAAGTCTGGAAGAAATGGCCAAGTGACTTACACACACACACTTTAACACTTAAACGACTGAGCTATGTTGATCTTTATCTACTTTGTGTGCTGTCTATGATGATTTCTTTGCCATGTGTTCCCTCCCTAATAGTCTTTCGAGGATGTCATTGACTAGAAGACTGGGGGCATGGGGCATGTCTTCTTGATTTCTGCTTGTGGGTATACTTTGTTTGTCTATAGTGTTGTAAGCATTCATGCTTGTCCTATTCAACACTTTGACTTATAAATGTATCATCCTTCACTATTTCGCAAGACCACACTCAGGGTTTATCCTGGCACTTATGCCTTGATACAGGTGTAATCTTGCTAAATTAAACTTAGGGAATCTAATCGCGTAGTTATCTTGACTTACATGTCTTTGATGCTTAGATTGGATTTCCACATACCTATCTGATCTCAATCATATTCATATCCTCATAGTTATACTAGTGATGGTTGTATGATCTCATGATGTCCCTAATAAATGCTCAATGATGAAATTAAGAGTCTAAATGTTATGCGCTTCTTGCTGATAAACCACTTGGCATATTAGCTTGCATTTTAGGTTCATTTTCTAGCTTAGTCTTGCATTCTTGCATATGGGGAGAGCTCTCTCTTCATCTTTTCATAGACATATCAGCTAACTCCTTTCATATATTTCTTTACTTTCTCCTTGTTCATGTCTTTTCACCTTCTTAATCTTTCACTTCATCTCTTTTCTATCTTATCATCACATTATATAAATTTTTGACCTCTTAAATAATTTCAACATCCTAGATTCATTTTTGGGATCGAAATCCAAATTCAAGTTCATCTTGATGGTCAAAATTGTCTTTTAAAATTCTACTTTCTTCTGAGCAGTTAGCTAACCTTTTGAGGTCTAATCTCTGAATCATTACTAAGGCATCTTCATTTCTTCATTTCTTCATCATTTTCATACTTCATATCTACTTCAATTCACCGTTTCATGTCTAAAATCACCTTTCTACTCATTTTGACCTAATTTTAATGCTATATCCTTCAAGGTCAACTCTAGTCAAACTGGGGCATTTTATCAATTTCTTATAGTCATTCTTGGGTTCTAATCATCTATCTATTATCTTGGACATTGCTCTATTCTAATTTTCTCATGTCTAGCCAGTTTCTGCATCCCCTTACCTCATTTCAATTTCGATCCCGAGGGGGCAAAAATACTGTATTGCTGATTGTTACAGCTATCTATTTCTTAGGAGCATTTGTTTGACGTTATCACTTGCTCTCGATCTATTCGCTTTGCTAGGTGTTAAAATTCTTTTTGGATTCTGACATCATCTTTTCCTAGTGTTCAGTACTACCACTATCAGGCTGTACATTTAGGACTTGCTATCTTTTTCTACATTTTTTTCTTCAAAATCAGATATCTATATCTATCACCACCTACTTAGCTTTCTATTTTCTTTGACATAATGTGTTCCCAGATCGATCATGCATTAGTCAAAGAGGGGCAAATGTAATCACCTAAAAATGGCCATCTAGACTATTAGCCCCCTTCTCAACATTTTGGCTAAATTAATTTAATCACTTACTTAAGCCAAATTGCTAATAATTAATTTATTTGATTATAACCTATAGTTTGACTATGCTATCCTAAGTTCATTATTTGATTAAAAGAACATCTCCCCTTTTAATTAAATAAAAGACCCCATTCTTCGAACCCACTTAAAGTGCACACATAAAATCCTTTTTCTATTTTGCAATTAAAAGAAAAGGCTTTGTGGCTTTTGTCTTATATGACAAGTCAACTTATATTCTATTGGTTGATTTGTGTGTGCACATGGATCACTCCTCTTTTCAAATTCCACCGTTGATCATCCACCATCTTCATCTTGATCTCTACTGTCCGTACAACTTTAAAAGGGAGAGAGCTTTCCCCCTCAATCAATCCTCATTTTGAATATTGTTATGCTGCAGGTTTTCTAACAGGTTTCTTTGGAGCTTTGTGGAGAACTTCTATTTCTTGTCTACATTCTCTCATCCATGGCATCATGGCATTCTAGCTTAGCTTAGCTTTCATTTTTACATGTAGCTTAATCTCACATAGCTTAATAATGGTATTGTAACACTCTCATACATGTTTTAGCATAGCTCCACTTTGCATCTCATTCTAGCTTAATTTTCATTTGCATTGCATTCTTGAGGAGCTCCTTGGGACATTTGCATTCTTGCATCTTGTCTTTGGAACCTCCCATTGCATGGTTTACTAGCAAGAAGAGTATCTCTAAAGCTCATCTGAGAGCCCTTGAACTTGAAATACACTCTCTTTCACTCTGTGGATAGGGAGCTCTAAGCCGGCATCCAAGAATTCCGAACTCATGGAATCGTTTGGATAGAAGGGTTTAGAGTGGGACACTTTCTAGTGTACAAGTCTCACCTTGTTAAAGGATTTTACACTCAAAATGAAGTAAGTAATTTGTTAGGAGGCTTACATAGATCTGTTAAGACCGCTATGTTAAGATATTTATCTTGACTCAATTAACAGTAACTGATTCAATACCTAACCCTCAATTTTCTCTGTAAGCTGGTCTTGGGTCTCCTCTTTGCAATATATCTTATCTAATCTCCTAATCTAATATCTTTGTTCACACTTTCACTGCTTTGATTGCCCTCTTTTTAATATGCTTTCAAACTCAGTCTTTTCACTTGACATGCACATACACACATTCATTCCTTTATTCATGCATACACACTAGTTCTATGGTTAGAATCTTCGTTAAATAGATGTTCTATGAAGGTTCTAGATCTTGATTGATGATTTACAATTCATCATCTTTTGTCATTTCTATCTAATTTTTTGATTGGTTGAATTGCATATCTTGGGATCACTGCCTTCTACAATGATGCATGATCATCTCCTTAGCTAGCTCTACAAATATTAAATGTCATTTATAATTTGGCCAAAAATGGTTTACATATGACACGCAGTCATGTTGACTCATTCATACTTTCACTCAACTTCTATATACTTTCTTTCTTGGAAATTATTAACTTGTCAATGTGCTCAGTTCTAACTATATTGCTTGGCATGCACATATGCTCAGTCTCAATTGAATACTCACCAATCACTATCATGCTCAGTATAAGCTTTGTATGCTCAACCTTTACTGGATGACTCGGTTGCAGTGATGACCATGTAATCTTGCCTAATAAATGACAAAGTGTTTGGATACTAATAGACAACATAGGCTTAGAGATCAACATTAGTTGGCTAGATATTATGCTAATTTAGTAGAGTGGCATATCATTTGATTGATAAAGAGGATTTGAAGAAAGAATGTTTATGAAATAGTTGATAAGTATGGTATTTGTTGTCACAAAATCTTGCACCCTTGCCTATTTTGAACTAAAGGCAACCTTGTGAAACATGGAAACAATCTCCAAGTTGTGGGGCTTGAACAATGAGATTGAGTCTTCGGAGAAGGCTAACTTCCTTACAATCAGGATGCACCTAACTACTGCTTAGGAGAAAAAGGGAGAATGAGAACTCAAAAGTAGATTGTTGAAAGGAAAAAGGGGGGTGATGTAACTAATTGAAATAGTTATGACTCTCCCCTTATACTCACAACACATCAATAAAAATCCCAAATATGTAGTTCCCAACTCTATTATACTCCTAAAGAATCACATGCAGGTTTAGAATTGATCAAATGCTAAAAGGAAAGACATATTTGCATTGCAACAATCATCAACAATTTGAACACAACATACAACCTTTAGGAACTAGGAAAGAAACATTCAAAACAAGGCAAGATATATGCACAAATAATGAATGAAAAAAAGAGGTAAAGAAGAGAGCTATTTCATTAATGGAAAGCAAGTAATATAGTTACAAAGTATGAGGCTACTACATGTAGACATAATATAATAGAGAAGAACCCTTAAAACATATTTACAACAACCTTTTATAGAGTTCAAGTATAACTCTAATGTTTACATTGAGTTCAAACCTCAACTAGGTGGAGTTGAGATCATAGAGGAGAGTAATAACTACTAATTAGAAGAGAAATCTAATCAGATGTATGTCCCAGCACTAAAAAATCTAGTCTTTGCGTGCAAATCTGGCTTTGAAGAGACAAAAATGATGGCCATAACTACCCTAGCTGAGTAGATGGATAAACAAGGTGACAAAAAGATACAAACTACATTTACCAAGCATGGGGAACACCAAAGAGTGGCTACAAGTGATCAAGGACATGGTCCTAATTAAGGAGCTACTTGATTATGTGTTCATGACCATGCCAAGTTAGTTGTGTCATGATTCAACAAAAAATCAATAGTCAAACTCACCATGTGGCCCTATAACCCTTAGACATTCTGCCACCTTTCCCAACTTTCTATCTTTATGTTGACTTGCTGACTGCCTTTGTTCGCAACTTCACAACCTATTTTCTTATTTACCTATTTGGTCTTGTGAAACCATGATGCCTCCCTTTTAAATTTATCACTACTTTGCAACTTGAAATCACATTAACCCACTTACTGTTGTGACCCTGCAAACATCGTAGAATTGACCACTTTGTACCTTTTCCATGGTTAGGGCCAAACACTTCCTTAATCATGTGATGATGGGGGGCCATCCATTTTTACCTTTTTCACTCCATCAAAACCACCAAACAAACATCTTTCTTAACCATGCGACATTGCAGCTACTACCTCTTTTTGCAGCTTCACAACCAAAAATCCTAACTATAGGTGAATCCATGTGATGTTGTGCTAACCACTAACTGAATTATTTCATGCCATTGCAACCTTATGGCCTGAATCCCTAACCATAATATTAACCTTGTGAAGATGCAAACAAGCATTCTGCATCATTACCACGTTAACTCCAAGTTAGTCTTAACTCCATTCAAAACTGTGAAAATCACTTAACCTAATTATTTCCTTATTATAGGTGTTTTGCAACATTAACCCTAGGTCAAATTTGATCACTTGTGATGAAGTGACAACCCTCTAACCTTTCTTTTTTTGTTTGCAACCTTGCAACCTTGACTATGGGTTGATGTTAACTGCATATGACAGTGCAAACAAAGTATTCTGCAACCTCGCAACCTAAACCTTAGGTGAGCCTTAAACATGCACAATGATGCAAATGCACTGAATTTGACTATAGTTGTTGATTGTCACAACTTCACAATAACTTTGAAGTTCATTTCAATGGAGTGTATTGATCTAATTTATCTATCCTCATTCAACAAGATACTCCTTTGAAACAATTAACATTAAACTAACTTCTAACCCTTGTGATGATGCGATGAAGAGAACTCAAATGTGATTGGCCCACCATGAAACACGTTACTATGTCATTTTCTCACATTGACTAAACATCATGCATCTTTGGAAATTGAGAATATGCCAGACATTGATCTGTTGAGATTTGACAGTTGGGAAGATCGTGCCTACTTGAGACATTCTTAAGACAAAAATAATCTACGATGTTGCGACTAACAACTTTGGCTCCTTTGTAACATGAAATTGAATGCTAGCACTAACCATTGTGAAGATGCACTAACTATGAACTTGACTATCTCGCATCTTCGTAACCCATCTAATAGTTAAGCATTAAACCAAAGCGACAAAGCAATGAAAGGTTGTCGCATGATCACAACTTGAAATATTCATAAGGATATTACATGCAATATGAAGAATTTAAAGAGTTAGGGATATAAAAGAAAGGAATACGGTTTTTACATATGCCCTCATGCTTGCATGACAATAATAAACAATTCAAAGAACATGGTCATGGCTATCACCCTAGATTTTCATGAGACTGACAACATTCGGAAAAAAATTGGTGGATGGGGAGGGGGGGTGGCGCAAAAAAGACTAACAATATTCAATGGGCACTTGAATGAGGTGGATAGTGATAATATAATGTTGGTTTTACTATTTTACAGTCATGTAATTTTGTAATGTAATTGTGAAATTTATGTATTCACCAAGCTATACAACTTATGCTGAGTGACAAGGTGAAAGGAGTAAAGTATTGCTTGAGCTCTACAGTGTCAACTAAGTAAATAATTTATCAATTGAGTGATGTATTACCTGAGTGAAATGTAATGTTCACCGAGTTTGAGCTAGAAAAATAAGTTAAGAAAGCTGGAATATGAGGCTGACTTATGGTGAAAATAAAGAATGTTCGAGGAAGTTCATAGGTGCAAGTCAAAGTTAGTTACAAGATCAATGAATAGAAAAATACAACGAATATCTGATGATGGAGATTGAAACATGATAAGGTTGAGCACAAAATTTAATGAAAGTTCTATTTTCTAAGTGATTAAGTATATTGAATCTAAGATCAAGAGGCAAAATCTATAAGAATCTAGAAGCAGAGAGTTTACTATTTAAGGAGATCTTGGAACAAGTTTGTGGTTTCCAATTGAATGTTGAATGGATGCGAACTATTGATAGAGAATATGAGAAGGAAAGAAGAAAGGAGAATTCAGCTGACCAAAAGGGAGATCAAGCAGAGTTTGAGTATAGTGAAAGTGTAAAGAAGTGAATCAGCCAAGCATAGATCAAAGAAGGAAGAAGATAGAGTAGAATAGAGATTTGAACAAGCAAGGTAGTTCTAATTTTATAGATCATTTGACTATTACTTTCATACCATTGTAATGGAAAAAAAATCTCTTAACCAAGTGGATATAACAAGTCTTTGAAATCTTATATAGTAACATCAATTAGTGATGTTTGTAAGTCCTTTAGAGCAAGTGACTCTTTAGACATGATTAAGGAGTGATAAGGTCTAGATGATCTTTATGTTAAAACCCTCTAACTATGTCACACTAAAAATGTGCATGTAAACCTTTAGCAAGGTTGGCTCCTAGAAGAGCTCACTTTAGAAGAGTGAAATTATTTAGATTATCGGTCCCATGTGGTTTTTCTCTTTATATGGTTTCCACATTAAATCATGGTGTCAAATGTGTGAATATTGTTATGTTGCAAGTTAATTTTCATGATATTTACTTTATACTACAACTTGGAAACAACTAGGTAATAGTAAGGTAAAAGGTCAGTTATATTTTTGATACTCAATAATAACAAGAATAGTGAGATAATAGTTTGGATTAAATTAATTACAAGACTAAACTATGAAGTTGAATGATATCATTAAGTTATTGATTTTGATGTTTATGAAGGTAAATTGATACTAAAGTGTTTATAAGGCCAGTAGAATAATTGGATATAATTGATTTTCCCCCCTCCCCACCCCTACTTAGCTATCTAAAAATTGATGTCAAATCTCAGTGCTTGAAGGAAGAAGTTTAAAGGAGCTTGAGCTAAATATTTGAAGATGTATAAGAGAGAGTTACCAAATCTGAACAAGGAGAATTTCTCCTCATGGAAAAATAGAATGAGGTTTTATCTATTTAGAATTGGTGACAATGTTACTTATTGGTTGGATAATGAATACATTTCACATCCACTTCCTATGACCTTGGATCAAATGGTAGAGAAAAAAGACTATAATATTCTAATGATTGAAATTGCATTTTCTCTAAATGATCTTAAGTTTGATGATGTCAAGAATTGTATTAATGCCAAACAAATGTGGGACAAGTTGGCACTTGTACCTAATCTAGATCTTAATGTATTGAGACTTGAAGTAGAAATTTTAAAAGGTAAGTATGATGAAATGAGAATGAAAGACGGTGAGAATGTTGATGTCAAGAACTGTGTTAATGCCAAAAAATTGTGGAACAAGTTAGAACTTGTACATAATCTAGATCTAAATGTACTGAGAACTAAAGTAGAAATTTTAAAAGGTAAGTATGATGAAATGAGAATGATAGAAGGCGAGAATGTAGCATAGTATGTGAACCAAATCAAAGAAGTTGTTAGTGCAATCAGATGTGCTAGAGGAGTTATTAGTGATTCTAATATTTTAAGTAAAATTATCAGAATTCTTCTGCTCATTTATTCTATACAAGTTTTTGCAATTCAAGAAGTTAGAGCTATGCCTTATAATGATTTTATACTTGATAGTTTAGTTGGTTGGTTGATTGCATTTGAGTTGAGCAATTATGATAACAACTTGGTTACACTTGGAAATGATTTTAAGTATTTACCAACCATTTGTAATTCAAAATAAGAGAAGATTATTAAAGATGAAACTAAATATAAATCTGAAGATGATATGGAAGTATTTCTTGCAAGGATATTATCAAGAGAAATATGTAAATTCAAAGGTAAATTACCCATGATCTGTTTTAAGTACAATGAAGTTGGTCATTTTGTAGCTAAGTGTCCTAATAGATAAGAGTGACATAAATGAAAAGAAAGATAAGAAGTACAAGAAGAACAATGATTACAAAGACAAAGGGAAGAAACCATGGTACCCTTTTGAAGAGGAGCACACCGAGTTCAATTTTGATGACAAGAAAGAAGTACTTGATATTATTAGTTCTTGCCTTTAGGCAGGAATACTTATGCATTCATTCAATGCTATTAGTTTTGTTTTTTTGAACCAATGAATTTTGATTTTATTTTTTCTAGCCTTAAGTTGTATTAAAATTTTAGCAATTAGATTATATTTAAAACATAATAAAATCCAATTTTTCTACCATGTCATTGGTTTTTAGGAATTTTGGCAAGGAAGAAAATATTTTTCCTTTGGTCAAAATTAGGCTGAAATTAGAAGGCGGTGCCAGGAATCTTTGTTAGATATATGTGTGTAATAAATGATCATTAATGTTTGGTTGCTCCTACTTCATCCACTACTTCCTCTCTGCGCTCTACTAGATACCTGGACCACTCAAATTTTTTCACCTGTATTGGGTCGGTGGAAGTGATTATAGCCTTATTAATGTTTTCCCAAAATGATTAATGATCCATAAATGGCTCTAGTCGGTGGCATGTGATATATTAAATTTGCGATAGTAGAATTTTCATCCACAATTGGCATTGATATCTTGAGCAGATAGTGAAGAATAGTTTCCCATCTACTTGTATGTTGTTTCTGCTTCATTAGTTGGGCATATTGGTGCACTCACAAGCTACCTTCTGTGTGAGTGGCTACAGAAATAGGTAACATTTGCAAATACAACAACCAATATTTTATTTTAATTTTGGAGCACATCTTTAAGATTTGGGGACATAGGTGAGGTTTGATGCATTCCATAGTTATTAAAATAACTTCACCACATGCCCACAACGATTGCTCCAGTTTGTTCTTTGTTCCACACAATTCGAGGATTTGGTACTGGGTCACTGCGTAGTTTTTGCCAACAAGCTCAAAATGTTTGAACTCAATGGTTTCAAGCTTCATTCTCTACGTGATTAACTATTTCTGATATGTATACTATATGGTGTTTATGTTCAAAAACTTATAGGAAATTTGTTTTCCTTCTGAAAAAGTGAAGTATAGGAACTACTTGTGTAACTTTCAAAGTTGTTGTGTAAACAGTTTGCGAACCATGGGAGTGAAAGATTATTAACTACAGGATATTATTTTTCTTATTAAATATACAAGACATCAATAGATAGAAACCAAGAAGATTGTCTAATAGAAATATCACTTTATTCAATCGCTACTTGAGCATATTCAACTGATAATTTCAGACATCCCCATGTTTTCCTGACCTTTGATAGTAGCAACCTAAGGAATTGAACTACTCAACTGTGAAACCCAAGCTACCATACCAAATAGGCCTTATGTTTAGGATTTTTTCTGTTGTAGTGTGCCATATTAGCTACAGGCGAGTTGTACTAAGCCAAAAAGGGTTTCAAATGAACACAAACATAGTATTAATGGAAGCCCAAGTTAGTTAAAGTCTCCAATTTTATCGTTTCTGATGCAACTGATGCACACAATTTCTCCTTTCTCTTGCAATCACACTGGAAGTTGAATAAAAAAACACAGAGCAAAAATTTGAAAGAAAAAACATAATTTTAACACAAAACATTTCAGCCAGATGGAAATCATGAGCATACAAACAACATCAACCATGTACCTCCGAAAATATTAAATAGAGAAACATAATCCTGTACTAGCACAAATTGTAGATGATAAAAGATACAACATACAAGTAAATGGAAGATAATTTCGAAATGCTAAATACGCTTTCCTTCTATTAAATTCGAGTACATTGATGTTTTTTTTGGAATCAAGCATTAAGTTCAAGGTTTTAAAGACTTGTTCGCAGTAGCTTCTAGCATGCCATTGGAATGATTATTTTGAGGCAAATTTGATGGTTTGGAGCCTAAAACTGTGCATAATTTTGGCCAATTTTCTTAAATCAGTTCTTGGAAAAAGGGGTAAAATTTTATTCAATCAAAGCCAAATTACAGAAGGCCTCAGGCCCAGACCACCAACACACAAACCCAAAATAATTAAATTATATCCTTTTCCACTAATTGCTCAAAAGTCCCAATATAATCAGCAGGAAGATTATCCCTTTCTGAAATATCCCAACTAGCTCCTTTCCCTGAAGCCCATTTTGCCAAGACATCATCCACTCCATTCCATTCCCTAAGAATATGAAAAAAGGAGATCCAATCTAAAAAGCTACTCAAGTGAAGAATCTCTCTAACAATAGATGCAATTTTTCGGTTAGAATCATCCACACTTTGGTTATTTATCATATCCACTACAATGTAAGAATTTGACTCACACACCAATTTCCTCCAACCAAGAGAGCATCCCCGCTCCATAGCCACCTTAATGGCCAAGGCCTCCATCACATTATTGGATTGAACTCCTTTGTGAAGAGAGAACATGAAAACAACATTGTCATCTGAATCTCTCCCAATCCCCCCCACACCAACCTGTCTAGGGTTCTCAAGGGAAGAACCGTCTGTGTTAATTTTAAGGATATCTATCAGTGGAGGTCTCCATCTCCCCACCCTACAAACCTTTCTCTTGAGCGGCTGAGGTCTCTTGCTATTTGTGCATCCCAATCCTTTGTCCGTCAATCCCAAATTCTTGACTATATTGAAGTCACCAAAATCCACAGGTTCTGTCATATCACACTTAGCATAGATAGTTTCCTGAAGTTTGCTTAAATCAACTACCATATTTTAGCGACTCCTAAACTAGAGTTACAAAAAATCCTACAATTACGCTCCAGCCAAAGATTCCAAAGAATAAAGGTAGGTCCAACATTCCAAGCCACCTGGAGGAATGTAGTTTTCGTCGGGGGTCTACCAAGGCTGTCCCAAAATTCAATAAGAGATTCAGCATGAATGCACCCATGAAACCATGCTTCCCACCACTTATGCTAGATTTATCTAGAGAGAGGACATAAGAAAAATAAATGAGATACATTCTCTCCATTCAACATGCAAAGGGGACAGAAAGAAGGACCCTGAAACCCTCTTCTCTGAAGATTATCCCAAGTAAGACATTTCTTTTGAACAACTAGCCATAGAAAAAAATTACATTTTGACCAAGAGAATTTATTCCAAGCCTTCTTCCACCAGGGAACTTCATGAACTCCATGGCATTGATTATCCAATTGACCATATCCTTGAGCCACACTAAACTTGCCTTTAGGACAAGGACCCCAAGCAAGGATGTCTTTGTCCTTAGAGGAACTGCACAACTTGACAGAGAGAAGATTAGCCATCTCAGATCGAATCTCCAAGGAACCCCTCAGAGGCCATTCATGTGGATCGTTCCAACCAGCCACATCCATCAATCCACACCGCTTAATAGTCTTGAAGTGACAACTTTGGTCCATCCTGCAATAGAAAAAATCTAACACAGAGGCTAGAGATGGGGGTACCTGGAGAGAATGGGAGGATGGCCATCCTAAGATTCTTGCCATAATAACACACTTGATCCCTCATTACATATCCAAAACATGCCTTCCTTGATAAGAGAATCTCCCCTTTTAAGAGTAACTCGAATAAAAGAACCTTTTCCATCAAGAGCTAGCCTTGAAATATCCTGATATTCCACTCCCGAAAAATACTTTTAGGCCAGAATCTTAGCCCAATCTTGATCCTAGTTCTTGCACCACCTCTAGTATAACTTAGCAGCAAGAGCCTTGATGCCAAGAGCCGTACATTTAAGGCCTAGACCCCTAGCAAACTTAGGCAAGAAAACAGTGTTCCAGTTGACTAAGCTCCATTTAGAAGAAAGTAGATTGCTTGACCAAAGGAATTGTCGTGACAAAGCATCAAATTCTTTCATAATTCCAATGGGAGGAGTTTGCACCAGACACCTATAAATGGGAAGAGCCTAAACCACAGGCTTGAGGAGGATAACTCTCCCAATCAAAGAGAGCCACCTGTGAGTCCAGTGACTCACCCTATGATGAAATTTGTCCAATAGACCTTGCCAATACGCTTTCAGTTGGGTCCCTAGAGTTAAGGGAACTCCAAGATAGATCAAAGGAAGATAACCAATTTGAAACCTGAGAATCCTAGCAATCCTGAGCTGGATCGACTGTGGAGTATTAAAGAAATAAATAGATGATTTACCTTCATTAATTTGTTGTCCAGAAGCCTTTAAATAAGTATCTAAAATCATTCTGAAGTTTCTTGCCTCATTAATAGTAGCCAAGCTCATCAGTCCAATATCATCCACAAATTGGAGGTGCGTGTACGCTGGAATATTATTATGCCACTTCCACCCTTGGACAAGCCCCTGCTCTGCTTGAAATTTTATAAATCTTCCTAAGCCCTCTGCCATAATGATGAAGAGATATGGAGAGATAGGATCCCCCTGTCGAAGTCCTCGAGAAGTAAAGAATAGCTCAGTGGGTTCTCCATTAATAAGAATAAAAAAGGATGGGGAAGTCACACAACTGAGAATCCAATCAACCCATTCCATATCAAATCCAAAAGCGAGGAGAACCTAACCCAAGAACTCCCAACTAACCTGGTCATAAGCTTTTGATAAATCCAACTTAATAAACATAGCCTTTTCCTTAGGCGTGGCCATAGAGTGAATAGCCTTTGAAGCAATAACCACCCCATCAAGAATCTGCCTACCACCAACAAAGCCTCCTTGTTCCTCAGAAATCAAAGTGGCCAGAAAAGGCTTAAGCCTTTCAATAATTAATTTGGTGATAATTTTGTAAGTGACATTACATAAAGTAATAGGTCTGAACTGATCCAAATTGTTAGCCCCATCAATCTTGGGAATAAGAGCCAGGAAAGTAGCATTCAAAGATTTGAGCATTTGTTTGTTTTGATATGATTCTTGGACTACCTCTAGAAGATCAAATTTAATAATCTCCCAAAATTATTGGAAAAATTCAATGGGAAAGCCATCAGGGCCTGGGGCTTCACCTTTCTTCATACCAACGACCACCTTCTCTAGTTCTTCAAGCACAATAGGCCTTAGCATATTCCTGTTCATACTGCTAGACACCAGTTGAGGAATGCAATCTAAAATAGTCCTTATCTCCACCAATGAACTAAATTCCTCCTTAGAGGAGAGTTGAGAAAAGTATCTAGTGGACTCTAGAGAAATCACTCTTTGGAAAATAGTTGATCATCAGAAGCAGAAACAAGAGAAGTGATAGAATTACCAGACCTGCGAGCTTTAACCGTGTTGTGAAAGAAAGCAATGTTTCTATCTCCCTCCTGCAACCAATCCACTCGAGACTTTTTCTTCCAAAATATTTCCTCCTGAAGCTCCCATTCCTCTAACTCCCTATGAGCTAAGGATTCTTCAGACATTAAATTCTGAGTCATTCCTTGGTCCCTGATCTAGTGAGTAACACTGTCCAGCCTGGCCTAAGCCTCCCTCAACTGTTCTTGAAGGTTCCCAAAACACTATTTATTCCACTATTTAAGCCTGAATTTCACATGCTGAAGACTCTTCTCAAAGGTGAACATGGAAGTGCCATGAGGAGACCTACCCTCATGCCACCAGGCTATTATATGATCCTACAAAGAGGGATCCCTCAACCACATCAGTTGAAACTTGAAAGAAGGATTCTTAGAAGTCTTGTAAGGAGTGACAGAGAGCTTAATAGGCCAGTGATCTGAGCCTCTCCAATCAAGAATTTTTGATCTGGTAGACCATCTAATATCTAGCCAAAAAGAAGAAACCAAGAACCTATCAAGCCTTTCTAAAATAGCCTCTATCCCACTCCTTCTGTTATTCTAGGTGAATATACCAGAACCAAGTTTAACATCAATGAGATTCAAATAACCATTATTATCTCTAAGAATACTAGACGAAGGGCCCAATCGAGCAATCCCTCCTCTCTTTTCCTCTAAATTAGTAACAGCATTAAAATCTCTAGCCATAATCCAAGGAACAAAAGGATCCAAGGACCAGAAAAATGTAATATGTGACCACATAATAGATTTACCCACCAAATCACTCGGAGCATAAATATTGGAGAATAAGCATCTTTCTCCTATCTCAAAGTGAGAAGCCATCAGAGAGATAGAACACCTACTTGAAATCCACCACAAAGGAGTCACCTTCTTAGGATTCCAAAGACAAGTGAGTCCACCCGAGCTTTCTTGAGCACCCACTCCTTGCCAGCTACCATGGGGCCATAACTTTGGTCCACAACTATCCAATTCATCAATTGTAAGCTTAGTTTCTTGAATGAAAATAATATCTAGAGAATGAGAGTCTATCAGTCTACGAACAATCTTTTGTCTAGGGATGCTGATCAACCCCCTCACATTCCAAGAAAGAATAATCATTTAGAAGATTGCAAGAACTGAGAGTCAATGGGCTTCACAAATCCTGCCTCAACTAAAGTCTCTCCCATCATCTTAACCTTCTCTTGATCAGTCTTCCTTCCACTCTTAGCTGACTTCTTCGAGGTCCCTTTTTTAAAAGGCTTTTGCTCTAAGCCTAAAGATACTGTAGCTTTAGAGCATTTTGTGCTGTCAGGCATCCCTTTCTTACTAGGAAGGGAAGAAGCTATGATATTTGGGGCATTATTGGGATGTGACCCACCAAGAGTATCACAACTTATCTCGTGAACCACTCCATCCAAACAAAATGGTTGACCTTGTTCCTCTTCAGGAACCTAGGCTAGATTCCTCACCTCCTCCATCAGGCCCCCCTAAAAAGAGCCATCCCCTGGGAGCATCTCAATTAGTATGTCTTCCTCCTGTACCAAATTATCCAGAACATTAAACATATTAAAAGTGCCATCACTTTGTCTATCCACCCAAGTTCTCTTTTGTCCCTTTCCTTTATTACGTGTCTTAACTGGGATAAAACCCTCCTTGTCCCCAGAAGAACCTTCTGGCATAGGGGCCTTACCCTTGTCATCCTTAGGGGTCGGCACAATGGAGGTCAATGATTGAGAAAATTTATTCCGAGGGCATTTGCATTGCAAGTGCCCATACTCATGGCATATCTTGCATCTAAAGGGTAGAGTCTCATAGTCCAACTGTTGAATCCATGAAGTAGAGCCCAAGAAAATCTCCATAGAGTCAGGCAATGGATTATTAAGATCAACCTCTACACAAATTCGTGCATATGAAATTACCTTTCGGTCTTGGGTTTGAGTGGCCAACCCAACCGGCTTCCCAAGCAGAAGTGAGATTGAATGAAGAATATCCTCTCTCCAAAATTCCAGAGGTAGTCAAGGAAGATGAACCCATACTAGGACCCGAGGCAGGATCTCCTCAGCAGAGTTAAACCTGATGTGCCAAGGTTTGGTAAAAAGCCCTACCTGGTTAAAGAAATATGGGCCCCCTTCGAAAACCTTGTTCCTATCTGTCAAATTTGAAAAAATAACCATTAAATAATTGTTGGCTGCTAGAAGAATCTCCATATCTCCTTTAAGGTTCCAAATCTGATGCGCCCACGATTCCAACATAGGAAGAGAAAGCTAGAGACCCAAAAACTTACAAATGAGTGCATGCTTGCCCCAATACTCCACATCTTCAGAAATCTGCTCTGGTTGAATAACCAACACTGGTCAATCATCAGATCGCTCCAAACACCCATTCATCTTTTTAATACGGACAAAACCCTTCGATGATGAAGCATTCACCCCAGATGGGATATTGTCAGTCTAGCACTTAGCCTCCCCTTGCATCAGAAAAGAAGAATCATCCATTATTAAATCATCGGATAAAATCTGAGACACAGGGATCTTTGATTGCCCCATGTCCAAAGCCAAAGACCCTATCTCCAAGCCGAAACCCTTTATATAAACACCAGCAACCTATTATGCACCCCACACTATCGCAGGTTGAAGACCCCACTCCCAACATCTAGCCCTAGCCAGCCCCAACCCCAAACAACTACCCAAAACCCCACCTCAGCCCCACACACACCCCTATGTTGTCTACAAAATTGAGCACGTAGCCAACAGCAGGAACAACGACCTCGAACGTAGCAGCCAATGTCTGCAACCGATAGGCTTAGGGCCAATCGGTCCTAGCCATGTAAAACGCCATTCTGCACACCAGAGCCATCACCTTAAATCAATTCTTTATTTGTTCTTTCATTTTTCTTTTTCTTGAAGTAAACATTCTGATTCTTTAAAGCTAGGATTTACTTAGTTTTGATATTTATTGCCTTGGCCAGTGAGGGTACAGATGTTAGGGCTATCTTTTGAATTGACGTTGTTGGATCAGAATAGGAAGGGAAAGCACAAGACTCATTTGTAGTTTGATTGGACGCTCAACAGCGAAACTTATATGTTAAAGTGTCGTGGCAGTATACGGTATGTTGAAAACTTGAAATAGGTTTATTCCTATTGAAAATAATTACTTAGAGTCTTAAAAATAATTTAAAACACTATGCTTTTTCATGTCCTCGCTACTTGTTGGTTCACAACTTACCTCCCTTTCCACTCTATGAGCTCTGGATTATGTAGCCTATGTTGTTTTATATATAAATTTAAATGAATGCAAAGTTTATCTTTATAGACTGCTTTTCATGTTTTCCATTGATTAGCTTCATATAAAATGTCTAGAACTTATATTTGTTAACTATTTTTAAATTTTTTTTTAATAATCTAGTATTCTCCACCAACAAGTCATTTGAGCTTTTTTCATTTTTTGTTTTGTTTAATATTTTGTGTAATCAGTGAAATTCGAAATACTGATTATTTGTATTTTTTTTTCAAATTTCAAATTTCAAATTTTATTCTATTCATACTGTTATCAGATTTTCAAATAATTTGTATTATATCAAATTTAAATTCAGGAACAAATATATGATTAGTATAAAAAAATCAAAAATTTAAAAAACAAACATTAATTTGTTTAAAAAAATTATTTATAGATTTGTTAAAAAAAATATTGATTTTTGTCTAAGATAAATATATATAGGTTTGAAAACAAGAAATACTAAATTTAAAAATTATATATGAAAGTAAAAAAATATATTATGATACATTAAAATGTTACAAACAATTTTGGTAAACGATTAATTTGAAAAACTAAAAATAATGACTTAAAAAATTACATATAGGTGGAAAAAGAAACAAATTTAAATGTTATAATAAAAATCTCTTTATTTACTTATGTAGTAAATAGTTAAAAAAGTAATAACTTAAAAATTACTCTTTTCTACTACATTTAGTTTTCCTTTTAAAGCGTTGCTAATTTCTCAAGCAACTTGAATAATAGGGTGGATTGATTATTATATATTCAAAATGAAAAAAAATTAACTACTATCATTTTTATTTTATTTTTTATTTTGTTAATTTAGTTTTACTTGTCACTTTAATAATAAAATAGGTTATACACTAATTGAAGTGTGTAGATATACTTATAGTTTGATTTATTTATAATTAATTATAAAAATATTAATAAAGGTAATATTTTTAATAAACTAAATATAAAAAGGACACAAATTATTAAAGAAAATATAAAAAATTAATCAAACCAACAAACATTTAAATAACTATAAATATTTATGTCTAATTTAGTTTACTTAATAATTAGAATTCTAATCTTAATTATTCTATATGAACAATGTTATGATATTTTTGTATTTAGTTTTTTAAATGTGCAATATATTCTTAAATTATGTTTATGTTTTCCTTAATAATTTGGTCAAATATAAATATTTATATTTAATTTAGCTTACTTAATAATTAGAATTCTAATCTTAATTATTGTATATGAACAATGTTATGATATTTTTGTCTTTAGTTTTTTAAATGTGAAATAGATTCTTGAATTATGTTTATATCTTTCTTAATAATTTGGTCATGATTTAACTATTAAATAGAATTCTAATCTTAACTGTTCTTCATGAACAACGTTATGATATTTTTGTCCCATAAAATATGGCATACTAGATTTGTCTATGTGTTGTTTAGATGGAATAAAATTTCACATCTTTTCCCTCACAATTTTTAGAATATTTGTTATTATTTTCTCTTCAATTTATATATACATATATCTCTATATGCTTTATATTCATTTTATCTTCTATCATTTTCTATGACCTCTACTATATTCCACTAAATGTTTACACTATATTTCCATAAAGTTATCAACTACATTTTAATCATATTTTAGCCATATTTTAGCCTTATTTTATTTTACTAATTTTTCTCACATTTCTATCTTGAATCTTAGCTCCATTACTTTTAGACAAGTGTTTTATGTTGTTTATTAAATATGTAATAATGTACAAAGATGACAATTGATATTGCTTACCCTTGTAATAGATTTCAGATCATTTGATTGCAAATACACAAGCGCCAGGTAAACTATTGGTTTCTTTATAATGAATATATATATACACTCATTGAGGTGTGTAGATATATTTATAATTTGATTTATTTATAATTGATTATAAATATATTGATAAGGGTAATATTTTTAACAAACTAAATATAAAAAGGACACAAATTATTAAAGAAAATATTAAAAAATTAATCAACCCAGCAACCATTTAAATATATATAAATATTTATATTCAATTTAGTTTACTTAATAATTAGAATTCTAATCTTAACTGTTCTTTATGAACAATGTTATGATATTTTTGTCCCATAAAATATGGCATACTAGATTTGTCTGTGTTGTTTAGATGGAATGAAATTTCACATCTTTTCACTCACAATTTTTAGATTATTTGTTATTATTTTCTCTTCAATTTATATATACATATATCTCTATATTCTTTATGTTCATTTTATCTTCTATCATTTTCTATGACCTCTAATATATTCCACTAAATATTTACACTATATCTCCATAAAGTTATCAACTACATTTTAATAATATTTTAGCCTTATTTTATTTTACTAATTTTTCCCACATTTATATTTTGAATCTTAGATCCATTACTTTTAGACAAGTGTTTTATGTTGTTGATCAAATATTTAATACTGTACAAAGATGACACTTGATATTGCTTACCCTTGTAACAGATTTCAGATCATCCAGAGCATTTGATTGCAAATACACAAGCGCTAGGGAAACTATTGGTTTCTTTATCACATGTAGAAAGTTGTAATTAAAATGCTTGTTTTGTTTGAATTTTAAATCATTATTTTGTCATGTTTTCTAAATCTAATAGTCATATCTACGTTTTCCTGGTATAAGCAACATAGTATTTTGTTTTCCTCAAGATAATAGCTAGAGTTAGATTCTACGACCGAAGCCAAAATAATTACAAAAGATGGTGCCACCAGAAAAAAGAAAATAGAAAGCACTGAAACTGTAGATATAGAGAACTACAAAAATAAAAGCTTAAAGCCATTCTTCAACATTGAAAACGTACTTCATCAACAAGGATTGTCTAGGATTCCAACATTTACATATAATGTTGGAGATTGCTTATTTGATTCATTACAACTTTTGCTTGGGAATCAACATACATCAACTGATCTTCATAGAGGAACTATTGAACACTTTTTGAACAATCTAAAAAAATAAGAATCAAAGGCAATTAATTCTTAAAACCATGAATTATATCCAGAGATACTTTACGAATTGCATAAAGTTAGGGATCGTGAGACATATTTGCGAAGAATGCAAAAACTTGCAAATCCTAACGTAAGTAATAATGAACCAGGTCTTTGGGGAGATATATTCTGCATATGATGGTTGTTGAAATGGTTGAATATAGGAATACACATTTGGTCATCTACAACAGGCAAAAAATACTTGCATTTCAATGAATCTTTAGCGACTAAACCATACTCGCTTCTTTTCCATAATGCATCTGCAATTGAAGTATTCCAAAATGCAATTGCAAACACACCAATACACATGTGCAGTATTTGATAAAAATTACATTTTAAGAAAGACATTAAAAATTTTCAGCTTCAACAAAAGCAAACTTATTCTAGATTAGTCAAATCAAATTGCAATACATTATCAAATTTCAGTTGTTGCAATTGTAATACTGCATTACTGAAATACAAGATTCCTCAATACGCTACACCATATAACATTCGAATGAACAAGCCAATGCAATATGTGCAGATGCTAATACAATTAGAAGAATGTCTTGTTTCATTACGAATTGCATTTGCACAAATTTTTGAATTGGGACACAAAAGATCTCAAGTTGGCTTAACCGGTTCAATAATCAATGTTCCTGTAGATAGTAATGTTACACAAAGAGCTTTGCCTTTATCAACTATCGATACAACAACAATTGTTATATCCTTGAAAAGAAGACTAGAATACAAAAATGCATTTCAAAAGGGAATGGTGCGACCAAAAATTATTATGTGAGCTCTTCAACAACTGCTAACAAGAACATTGTACAAAATGCAGCATGTCAAAATCAATAGAGATTGGAAACAAGTTCTAGAAACAAATAATGAGTTTGTTGAGAAAAATGGCATAAATAATACTGAAATTGAATTTGAAAGTGATATTGAGAATGACCCTTGTGAAACTTTGGTACATGGATTTATAGAATCTATAAACATACATAAAATGAAAGACAAATTAGTGGAAATTGCACCTGCACAAAATCAATGCCCGTTTAGAATATTCAAAGATAAATATGCAGAAGAAATGAATTTCCCAACACTATTTTTTGGTAATCCATGTGACCATGACATCAACCAGAAACTATCATATCAAAAAATTGCAAAGTGGGAATTGCTGCACTCACTAAGACATTTTTCATAGCACACAACAAATCTTTTCTTCAAAAAAATAAAAATAATCATAGATCAAGTCATGTCCACCATGTGGATAAGAATTTGTAAAGGACAACTAAAAGGAAGGAAGCTATTAGCAAGAGATGTTAAACACAAACCAAACCTAGAAAAAATACTAAAATCAAATATAGGGTATGTTGACTTCAAGAGAATTCGTATATCTCCAGACTATGCACATCAACTAAAAAAAAATGTCTTGACTATGATATGACAACTAGGACCTCAAACATTTTTCCTTACATTTACAAGTGCTAAACAAAATTGGAACGCTTTAATGAAGACACTCAAACAACTATGCAACAATCACCAATCAACAACACATAACATATCAAATATGACAGAAGAACTTACCACATATTAACTAATTAAGAAGGATCCAATAACTTGTGTATGGTACTATAGACATTGGATAAATGCCCTAAAGAAAATGATACTTTTAGACGAATCTTTTTTTGGAAATGTAGTAGATTTATTTTCAGTAAATTTTTTTTAGAATCGTGGAAATGAACACGATCACTTTCTCATATGGGTGAAGGATGCACCTGTCTATGGAAAGCAAAGCAATGAAAGTATTACAAATTTCATCGATACATATCTTAGATGTGAAACATAAAATTTTGATCCAGATATTTCTATTCTCCATAGACATCATCATACAAAGCAATGCAAAAGATCAATAAATAAACATTGTAGACATAACTTTCCATTTCCACCAATCATAAAAACAACAATACTTGAGCCCTTGCCTGAAAAAGACAAAAGCATAAGCTTGATAGCCAACAAAATTAAGTGCAAACTTGAAGTTGCAATGTATGATACATCTTTCACATTTGACAGCTTCCTGAGTGAAATAGACATAACTGAAAAAAATTACATTGTTGCTCTAAGGTCAACAATTCAAAGACCAACAATCTTTTTCCAAAGAAAGCCATCACAAATTTGGAATAATAGCTTTGGAAAAAAGATACCTCTTCTATGGAAAGCCAATATAGATGCATAATTTATTCTTAATGCGTATGCAACTGCAATGTATTACAGTTCATACATAGCAAAAGTTGATAGGTCTATGACAAATGCTTTCAAGAAAATACATGATGATCATCAACGAGACAATATAGATGCACTCAAAATGATAGGCAAACTTGGAAACACTCTACTAAACTTACAACAAATGTCTACTCAACAAGCAGCTCATCTAGTTTTAGCACTACCACTACACTCCAGCTCTAGAAACTGCATCTTTATTGACAATCGATCACATAATGATCGTACATTTGTACTAAAACCAATAGAGAAATTAAAGAAAGAACATGACAACTTCAAAAATGTGATGTGCAAATCATTAATTGAATATTACCTATGCCAGCCACAAGCTATTGCTAATTTATGTTTAGCAAAATTTGTATCGAGCTATAAAAAAGATGGAACTAATCTTGAACCAAAAGCTAAACCAAACATTATACATTTCATTAATTTCAATAAACATTTATAGCTAGAAAACTATTGCAGAGAATAATTATTGCTATATGTTCCATTCATTATGGTTGAAGATACATTCAGACAAACTTATGGCTCATGGGAAAAAGCTTATATGCATAATGCAGATATAATTTAGTAGAATCAAGCAAAGTTTTCACATAATGCAAATTTAACATGGGGTGATATTGATCATGCTATTAATGAAATACATAATAACGAAGAAACCAAAGACAATATTTGCCAACAACCAATAATTGAAACACTTGACGAAAAATATGACATGCATGAAGATATAAAAACCAAAAATTTTGACAACTCCAAAAATACAAGTCCAAAATCTTTTGAGCTTATAAAATTCCCTTAAATAATGAGCAATAATGAGTACTATAACTTAAGGAGAAAGTTGAATAGAGAGCAACAAACAATCGTCAAGGATATTGTGATGAAAAAGCTTAAGGACATAAAAACTCATCTGCGTCTTTTCGTAACCGGAGGCACTAGAACTGAAAAAAAATTTACAGCAATTGCCATTTTTTAGGCGCTTATTCACATTTATAGTAATCTCATTGACAATGATCCAAACAAACCTAAAGGCTTAATAAATGCATATACAGGAAAAGCGGCATACAATATAGGTAGAAGTACATTGCATTCAATTTTTGACATACCTTTTAACAAATCAGATTTCATTCCACTCAGTACAAAAACATTGGATACAATGTCAAAGAACTATAGTCAATTACATGTGCTCCTCATAGATGAAATTTCACTAGTAGGTTCCACCTTCTTACGTTACATTGACAAATGATTGTGCGACATAATGCAATTGCCAACAGCATATTTTGGCAATCTAGACAAAATTTTCTGTGGAGATTTCTATCAAGCACTTCCAGTACTTGACTCAGCTATTTTTTATAACAAACCATCAACAATAGAATTAATGCCCTATAATTTTTAGACTGATAATGTGAAATGCTATTCACTAAATAGTATAATGCATCAAAAAGATGAGAAATTTATTTCAATTCTAAATAACATACGTTTAGGGAAACATACACAAGATGATATAGACTATCTCAATAAAACCTATCTTCGACCGCCACCTATCGATCCAACATTTCCATATCTGCTTTACAAGAAAAAAGATGTGGCTACACACAACAACAATATGCTTTCCAAAGTTCCTAGAGACTATATTTTATTAGATGTAGTAGACTTCAAAGATGGAAATTTTAATGCAATGCAACTGTATACACAAACAATGATTCTATCAGTCCAAATAGTTGTAAAGCCAAATATTCTTGTCAAATTTTTTGCAGGAAACTACAACACAAAGGATGGGCTAGTAAATGGGTCAGACAAAATATTTAAGGCATATACCAAACAACAAGAAGTCGATATAGTTTGGATACTATTCAACAATGCAAAAATAGGCCAGGAACAAAGAAACAAATTATGCCAGTATTACGTTCAAGGCATTCAAAAAGACTAGGTTCTAATTCTTTGAATTGCAAGACCCATTCCCAAAATATCAACTGTTGGAAAAGTTCAAATTAGAAAATAATTTCTAATACAAGTAGCATGCCCCAGGAAAATACATAGAACCCAAGGCCTCACAATGGATGGTCTTGCATTTGATCCTAGTGACATAACATAACATGGCTTAACATACACAACACTTTCAAGAACAAGAACAATTAATTCGTTGTATCTTTTAAAACCTTTGATTCCAACAAATTTCAAAATTCATAAAAAAAATCCATCATGAAATGTCTCGACTGTACTCAGATGCAACATGGAAACTTGAAAGTCAACTACATTGTACAACTCATAATGAACACATATTGCTATGCACACTGAACACACGTAGCCTACATGCTCATGCAAATGACATTTCAAATGATTGGGATATCATGTCCACTGATATCATTTATCTACAGAAACTATTTTTCCTCCCACACAACACTGATATTCTTTTTGGAAGATACAATAACCATTCAATGTATCATATACATGGTATAACAATACTTACCTCAAGCAATCTCCTCATAACCAATTCAATAAAACATAGATCTGAAAATATTGAAGCTATAACAATTACCCTCAAACAAACAAATTCTCAACTTAGTGTTTCTAATGTTTACATACGACCACATACAACAATTGCTGAAATCAAAACACTAATTACTGAAATAGCTACAAGCTGCATATCAAAAAACAAGCTTTACATTGTTGGAGATTTCAACATAGACTTATCCACACAAAACATAACTGCAACAACACTCATAAAATATATGCAAAAATACAATATTCAATTCATGCTAGCTCAAACACAACACAAACAAACCACTCATTGACCATGTATGGAAATATACACTAGCAAGTACATGCTCTATCAACAAAACTGAAGCATATTGGACAGACCAACTTGCAACATTCATTCACCTATATGCAATTTAATTCTAACTTGGGTTATGTCTACAACATCAATGACTCCACCAAAGCGACTAGCAAGTGAACCACCACAAGATCAACAGGAGCCCATCAAAAGGTATTTTAAATCTAAACTTTGCAATCTCTTCATTCTTCCAACCTTTACATGCTTCCAAATATTTGAACATTAAAATTTTTTGCCTTTAACTGTTGCAGGACAAAAGAGGACAATGAACCATGTACATTAATAGAAGATCTAAATGCAAAAAAGGTAGGCCAAACTTTCAAAAGTGATGTCTTGGTGGTTTACAAAGCCTTCCTAGACAAAGTAAATAGAACACATGAAGTGCTACGTGCTAACCTTATAGACTCCAAAGGAGAGCTTACTATAACATTGAATATTAGTAATAGCAATCTTCTTAGCAGGCATGAAAGTAAAATAATCCCAAGTATGGCATTAAGAATAATAGACTTCGACATAGAACCAAAATCAAATTTTGATCGAGGAGATAGTGATTGCATACTAATTCTAAAAGAGTCTAGCATAGTTGAAACAATACCAGCTATATTGCATGAATACAAATTCATTCCTAGTACAACTATAAAGCAATTACTGACAAGCACAACTGATTACACCACTAGAACAATTGGTGCTATTGTTTTAGTAGCATACAAAAAAGGTACTCAAAATGTGCTTGAAATCAAAGATGGAAACAACAACATGAGCAAAGCACTGGTAAGCTCATACAAGCAACTTCATTGATACATCTATGAAAATAAATCTTTATTTCCTTCTTTCTATTACATTTTACGATTTTACTATGTCAACTTGTAAAACTAGAAAACTAACTCTGTTACTTGTGATCAGCTATACATGCATCCAACTTTCACACCCCAATATATTCAAATACACCACCAACTTGAAAGAAATGAAATACCATCATTGCTCTTTAGAAACATAGCTAAAAGAATTGATCAAAAACCAGCTCTACGAACAACTCCAGTAACATTTATCTGCAACCTACATAACAAAAGAACATTAGATGCACTCCATGGGCTGCTCCAAACTTCAGTTGAGGTAAGTGATTCCAGATCCTTTGTCATTTTACTTTATCTTTTTATCTTTCATGTTTTAAAGCATACTAATGCACGCACATTGTATATAGGTCATGGGAAATTTGACTGTAAAAAATGCATATTCAAGTCCATTCCATGCTTTTTGCTCAAAATGCAATTACAGATTTGAAAGCTATGAAGCATTGAATGGAGAAAAAGGATACTACAATCGATGCAATGAA
The DNA here is from genome assembly GCA_028749045.1 of Cupressus sempervirens. Classification (NCBI taxonomy): domain Eukaryota; kingdom Viridiplantae; phylum Streptophyta; class Pinopsida; order Cupressales; family Cupressaceae; genus Cupressus; species Cupressus sempervirens. Next base: position 528,891,007 of record CM053783.1, on the reverse strand, counting down.
CATGTCCGATAGAAATATTCATTGTACCTAAAAGCAATTATCACAAATGATAGCCAACAACCAGTTCATTGCTCTATCGAAGACAATATTGTACAACAATTACTTCCTTCTCTTAAAGACATAAATTATCAGCAATACATTGATGACAAATCAGAAGTAATATTTATGCTCTGAGACTTTTCAGCAATTGGCACATACACTCTCAACTAGTACAATACCATCACCTGTGCAGTCCTTATGAATCACTAAACTAGGCATCAAACAACAAAGGTACTTATTCTTTATACTTGTTTGTTTTTAATTACAAAAATCAATTAATTTTTCCCCATTAAACATCATTTACAATGCACTGATAATGTTACCAATTTTGTAGGTGTCATGTTTGGCCACCAAAAAAATACACCTCCCTATTACATTGAATGTAAAAGTTTCTTATATGTATCTCCCACTACATCAAAGTTTTGTACAGTCAAAATATCTGGCTCAATTATATGTATATATATTGTTTCTAAAGTAACCAAATGTGTATGTACAAATTCAAGACAGTAAGCTTTGTACTTTGAAAAAATACTTAGTTAAAGACTCAATTAAAGACATTGTGAATTAAGTATTTGGAACATGCTTTCTCGACATTTAAATTGGTTTATGCTCTGCCCTGCTTTAGTAAACTTGCATATAAATTAATCTGAACTTTAAAATGTTTCTTAGATATTTTTTAGTTGTGAAAAGCACTTTAAAAATACTTTACTGAAATCTTTTTATAGCATATCTTAACATGTTAAGCATATCTGCACCTACTTTAAGTTTTATTAGATTCATTAAAACTGTTTTTTAATGAAAAGTTTCCCCTACTTTCAAAAATTCCAATACATTCGTCTATTGTAAAGTTCTCTTGCAGGTGTCAAGTTTTCAATGTCATTATGATTTAAATGCTTTATTTATGGCTGTTTTTGTCATTCCCTTGCCTGTGAAGATCATAAATGTACCTCTAGTAAAATTATTGATGCACTTTTATTTATGATATTATACTTCTTTAAATATGTTATTTTAAGACTTTGATTTCCATTTGATCAGTGAGGGTATTCGCATATCTATTTAACATCATCTGTATTATAGCTCCAAACTTATATGTAATGTAATAAAAGTTGATTATGTTAAATGTCAAATCCATAAACAAGCAGACAATAACCAAAAGGAGCTCGTAAAACAGAACACTTGCCTCCAAAAAATAAAAAGGAGTATTTGAGATACCAATCAACAAAAATAGCTTACAAAACAAACTTCTCTTTAGAGATTGAAAAAAAGCATTCAAAACAATAATCTAGAACAACGCTTTAAAAAAAGGAAAAGAACATTATTTGCAACTGAAGTATTCCAAAATGCAATTGCAAACACACCAATACACATGTGCAGTATTTGTCAAACATTACATTTTAAGAAAGACATTAAATTTTTTTGGCTTGAACAAAAGCAAACTTATTCCAGATTAGTCAAATCAAATTGCAATACATTATCAAATTTCATTTGTCACAACTCTAATACTACATTAAAAAAATACAAGATTCCTCAATACGCTACACCATATAACATTCGAATGAACAAGCCAATGCAGTATGTGCAAATGCTAACATAATTAAAAGAACGTCTTGTTTCATTGCAAATTGCATTTGCACAAATTTTTGAATTGGGACACAAAAGATCTCAAGTTGGCTTAACCAGTTCAATAATCAATGTTCCTGTAGATAGTAATGTTACACAAAGAGCTCTGCCTTTATCAACTACTAATACAACAAAAATTGTTGTATCCTTGAAAAGAAGACTAGAATACAAAAATGCATTTCAAAAGGGAATGGTGCAACCAAAAATTATTATGCAAGCTCTTCAACAACTGCTAACAAGAACATTGTATAAAATGCAGCATGTTAAACTCAATAGAGATTGGAAACAAGTTCTAGAAACAAATAATGAGTTTGCTGAAAAAAATGACATAGATAACACTAAAACCGAATGCGAAAGTGATGTTGAGAATGACCCTTGTGAAACTTTGGTACATGGATTCATAGAATCTATAAACATACATAAAATGAAAGACAAATTAGTGGAAATTGCACCTGCACAAAATCAATGCCCGTTTAGAATATTCAAAGATAAATATGCAGAAGAAATGAATTTCCCAACACTATTTTTTGGTAATCCATGTGACCATGACATCAACCAGAAACTATCATATCAAAAAATTGCAAAGTGGGAATTGCTGCACTCACTAAGACATTTTTCATAGCACACAACAAATCTTTTCTTCAAAAAAATAAAAATAATCATAGATCAAGTCATGTCCACCATGTGGATAAGAATTTGTAAAGGACAACTAAAGGAAGGAAGCTATTAGCAAGAGATGTTAAACACAAACCAAACCTAGAAAAAATACTAAAATCAAATATAAGGTATGTTGACTTCAAGAGAATTCGTATATCTCCAGACTATGCACATCAACTAAAAAAAAATGTCTTGACTATGATATGACAACTAGGACCTCAAACATTTTTCCTTACATTTACAATTGCTAAACAAAATTGGAACGCTTTAATGAAGACACTCAAACAACTATGCAACAATCACCAATCAACAACACATAACATATCAAATATGACAGAAGAACTTACCACATATTAACTAATTAAGAAGGATCCAATAACTTGTGTATGGTACTATAGACATTGGATAAATGCCCTAAAGAAAATGATACTTTTAGACGAATCTTTTTTTGGAAATGTAGTAGATTTATTTTCAGTAATTTTTTTTTAGAATCGTGGAAATGAACACGATCACTTTCTCATATGGGTGAAGGATGCACCTGTCTATGGAAAGCAAAGCAATGAAAGTATTACAAATTTCATCGATACATATCTTAGATGTGAAACATAAAATTTTGATCTAGATATTTCTATTCTCCATAGACATCATCATACAAAGCAATGCAAAAGATCAATAAATAAACATTGTAGACATAACTTTCCATTTCCACCAATTAGAAAAACAACAATACTTGAGCCCTTGCCTGAAAAAGACAAAAGCATAAGCTCGATAGCCAACAAAATTAAGTGCAAACTTGAAGTTGCAACGTACGATACATCTTTCACATTTGACAGCTTCCTGAGTGAAATAGACATAATTGAAGAAAATTACATAGTTGCTCTGAGGTCAACAATTCAAAGACCAAAAATATTTCTCCAAAGAAAGCCCTCACAAATTTGGAATAATAGCTTTGGCAAAAAGAAACCTCTTCTATGGAAAGCCAATACAGATGGATAGTTTATTCTTAATGCTTATGCAGCTGCAATGTATTGCAGTTCATACATAGAAAAAGTTGATAGGTCTATGACAAATGCTTTCAAGAAAATACGTGATGATCATCAATGAGACAATATAGATGCACTCAAAATGATAGGCAGACTTGGAAACACTCTACTAAACTTACAACAAATGTCTACTCAATAAGAAGCTCATCTAGTTTTAACACTACCACTACACTCTAGCTCTAGAAAATGCATCTTTATTGACACACGGTCATATAATGATCGTACATTTGTACTAAAACCAATAGAGCAATTAAAGAAAGAACATGACAACTCCGAAAATGTGATGTGCAAATCATTAATTGAATATTACCTATGCTGGCCACAAGCTATTGCTAATTTATGTCTAGCAGAATTTGTATCAAGCTATAAAAAAGATGGAACTAAGCTTGAACCAAAAGCTAAACCAAACATTATACGTTTCATTAATTTCAATAAACATTTACAGCTAGAAAACTATTGCAGAGAACAATTATTGCTATATGTTCCATTTATTATGGCTGAAGATACATTCAGACAAACTTATGGCTCATGGGAAAAAGCTTATATGCATAATGCAGATATAATTCAGCAGAATTGAGCAAAGTTTTCACACAATGCAAATTTAACGTGGGGTGATATTGATCATGCTATTAATGAAATAGATAATAGTGAAAAAACCAAAGACAATATTTGCCAACAACAAATAATAAAAACACTTGACGAAAAATATGACATGCATGAAGATATAAAAACCAAAAATTTTGACAACTCTAAAAATACAAGTCCAAAATCTTTTGAGCTTATACAACTCCCTCAAATAATGAGCAATAATGAGTATTATAACTTAAGGAGAAATTTGAATAGAGAGCAAAAAAAAATCGTCAAGGATATTATGATGAAAAAGCTTAAGGACATAAAAACTCCTCTGCATCTATTCTTAACCGGAGGCACTAGAACTGGAAAAACATTTACATCAATTGCCATTTTTCAGGCACTTATTCGCATTTACAGTAATCTCATTGACAACGATCCAGACAAATCTAAAGGCTTAATAAATGCATATACAAGAAAAGCAGCATACAATATAGGTGGAAGTACATTGCATTCAACTTTTCACATACCTTTTAACAAATCAGATTTCATCCCACTCAGTATAGAAACATTGGATACAATGTTGAAGAACTATAGTCAATTACATGTGCTCCTCATAGATGAAATTTCACTAGTAGGTTCCACCTTCTTATGTTACATTGACAAACGATTGCGAGACATAATGCAATTGCCAACATCATACTTTGGCAATCTAGACACAATTTTCTGTGGAGATTTCTATCAAGCACTTCTAGTACGTGACTTAGCTATTTTTGATAACAAACCATCGACAATAGAATTAATGTCCTATAATTTTTGGATTGATAATGTGAAATTCTATTCACTAAATAGTACAATGCGTCAGAAAGATGAAAAATTTATTTTGATTCTAAATAACATACATTTAGGGCAACATACACAAGATGATATAGACTATCTCAATGAAACCTGTCTTCGACCACCACCTATCGATCCAACATTTCCATATCTATTTTACAAGAAAAAAATGTGGCTACACACAACAACAATATGCTTTCCAAAGTTCCTGGAGACTATATTATATTAGATGCAGTAGACTTTGAAGATGAAAATTTTAATGCAATGTGACTGTATACACAAACAATGATTCTACCAGTCCAAATAGTTGTAAAGCCAAATATTCTTGTAGAAAATTTTGCGGAAAACTACAACACAAAGATGGGCTAGTAAATGGGTTAGATGGAATATTTAAGGCATATACCAAACAACAAGAAGTTGACATAGTTTGGATACAATTCGACAATGCAAAAATAGGCCAGGAACAAAGAAACAAATTATGCCAATATTACATTCAAGGCATTCAAAAAGATTGGGTTCTGATTCTTTGAATTGCAAGACCCATTCCCAAAATATCAACTACTGGAAAAGTTTGAATCAGAAAATGATTTCCAATACAAGTAGCATGTGCCAGGATAGTACATAGAGCCCAAGGCCTCACAATGGATGGTCTTGCATTTGATCCTAGTGACATAACATAGCATGGCTTAACATACACAACACTTTCAAAAATTAATTCATTTTATCTCTTAAAACCTTTGATTCCAACAAATTTCAAAATCCACAAAAAAATCCATCATGAAATGTCGCAGCTATACTCAGATGCAACATGGAAACTTGAAAGTCAACTACATTGTACAGCTCACAGTCAACACATATTGCTATGCACATTGAACACACGTAGCCTACATGCTCATGCAAATGACATTTCAAATGATTGGGATATCATGTCCACTGATATCATTTGTCTACAGGAACTATTTTTCCTCCCATGCAGCACCGATATTCTTTTTGGAAGATACAATAACCATTCAATGTATCATATACACGGCATAACAATACTTACTTCAAGCAATCTCCTCATAACCAATTCAATAGAACATAGATCTAAAAATATTGAAGCTATAACAATTACCCTCAAACAAAAAATTCTCAACTCAGTGTTTCTAATGTTTACATATGACCACATACAACAATTTCCAAAACCAAAACACTAATTACTGAAATAGCTACAAGCTACATATCTAAAAATAAGTTTTTCATTGTTGGAGATTTATAACATAGACATGTCCACACAAAACATAACTACAACAACACTCATAAATCATATGCAAAAATACAATATTCAATTCATGCTAGCTCAAACACACAACATAAACAAACCACTCATTGACCATGTATGGACAAATACACCAGCAAGTACATGCTCTATCAACAAAACTGAAGCATACTAGACAGACCATCTTGCAACATTCATTCACCTATATGCAATTTAATTCTAACTTGGGTTATGTCTACAATAACAATGACTCCAGCAAAGCGATTAGCAAGTGAACCACCACAAGATCAATAGGATCCCATCAAAAGGTATTTTAAATCTAAACTTTGCAATCTCTTCATTCTTGCAACCTTCACATGCTTCCAAATATTAATTTTTTTTGCCTTTAACTGTTGCAGGACAAAAGAGGACAATGAACCATGTACATTAATAGAATGTAAGAAATGATAATGTTGAGCAAGGAACAAGAAACAATCCAAGTAAGTTAAGTGTGAAACAATGTTACCATAAGATAAGCAACTCCAAGAGCATACACCAAGATGGTTCAACAATGGAGACAAGGATTTATAAGGGGAAAGCAAAGAAAACCCCTTGTGAGTATTATGAATGAAGGCAAATGCCTAGAGAAGAGAGAGAGAGAGTGTTGGAGCAAAAGTAGCTCAATACAATAACATCAAGTGCTTAGAGTGTAGTTGTAGTTGTAGTTGTGAAGAAAGAAGGAGGAGCATCTCTTATATAGAGATGAGAGAGGAGTTGCATTTGTAACTCCCATTTCTATGAATGCCACATTCATAATAGGTGTATGCAAAGTGTCACAATCCTCTTAAGGAGGATAAACTAAATAAAGAAATAAACAAGAGTTGTCCTTACATGTGGAATAAAGGACAAACAATGACATGTCCTCCACAAGTGGAAAAACTACATGTAGGGACCCTTGGAATATCCCAATTAAAATATATATCCAAGGAAAGATTAACCTTTCTAACACCCCCCCTTAATCTTTACTTGGGGAGTTTACTTCAACGGGTTGTAAACCCAAATTTTTACAATGGAACTGAAATCTCTCTTTAGAAAGTGGTTTGGTTAAAATATCAGCCACTTGATCTTCTCCTTTACAATAAAGAAGAATAATTTTATTGTCTTCAACTTGTTCTCGAATGAAGTGATGTTGAAGTGAAATATGTTTGGTGCGTGCATGATACACTGGATTCTTTGCCAAGGCAATAGCACTTTGATTGTCACAATGTATAGGTGTAGGTGATTGTTGAGGTAGACCCAAATCGTCAAGAAGTCTTCGAATCCACAAAGCTTCCTTAGCTGCATTGGTACAACCTTTGTATTCAGCTTCAGTTGAGCATAGGGAAATAGAGTGTTCTTTTTTGCTTTTCCAAGAAATTGGACCTGAACCAACAAAGAAAAAATAACCACAAGTGGATTTCCCATCATTGGGATCTCCACCTAGATCGGAATCAGTATAGCCATGTAAAATAAATTCAGAGTTTGCATCATAAAATAAGCCCATATTAATAGTTCCTTTAAGATACCTTAAGATGCGTTTAGCAACTTTAAAATGAGTTTGTTGAGGTTTAGACATAAATCGAGAAACTAAACCAACACTATAAGCAATATCAGGTCTAGTAAGAGTTAAATAATTTAAACTTCCTACTAACTGTCTATACAAAGTTTCATGAACAAAAGGAGTATTCATATCATTCATCAATTTAGTTCCTAATTCACATGGAATTGAAACATGGTTAGAGTCATTCATCTTAAATTTTTCTAAAAGATCATAAGCATACTTGCTTTGAGAAACAAAGATACCCTTAGGAGTTTGAAAAATTTGCATACCTAAGAAATAATGTAAGATACCTAAATCTGTCATTTGAAATTTCTGTTTAAGTTGGAATTTAATATCAGAAATCAAAATGTCTGAACTAGAAGTGAGAATTAGATCATCTACATAAACAATAACAATGATAATATCATCGTTAGTATGTTTAATATACAAATTAGGATCATTTTTGCTTCTAGTAAAACCTTGAGAAATGAAGAAAGAATTAATTTTAGAATACCATTCTCTAGGTGATTGTTTAAGACCATAAATAGATTTGTTCAATTTGCAAACCAGATTTTCACTACCTTTCTTAACAAATCCAGGGGGTTGAGCCATATAGATTTCTTCATGTAAATCACCATTTAAGAAGGCACTTTTAACATCCATTTGATGAATGGGCCAATTCATTTTAGATGCTAAAGCAAGAACTAATTTGATAGTAGGCATTTTAGCAACAGGTGCAAAAGTTTCATTATAGTCTAAGCCTTCAATTTGGGAAAAACCTCTAGCAACTAGTCTAGCTTTAAATTTACTAATTTCATTATTAGTATTCAATTTGGTTTTGTATAACCATTTACATGAAACTAGATTCTTGCCAGGAGGTAATTTAACTAGGTCCCAAGTTTGATTAGCAAGTAAAGAATCATATTCCTCTTGCATGGCTTTCTGCCAATGAGGTTGAGAGTTAGCTTGATCAAAAGACTTAGGATCGTTAGAATTCATAATAGTAGTCATCAAAGCATAATTACAATAATTAATCCTTCTATGTTTAATTCCACCAGATTTAGAAATATAATCATCAGCTTCATTGATGAGGTTTTGAGCCCATTTAGGTTTACATTTAGTTGTAATGGAATTATCACTAGAGGAAGAATCATGAGTAATAAAAGTATCATTAGTATCTACTTGAGTAGGAGCAGAAATAATCGGTGGTACTTGATTAAGAGAAAGAGTAGGGTTAAGAGAACGAGGTTGGTCCTCCACCAGCACAATTTTAGTGCCACTGAATTCTTCATCCTGTGTAGTAGAGCAATCATGAACTCCATTTTCTGCAATACAAACATCTCTAGCAATTTGAACTTTGTTAGTAGTGGAATCATAAACATGATAACCCTTAGTGTTTTCATCATAGCCAACAAACATATAAGGAGATGACTTAGCATCTAATTTGTGCCTTTTCTGTTTAGGCGTATGAACATAAGCAATAGAACCAAATATCCATAAATGATGTAAATTCGGTTTCCTACCAGACCAAGCCTCTTCTGGAGTGATAGCCTTGAGAGCTTTGGTAGGAGTTCGATTAAGAATATAAGTTGCACAAAACATGGCTTCAGCCCAAAATTTATAATGCAAATTCTTAGCATGCAACATGCTTCTAGCCATTTCAACAATGGTCCGATGCTTTCTTTCGGCCACACCATTTTGTTGTGGTGTATAAGGAATAGTAAGCTCATGCTTAATTCCACATGATTTCAAATAAGAATGAAAAGCATTATTCACATATTCCTTCCCATTATCAGTTCTAAGAATTTTAAGTTTATACCCAGATTGCCTTTCAACATATAACTGAAATTCAATAAATATATCAAGAACTTGATCCTTTCTATGCAAAAAATAGATCCAAGTTCGTCTAGAAAAATCATCAACAAAGGTAAGTGCATACCGAGAACCTTGGATGGAGGTATTCTCCATGGGGCCCAAAAGATCACTATGGACAAGATGCAACTTATGAGTTGCTCGCCATGATTTTCCACTTGGAAAGGGCTCCCTATGCATCTTACCACTCATACAACTTGTACAGGCAATCTTGGAAGGAATAATGTGAGGCAAGCCATCAACCATATTATGCTTTTGCATGAAAGTAATATAATCGGAATTTAAATGACCAAGTCTTTCATGCCATATATTGAAATCAATAGAAGTATGTAAAGAATATCGTGAACTAGCAAATTCATGGAATTTAAACAAATTGTCATTATCCATTTTAGCATGAGCAATCACTTTGAGAGTTTGAGAATCTATGATATAACATGTATCTTTGTAGAATTCAACTTTATAGTTATGATATAGCTGTGAAACAGAAAGCAGATTAGTTTTCAAGTCAGGTACATATAAAACATCATGTAATTTACCATTAGGAATAGTAACATCACCTAGTCCTTCAACTTTACAAGTCTGATTATTAGCTAACTGAATAGGAATGTTAGCAATATCAGGTTGTAAAGAATCAAAAATTTCTTTATGAGAAGTGACATGTTGTGATGCGCCACTATCAACAATCCATTCTAAAGGTCTACAAAGATTAAAGCTACAAGTAAAAGCATGACGAGGATTAGAACTAGTCGAGTTACCTTTTTTATGGTTTGAGGTTTGATGATTGTTACTATGATTCATAGGTTTTTTATCATTTTGCTTTTTAAAACAATTATTGACAAGATGACCATCTTTGCCACAATAAGAACAATGAGGTTTGGAACTGGAATGATTCCTTTGATTATTAGTATTACGAGTATTATTAGGATTATTGGTATTATTATTATATTTGGCATGAAATTTATTGTTGGAGTTATTTGAATTAGAATTACATTGTTTGTAATTATTATTATTGGAACGGAAATTATTAGTTGAATTTCTAGACACAAATGCATGTTCAGTTTATTGAGGGTACCAAACTGAATTAGCTTAGCTTCTTCCTGTCTTAATAAAGTTTGAAAAATAACATAAGTTAACTGAGAAGTTAAAGTAGGAATAGCAAGCTGTGCATGAATATTAGTTATAAACTGTTGAAACTGTCTAGGAAGACATTTTTTAAGAATAAGATGAATTAAACGAATGTCCTCTAATTGAACACCTAAAGCCATAATTTGACTTTTAAGAGAATCAAATTTTAAGAGCAATTCATCCATACTTTTAAAATCTGCATACTTGAGATCTTCGAGTTGATCTTGCAATTGTATTTTGCGGTATTCATCGCCACTGTCATACTTGGTTTTCAAGATGGACCATGCATCATGAGCTTTAGAATAGTGAGCAATTAAAACATATAAATCTGGAATAATGGAAATACCAATTAATCCTAAAGCTTCTTCGTTTTTAGCTTTCCAAGTATCTTTCTCGTCTTGAGGAGCCGCTGAACCGGGTTAAAGAGAAGGGTCAGTGGCTATTTTGAAGAGATGTTTAAAACGAAAAATAAATGAGATATGAGTTTTCCAAGAATGATAATTAGAATAATTAAGTTTGATTTCTGGAATTAATGTTGACATGATTAAGAAAAAAAATTCTTCTCTTTTTTTTTGAAAAAAACCTTAATTTGAAAATTAGATTAATTAAAAACAATTGTTAAATGAGAATTTTTTTTTAAAATTTGATTAATGTAAAAAATTTATTTTATGTTTTTGTTTTTTTTTTTTTTAAATTAAGTTTATTTTTATGTTCTGAATTAATATTTTTATTGGTTTTTAAAAAATAAAGAAGTAAAAAAAAATGTGATAAAAAGGTTATAAAAGTTTAAGTTTTATTAAATAAAACAAGTTTTTTTTTATTATTTTAAAAAGGTGGGCAGTGGAAAAAAAAAAGGCGAGATTTTGGAGAATTTGAAAAATGAGGATAAGGTTGTGGGCTCTGCCCACGCGGGCGGTGGTTGCCGCGTGGCCGAGACGCGGGCCGCGCCAAGAAGCCGTGGAAGAGGGTTTAAATGGTGCGGGCAGCGGTTGAATAAGGCAAGTTGCAGGTTTTAGGCGGCGGAACCTTGCGGCAGAGGCGTTGGAGTTTAGCCACGGACGCGGCAGAGGCAGGCGGCTCGCGACCGCGACTGGGTTTCCTGCGGCGGCGCGGCGGCTCTGCAAACGGCAGCGGCGACGCAGGGCTAAACAAACTGCAGGTAGTGGTTGCGCGCGGGGCTCTACACGGGAGTGGTTGCAGTCGGCGGCGGTTGCGCGCGGGTGGCGCGCGGGTGGCGCGGCCGCCCAACACAAACCAAGATTTTGATTTTTTTTAAATTTTTTTTTAAAAATGCAATAATAATGCAATGTACAAATTATAAGAAATGATAATTGATGTGAGAATAGGCATATACCAAAATTTTGAAAGCATATAACAAAAATCCAATATATAGGAATATATATATATTTTTTTTAAAGAAGTAAGAAATAATAGAGAGTTATATAAAACTTTAATAATGTAATACTTTTTGTTTTGGCGGCATGCCGTCCAAAACAAAAAAAAATTTGAAAATTACTAAGAAAACCCTTTGGCGGCAAGCCTTCCAAAGAGGGTTAGATAAAAAATATGAAGCTTTACAAGAAAACCCTTTGGCGGCAAGCCTTCCAAAGAGGGTTAGTAAAAAATATGAAACTTTACAAGAAAACCCTTTGGCGGCAAGCCTTCCAAAGAGGGTTAGTTAAAAAAAAAAATGAAACCTGCATGCACAAGATTAGTTAAAAAGAGCTAAAATCACAACACAAACTTCTTCTCTCAATAAAGTCTCCAAATAAGGTGTGCTCCAATGAATGACAACCTTCACCACAAAACTTAAAACAAGGATTAGATAACCAAGCTCTGATACCATGTAAGAAATGATAATGTTGAGCAAGGAACGAGAAACAATCCAAGTAAGTTAAGTGTGAAACAATGTTACCATAAGATAAGCAACTCCAAGAGCATACACCAAGATGGTTCAACAATGGAGACAAGGATTTATAAGGGGAAAGCAAAGAAAACCCCTTGTGAGTATTATGAATGAAGGCAAATGCCTAGAGAAGAGAGAGAGAGAGTGTTGGAGCAAAAGTAGCTCAATACAATAACATCAAGTGCTTAGAGTGTAGTTGTAGTTGTAGTTGTGAAGAAAGAAGGAGGAGCATCTCTTATATAGAGATGAGAGAGGAGTTGCATTTGTAACTCCCATTTCTATGAATTCCACATTCATAATAGGTGTGTGCAAAGTGTCACAATCCTCTTAAGGAGGATAAACTAAATAAAGAAATAAACAAGAGTTGTCCTTACATGTGGAATAAAGGACAAACAATGACATGTCCTCCACAAGTGGACAAACTACATGTAGGGACCCTTGGAATATCCCAATTAAAATATATATCCAAGGAAAGATTAACCTTTCTAACATAGAAGATCTAAATGCAAAAGAGGCAGGCCAAACTTTCAAAGGTGATGTCTTGGTGGTTTACAAAGCCTTCCTAGACAAAGTAAATAGAACACGTGAAGTGCTACGTGCTAATCTTATAGACTCCAAAGGAGAGCTTACTCTAACATTGAATATTAGTAATAGCAATCTTCTTAGCAGGCATGAAAGTAAAATAATCCCAAGTATGGCATTAAGAATAATAGACTTCGACATAGAACCAAAATCAAATTTTGATCGAGGAGATAGTGATTGCATACTAATTCTAAAAGAGTCTAGCATAGTTGAAACAATACCAGCTATATTGCATGAATACAAATTCATTCCTAGTACAACTATAAAGCAATTACTGACAAGCACAACTGATTACACCACTGGAACAATTGGTGCTATTGTTTTAGTAGCATACAAAAAAGGTACTCAAAATGTGCTTGAAATCAAAGATGGAAACAACAACATGAGCAAAGCACTGGTAAGCTCATACAAGCAACTTCATTGATACATCTATGAAAATAAATCTTTATTTCCTTCTTTCTATTACATTTTACGATTTTACTATGTCAACTTGTAAAACTAGAAAACTAACTCTGTTACTTGTGATCAGCTATACATGCATCTAGCTTTCACACCCCAATATATTCAAATACACCACCAACTTGAAAGAAATGAAATACCATCATTGCTCTTTAGAAACATAGCTAAAAGAATTGATCAAAAACCAGCTCTACGAACAACTCCAGTAACATTTATCTGCAACCTACATAACAAAAGAACATTAGATGCACTCCATGGGCTGCTCCAAACTTCAGTTGAGGTAAGTGATTCCAGATCCTTTGTCATTTTACTTTACCTTTTTATCTTTCATGTTTTAAAGCATACTAATACACGCACATTGTATATAGGTCATGGTAAATTTGACTGTAAAAAATGCATATTCAAGTCCATTCCATGCTTTTTGCTCAAAATGCAATCGCAGATTTGAAAGCTATGAAGCATTGAATGGAGAAAAAGGATACTACAATCGATGCAATGAACATGTCCGATAGAAATATTCATTGTACCTAAAAGCAACTATCACAAATGATAGCCAAAAACCAGTTCATTGCTCTATCGAAGACAATATTGTACAACAATTACTTCCTTCTCTTAAAGACATAAATTATCAGCAATACATTGATGACAAATCAGAAGTAATATTTATGCTCTGAGACTTTTCAGCAATTGACACATACACTCTCAACCAATCCAATACCATTGTCATGTCCCCATTTTTTGGTGATAGTTCGATTTAATTAATTTAATTAATCTGGTTGTCCAAAATAATGAATATTTTATAAGGACGACTAATTAATTATTTTAATTAAATAAATAAGTGATATTAAGTTAATTATTTATAAAGTTATCAAATAAATAAATATTAAAAGATAACTTTATATTTAATTAATTTAATAAAGTGACTTGGATCATAAAATATTTAATAAAGTCACTTAATAGATAAAATCAAAAATGTTCTAGAAGTCTCTGGAGAAGATGGAGAGAAAAGAATAAATAGGCACCCCGGGGCTCCTTTCGAATCAGGCAGTTGTTTATCTCTCTTTTGATTTTAGATTGTGATTCAATCACAAGTGCATTGTGGAACCTAGGGTTTTCGCAATTGTCATAGTTGGCCATTGAGAACGATAACTCTCAATAGGTATGCAATTTTGAGGGTGTGAAATATCATCTGAATTATTGCAGATTGGAGGTGACATTCAGTCATTTCATCAGGGCGACTATTTGTGGCTTAAGGCCAATTTGTGGTTCTTGCATCACTATTCTTTGAAGGAATTTGATTTAGATCATCTGGCCAAGGGCAGAATTGTAGATTCAGGGGCAGAATTGAGGATTTGTAGCATTTTTTTATTGGAGGCGAGTTTCAGTTTCATTGGGCCTCTGAAGTGGTTCGATTGTTGATTAAAGAAGGGTTTTTGATATCGCTTAACTAGGTGACCATCAAGATTGAAGAAGTAGCCAAGTTTGTCGAATTTCGTGGGACAACTCGTGAACTTCTGAAGCTGACGGGAAGCATATTTCAATCACGCGCCATATTTACACACGACTCAGGGCACAGGTTCTAATAACATGCGGATCAAATCTTAACTATCAGGCTCCAATCACAAGTTGCAGATCATATTAACTTATATCCAGTGGCAGTGATAGAACTAAATGAGGGCAGATATAATTGGGACCCATCGGCTCTGAATATTCATATAGCAGACCCGACGGATTGCGAAGACTAAGCTGAAAATGATAGTCAGCACAAGCGGCGTCAATTCCAATAGGCAGAATTAAGAATCTCCAAATCGCAGGGCCGCATCCATTAGTGGTGTATCATCATGCAGAATGCACTCACGTAATGATGGTGTACTGGATCCCTAAAGGACGAAATCACCAAACAAAGGAAAGAGTGCTAGAGACCTGGTGGAGTTTTGTGTGCAAATTTGGCCAGACATCTAGCACCCTATACCTACGATCTCCATTTTGATTAATGTGTGAGCAATTACTGAATAATATTGATTAATAGGGCATCTCTGCAAGTGTGGTTTTCTCTCCACCATAAGCTACGCATTACCTCTGGCACCTTATTGGTTGATACGGGTCTGAGATCCATTATTGGTGTCTCATAATTTCAGATTATCAGGCTGCACTAGCCTATGGGGAAGATCTACTACCTGTGGTGCTTGAGAGGCTTTGTGGAAGGCAGGCTATAAACCGCCTTGTCTTGAATCCTCATTTGATCTTCATCAATCACAACCGGCAGGAATTGCAGCCAGGCTCAAAAAAGGTGCAGTCTTGGTGTGCATGAACATGACAACCCATGGGGAACGACTATTCTAGGTTTTGATATTGCTTTAATTATGTTTGACTCTTACAGTCTTGACACTGTTATTCTTAATTGGATTACTATTAAAAGACATGCTATTATCACTAGAAATTATAACAGAACTGTCTTTGAATACAAATTACAATAAGATTTACTAAATATTGTTAGAGCTACAATTAATCATTGAAATTATTACTTCCATCTTATTTGGTAAATCTACTTAAAACATTACATCCTTACCATTTAACAAGTTCAGCATTGGTTTTTTAGTGACCTTTATAGTAAGGGATATTTCAACCATCACCCATGCAATCCTTATGAATCACTAAACTAGGCATCAAATAACAAAGGTACTCATTCTTTAGACTTGTCTATTTTAATTGCAAAAATCAATTACTTTTTCCCCATTAAACATCATTTACAATGCACTGATAATATTACCAATTTTTTAGGTATCACGTTTGACCACCAAAAAAATACACCTCCCTATTACATTGAATGTAAAAGTTTCTTATATGTATCTCCCACTACATCAAAGTTTTGTTCAGTCAAAATATCTGGCTCAATTATATGTATATATATTGTTTCTAAAGTAACCAAATCTATATGTATAGATTGAAGACATTAAGCTTTGTACTTTGAAAAAATACCTAGTTAAAGACTCAATTAAAGACATTGTGAATTAAGTATTTGGAACATGCTTTCTCGAAATTTAAATTGGTTTATGCTCTGCCCTGCTTGAGTAAACTTGCATATAAATCAATCTGGACTTTAAAATGTTAAGCATATCTACACCTATTTTAAGTTTTATTAGATTCATTAAAACTGTTTTTTAATGAAAAGTTTCCCTTGCTTTCAAAAATTCCAATGTATTCGTCTATTGTAAAGTCCTTTTGCAACTGTCAAGTTTTCAATGTCATTATGATTTAAATGCCTTATTTATGGTTGCTTTTGTCATCCCTTGCCTATGAAGATCATAAACGTACCTCTAGTAAAATTATTGATGCACTTTTATTTATGATATTCTCCTTCTTCAAATATGTTATTTTAAGACTTTGATTTCCATTTGATCAATGAGGATATTCGCATATCTATTTAACATCATCTGTATTATAGCTCCAAACTTATAATTGCACTGAAGGGATAAATCTCTATTGTCTATTTTTTAGTCAACATATCACCTAATGGCATAAGCCTATTTCTGTCACACATATGGCAGGAACTATGACACTACACGTCACTTGTTTATGTTGATATCAAGGATGATCCCAATGGAGAAAAGTATGAGAGTGAGAATTCCCATATTTCACAAGTTAGAAAGAATGATAAATGGATAATATATAGTGGATGCTCACATCATATGACCAATGACATGAGTAAGTTTGACAAATTTTAAGAAAATTGATGATGGTGGAATTCTTAAGTTATGTAATGATGTTCCATGTCTAGTGAAAGGTAAAGGATCATTAATGTTGTATGATAAAGTCAAATGTGATTATGCTTACTAGGTATAAGGAAAAAACTATAATCTTTTGAGTGTTTCTTAGGTGAATAATTTAGGTCACAAGCTAGAGTTTCAAAACATAAAAGTCAAAATATTTGATAATGAAGGAAATCTAATTGGAACTAGAATAGAAATAAAAGGTAATCTATTTTATCTTGATCCTACTATTATGATATGTTGATGTAGGAACATCCTTGGTCGGCTAGCAATCCTGCATGATGGTATGGTTTGACAGTGGAGTTGGAGGACTTGGTCAAAGAATAAAGTCTGGCTTGGTCAATACTAAGTCATTCATGATTGTTGTGTTAGCCAAGCGACTTAGTTAAAGAAGACGTTCAATGATGCTTATGGAACTCAACGTACACTGGGAGTTTGGTTCATACTTTAGGGCTCAATTATGCTTGGTTGTTGTATTGACCAAGCAACTCAGCCAATGAAGGGGTTGAGTTTCTTCTAGAGGACTTGGCACATATTGGTGCTCAATCAATGGAGGAGTTCAGTTAGGTATGGTGGAATACTGACATTCGGTGTGGTTTTCTCTGGCACTCAGTTTGGTCTTGGTCCCTATGGTGCCTGAGTTATCTGTGAGCCAACTTTTGGCATTTAATTTGGGTTGTGGGTAGTTAATGAGTGTTTTAGATGACTTATGGCTTATGCAAATATTTAATATAAGGGTTTATTTTAGTTTGAAATGGGCTAGGCTGACTTGTGGCTTAGTTGGGTATGAGTAGGGGTGTTTTGTGAAGTCTTAAGGTAGAGAGGGTAGAGTCTAGCTTGGAGAAGAGGATGAAGTGGAGGAGAAAAATTTGAGAAAGGCTAGTAGCTGAGACTTGGTAAACTAGGAGATTTCTTGGGGGGCTTGCAGGTACAAGTTGAGATTTCCTTGCGGTTTTCTACAAGAGTGTGGATTTGGACTAGTTGGGACTTGGATTGAGTTGGATCTTGAGTGATCTTGCATAACTATTTTTTTTGTAATTGCTATTATATTTGGTCATAACACAGAAGGCCTTACAACCGAGCATATTTCATGTCAATAGTTATATTTTATGAATACAAAGTTGCATTTGGTATCAGATCTTGCATTGTTGTTGTGCTTCCATTGTGTGGTTATTTATAGGGATCTAGATTACCTCTAGTAGAGGTACCCTTGCATTCTTGCTACATCAGGTAGTATCAGAACTTAGTTTTTCTTGAGTGTGTAGATCAAACACCAAAGTTGAGGTAGTTTGCACCAAGACTTGGGTGAAGGTTGGAAGTGAAGGTTGATCTTGTGGAGATGATTGATCTTCTAGATTTATTGCTTCGGGTTTGCAAAAATCTTGGAAGATGCCTCCAAGAAGATTCAACCCTAAAGTGATTGATGATCTTAGTGATGTTGTGGAAGAAAGGATATCAAAGAAGGCTAAAAAACATTTTAGATTTGAAATGGAGGAGGTTAAAGCTAGTTTTAGATTTGAGATGGCATTGATGGAGAGTGACATAATTGTTGCAATTGTGAGTGATTTAGGTGGTGTACCTAGGCATTTGGGTACTGAAGATGGTTATGAGGAGGTTGTTGAAGACTTTGAAGTTGTTGGATCGAGTGGTGAGGAAAAAATTGATCATGTGGAGAGACCCATGGGAAATAGGGCTAGTTTGTTTGTTAGACTTGGATCTCAATTGAAGTTGAAGCATAAGATGGATTTTTCTAATTTCTCAGGTACTTTGACTCCTAAAGACCTAGTTAATTGGATTGTTGAATTGGAAGACTACTTTGAGCTTGAGGATATTGAGGATCCACTTAGAGTAAGGTTGGCACAAACTAATTTTAAAGAACATGTTGCTCTTTGGTGGAAATAATTGCAAAGAAATAAAGAGGATGAAGCTAAAATGAAGATCACTAGATGGAGGTTGATGGTAACTAAGTTGAAGGAAAAGTTCATTCCTATTGATTATGAGATTGATTTTTTTAAAAGGTTGCAAAATTTGAAGCAGAAAGATATGACTATGAAAGATTATACCGAGGAGTTCTACAAGTTGACTGTTTGGTCCAGGGATAGATAATTGTTAAAGGAGAAGATAACTCGATACATTAATAGTTTGAGATTCAATATCCAAGATGAGGTTGGCATGTTGAAGATTGCTTTGGTTGAGGGTGCTTATTAGTATGCCCTGAAGGTAGAAGATAAGTTGAAGAGGAAAATTCAAGGTAATTTGACAGGGAAGGAGAAGCAAGATAGCTCGACAAAAGCTAGACCAAGTGCAGAAGATGAAACAAAACTTGATGATCAGAACATAAGGACAAATAGAGGTGAATTTAAGGGTACTTGCTACAAATGTGGAGAAGAAGGACATATTTTATGAATGTCTTAAAGTTTGTGACAAAAGAATTGTTGTTGTGAATGAGGCTAAAAACCCTACTAGTGAACCTAAGAAAGGAGAGAGTTTACTGGCTTGGTGAGTACTGGTTGGTCAGAGGACACTGGACTCTTGTTAGAGGACTAGTTTGTATAGGACTTGTTGTAAGTTTGGTGGTAAAGTCTGCAAGGTGATTGTGGATGGTGGTAGTACTAATAACCTTGTTGTTGAGGAGATGGTTCAGAAACTTGGTTTGAAAAGAATGAAATATCCTTGTTCTTATAGGATTGGCTGGTTGCAAGGTGAGCATGCTTTGGAAGCGAGGGAGCAATGCCTTATTAATATCTAGCTTGGGCAGTATAAGGATCAAGGGTTGTGTGATATTGTGGACATGAAAATTTGTCAGGTGTTTCTTGGTATACCTTGGTAGTATGATTGCAGGGTTGTGCATGATTGTGTCAAGAATGTATTTATAATTGTGAAAGGTGGCAAGAAGCATTCCTTGATTCCTTTGTAGAATGAAGAGCTTACTAGGAGGAAACTGAGTATTGGAAGCCAAGCTGAGTTGAAGGATTCTAAGAGGGTTGGAGATCATAATGGTCAGAAGACTTGTAGCACACT
The DNA here is from genome assembly GCA_028749045.1 of Cupressus sempervirens. Taxonomy (NCBI): domain Eukaryota; kingdom Viridiplantae; phylum Streptophyta; class Pinopsida; order Cupressales; family Cupressaceae; genus Cupressus; species Cupressus sempervirens. Next base: position 528,870,690 of record CM053783.1, on the reverse strand, counting down.
GATGATGGATGAAAAGAAGCAAAAGATGAGCAAGGGAAAGATTGTAGAAGTTGAGGACTTGGAGGATATCTATGTGAAGAACCAATTTGAAATTTATGTGCCGAATCCCAAAAGATGTTCTTCCAGCTACTAAGAATATCTTTTCAAACCTGAGGTGTCTAACGTAGGAGCATACTTGGTTGGCTATCAATCCTACATGATGGTATGGTTTGACCTTGGATTTGGAGGACTTGGTCAAAGAATGAAGTGTGTCTTGGTAGATATTGAGTCATTCATGATTGTTGTGTTAACCAAGTGACTCAATTAAAGAAGATGTTTAATGATGCTTATGGTACTTGATGTACATTGGAAGCTTGGTTCATACTTTAGGGTTCAATTATGCTTGGTTGTTGCACTAACTAAGCAACTCAATCAATGAAGGCACTTGATTGCTTTTTTAGGACTCAACACATACTAGTAGTCGGTCAATGGAGGAGCTCAATTAGGCTTGGTAAAATGCTAACACTCGATGTGATTTTCTCTTACACTCTTTGGTTTTGGTCCCTGTGGTGCCTGAGTTGTCTATGAGCCAAATTTTGGCATTTAATTTGGGTTGTGGGTAGTTAATGATTGTTGCAGGTGACTTGTGGCTTATGTAAATATTTAATGTAAGGGTTTATTTAGTTTGTAATGGGATAGGTCAACTTGTGTCTCAATTGGGTATGAGTAGGGGTGTTTTGTGAAGTCTTAAGGTAGAGAGGGTAGAGTCATCTAGCTTGGAGAAGAGGATGAAGTGGAGGAGCAAATTTTGAGAAGGGCTAGTAGTTGAGGTTTGGTAAACCAGGAGATTGCTTGGTAGGCTTGCGAGCACAAGTTGAGTTTTCCTTGGGGTTTTTTACCAGAGTGTGGATTTGGACTAGCTAGGATTTGGATTGAGTTGGATCTTGCATATCTATTTTTGCTGTAATTGCTATTGTATTTGGTCGTAACTTGGAAGGCCTTATAGTCGGGCACATTGCATGTAAATAGTTATATTTTATGAATATAGAGTTGTATTTGGTATCATATCTTGCAGTGTTGTTGTGTTTCTATTGCGTGGTTATTTGTAGGGATCTAGATTACCTCCAAAAGGGGTACCCTCAAATTATTGTTGCATCACATGTTTGTTTGCTAAAGTTGAGGATGTTTGGTTATGGCATAAGAGGTCATCTCATATAAGTTTTGAGAACACGGTGAATGCCAATAGAAAAAAGAGAGAGGCTTACTAAATTTTTATAAATACGAGAATGCTATCTGTAAATAATGCTAGCTTGGTAAGATGAAAAAGTCAAATTTTTCAAGCAAGTCACACACTTCTAATGATATTTTAGAATTCATGCATACTGAATTGTTGGGACTTATGGGAGTTGAAAGTTACTATGGTGATAGATACTTCATACTATTTGTTGATGATTTCACTTGGATGATGACTGTTATGTTCATGAAGGTAAAATCACATGCTCTTGATATGTTAAAATGGTATAAGGCTAGAGTTGAGAGAGAAATTGATAGCCATTTGAAATATTGAAGATCAGATAAAGGTGGTGAATTTTTATTTGTTGAATTCACTGAATTTTGTGCTGAGAATGATATCAAAAAAATATTATTTGTGTCGAGGACACTAGAACAAAATGGAATTGCTGACGAAGAGATAGAACAATTGTGGATTATGCAAGGACATTGATGATTGAAAAAGATGTTACTTAGATATTCTCAAGAGAAGTTATAAACACTGTAGTCTATGGTCTTAATTGAATTCAATTGAAGAAAGGAACAAATAAGATATCCAATGAACTTTGGTATAGTCATACACTTAATGTGAGTTATTTCAAGATTTTTGGAAGTAGGTATTACATTCATAAGGATTTAAGAAATGATAAGTTTTATTCAAAAGGAGATGAAGGTATTTCCCTTGGCTATTCATGAAATAGAAAAGCATATAAATATTTGAACAAAGCTACTAACACAATGATTGAAAGTACAAACATAAGGATTGATGAGTTTGCAGATAAGAACGATGTGGAAAACAATACAAAACTTGAAGATCACAACAAAATTGTATATGTGTATGAAGATGTAGCTGATACACTACCTAAATTACAACATAGAGCTACCAAGTTACAACTCACTTTACATGAGAAACAAACAATACAACTTGAAAAAGAAGTTGAACACCAATCGAGTGAGAATAATGTTAATAATTAGAGCTCTGAGCCTATATTAGCCAAATATGTGAGAAATAATCATTAGCATTAGAGACACAAGTGTTGGAGTAGTGATAAGAAGTAAGTTGAAAGACAATACATGTTGGATTGCTAATTTTGAACCTAGAATAGTTAAGGATGCACTTGAAAATAAGGATTGGATAAATGTTATGAATGAAGAAATTGATCAGAGAGAGAAGAACAACACATGGACATTAGTACCAAGACCTGCAGATAAGAATGTCATAGGGACAAAATGAATTTTTAGGAACAAGTTGAATGAAAATAGAGAAGTGGTGAGAAATAAAGCAAGACTAGTTTGCAAATGTTATGTCCAAGAAGAAGGAATTCATTATGGTGAGACTTTTGCACCTATGGCAAGATTGAAAGGTGTAAGAAATTTTTTGGCCTATGTTACTTATAAGAAGTTCGAAGTTTATCAAATGGATGTGAAATCTACATTTTTGAATGAAATACTTGAAGAAGAAGAAGTCTACATTGAACAATCATGTGGATTTGTTGAACTTAATCATAAGAACCTGACTTGCAAGTTGATCAAAGCACTATATGAACTGAAGCAAGTACCGAGGGAATGGTATGAAAGGTTACATTCTTATTTGATTAAAAATAGATTTGCTAGAACAACTAAGAATAATAATTTGTCTTTGAAGGGTGAATATGACAATATGGTGTTGATTGCTGAAATTTTTGTGGATGACATTATATTTGGTGGAAATGACTTACTATTTACATAATTTTTGATCAAATTAGTAAAGAAATTAAAATACCAATGTTTGGTGAAATCAAAATTTTCATTGGTTTACAAGTTCATCAAAAAAAGAATGGTATATATGTGACTAAGTCTAAGTACGTAAAGAAAATCTTGAATTCTTTTGGAATGGATGAGTCAAGACCTGTCAGTATACCCATAGTGGCTAGAGTGAAATTGTCAAAAGAAGATATTATTGCTAATGTAAATGAAACTCAATATAGATCAATGAATAAAAAATTACAATATGTTGTGCATAGCATGTTAAATATTGCACATGTTGTTGGTATTGTTGCACAATTTTCATCTAATCCAAAGGAAACACACATGACCACTGTCAAGAGAATATTTAGATATCTTAAAGGGACTAAAGATTTTAGACTATGGTATAAACAAGATGGTGGCTTTGCTCTTAAAGTCTATAATGATGCTAATTGGGCTAGCAATTTTGATGATAGAAAAAGCACAAGTGGTGGAGCTTTCTTTTTAGGAGAAAGATTGATAACATGGTTAAGCAAGAAACAAAGTTGTATTTTACAATATATTGTTGAAGCTAAGTATGTTGCTTCTTTAATTAATTGTTCAAATATTATTTGGATTAAGCAATTGTTGTGAGGAATGTAAGAAGAGATAACTGAGTCTGTTACTATTTATTGTGATAACACTAGTGCAATAAATATATCAAACAATTCAACTATGATTGCAAAGACAAAGCACATATCAATTAAGTATCACTACTTGAGGGAGCAAGTACAAGATAAACAAGTTAGACTTGAATATGATGAAAAGAAAAGCCAAAGGGAGAGAGAATCAAGAAATTGACACAAAAGATTGAAGATACCGTTGAGTAGAAGTAAATCATATCCTAAGGGAAAGACATGTTGAAGATTGATGCTGATGAAGATACATACCGAGTACACATGATGATGAAATTTGTTGCAGAGAACCGGAATGATAACCTAGAGCTGAAAGTTGTATTGTTGTCAATGCATAGATTTGATTATCTTATATAATGTTTTGTAATGCAAAATCATATGCTTATGTGTTTCCATCAATGCCAAAGGGGGGATTATTAGTCCCAATTGATGATGTTAAGAATACCATGAATGCATGTGAAAGAGTCATATTAGTTGTTACATTGTCATTGATGTCAAAGTCTTAGTTGGCTAGACATTGTGCTAATTTAGTAGAGTGTCATATCATTTGATTGATGAAGATGGTTTTAAGAAAGCATGTTGATGACATAGTTGACAAGTATGGTATTCAATTGACACTTGAATGAGTTGGACAATGATAATGTAATGTTGGGTTGATTGTTTTACAATCATGCAATTTTGTAATATAATTATAAGATTTTATGTATTCATCGAGCTATACAAACTTCACCAAGTGACTGTAGTGCCTGCCCCTAGTTCGCATTTCTGTTATCATTGTCAAATTCCTTAGGCTGATTTTATGCATTGATTAGTTTTAGAGATACTGGATTTACAATATTATGATATTATTTCATGTCTTGAATTACAAATATATCGGTTATAATTGTTGCTTAGTTGATTTCATTCATGTGTTGTTAATGATATTTTGATGATCCTAGTTAGTAAATGTGGTTTCTTTTATAAAAATGTTAACATGATGTCTTTAATGATGATTATGTTGTATTGATAGAGATGCATTATTATATGTACGCATTTGATGATACTTACCCCATACTTGCATGTGTATGGTGCACGTGTTTATTTTATCTTTCTGTCTGATGTGTTTGATGTGGTTAAGGGAGGGAGTCGTAGTCACCTGCTAGTTGAGATCTACACGATGAACCACTCCCCGCCATTGTCTGTTTAGTTTAGATATATTATATACATGTACATGCTCGTCTTTTATGCAGGATGTAGGTACCGGGCATCACCTTCCCTGAATTGCCAGGATGAGCGTGCCCTATTACAAATACTCAAATGGTGAGAATGGGAAGATAATGATCAGGTCCAATCCTAGCCATAAGCCTATAATACTTGTCCTACAAGGAGGACTCGTAACAGACTGTCTACCCTTTTTAAACCCGTGAGTATTTTATGCGTATGTTGTTTTGTGAGTCTTTGATGTATTTTCTATTAATTAAGTCTAATTAATAGATTAAATTAATAACTTAATTTAATGGAGAATTATTATGATATTATGAATATTTAATTATATTTAATTAATTGATAAATTAATTAAATATAAAGAATTGAATTGGAAGATAAAAGTTTTAAGATTAAATTTAGAACATGATAATATTTATTTAATTTACTAATAATATATTTAGAGTTCATTTTTAAATAAATGCTAAATATTATTGTTATTTAAGTTAATAAATATTTATCAAATTAAACGTTCAAAATATATTAAAAAGGAAAAGATATTAATTTATGGAAAAGATTTAAGTTCGCATGAATGAGTTTTAAATATAAGAGATTAATTTAAAAGATAAAAAACATGTGAACTTAATAAAGATATTCTAAGAAAGTGTGCATGAGATTTTAAAAGGTTATTAAATTAATTTAAAGTAAAGTAAAGTGGAAAGTTAAATAAAGTAATTTAATAATTCACTTAAAGTGCATGAAGAAATAATAAAAGAATATTTTAATTTAAAAAGGAAATTAATTGTGCATGAATGAATTAATTAAATAAGAGAGAATTAAATATTGGAGATAAAAGTTAAAGTTTAAATTTAGAACTATTTATTTAATTTAATAATAATATATTTAGAGTGCATTTTTAAATAAATGCTAAATATTATTGTTATTTAAGTTAATAAATATTTTATCAATTAAGTTTCTAAAAAGGAAATTAAAAGTGAAAAGATATTTAATTATCATAAAGATTATAGTTCGCATGATTTATGCATGAGTTGAAAATAAAAGAAATTAATTGAAAAGATTAAACATGTGAAATTAATAAAGATATTTAATAGCATTAAGTGTGCATGAGATTGATAAGTTATAAATTGATTAAAATAGAAGTTGAGTGGAAATTAAATAAAGAGATTTAATAATCCATTTAACGTGCATGGAAATATGAAAGGTAAGATAAATAAAAGTTGATTTTAGAGTTAACTAGATTGATCAAGAGACCTCTCGGGTAAACGCACAATTAGTGCCCCGATTGTAGGAAGAGAACTCCTTATCAAATTTGAGGGTTCATTTTTCAAGGGAGATTTTTGGGAGACAGGTTGGAGGGAACACACTTTTGGAAGGGGAACAAAGAAATCTTTGGAAGCTTTGAAGGGTTTGGATTAGCAAGGTTTTCACCAGATTATTAGCATCAGATCAAAGTAGGGTTTGTGAACCATTCTAGAAACACTTTCGGATCTCTGTCTTCTTCGTGCTTGTTGAAAATTGCTTTCTCAAATTTTATTGAATGAATCTTGCTACCTTTCTTTTGAATCTTTTGCTATTTGATTTCTTCTGGTAATTGAGATTGAAAAACTATTTAGATGACCTCGTTCTGCAATTGAAAGAAATTGGTAATAAATCAGGATCTGGGCTTTTGAATTAAATTGGAATTTACAGATTTAAATTTGGAAAAAGTTTGTTTTTGGGAATGGAAATCTTAAGATTGAAAATTCGAAGGGTTCGATTTATTTTTTCCTATTAGACTAAAAGTTTAAATCATTTATAAAAAATAATAATAATAATAAAAATAAATAAATAAATAAATATAAATATATATATATATATATATATATATATATATATATATATATATATATATATATATATATATATATATATATATATATATATATATATATATATATATTAAAGAGAAGGTTATTTAATAAATTCTATATTTATAGAATAAACAAATATTTTGTTTATAAAGAAAACTTTTTTAAAAAATAAAAATAATAATAAAGTTATATTTTTATGGGTTGGCGTGGGCGATTTAATTTTTATAAAAAAAATATATTATGATAAAAAAAAAAAAATTATTATATGGGGAGGGGCGCGTCTTACCCACCCCCTACCTCCGTGTCCTCCTTAGTTCAACGGACAGCCGCTGTCGCAGCAGTGACTGCTGCAACAACAACAGTACCATATACTGCTGCTGCGGCAGCAACCTGCTACGGCAGGGCTACCGCAGGGTTTGAAGGGGCTACGGCTAGTCTTTAAAGCCGGCGGGCTATAAACGTAATTCATATGTATGTTTTTTTTAATGAATATTTAATTATATTTAATTAATTGAGAAATTAATTAAATATAAAGAACTGAATTGGAAGATAAAAGTTTTAAGATTAAATTTAGAACATGATAATATTTATTTAATTTAATAATAATATATTTAGAGTTCATTTTTAAATAAATGCTAAATATTATTGTTATTTAAGTTAATAAATATTTATCAAATTAAACGTTCAAAATATATTAAAAAGGAAAATATATTAATTTATGGAAAAGATTTAAGTTCGCATGAATGAATTTTAAATATAAGAGATTAATTTAAAAGATAAAAAAACACGTGAACTTAATAAAGATATTCTAAGAAAGTGTGCATGAGATTTTAAAAAGTTATTAAATTAATTTAAAGTAAAGTAAAGTGAAAAGTTAAATAAAGTAATTTAATAATTCACTTAAAGTGCATGAAGAAATAATAAAGGAATATTTTAATTTAAAAAGGAAATTAATTGTACATGAATGAATTAATTAAATAAGAGAGAATTAAATATTGGAGATAAAAGTTAAAGTTTAAATTTAGAACTATTTATTTAATTTAATAATAATATATTTAGAGTGCATTTTTAAATAAATGCTAAATATTATTGTTATTTAAGTTAATAAATATTTTATCAATTAAGTTTCTAAAAATGAAATTAAAAGTGAAAAGATATTTAATTATCATAAAGATTATAGTTCGCATGATTTATGCATGAGTTGAAAATAAAAGAAATTAATTGAAAAGATTAAACATGTGAAATTAATAAAGATATTTAATAGCATTAAGTGCGCATGAGATTGATAAGTTATAAATTGATTAAAATAGAAGTTGAGTGGAAATTAAATAAAGAGATTTAATAATCCATTTAACGTGCATGAAAATATGAAAGATAAGATAAATAAAGGTTGATTTTAGAGTTAACAAGATTGATCAAGAGACCTCTCGGGTAAACGCACAATTAGTGCCCCGATTGTAGGAAGAGAACTCCTTATCAAATTTGAGGGTTCATTTTTCAAGGGAGATTTTTGGGAGACAGGTTGGAGGGAACACACTTTTGGAAGGGGAACAAAGAAATCTTTGGAAGCTTTGAAGGGTTTGGATTAGCAAGGTTTTCACCAGATTATTAGCATCAGATCAAGGTAGGGTTTGTGAATCATTCTAGAAACACTTTCGGATCTCTGTCTTCTTCGTGCTTGTTGAAAATTGCTTTCTCAAATTTTATTGAATGAATCTTGCTACCTTTCTTCTGAATCTTTTGCTATTTGATTTCTTCTGGTAATTGAGATTGAAAAACTATTTAGATGACCTCGTTCTGCAATTGAAAGAAATTGGTAATAAATCGGGATCTGGGCTTTTGAATTAAATTGGAATTTAGAGATTTAAATTTGGAAAAAGTTTGTTTTTGGGAATGGAAATCTTAGGATTGAAAATTCGAAGGGTTCGATTTATTTTTTCCTATTAGACTAAAAGTTTAAATCATTTATAAATAATAAAAATAATAATAAAAATAAATATATATATATATATATATATATATATATATATATATATATATATATATATATATATATATATATATATATATATATTAATATTAAAGAGAAGGTTATTTAATAAATTCTATATTTATAGAATAAACAAATCTTTTGTTTATAAAGAAAACTTTTTAAAAAAATAAAAATAATAATAAAGTTATATTTTTATGGGCTGGCGTGGGCGATTTAATTTTTATAAAAAAAATATATAATAAAAAAAATTTTTAAAAAATTACTATATGGGAGGGGCGGGTCTTACCCACCCCCTACCCCCGTGCCCTCCTTAGTTCAGCGGACGACCGCTGTCGCAGGGTTCGAAGGGGCTGCGGCCAGTCTTTAAAGCCGGCGGACTATAAACGTAATTCATATGTATGTTTTTTTTTTTAAATTGTATTTTATTTATAATTCAATTTTAATTAAAATTTAATTGTGTTTAAATTTTAAGTTATTAAATTTTAAAATTATATTATTATTAATAACTAAATAAATTATGAATAATTTGAGATATAGATAAACAAAGTTATTAATTAACTTAATTAAATTTGTTTTAATTAGGAATGATTAATATGAAAATTATATAACAATGTATAATTTTGTTAAATGTGTAAATTTAATAAGATTGTAATGATTTTATTAAATTTAGCAATTGTTATTTTTATAACTTAAATAAATAATTGATTATCTTCAGATAATGCTTTTGGGAAAATGACTATTATTATGAAGGTAATTTTACATATTTAAGTCAAATAAATAAATGGGGTAATTTTATAGAGTTGACTTGTGGAATAAACTGAGAATTTTATACACTTAAACGTTCATTGAAATGCAAATTGAAAACGTTATTTTTGACTCTATTATGTCTTTTCAAATCAAACCCAACTATAAAATTGTATTGTTTTGCTTGTATGGTCTATGCTTTTGGGATTTTGGTGTTGATTAGATGTCGACTAGTCTAGGATGTACATCAGAGGTTTTGTGAGATTTCTTGGATACTATTATGTGGCTAGATGTTATGATGATTCTTGTGATTCAAATTGGAGTTTATACTTATGAGATTTGTTTTGTGAGCATTTATGTGTATTTGGATTTAGTTTGATCCATCTTGTTTTCGGGTTGCCTGTTAAAGAACCGAGTTTGATCTTTATGAATGTTGTGGTATGGGACACAACTATGTTTTTATGTGCTTAGGAGAGGTTGTCTAGGTACGTGACTTGGGAGTGGCTTGCATAGGGGTCCGGGACCCAAAGTGGTCAGTACCAGGGTAACCTAATGCAAGTTATGTAATAAGTGATAATCTAGTAATTAAAACTTTTGGGGGGAAAACACACTACAAAGATAAGTTAGAGATTTTGATCTACCCATGCCTTGAGTGCTTGTATAGACTAAGGATGGGAACGAGATGAGTGCCTCGTCTTCTTGAGAGGGCTTTCTAGTTTCCATATGTGTGATGTTGAGGGTCTGGGGTTCATAGTAACCAGTCCAAGGTAACTCAACGCTTGAGGGTCCGGGGTCTCTTAAGAGATCAGTCTAGGGTAACTCAAACAACCATGTGATGACACTCCCTAGTATGTAGCCTGAGTCTCCTCTGTAGATCTTGTGTATCTCTGGTGGTGTACTTATTGATTGTGTTTATTGTGGTTACTTACTTTCATTGATGATGATTGGTGATTCATGATGTTGTACTTTTGACGTGTAGCTTTTGACTTGAGGTGATTATCTTTCGTTGACTTTATCTTATGATCTTGTTATTTGGTTTATACTTGGTTCATGTATGATGTTTGATTATGTAGTGTCAGTATTGGATTGAGTGTTCTTTCTTTGGATTGTTTTATCTTCTTGAGTAGCATGTGTTACCTTTGAGGTAGTTTTGGCTATTAGGGGTACCTTGCCTAGGAATGTTTTATGTTTGATAGCCGTATGTGGATCGTTCATTATCTTCCCTGCACAGTGGGAGTGGAAGCTGTTGGATACAATTGATAATTGCATGATTGTCTTTGATGTTACACAAATGTCATATCAGTCATCAGACAGAGTCTACCGAGCTCAGAAGGTAAGTACAGCTGTTGACAGAGTTTACCGAGCTTGCAAGGTAAACAAAGGAAGTTCAGTGTTTACCGAGCTCACTCGGTAATCAAAGGATTTGTTGCCGAAAGACAGTGTTTACCGAACTCACTCGGTAAACAAAAGATATGAGATAGGTTGTCAGTATTTATCGAGTTGACTCGGTCATCGAAGAAAAGTAGCAGACAGTGTTAACCGAGCTCACTCGGTCATCGAAGAAAAGTAGCAGACAGTGTTAACCGAGCTCACTCGGTCATCAAAGGAAAGTCGGAGAAATCGGTGTTTACCGAGTTCACTCGGCAACTGAAGGATTTCACGAAATTCTCTGTATTAACCGAGCTCAGTCGGTTAACACAGGAATTATTTTCTGTGCAGTATTTACCGAGTTAAGTCGGTCAGCGAAGGATTTCTCGAAGGTTAAGTAATTAAAGTTAATTACTTTATGTAATGTATGAAGCCGACTTATAGCACAATTATTTATAATTGTAACTTGTATTTGAGCCGACTTGATAATCTGAAAGGTATATATGAAGGATCAAGTTGCAAATTCAAGTATGGAAGTATGAATGTGAAAAAGCTAGCAGATATGATTGAATATCTAATATGCGAATTATAAGGAAGGTCAGAGCAAATTTTTGAAGGATCAGAGATGCAGAGTTGCATTTGATCAGAGAGGATCTAGAGGAACAGAACAGAGATCTGTATCAGCAAAGATAAGTTGTATTTATTTCAGATCACTCATTATTACTTTCTAACAATTGTAACAGTGTTTTCAAATCTCTTAACAGAGTGGGTTTAACAACCTTTTGTAAAATCCTCTAACAAGGTGGCAATTCAGTTGAATTGATCTAAAGACCTCTAGCAAGGCCACTCCTAGCAGGGTGATTAAATCCTCTAACAAGGTCGCACCTAACAGTGTGTTTTGTAACCTTTAACAAGGTTGGCTCCTAACAGGGCTCACTTCAGAAGAGTGAAAAACAGTAACTAGTTACATTGATGGTTTTTCCCATATTGGGTTTCCACGTTAAATCTGGTGTCTCTTGTCTCTTGTTTCTTGTGTTTTCAGTTTGATTATATGAGTATCAGCAATGAGTATTTCCTTTGACATCTTAAGGGACTTGTGGGAAAAGTTTTTGTAGTAACTGATTCACCCCTCCCCTCTCAGTTACTCCATTCTCATTTCCAACAATTGGTATCAGAGCTTATTGGTGCTTGTAGGAAAAGATTTCAAGGATCTAAGCCAAAGATCAAGATGTCTTACAAGAGAGAAATTCCAAGACTCAACAAAAATAACTTCTCTGCATGGCAAGGATTGATGAAACTTCATTTGGCTACTATTGGTGATACAGGACTGAAATATCTTGATGAAAAATACAAAGAACCTTCCGGCACATTATCTGTCAATGATATTGCTGAAAAGAAGACTCATAACAATATGATGATAGACATTGCATCTGCACTAAGCTATGAAGAATTTGATGATATCAAGGATTGCCAAACCGCTTTTGACATGTGGAACAAGCTGAAAGAAATCTATGGAGGAGATGACAATGTGAAAAGAGCAAAAGCAGAAAGTCTAAGAGGACAATTTGACCAAATGAGAATGAGAGAGGATGAAAACATTGCAAAATATGTTGATAGAATCAAAGCATGTGTCAGTGCAATCAGGGCATCTGGAGGTGATATCAAAGAAGAGACGGTTATAAGCAAAGTTCTCAGAACCTTGCTTCCCATCTATGCAATCAGAGTTTCTGCAATTCAAGAAAGAAGGTGTGAAGCAAATCATAATATCAATTTGGAGGCTATAGTTGGAAGACTAACCGCATTTGAACTAGACAATTTTGACAACTATGTTCCAGCTTCGAAAAACACTGAATCAGCATTTGAGGCCAAACTTTCACTCAAAGATAAAGGCAAAAAGAAATCAGAGTCAGAAAGTGATGATGAATCAGACCAAAGTTCAGACAGTGATCTTGAAGTAATTGAAGCTCTACTGGCAAAGAAATACTCCAGAGGCAGAGGAAAATATAAAGGTAAAGTTCCTCTAATCTATTTTTCATGTGAAGAAATTGGTCATATTGCAGCTAGGTGCCCAAACAAGCAGAACAATGATGAAAAGAAGGGTCATAAATGGAATAGAAAGAAAGATTACAAATCATTCAAGAACAAAGGTAAGAAATCATGTTTCATGGCTGAAAATTCTAAGGATTCTGATAATAGTGAAGATGAAATTGTTTATATTGCTGTGAAAGATGATTCTGATAGTGATGAGGAAGATAAAATGGCTCTTATCTCTCATATAAGTATGAATGATACATGGATTATAGACAGTGGTTGCTCTCATCATATGACTGGTGATAAAACTAAGTTTGATCAGTTTGAAGATTATGATGGTGGCAGTGTAAGGTTTGGTAATAATGAACCTCGTTTCATAAAAGGAAGAGGAAGAATCTCTCTAACCAAAGAACTTATATGCAACAATGCCTATTGGGTTGAAGGTCTTAAACATAACTTGCTAAGTGTGGCACAGTTACTCAATACTGGATTTAAGGTGGAATTCATGCATGGAAAGGCAAGACTGTTGAATGAGCAAGGAAAGCTGATAGGATCTGGCACACAAACTAAAGGTAACTTGTTCTACCTAGAACTTGGTGAATGCTCATGTTTTATTGCTCAAATTGAAGAAAGTTGGTTATGGCATAAGAGGTTGTGTCATGTCAATTTTGATAATCTGGTAAAGATAAGCAAATTCAAAAAGGTAAGAGGCATTCCTAATATAAAGAAACCTGAGGTCGGTTTATGCAAGAATTGTCAGATTGGAAAAATGGGAAAGACTAGTTTTAAAAGTAAAAGCTATCAGTCTGAAGATATATTAGAAATTGTGCATATTGATTTATGTGGACCCATTGGAATTGAAAGTTATACTGGAGAAAAGTTCTTCATTCTTTTTGTTGATGATTACTCAAGAATGATGACTGTTATGTATCTAAGGAATAAATCAGAAGATTTTGAGAAATTCAAATGGTACTTGGCAAGAGTAGAAAAAGAAACAGGGAAAAGATTGAAATGCTTAAGGTCAGACAGAGGTGGTGAATTCATTTCACATGAGTTCAATAACTTCTGCATTGAAAGAGGAATTAAAAGACAAGTTTCAACACCAGGAACTCCAGAACAAAATGGGATAGCTGAAAGAAGAAATAGATCCATTATGGATTGTGCAAGGACCCTAATGATTGAAAAGAACATTGCTATCAAATATTGGAAGGAAGCTATCAGCACTGCAGTTCATACCTTGAACCGAGTACAACTGAAAAAGGACTCATTCAAAACTCCCTATGAATTATGGTATGGCTACAAACCCAATGTAAGTTATCTGAAAGTATTTGGAAGCAAATGTTATATTCTGAAAGAATCTAGAAAAGGTAAATTTGATGTAAAAGGAGATGAAGGAATATTTCTAGGTTACTCTTGTAAAAGCAAAGCATATAGATGTTTAAATCTATCTACTCACAAGGTCATAGAAAGTGCACATGTGAAAGTTGATGAGTTTGCAGAGAAATCAGAAGAAGAAAGCAAGAAGGTTCCTGAAGACTACAGAAGATTTATTTACATTGAACCTGATACTATACCAAGTACTCCAGTTAATCAGGAATCCTCAACTCCCGAGTTGCAGGAAGTTCAAACCGAGACACAGGAAGTTTTTACCGAGCTAAAAGAATCCGAGTCACTTTCAGACTCTACCAAGCAAGTATCTACCGAGTCTGAATCTACCGAGCCAGAACAGCAAGAATCTGAAGTACAAAGGGACAACAATGAAACTCATTCAAGAAGTAAAGAACCTGTGTTAGCTAAATATGTCAGAAGGCATCATGCTCCAGATCAGATCATTGGAGACAAATCTGAAGGAACTCTGACAAGAAGTAAGTCAAAAGGCACTTGTTTACTTGCTGATTTTGAACCTAGAAATATCAAAGATGCATTGGCAAATGATAGTTGGATTGAGGCTATGAATGAAGAAATAGAACAGATAGAGAAAAACAAAACATGGACTCTTGTATCTAGACCCAAAGATAAGAATGTGATTGGAACAAAATGGGTATTCAGAAATAAACTAAATGAAGATGGCAAGGTATCAAGAAACAAAGCTAGACTAGTATGCAAAGGATATGCTCAAGAAGAAGGTATAGACTATGGAGAAACCTTTGCTCCTATTGCAAGATTGGAAGGTGTAAGAACCTTACTTGCATATGCTGCTCACAAAGGATTCAAAGTTTATCAGATGGATGTCAAGTCAGCATTTCTCAATGGAATACTGGATGAAGAAGTTTACATTGAACAACCTGAAGGTTTTGTTGATCCAGATAAGAAGAACATGGTCTGCAAATTACACAAGGCGCTGTATGGTCTAAAACAAGCTCCTAGAGCATGGTATGAAAGATTGCATAACTATCTTATTCAGATTGGTTTTCAAAGGACTAATGATAACAGTAGCTTGTATATAAAAGAAGGTCCAGATAATAAGATTGTTTTGGCAGAAATATTTGTAGATGACACTGTTTTCACAGGCAATGATGATCTATGCAAAGAATTTTTAGAACAAATGAACAAGGAGTTTGAGATGTCTATGTTTGGTGAGATTAAATTCTTTGTAGGTCTTCAAATCCAACAAAGTAAGAATGGCATCTTCATCACACAGTCAAAATACATCAAGGAGATATTAAAAAAATTTGGTATGGAGGATTGTAAACCAGTTGGAACCCCTATGTGTACTGGATTGAAACTTACCAAGGAAGATGAATCCAAAGAAGTGGATCAAACACTGTATAGATCTATGATTGGAAAGTTGCAGTATGTAGTACATACTAGGCCATATATTGCCCTTGCAGTCGGTATTGTAGCAAGATTTTCAGCAAAACCAAGAGAAACTCATATAATGGCAATCAAAAGAATAATGAGATATTTGAAAGGAACTGAAGATTATGGGCTATGGTATAAATTTGGAGGTAATTTGGATTTGAAAGTATTTACTGATGCTGATTGGGCAGGAAACCTTGATGACAGGAAAAGCACAAGTGGAGGAGCATTCTTTCTTGGAAAGAGATTGGTTTCTTGGACAAGCAAAAAGCAGAATTGTACATCCCAATCTACAGCAGAGGCAGAGTATGTTGCTGCAGCAGTAAATTGTTCAAATATTGTTTGGTTTAAGCAGTTATTGCAAGGAATGAGGATGGAAATCAAAGAACCAGTTGTTATGTTCTGTGACAATACTAGTGCAATCAATATATCAAAGAATCCAGTGATGCATTCTAAGACCAAGCATATTGCAATCAAATATCATTTTGTCAGAGAATTGGTACAAGACAAGGAGATCAGATTAGAATATGTCAATTCAAAGGAACAAATTGCTGACATATTCACAAAGCCACTACCTAAGGATGCATTCTTGTATCTCAGAGGTAAGTTAGGGGTTACACCCCTATCCGAAATTCACTAAAAACAAGTTTTAGTGATGCATCAACGCATACCAAAATGAAAATCTATCTGTTGATGCAGTCAAATCTGGAAGCTTTGCATATGAATCAGTACTAAAGGTACATTACAATTCATTTAAGTTCTATTGTCTTTGGCATTTGTTGTCAAAGAGAGAGAGATTTACTTTACTGTCATATCTTTCTGAAATTTGTGTGAAAAAGAAAGTTCTTATGTAATTCCTTCACAGAGGGAGATTACTGAAAGAGGGAGAGTCTATCATCTTAGAGGGAGAATTGTTTTGATGACACATTGTGCTGATAAGGACTTGTTTTCAAATTTCATTCTGCTATGACATGTTGTGTTGCCATCAATGCCAAAGAGGGAGATTGTTGGATACAATTGATAATTGCATGATTGTCTTTGATGTTACACAAATGTCATATCAGTCATCAGACAGAGTCTACCGAGCTCAGAAGGTAAGTACAGTTGTTGACAGAGTTTACCGAGCTTGCAAGGTAAACAAAGGAAGTTCAGTGTTTACCGAGCTCACTCGGTAATCAAAGGATTTGTTGCCGAAAGACAGTGTTTACCGAACTCACTCGGTAAACAAAGGATATGAGATAGGTTGTCAGTATTTACCGAGTTGACTTGGTCATCGAAGAAAAGTAGCAGACAGTGTTAACCGAGCTCACTCGGTCATCGAAGAAAAGTAGCAGACAGTGTTAACTGAGCTCACTCGGTCATCAAAGGAAAGTCGGAGAAATCGGTGTTTACCGAGTTCACTCGGCGACTGAAGGATTTCACGAAATTCTTTGTATTAACCGAGCTCAGTCGGTTAACACATGAATTATTTTCTGTGCAGTATTTACCGAGTTAAGTTGGTCAGCGAAGGATTTCTCGAAGGTTAAGTAATTAAAGTTAATTACTTTATGTAATGTATGAAGCCGACTTATAGCACAATTATTTATAATTGTAACTTGTATTTGAGCCGACTTGATAATCTGAAAGGTATATATGAAGGATCAAGTTGCGAATTCAAGTATGGAAGTATGAATGTGAAAAAGCTAGCAGATATGATTGAATATCTAATATGCGAATTATAAGGAAGGTCAGAGCAAATTTTTGAAGGATCAGAGATGCAGAGTTGCATTTGATCAGAGAGGATCTAGAGGAACAGAACAGAGATCTGTATCAGCAAAGATAAGTTGTATTTATTTCAGATCACTCATTGTTACTTTCTAACAATTGTAACAGTGTTTTCAAATCTCTTAACAGAGTGGGTTTAACAGCCTTTTGTAAAATCCTCTAACAAGGTGGCAATTCAGTTGAATTG
The DNA here is from genome assembly GCA_028749045.1 of Cupressus sempervirens. Lineage (NCBI taxonomy): Eukaryota > Viridiplantae > Streptophyta > Pinopsida > Cupressales > Cupressaceae > Cupressus > Cupressus sempervirens. Next base: position 528,853,104 of record CM053783.1, on the reverse strand, counting down.
ATCTAAAGACCTCTAGCAAGGCCACTCCTAGTAGGGTGATTAAATCCTCTAACAAGGTCGCACCTAACAGTGTGTTTTGTAACCTTTAACAAGGTTGGCTCCTAACAGGGCTCACTTCAGAAGAGTGAAAAACAGTAACTAGTTACATTGATGGTTTTTCCCATATTGGGTTTCCACGTTAAATCTGGTGTCTCTTGTCTCTTGTTTCTTGTGTTTTCAGTTTGATTATATGAGTATCAGCAATGAGTATTTCCTTTGACATCTTAAGAGACTTGTGGGAAAAGTTTTTGTAGTAACTGATTCACCCCTCCCCTCTCAGTTACTCCATTCTCATTTCCAACAGAAGCCTGACTAGGTAACCACGCGGTCGGGAGGTAGTGTCTTCTTACCATTTGGGTCCCCCTTCACATTGCTAGCTGTTGGATGTTCGTTGCAGAAGATGTACCTTTATCATTCTTATTTCTTATCTCAGAGACTTCTTTTCAGATGATGTATATATGTTATCATGTATTCTGATGTATTGTATCTATTTTCACATACCCTGCGACATGTGCAGTGGATGTTATTAATTGGATGTACTTTCATTGTATTAGCTATACTTATGCTTTGCTTATGCGATTATGTATTTGTCTTTTCCTTATGATCACGAGACATTGTACTTGGAACTTAAACTAATTAATTTAAAAATTATTAAATGTGACTCAACGTAAAGGAATCTTTGAGGAATTGAAATTGTATCTATAATTGCAAATGTGTATTTGATATGTATGTTCTTATTGCTTCCGCATTAATGTTATCTTGTTGTTGTTTAAACTTTTTAAAAAAAAAAAAAAAAAATAGTTCAGTAAACATTGTAACATGTTAGGTTTATTTCTCTTGGGTTCCCGAGCAGGGCGTTACAGTGACAAGGTGAAAGGAGTACAATATTTCTCAAGCTCTACATTGTTCATTGCGTAAATCTTTGATATATTACCACAGTGAAATGTAATGTTTACCGAGTATAAGCTAAAAGAACAAGTTAGATGAAATCTAAGGCCAACTTGTGATGAAAATAAAGAGAAATTCAAAGACACAAATCAAAGTTAGTTACAAGATCAACAACTGGAAAAATACAATGAAAATTTGATGACAGACTTTGAAACATACAAAATTTATTTGAAGATCATAAAATCAACAAAAGAAAATCATAGATAAGTAAGAGTATAGAAAATGTTTAAAACTACGCACTTTATTGAGTCCAATGCTCATTCTTTCGTTCAACCATCGAAGCGAAAAATAATGCCTTGGATATTTATGTTAGATAACTTACTAAAAGGATTAAAATAAGTCATATTTAGTGAAGGTCAACAAGTGCTGATTTCTCTTTTTGATATAAGCAGTTTGCGACTGTGTCATTGTTTGTAAGACCAATTTCAGTTTAATCAAGAGGAAGCGTTTGTGAGAAATAGTGTAAATTGCAGAGATATGAGGACAGAATTCGTGTTAATCTGTTTGACGGCGTTGGCAGGCGTCCAGGGAATTAGGTTTGAAGTGGGAAAGTCAGGGACCAAGTGCATCTCAGAGGACGTTCACTCCAATGTTGTTGTCTTGGCAAATTATTCCGTGATCGAGCCCGGCCACCGTAACGCCATATCAGCGCTCGCCATTACTGTTCAGGTATTCCCCTCCCCCTCCATCTTCTCTTCACAGGTTTCTCCATTCTCTTTGAAATTAAGCTTTTTCACTTGCGTCGGGCACATTTATTTCTATGGGGATCAATTGGGATCTCCTTGGCCTGATTCCCTCAGAGAAATATTCCACACCCTAGTTTTGAACTTAAACATCACAGAAAGTATTGGCAAGTGTCGAATCTCCTATCTTTGTGAGCTTAATATCGAATTCGACTCGGATTACTATTTGAGGTAGGCGTCTTAGTTTTTTTTTTTTAATTTGCTAAATTCCCTTCCTCGCGTAATTTTTGGCTTAGATGCCACAAGTGGGATATTTTCTCCATCAAAGTCCCCTGGACCTGCACACAAACTTGGGATGCAATATTTTAGGCTATTTCAACTCTCTATCATGTCTGATGGGAATTTCAACCTTTTCATTTTATGGCTACTCTGATTTTGAATTTTGGGACGGAGTTGAGAAATGAGTTAATCCTGGATGGCTGGATGGACGATTTAATATGTGATGCAGGGAAGATGTCATGAATTCCTACACATTTATAGGAAAAGAAGAATGAACCGCTGAGAATGCACAACATGGAGGGAGTCGCTACCGTGTCAGGAACATGTAGGGTAGGTATCTGTGCTACTGGCAGACTTAGATGGCAGGGAATAGCGTTGGTTACAAATTAATACAGACGTTTGTAGACAGAACTCTCCAGGGATTTGACCAAGTACAAACTATTTGAATCTGTCTATGGTTGTAGTATAGTCACGTTAAACAAACATTGAAAAATCCTTTCAAATAAGTGACATTGTAGAGTGCGAATGCATCAATTTTTAAACAATGGTGGAAGGGTTAGAAGGATGGTGATCCTTTCCTGCCCTTGACAACTTAGGGACGGGGTCCTTGGTATTGTCACTGTTGTGTTACGGACGAAATCCTCAAATTAATAAGATTTGCAAAGCACTTCCGGAAAATTCACGATTTCGTCAACTTTGGATATTTTGCTATGATTTATTGGTCTGAATATACACCATATATTTGTTATCTTTGATAAAATTATTATCATATATTGAGTGAATATTATTGTTTTAAGGAATATTCTAAAAGGTGACATTACAAAGTACAGAGGAAGAAAAGTCAAACAACCCAGGATAGTGTTGGAATTACCAAAGAAAGAAATGACAGATACAGATGAGGAAGATCCAGTGTATCTGAAGATAACAACACAGCCTTATCTGAAGGCATCCATTAAAAATATATGAATATTAAGGTAGTACAGTGGGATTGAACCATTAAAGAACTTAGAGCAACTATCCTTCAACTCATGACACAGACTGGAGATATGCTGATATTGAAATTATCCACAAGAGTCTTAGATTAAATGGAAGAAACTGTAAGAGAATTGTAACCACTACCAATGCTAATTTCCTTCAGATGTACAGAAAGCATATCCACTTGTACCAAACAGGTAGCAAAACAATCTAATCAATTTGAGGAAGTTGAAATCAAGTCGACATTGTTACAAAAGACCAGTGGATAATAGATATTTCAAAATTCTCAGAGGACACACTCAAATAAGGTGATATGACTTTTTGCAAAGTGCTATAAAGTATAAACATCACGAATAAAGTTACAAAGCAGCCATGGTGAAGGACATCAGATCCATTGAAAAATTATAAGCATACCAACACAGGTAACAAATAAATCTACTATATTGAGGAAGTTGAGATCAAGTTGACATATGTATGAGACACCAGTGCACAAAAGGATTTCAAAATAATTGGATTTGCGTGTTCAAAGAAGATGATATGACTGTTTGCATAGTGCATTGAGTAGTAGGTATGTGCACAATGACACAAGCTCGCTCCATCAGAACCATAGAAATCTTTAAGTGTACAAGGATTTGATAGTAGATGGATTTCAGGATTGTTATTCAAAGAGTTAGGCACCATACAATTTCAGAGTGATGGATATGTAGCTGGAAGACACAGTATATACTCAGAACCGTGTGGGACTGCAGAAAAAATAATGGCTGAGAAAGTTCATGAAAGTGATGAAGAAGGGACTGATGAATAGATTGGAGATAAAGAATGAAGTCTTTAGGTCCTTAGTTATGGCTATTAACTTTGATTGCATCAATCAAGTTCATGATATTTTTTAATGCATCTGTGATAATCTGCCAAGAGGCACTTAAGCAATTACTCTTGAAATGTGCAAAACTCAGGTAAATTTATGTTAGCATCTGAAGATGACACTGGTAGGAAGGCTGGTATTTTGAAATTGTTTTATAGAAGGAGAAAAGGGTTCCCGGGTCTATTTGTATTTGTCAAATTTACTTTTGAAGCTCAGGGCAGATCATGTTTGTATGCTATTTCTGTGCTGTAATTTATTTGTAATTGTGTAATTTAGGTTCCTTGGATTTAAACTCTTGTACTTTGTTTTCTTTTACGCTTTCTTAATGATCTTAATCAGAGTTTCCAGACTCGTGCAAACTTGCCCAAACTTGGCAAGGCCCGAGGCTAATGACTATGGGTGAGTCCTAGGGGCTTGGAAATGATGCTACAGTATACATACCAAAGAACCAAAAATCGGAATTGGATCAGAATCAGCAACGCCTACTCAAATCGTGAATCGCATATGAATCGGCTACGAGGCAAGGTGAAAAAAGCTTTGAAATTCAAAGATTTTAAAATTGGTAATTTTTGGCAATTTTTTACTAACTTGCCAATTTTTGGGGCCGATTTTGGCGATTTTTAACAAAATCGCCAATTTAGGCCATTCAAGTGATTTTTGTCACAAAAATCAACGAGCTGATTCACCGACTCACCATGAATCGCACACCTTAAGTCAGATCGTGAAATTGTGTGAATCGCCTAAATCACAGCGATTCACATTACTTTGATACATACCAAATTGAAGTACTTCCACATAGCAAAATTGCAATAAGAACCGGAACCATTGAACATTCAAAATAGTAACATAGTATATACCAAATAGTAACATTCATGAATCAAGATTCAAACATAAATCTAAATTACTAGTATAGATATCTTAAATAAATCTATCTAAAGAAATGCTGATATATATCCACTACAAAATAATTATAATTTAATTTACTACATCTAAAATTATTTATATTTCCTTTATGTCCATTTATTTAGTTTTTAACTAATTTAAGCTTTTTATTTTAATTTCTTAAAAAATGGATGATTTATATCTACAAATATTATAATTTAAACGGATATTAACTTTTGACATGTAGATCTTTGTCAAATTTAACCTAGAAGAATAAAAGTTAATATTAACACACTCACACCATCTCACTCCCCCATTCTGCCATTGTAGAATGCCCATTGGCATTATTAGCAAATAAGATTTATATTAGCTCTATCAAATATCAATATATCATAATGATAAAGTTGATTACAATGAGTAGCATCATGCATGATATGAATCATGATCAATATCAAAATAAGTACAAAATCGTGTCAAAATGACAAAATGTATTGATTGGAAGCCTTTAATCATACCCCAAGCCAGAGTCTTCATCATTGGAACTATTGGACTCCTCATGCTTGAGTTCGGCAAGAGGAACACCAACCAACCATACATCTGTTTCTGCTGCAATCTCATCCTCATCAATATGAGCCAGATCCTTGGGCTCTATATCCCATTGAGCTGCCAAGCTCTCTTTGTACACGTGTATCTTGTGATCTACGATATGCAAGACATTGCGTACAACAATTAGCTTCTCTGCCTACATAGAGATAAAGTTGTTCCTCTTAACAGAGTAGACGTAGTACCCAAGCACCCAATTACAGGTGAGTTTTGTTCCTCTTAATAGAGTGGATGAAGCACCCAAACACACTAGTATCCAAGCACCCAAGTAATGAAGCATCCAAGTACTGAAGTACCCTTGACGTCCCCAAACACCCAAACACCCAAGTGGTGCGACGACAGGTGTGACTATGGTGGGGGTTCTTGGGTATGCCAAGTAGCTGTTGCAGGGACATCCCTGCACTGGGTACTCTGTGTTTTGGGCTGGATGTGCATCCCCAGGTTTCACTGGAGTTTAGGAACTTTGATCTTAATCCACATCTCTGGTATTTGCAAAGAACTATTAGGAAGTCCATCTGAACAATAATTGATCGGGTGTTTCACTTTAAAGTATGCATGGATTTCTAATTAATTTGGACTAATGCCAATTTGCTCAATAATTTGTGTATATCCAAGTCCATAATTGTAAATGTATAATGCTGATATTTATGAGTAACTTCTCAAACTTTAGTGAGTACTAAGACATTTAGTTTGGTAATCCATACAGAGCTCAAAAACATGAGGGCTTTTGATGTCTTACACTTGCTTCAGTATGGTCAACACCCGACTTGTAAATCATGATTCACTGGGGGAATGGATCCACAAGCAAGTGTTCTGTGCATTCTTTCCTACTTCATATTCTATGTTTGTTTATGTATATAATCCAAGGGGACGTGTATATATGCATGCTGATGTTTACACTAGTGAATTGAATTAGTACCCAAGAAATCTATATTTTAAATTCAGTTCAAAGCTATTTGCTATTTTGCTCTTAAAAAATTGCTTGTCTTTCAAGGACAGAGAAATGCAGTTGCTGAGTTTGGCCAGAAGGGAGCAAAGAGATCTCATGGCATAAAATCTGAAAAGGCAAGGTGAAATTTCAGATGGCTCTGGATTCAGGTTTGTAGTGAAAACAGGATTAAATGGGTCCTGTACCAGAAGCCATAAGAGATCACTGCAGTGCAATGAGAAAATTATTTTAGATTGCAGAATAGCTTTTAAAATACAGAACTAATGATTGGATGGTCTGGTGGAGTGATTCCCATGATGAAGATCAGGGTTGATACCCACCTGGGAACACTGGTTACACCTGCAATAACATGCCTGTTTTAAAGTGGGTCAGAGAGTGTGAATGTGATATGCCTAAGTCACCGGGACCCTGTTTAAGTCCCCCCAAATGGAACTGGGGTCTGTTCTTCTCCATGTCTTAACATTAAGAAAGTTATTTGATATAACTAAAATGAGAAATTTGAAAAGAACCCAAAAAGGGGAAGCTGGCTGAAGGACTATAAATGAGATTATACAAAGTTAAATAATCTATCAATAACAAGTGAATTGACTATATTTTGAAGAAGAGATAGAGCAAAATGTAGTTACATTCATAAAAGAGAACATCATTTTATAATCCATCTGTTCTACATCTGGATAGCTATTTTCTTCCAATATACATGTCTCATTTGAACTATTAATTACACATTGACATCGCTTATAAACTTTTTGGAAGGAACCTAAGCACTTGGTAGGTAAAGGATCACTGTTTATGAAAAATCAGAAAGAAGCTTGTGCTGTAGACAAATCATATAACCTTCTGAAGTCCTACACCTGACTGAATATTTTAGATGCAGGCAACCTACTGAATATTCAGTGAATTTGCATAAGCACTAGAATCGAGCAACTTTAGTATATAATACAAATTACACAGTAATTACAAATACATTTCTTCAGTCCATATGAAGCATGAAGTGCTGAAGCTTTTCCTTTTCCATATCTTTTGCTTTTAGGAATCTTATTATTAACATTATCAAATTTCCACAATCCATTTGAATGCAAATTGGTTTCTAGATTTGATTGTGATGAAGGGTGCTCCCCTTAATAAAGCAACAAACAACAGAAATAGAGAACAGCACAAATTGAGAGAACAAAATATGGGCTTCTTACTAATGCCGCAAATGTGGAATTACAGAAGTACAATATTGAAACCCACATGGGCACCTTCCTTACAACAGTCTGCAATACAGAGTTGTGACTATTGCCTAGAACTGCCCTAGACAACCTACAGGCCTTCCTTATTTAGCCACTTTTAACCACCCGAGAAGGTTCTAGACACTAATCCCTAATCCTTGAGGCTGACCAACTTCATATTATATTATTCCATTACACTTTAGTACATATGATCGACTCAAGACAATTTACAAATTATATTTTTGGATGGGTCCACTTCTGGAGACCATAACTAGCAAACCGCCAATGGGCTATTATAACCCCATTCCGGAATCCTCGACTAGTGATCTACAACGATTAATTGCACAAGCTCCCATCATTCAAGGTTTCACCTCGTTTGTAGCCATTTAGGCATTCATCATTGGACTTGAAGTTTGGATAGCCAAAATTCATACTAAAAATCTTCAATAATTGCACCAATACATATGATATGACAATAAAACTCAACTAGTAGGCTAATATGTCAAAGGTGAATTTATATATGAGATTAGAACAATTTGAGCACATAATACCAACCTATAAAACTAGCAAGCTCCCACACATAGCAACTTTGTACAAGAATAGCCCCTATTAGAAAAAAACACAAAAACTGAAAATAGAAATATTTTTGGGTGATGCAAGATTGCCCTTACACTTAGGATGCTCCTACATCAGATTGTGTATATTTTTTATCATCAGTGTTTTGGTTCACACTCTAAGATCCATCATTAGGATGACCAATGAGAGAAAAGGATCCATCTTTGCTCATCTTGATGATGGATCATAGAGTGTGATCTAAAACATTGATGATAAAAAAAACATACCTCTCATATCCTTTTCTCTCTTTGCTCATCCTGATGGTGGATCACAAAGTGTGATCCGAAATGTTGATGATAAAAAACATACACAATCAAATCCAGAAACCAATTTTCAATCTTATAATTTTCTATTTAATCCACTGGCCTGCACTTCTTGCTCCATCTTTGCAGATGAAACGGGGTTCATGCTGGCCATTGATGGGTGTGATTTGTGATATAATACTTTCTATTACTTGCGAGTACAAATTGTGAAAAAAATTATTAAGTTGATTTGTATGAGTTTCGTAGTTTTTTTTTTTCAGATTATGCTTGTGCAATTGCACATGCTTCATGGTTTCCACATTTCTCTTTAAGCAAGAGGTGGTGGAATCTCTGAAGTGGCAACCCCTCTTCTAGGCCTCTCAGTGATGGAAAGAAAACAAACATGAGCTCTCATTATAAGCAAAGAGTGCATCATATCACACTGATTTACATTATTTTGAAAATAAGTAACACAAACAAATTTGTGAAGTCAATACCTGAGATCTTCAAGTGAATTGATTGGCAAGATATTGCGTTTAATATGACTTTAAAGGTTTAATAATTTTAATTTAATAGTTCGGTCTGAGGGTTGAGTGTCCAATACACTACTTTCCAAAAATAAGTAGCATAGACAATAAAAATTGGTTATCGCTTGTGTCAACCCTTTTTACTGATTATTCCTCTATGTTGCTTGTGTGATTTTTATCAATTGTTCATGTTGTGTCTTTCTCCCATTAATTAATTAAATAGTTATAATTATTTAATTAATTATCTTCATCTTCCAATTCGACCACTTCTTGCCAATTTGTCCTCAGTCACTCTTTTTATCTATCCAATTAAATAATTTTGTCAATTATCTAATCATTCAGTCCTCTTGGCATTAATCCATCCTAGGGCAAATAATTATTTAATTAATTTGCCCCTCATCCTAATGTCCCTCCAATGTTTAAAAATAATTTTTATTATTTATCCCCTTTATCATTCCCACAATTAAATAATTTTATTTCATTTAATTGCCTAATTAACTAACATGTGGAGGAATTAATAAATTATATTTATTAATTCACTACAGTTACCTATTTTTCCTTCTGATTTATCTCCATTCTAACTATTCAGTCTTCCACTTTCCTCTCCACTTGCCTCTTGATTTCCATGTTGTCCTTAAGCAAGAGGTGGTGGGATTTGTGAATTGGCAAGCCCTCATCTAGGCCTCCCAATGTTGGAAAGAAAACAAACACGATCTCACAAAGAGTGCATCATATCACACTGATTTACATTCTATTGAAAATAATTAACACAAACAAATTTGTGAATTCAATATCTTTGACTGAATTGAGTGGCAAGATATTCTGTTTAACAAGATTTTAAAGGTTTAACAATGTTAACTTAATAGCTCACTTGGGGGTCGAGTGTCCCTCAACTTAGTATATAACTTTCCAAAAATAGACAGTAAAAATTGGTTACTGCTTGCGTCAACTCTTTTCACTTATTATTCCTCTATGTGGGTCGTTTGGTTTTTATCATTCGTTGATGTTATGTCTATCTCCCATTAATTAATTAATTAGTTTAATTATTTTATTAACTATTAATTGCATCTTCCAATTAATCTTCCCTCTTTCCATTTTAACTCATTAAATAATTCCTCACACTTAACTCTTCCCTCTTCCCATTTAACTCCTCTCTTTATCCACTTACTTAGTCCTTACTACTACTTTCCTCCACTGTCAAATGGCATATTTTGTTGTAAAAAACAATTCTAACATTTTTTTCAGTTTTCCTTACTTTATCTCATATCTATTTCCTCTACCACTTGGAAGTGCAGGTTTCCTAATTATTGTTTAACCTTGTCAATTGATCATTGGCAGTCCTAAATCAAACTTTTCCATCCAGTCTATCCCAATAATTGATATAATTGAGGTCATCTTTCCTCATTTCAACAACTATGATCCTTTGATTATCCTTGCCATCATTTTGTCATATCCTTATCACTACTTTTGTCTTATTTGTGCGCTTGTCATATTGACAGCAATATCACATTAGAGGAGAAAGAACACCAATGAGGTTAGACTAGGTTAATTTAGCATGACATCCTGTTTGAAACATTAAAAAACGGAATGATTGTATTAACAAATCACTCGAATAAATAGAGTTTACAAACACTATAAAATGAATTAACTAAAAAGCAGAGTTGTCTAAATAAAGATATTTTATAATATAACTGATTAAGAGAACATAAAAATAGAGCCTAAATGACTATTGACTAAGGTTCTAAAATAACGAGCTAAATTTAGAAAAAACCTAATATACTAAAAATATTCTAATACCCTTTGTTAATTATCATTCTCTCAACTAACCTACAGAAGACTCTACATGTCATGTGGTCATAAATCTCTCAGAACATTTTGCAACCCTCCCTGCATCTGCAAAATGTGAATGACCAGGTGCAGCCAAAAAGTAGAGAAGGTTCCCCTCTATTCGGAATGGTCTGCAATAAGAAAGTAGAGCTTGACACTTATTGTGCCACTAAGATGAATCTGCCATGAACCCTCCCAAAATCAGCAAAATCTCTGACTAGAAATCATCACAAACATTTAAACTGATGTTGGATAACTGAGCTGCCCTTCCCTGTAGACAGAGACACACTGAGAACAGTTGTCATGATTTTGAGGAAAAATTGGCAAACGGTCCAAACTATTGTCCTGACATTGACAAGCATGAATGGTGTTATGACTCTAAATCCCAAAACTCCTAACACTGACAAGCATGAATGTTCTAATTAAGGAGTCACAGTTAATTATCAACAGCTCAGTCTGCTTTTGAACCTACTATTACATTCTTAGCTTGTAAACACTACTTGCTCAGTTAATTATCAATAGCTCAGTCTGCTTTCAAACCTACTATTACATTCTTAGCTTGTAAAACACTACTTGCTCAGTTAATTATCAACAGCTCAGTCTGCTTTCCAACCTACTATTGCATTCTTAGCTTGTAAACCACTATTTGCTCATTAAAAATGCAGAGGTTTCCAACGTGAAAACATAAGCAAGGCTTGACTGTTTGTTATTTACAATATTAATAAACAAATCATAGGAACTTGAACTATGAGTTTAGACATCCCCATTTTTATATCAGACTGGAGGTACTTATAAACCACAATAGATAAAAATTAATCCACACGGGTCTTGGTTTCTCACATGGTTGTCTACTTATCCTTAAAAATATGTTACTGTTCACAAGGGTACTTATTTAGCATGCACGATATTAGCTAGTGGTATAAATATTGTAGAGTATATTTTACTACATACTCTCGCAAATCCCCATACTCAGAATCCCTAGCTATTCTAGAGGGTAGATGGAGAATGCACCAGATTGTAGCTGTTCAGCGTCAACTGCAGACCATTACTGGCAGACATAATGTCTGTTATTTGTGTATTGTTGCAGACGTCTACCCATCTTTTCATGGAAACATAAGCAGGATTTCTTTGGCCTTCCTCTCAGGGCTTGAACATTACACAGACATGACTATCATGAATCATATCTCTGCTTTATAATCAAGTTGAAATATCCAGTATTGATATAGGCAGAATGACTGTTCAAACATCCATTCATTGACAGATATTTCAGAAGTTTAATAATTCTCTTATTACAGCTGGATCAGAGACCTAATTTAACAAGTGATTTATGGACTTTTTTCACAGGTTTGATTTACTACCTAACAATTTGTTTAGATGAACAGGGTCTGGTCCCACTTATTAAAAAGCACAGAGGTCAGTTTCTATCTACATTTTTGACACTTCATGCTATATTAGAGTAGTTTCAAGGTGTATGAGAAATGAATTGACATTCTGGGCTACATTTTGTGGTCCATCATTGTGATTGATGATTAAAGATTGTTGATGGGGCTCATTATGTGTTAATCTAGATATGCCATGAGGTGGGGATCATTTTCAAATATCAAAATAGGGATTAACTAATGCCTCTAGGATATATTTAAAATATTTTGTCATGAATTAAATTCTAAGCTACACAAGGAGGCATTGCCTCACAAAATCCTATGTTCATATTCTTTGGGGTCTCCTTGGAACTCGTTGATGGGAGATTAAGTCCCTTGTCCTTGATGTTTTAAGGGAGTTTTTGTGAGAATAAGTCATAGAGGCCAAGTGGGAACACAAAGCAGGTGAGCTTATATGGGAAACCAATCCTTGGACTGTGGTCAAATGAAGGGTCTCATTGATCATTGTGGGCTGGTGGAAAGCATCTAGGATTGGATGACAATATGTTCAACGTAGAGTAGAGATATATTTACTAATCATAGGTTGCCTACCAACTAACCAAGATGCTTAGCATATGAGGACTAACAATATTCCCTCCTTTGTTGGTAACAGCCTCCTTTTGTTCCCCATGTCAAATGATAAATGTAAGATGTCCACTTTAAATTAAATGGTGATTTTCTTGTAGACTGAATATTGTAGATTTAAAGTAGTGATAGTTGTTAGAAATCTGAAACAAAAAACTAAACGAGATTTTTCTGAGAGAAATAAGTTATAAATAATAAAACTGTAAATAAATAACAAAATTACAGACTTGTGATTTCAATATTAGAATAATATCGTATTATTTATTTACCTCATAATGGTCATTTAAGTCACTTAGATGCATGTGGTGCTTGATGTGTCTAGTCAGTCAGATAGTTTGGTATATTTCTATTTCAGTTAGTTAACAATTGTTTCTTTTAGAAACATTGTCTAGCCTTTGTGTCCTTCATAATTAATCATTGAATATCAATTGATAATCATTCCATGGCATCGGAGCCCATAGGTTAGTTTTTGTAGTTTCTCTTAGAATTAAATTCCATAAGTTTTTACAATTCTTTATGAAAAATTGTGTAGAATCCATTTTTTAAAGAAATTTCTAATAGATTTTTTCTGATTTTTAAATGAAAATTGATGGTTTAAAAAATGAGGGCTTTTGAAATTGCAAATCTCTAAAGATTTTGAAGGTTTTCTTTGCAGATCTCAAAAGTCTTTTTATTAGCACAGATTCTATATCTCAAAATTGCAACTTTTGGAGGTTTTTTTTGGCTATATTTGCTCATGGAGGGAGGGTTTTTTTATTCGTTTTCCACAAAAAGTCATGGTTGGAGGGTTGGCCAATTTATTTCCCAGAAAAAAACAAATGGATGAAGAGTTTTCTGCTTCTTTTTAAAAAAAAAAAATCATGGAGGTTTTCATGTGATTTTGTCCTAAAAATTGCAGTCTTTTGTTTCTGGCTTTCCATATATTTTTTTTTCTACAAAAAATCATGATGGATCTTTTCTATTTTTTCCAAAAAAATCACGCAGACTTTTGATTTCTTTACTAAGTTTGTGGATTCTGCTCAAAATTTTCACAAAAATGGTGAGTTTTTTTCAATAGAACTTTGCTCACCTTCTCCATAAAAATCGTGGTTTTCTTTGTTGTGGTTTTTTTTGGCTATATTTGCTCATGGAGGGAGGGTTTTTTTATTCGTTTTCCACAGAAAGCAATGATTTTGTGAAAAAAATTGTCAAAAACCTTCATTTTCACAAAATCATTGCTTTCTGGCTTTGATTAAATGTTTTGACGTTTTAAAAAAAAATTCATGGTTTCTTACAGAGTGATTTGCATTGCACTGGGAATTTGAAGGGTAAATATTCTTGCAAATGTACTGGAGTTTACTTGTGTGTTGTTGCTTTTGACAATTTTTGTCAAAAATGTTGTTTTTCAAAGTTGTGAAGTTTTTCAAAGCTGATCTCAGTCTCTTTTGATTAAGGGAGGGACAACTTTGCTACCTCACTTCATGGTGGAAGGATTATGGTAAAATTGGTCATAATAAGAAGTTTTACAGCATCATGAAGGGTCTCAACAACAGGCTCATGTTGTAGAGTGTTCACAAGGGCAGCCTTCCATGCATTCATGGCCAAATGATCTGCAGATTCAGTCTTCTGTAGGGTTGTTAGTTAATAAGTTGACCATTAAGGAAGGGTATTAGAATAATAAATTTATTATTTACCTCATAATGGTCATTTAAGTCAGTTAGATGTATCTAGTCAATTAATTTTTTGAGTATATTTCTATTTTAGTTCTCATTTAACAATTATTTCTTTTAGAAACAATCTTTGTACTTCTTTATTTAAGGAGCCTTCATCTCCTTTGTAGCTGCTCATTGAGTATCAATCGATTACCATTTCATCCAAGAGATGTGCAATTGTCAAGACGACAATATTGCATTAGGAGCTGAAAGATAAGTTGCAGAAGAATGACTGCATGCATCAATGTACATTTATGTCAAAAGTATGCAACAATACAAAAGTTAATGCAAATACAAGCTAGGAAGTGAGTTAATATAGAACCAGGGAAAGGATGGAGTAAGCAAATTCAACCAATAGGGAGTGACCACCAAGTACTCCAAATATTAATGCTTGTCTGTTTTAGGATGGTGACACCTCAACACCTTATCTTCTAGTTATTAATTAATTATACTCATCTCTGCATGTTTAATAAAAGTGTAGGAAAAACCTATGACTAAGGGAAATTAATATCCGGCACTAAGAAAATAAAGCTACACTAACAATCCCCCTTAAGCATAGCTTGGGTTGGTTGGCTGATGATGGGTCTTGACAAGTGAGGCCTGATGAAGTAACCATGTACATAAAAATCACTCACAAAGAAGAAGAAGCCCCCTCTAGATTTTAAGTACATCCCCCCTCCTCCCGAAATAGAGAGAAAGGTGGAAGGACTAAGTAGTTCCCCTCGCGATGTAGAACCTATACCATTGGTAGATGCTCAATTTTTTGATATGGAAAATGGTCCATAATCATCAAATTTGATGCCTCCCCTTAGGAATAAATTAAACCAAGGTGTATGCATGATATCTTCAATTTCCTAAAAGGAAAATTGTAATGACTACCCATGCTTTTATTTTTCCCAAATACTCTCAATGGAAAACCATGTGACAGGCAGTTTTTGATACAGATTCTGATTACCCAGATCCCTGATTAGGAAAGTGAGAGCATACTGTGCTTAGGATCACCTTGTAGTCAATCTGCTGCTCTAACGCATGCCTTGCAAATGAGTACGTTCATGATGATCACATGCCATGCTTATTCAATGGAGTGTGTAATGTGCAACACAAACATGAACTAGGCAGCTGAGCCAATCACTTTTACACTTATTCAGCATAGTGCATGACAAACAAGAAAAGGAAAGGAAAGGTCCTTGTTTAGTCCACGATACCAGCCATATGCTTTTTGGTCTAATGGTGAAATCAATATGGGACTACCTTGCACTCCTCGTGGGAGACACCTAACTGTGCTAAAAATGAGGTGTACATGCTCTACCCTCTTGTAGGATTTGAACTTGTGACCTCTCTTTCAAGATCACAAGTCCACCAGTAAGCCAACTCAGGATGAACATGCAAGTTGCTGGTATGAGCCAAGTCTTGGTTCAAACTAAAATGATAAAAAATTTCAGGCAAGGATAGTTATGAAATGCTATATATATTGTGGGTAAACTGTCCAATATTTAAATTTGTGAAATGCATGCATGAAAGCAACCTATGGTACAACCATCTGGTTATTACAAAAGTATATTGTTGCAACTAAGATTAAGTGATTCAATGATTAACAAGAGCTGCAATATAAGCTTTCTTTATTTTCAAACTGAAATACACTGCAATACATTTCAAGAAGTAGTATCATTGTAAATCGTATGAATTAAAAATAAATGATATCCAAGTAAAGGGCAACTGCAGTAGATAATAAAGAAGTCATGTAATCACTGAAGTAACATTGAAAATCATTATCAAACACTTACATACAGATCTGATATAAAATAATAGGCAATATGAGTTTGAAATGACATTGATTATTATGTAGAATATTAAGATATTATCTCCTTAGTTAAATACTTTCTATAATGGTCAACTACTTGTCTATAGTCCGTCTTTCAGTCTAGATAGGAATGTTTCCTATCTTGTCTTTAGTGTCAACTACTTGTCTGTAGTCCGTCTTTCAGTCTAGATAGTAATGTTTCCTATCCTGTCTTCAGTGTCAACTACTTGTCTGTAGTCCGTCTTTCAGTCTAAATAGTAATGTTTCCTATCCTGTCTTCAGTGTCAACTACTTGTCTGTAGTCCGTCTTTCAGTCTAGATAGGAATATTTCTTATCCTGTCTTCAGTTTTGTTTCTAATTTCGTCTTCAGTCTACGTTGTTTCTTTTAAACAACGTCCTTGTAATTCTTTATAAAGAACACATTTGTTCCTCTGTTAATCAATCAATCATCCGGAAATCCGTTAATCTGCCAATTCTTGAATCTTGTAACATAGAAATCACTCAAATAACACAATGAATTATACACATCACTGCTCAAACATTGTAGTTGATGCAGGAATTTTGAAACTCATTGAAAACTCACTTTTTAGTATGAAATATCTGTCATATGCAGGTCTGAAATCTAAAACAGCAAGGAAGAGATCTGAAATATCATCAAACCCTAGTGCTACAAACCCCAAACTCCTTTCAACATAATTTTCAACAAGAAATCATCTTATAGTGAATTTCTACAACCCAGTATCTTCATACAGTCAAAATCACTCTAAATCAAGTTGCAAGCTAACTCAGAAACCACAAACATGCCATACTCTGACATTGGCGCTCCCTCCATGAAATGGAAGAATCAGTTTAGCAAGGAAGTTCAACACTTAAAAGTTTGCAAGTTCTTAACGCATCAATCAAACAAAGACTTCAAAATATATTAGCAAACCTCAAAGTCTTTGTAGAAAACAATAAACTCCATTGAAGCTCCGATTTGATTTCTGAAGTGAAGTCACCATAAATCAGCTAGGGAGGATCTTTAACCATTAAAACCAGCAAACTCAACAGGGTTTTGTTGGCAAGGTTTTGTGAGAACACAAGTTCTCTTCAAAGTGCAGCAGCAAAATCGAATTATCAGCAGCCCAAATGAATCCTTTTAACCTTTTCTTATAAATTTATAGCAATAATATATTGCTTTTTTCCGCTCAAAAACTCCCTTAAATAAATTAATATTATGCAGCACTTTTCTCCTTTTGAAGAATAATAATGTTTTCTCGTCAATAAAGTGCCTTTTCCAAAGTGTCCATTAGAAATAAATTTTCACCACCTTATGATTGAGCTTTTGAACTTAGTTGTCCATTTTGTTTCCAACATTAGACAACTTAAGTGAAATATTAATTAAATCATTAAACAATCTACTAATATACCAAGTTTCGGAAATACCCAAATGATATGATTTACTAATTTTTACCATACCAAATTGATATTGAAGACTAGGGGCGATGATTGGAGGCAATTAGGTGACTTTCCAAAAATAGCTTGCTCCAAAAAGTTTGAGGGGCAACCTAAAAGTAAGTAATCAATTTTAAAACGTATCAAAGGGCTCCATCTAACAATTGAAACTCAAATGAAAGACGAATTGCTTTACAAGATTGATCAAATGCTTCTCCAAGAATGTTAGAGTTCTCTTGATTAACCAGTTAGCCTTCAAAAGGATTGGAAACTGGCTAAACGTGTATGGATTGGCTAAGCACCAAAAGTGGACATTACAAATATGTAGGAAAAAATCTCAAAATGTGCGTAAGTTTGAATTTTCCTCAAGTGTCTTCATGTTGATGAAGATGGCAATATAGAATATAGTAGAGAAGTATGTAGAATAGGATCCAAAGATTCAAGTATCCCTTTTGAAGACAAAAATGTCTCCTCCAAATGTTGCTCAAAAATCTCCACGCTCTTGTCAAATTATGATCAGTGATCATGTGGGGAAAGAACAAGAGATTTTGAATGTTCCCTCACAACGATTGAAGAAGATTCAACTCTGCCAAAGAGAAAATGAATGCAATCAATAATGACTCCCACGTTTGCAGTAGAAGGCTCCACAAACAAGTCTTACATACTTGTCAAGAAATCATCCCTCAATGTTGACTCCAAAAGACTATATGCTTGCTACAAAGAGTTACTGAAAGCTTTTGAAGAAGCAACTTTGAACTTTCTAGTAGCAATAGGTATTGTAGATGCGGTATTAATGTTATCTCAACCAAATTAACTGACCATCCCAAGAGAAGGTGTCCACACAAGATGGGGCAATCATCTATATGAGTGTGGTTATCAAAGGAAATAACACTATCAAAATAAAGATCCAAAATCTCCATATAATTGTTGGATGATGGTCCAAGTAGGGAAAGGGCACTTAATTTGTTCTATGTGATGCATAAATTTCTCATAAATTGTGAGACATATTAGTCCATAAATGATGTCATTATTGTTAAACCATGTAGTTCTTCTATTTAAAGTCACTTGGTTGAGTGACCAATCCAAGGAGATAGGGCAATAAATATTTTCCAAGAGCAATAGCTCTTTGAAACTAGCTTGACAATAGAAGGATGGAAATAAATACTAAAAGACATGATGACCCCCAAAAGGTGAATCGTTATCTAAATTCATGGTTATAAAATGCTTGTATAATCCTTCAAAGAATGATACATGAAAGAGCACTTTATAAGTTAAGTGCACATAAAGGCAAAATGCAAAAAAGACACCAAGAGACATGCGCCCTTCTCCACTAGTCTCAAAAATCACTACACCAAAGATTACAATTTTTACACTCAATGATTAGCGCGTTTACATACATAAATTTGGAAAAAATAACTGTGTAGCTAAGTAGTGCTCTTCAATAGCTTTCAAATGACTATTTGTTTTTGAAAAATGGAGCTTTTGGGTTAAAGTTATGGTCCATTGACGTAAAAAACAACACATAGCTTCAACCTGCAAGATTTGGCAAAAAATGATTTTTTTTTTATCAAATCTACATTGGATGGAAATAAGGTTGAATTTGACCTGCAAGAAAAACCCTTCTGGCAAAAAAGTTTTTCTTCTGATTTAATTTCTGCAAAGTTTACTTGAAGCATCGAAAATTAGTAGATGGCCATGAAGTATATGGATGTTACTGACAAAACCCAGAAAGTGTTTTACTTCCCACCATGCAGAAAATGAATTTGTAACGTAAATTCAACTTTCAGCTTGTAAGAAAATAGTTGTGATGCTATTTTGGCAACCATTTTTGCAAGATCCGCTCATTATTTGCAAAAAATAACAAATACCCAAAAGGTTTTTCATTGTTGTGAACAAATGTTAAATTTTTTTTTTTAATGTGCCTTCCCTAAAAAGTTTTTTAAGCTTCAAACCCTTGTTTGCTACTGTATCATATAGCAGCAAGATTGAGTGAACATAAGCCAAATTCTACTTCCTCAAGCCATGTGGACATGTTGAAACAGACAAAAATGCTGCCGTCATAGTCAGAATAGCTGCAATCACCAAATATCACCAAACCACACATGCAAACATGAATTAATAGATCTTCATATTTTTTCTTTGATTCTTTAGGTCATGTTGATACACAAGATAAGAGCATATAAGAATTTAGAAGATTAGATGAAAAGCTTTTATCTCTCAGTCTGGATTCCTTGTTCTTGAAACTCTTAAGACCAAAGCTTTGATACCATGTTAGAAATCTAAATAGATGAATAACTAAGATCTTTCTATGAGATAATTAAGCTATAAAATTTTAAAAGAAATAACATAGTTATAGGACCTATGATTCCAAGAGATGGGCAAATGTAAAGATGACAATATATTGCATCAAGAGCTCAAAGATAAGTAGTTATAGGAATCAATGTACATTCATGCCAAAGTATGCAACAATGCAAAGTATATGCAAATCCAAGCTAGGTGTTGAGTTTATATTGTAGTAAGATGACTCTTCTAGATTCACCAACTCCGAGGTGAGCTAGGCTGGTTGAGTCTAGGAGACTTGGTCGAGTCTTTCCTAGATTCACCTTGTCTGGAGACTTGCCTAGACTTACCAAATTTGGGCCTAAGACGTAGCCATTATAATTTATTTCATAAAAGAAGGTCACAAAATGTAAATGCTTTTTTGGTTTATGACATGCCCATCTAAGATTTCAAAAAAATAAATGAAAGTGGTGTGCTCCATGAAGATTTGTATTGTTTTGAAGGTCATCATTTGGGCTTGGTGGCAGTGCTCTATACCATGACCCTCAATCCTCAAACCTCACAAGAGGCACTACCCTTTGACTCTCGCAAGGGGCACTACTCCTTGACCTTGTTTGGGGTGCTATCTCCAAACCTTCATGATGGGTGTTGCCTCAGACCTTGGCAAGTGGTGCGGCCCTCAAACTCATTGTGGTGTTGTCTTCAAACCCCCATCAAACTAAAAGTATAAGCAAGGGATAGGTTAGTAATAAATCATGATTAGAAGAATCTACAAAATGCACCTCTTTTGTTGCGAATCCCTTCATATTCACAGTCAAAGTCACAATCAAGGATTATCTTATTTCATATATTGGACAATTTTTTTAGTATACAAAACCACCATAGGCAAAGTTGGCATGCTACAATCCTTGTACTGCTTAATATAAATTAAGTCAAAGTTGTCAATAAATTCAATTTCATAATGCAAAATGTATCAATCATGCCTTGCATAGACAACTCATAGAGGAATCCTATCTATTAGTAGCCTAGCTGAAGTCAAATAAGAACATTACCATTTATCTTTTTAATTAATCTTTCCTCTTTGTTAATGAGCTTGTCAAAAAACCATGTTGCTAATATTGAAGGCTTAAAAAAAATACTAATAAATTCTTCTTGAACATACACACCAGTTATTGAGACAAAAACAAATACAATGGCTACATCATCATGTAGGATCCATCTTAGATGCCATCAGATGAATTGTTGTGATTTTGGGATGAGTAATGCAACATCCTTTGAGCCATTGTCTTGTATTTGAGTTGTGATATTTGTTTTGATTCCATGGATTTTAATATTCCATGAGTTCTGTATAATTTTGCCAATATTTATATATCTAAGTGTGTCATTTCCTTCAGCTACAATTTGCATTTATATTCATATGATTGATGTATAGTTGTGTTCATGATCAAATTTGCTTCTACTTGATGATTTTATTGTCTTTTTAAGCTTTATTTATTTAAGTGTGCATGGAACATGTACAAATCCTTAAAGCTCTCTTATTTCTTGGGTTGTTTTTTTTGATAGGCAATCGACCAAAGGTTCTTTATATATTTACATAAATCAAAATAAGTTTTACATCTCCGTTCAATGCAGGCGCCAGGGGAAGAGAATGGGGTTAAGAAAAACCCCCGGTGCAGCCCTAGACACTAGAGTCCCGATCTCAAGAATTTACAATGCCCATCTCAATTATTGGAACTGCAAATGACGAGGGCAAGGGCCACTCATATGCCGATTATATCACTGTGTATAGTTTACAAGTGATTTCAATCAGTTATCCTAATTTTACATTATAGCTTAAAAATTAGAATATATAACACTTCATGTAATTTTTCCTATATGATTTTAAATAAAACAACTGGAGATCTTGATTATAAGCACATCTTTTCATGACCAAGCCCCTATGACCCCAACCATTAAGAGGATCCTACAAAGTCGATCTTCGGTTAACATGATATACTACTAATCATTGTAATTTGAAGCCGAGGCTTAAGGTTCCTGTTTTCAACCTGCATTAATCTTAGATCTTCCTCTTAATTTCTTTGGTTTTTTAATTTGCTGTCTTTGCTGAGTTTTTGGTGTGTTTGGCTGCTAAGTCTGACTCCGAGTCAAAAATCAGCTTTTTGAGTCCATGTCTAGTCTGATTCTTGTAACTGTGGTTTGTATAGAACTAGGGAGAGGATGGTGGTGGTAAATTCAACCGATAAGGATGACTACCAAGTGCTTCAAATATTAAATGCTCCTCTCTTTTGGGATGGTGACACCTCAACATTTTATTTCTCAGTTATTAATTAATTTAATATTTTTCAACTTTTATAGTGAATAAGATCATTCTATGGGCTCTCTGATTCATCAGCACATCCAGAGAGCATAATGGTTATCAGTTGTATATAATTGACCACAACGTGTAGTACCAACTTAGGTTTTAAATTAAGCTTAACAATATTTAATTAAACACAATGTCAAACATCTAGAATATGGATTTCATTTATTAAATAAAGAGTAGAAGTTTATATTTTATCATGAGATAAAAAGTCAATTTATTTATTCATGAACAATACTTAATTAATCACAATGTTAAAAATCTAGAATATGAAACTCAGTAACTAAAGTGTGCATTTATTGATTTTCATCAATCTTCAAATAATGAACGTGAGATCAAAAGTCACATTATAATTATATGAGATAAACCCAGGAAACAGCTTTTTACCCTTGGAAGAACAGTGGTAAGGTCTTGTAACTATGACACACTCCAAGAGGAATTTGCGTTATCAAATAGAAAATGTGCCCATGCACAACAGCCTTGGTAGGACAATCCTAGTTATGCCCTTAGTTGGATGCACATTGCGCGCCCCTTCTCCTATGTCCATAGTCTATCTACCAAACTACCTTGCTTCAAGAATAATAAAAACCGTGTCCTTTTATAACCATTCCATGGGTTTGTGTTTTGATCTAATGGGTGGCTTTTAACCATCACATGTCACACCTATTCATTACATCATTAGAAAATAATGCATACATTAAATTTTTTAATTTCTATATACACTCATAAGAATTCACTGAAATATGAGTGTCTTATTTTTTGTAAGGTTCTTTTTAACCTTTAGCTACCTTTCAAACCCAAAAGTAATTTCTTTTGATCATTTTGTTTAACATCTCTTTTTTCTAATTAAGTAATTGGTTCTACTATACTCTAATTAATTTTTATAAACTTAATTTGTTTTAATTTTTTCATGGGAAGAAATGTCCCATAACTCTATGAGTGTCATTGGCCTTAGATAATTATCTATAGGTACTCAAAATAATGCTTTCTCCTGAAGGTTCTGTAACCTGTGTTTTTATTGAATCCTTGGAGGCTTTTTGCAGTCATTTGCTAGTCTGTGGAAAATTTGGTCAAATCATTAGTTTCTTCCTGTTGCAGAAAATGTCAGCAGATTGTCGACTGAAATTTTCTATGAATCTTGCAGTACTACTTCTTGTAGAATCAGAAGGGCCAGAGGAGGTCATAGCTTTCTTTCTTGGACAAAATTTGAGGGCAGATCAGTCTATTTTTTTTTTCTAATTAGATAATTTGGAATGGAATCTGAGACAAGAGAGCCAAAGATAAATGTGAAAATCTCATACAAAATGTAACTGCTTTTTGACGAGCTTATTCTCTTTTTTATAATCTAAGTTGAAGAATACATAGAGCACATTTTAGAACTATTTACTGGATTGTAACTGGGAATTGGATGATAGCAAATGATGTAGTTTATATTTGGAGTAATACTAAGGACCTGTTGTGCAGGTGAATTCACCTTATGGAGGTTCATTACACCACGCAGAAAATGTTTTGTCTGGTCAATTTGGATTCACGTCAAAGGAACCTGGTACTTATACAGCATGCTTTTGGATAACAAATCCTCAAGAAGGAGCAACTTCTACCGTAGATCTTGACTGGAAGGTTGGGCTTGCAGCCAAAGATTGGGAAACAATTGCAAGAAAAGATAAAATTGAAGTAAGCCATCCTTTTGTTTTGTATTTAAATATTTGTACTCTATTTTTGTGACCTTTTATTCACCCGTGGCTGTTTTCATATGTTTCTTGCTTATTGTCACCTTGTGCCATGAATATTTGTGATTACAATCTGATGCAACAAGACATAATGTGTGTTAAAAAATGCAGGGTGTTGAACTGGAAATGACAAAACTTGAGGGAGCAATAGAGGCTATTCATGATAACTTGTTGTATATAAGAGACAGGTATTGCTTCAAGTCCCAGTCTTTGAGATCAAAGACAATATAAAGAGGATTCCTTCTTTCAATTTACAATTTTGATATTTAGGTCAAGAAACGAAATATTCAACAAAGAGAGGAATAGGTGATAGGAATGAATGCTGCATGAATATTTTTAATGACTTGTTTCTCCTTGTGGTAGCCGCAAATAGCATTTTTCTTTTGATTAAATGGAGAGTGTTCTATTAAAGTCCTTACTCAGAGATCCTTACAATAATTCATATAGCTTATTATAATAGAAATAGATAAAATATCTATTACCACAACTATTATTTTGAAATAGTTTCAGATAATAATGACCACATTTTGGAGGTCCCTTAACATTTTTATTAAAAATGGCCAAGATTTACATGGCAATCCTAGGGCCAAATTCTCAAAACCAGAAACAGCAACATTATATTTCATCACTCATATCCCCTCACTGACGTGCCACCACCTCATAGCACCAGTGGCAGCTTCGCTACAGCCATCCAATCCATGAAGAAGCACCTCCACGACAGCTTGCTGTCTTCAACTGTCGCACATTCAAGAACTATGTATTCCGAGAGGTTGAAATTTGACACCTTTGAGAACCTCAGCAGTTTTTAGCTGGGTTGGCTTTTTTCTTTTGTAAGTTGTGACATGCTAATGTGTTGCAGGTAATTAACAAGCTATCCACAACATGACTTAAATCTCTGCAGAAGGCCCTACGCTTCCGAAGCTCACAGTAAACCATAAAATTCTCTTTCCACCTAAGGCAGCTATCCATCATTGCTAGCCCAATATTGATTGATGAAGCTTTCTTTAGGTTCGATACCAACCTTGGGGTTACAGTTTCACCACTGTATATTGCTGTCAGAAATAAATATGGCAGCCACAACTTCAACATCTTGTCCAGAATTGCTAGAGACAAAAGTTTTCTATAAATTCTTTCTGTATGCAAACCTTGGACATAGGTGTTCTGTCTTCACCCAATCTTGATCTCTCATCAATTCTTTCACAAGCACCATGGCTGCTGGTTTTCTACAGTTGAAAATGGCACTGTGGTGTCTTTCTGTGGCTCTTGTGTTGGAGATTTAGGTAGTTGACAAGCTCTTTCATTGATGCTAGACCACTCAACCAATGTACACACCAGATCAGTTTTGTCAAGCAAAAGCACTAAAAAAGCCTCAGACAGTGCTAGTTGCCCAACATTCTTGTAATCCACATTCCCACAGAATTAACCAATCTCAAAGATCGGGGGATACAGTATAAAGTTTGCTAATCATTCTCTGGTAGTAATGTTATATGAGCTAGGTATGATGATATTTATTATTTAATCATATTACGGTGGTGTCAATTGAGATTTCAAGGGATATAGAATTTAGGAAGTTAAAAATGAAGTTCAATTTGATATACAGATTCCAGACCATGAATGTGGCAAGGAAAAAACTATATTTTGGTGAAGATCTTGATTGATGTCACAAATGGCTAAAAGGCCAGCTGCCAAGTTAGGTTCTCTATACTAATGTGAGAAAATGATCTTACAAAAGGCCTTATTGGTGTGTGCAGCTTCCTCCAAAAGACTCTGATTTCTAGTTTGGGCATGTTCCTTTCAAGGGCCATTTATGACCACTTGAGAGTCTTCTTCAACTACAACCTTTTTCAGTTTCAATGATTTAACAGAAATTAATCTGTTACTGCTTCATATTCCACGATTTTTTTTTGTTTAGGTATCCAGGAATATAGAAGCCCCAAGCAAAAATGTCCCATGTTCATGACAAATGACTACACCTGACACCACAGGCCTAGGATTTCCTCTTAATGCCCCATCGAAATTTAGTTTTGTAAAATATTTTGGATTTAGCTTCCACCTCACATTTTCCTGATCATTATGTTAAAGACAAAATTTTATGTCACATAAAAACTTATATTATATTGCTGCATTAGTATGTGGTGTTTGGCATTTGGGATCCTGGGTATACATCTATAATAGAAAGATGGACTGTTAATGTTTTTAAGTTTTAATGCATACCATGCTTCCAGATTAGAAAAACAGAAAATTTAATGTTACATAAGAAGTTATATTACATTTCTGCATTAGTATGTGGTGTTTGGCTTTTGGGATCCTGGGTATACATCCATAATAAAAAGATAAGATTATGGGTATACATCCATAATAAAAAGATAAGATTATGGGTATACATCCATAATAAAAAGATAAGATTATAAGTTTTTAACCCATACCATGCTACCAGATTAGAACAGATTCAGGCTAGGAAAGAGCCCCACACATTCAAAATAATCACAGATTAACAGTGAGACTTTGTGACTGAAAATAACTCATCATAACTCTATTAAAATGTTTCTCCAAAACAACAGCAAACTTTATATTACACAAGAAAAAATAAAATGTCAACTCTAATATTTGTAAATCAGATTACATATCTAATATTTATTTTACCTATTCTATGACATCTCTATATCAGCATTTGTAGGCCAGGGCTGGGAAATTCCATGGCATGGTAAAAAGATGGGTTTTATGATATCAGTCCTTTTCAACGATCGTGCCACACAAAAACAGATTCAGGATGAAAGAGCTTCACATGAAATCCAGAGCTTACCCAAAGAGGCTTTGTGGCCGATAATAAACCATGATGATTCTACTGATTTTCTTTCCCAAGCCAAACACAGTTTTTATTACACAAATGCTAATTTTACATTGCTGCATCTGTATTTTATGGTCAGAATTTGGCAATCCTGTGTGTGGATCTGAAAATAGAAGATGGACTTAAAAATAACCCATGTTATGTATCCTTTAAAAAAGCCCCCAGAGGTGATGGTGCAATAATGTTTGACTAGATACTCTTGCTCTTGCTTCTCTCACTTACATCAACCAAACTGCCAACATCTCCATTTCTTGCTCCTTAATCTTCTTTAGGTGGAGTATAGTTGGTGTTCCTGCTCTGTCTATACTCAACATGAGAGGGACTAAAATTGCCCTTCTTTCTCTCTGGAGCCTTACCTCATAGTTAATTATAATTATGCCACTCCATTTCTTAATTTTTCAAGATGCCTCTTTATTCAAGGTTGTTTTGCCATATTCTTTTCAATTATCCAAGGTTGTGCACTTTTCCAGTCCTTCGAGTAAAGTTCTGATGCCATATGCTAATTTTTGCCGTATGGAAACTAGAAATCTTCTGAGCTTCAAACCAACAAGGAGATGATTAGCATCCTTCTCAGTGTGATTGCTTCATAACAATTTGACTTCCTTGATCCATTTTTCTGGTAGATATACAAGGTACAGCCTCAAAGGAGATGACAGAAAGCAATCTCTTATAAGATTGATTGCTAAAGCAACTTTATCAAATTAACATCCGATAAGACTGCCTTGAAAATAGCATTATTGAATGGTCAGAAATTACGGTAAGCCTTAAATGGAGGGTGTAGGTAGATGGGCAAGGGAGTTTTGATCCCAAGCTTTGTTCTGTGATTTAACTTAAGGGAATATAAAACAAATTAATACATACTAAGTGGACGTTCCCTGGACTGCACAAGGGTAGTCCCATTACTTCAAAAAGGCTTGTTGGCTAGGCTGAATGTAAAATGTTGTGACATAATTGCTAGCTATTCCAAGGGTCCAAGGAAAAGAAGACATTTTAAAACTCTCATGCTCGTTCTTACCCCAACCACCCCCATTTTCCCCCCTTGCACAACTCCTGTCGTCCTTAGCCACCTATTGATCAAATGATTTGTTCAGAAATTATGTTACTTGATTCTAAGAAAATCTAAGAACATTCTAATATCACAATTCAGTTTCCTTATGTTTTCCCTGACCAAATTTGTATGATCAAACTCAGTTATTGCTACATTTATATTTATTCTCATTATATTATATGGAAGTACTGAATGCTTCTCTTAATCTTACAGGGAAGCAGAAATGCGAGAAGTCAGTGAAGTTACAAATTCTAGGGTTGCATGGTTTAGCATCATGTCATTAACAGTTTGCTTAGCAATGTCAGCTTGGCAAGTGTGGCACTTGAAGAGTTTCTTTGAGAAGAAAAAGCTCATTTAAGTGACTTTTTGTGATATGAGTTGTTTGTTTCAAAAATATTTTTTATAGAATCCAAACCAGTTTTTGATTAATATGTGATTAACTTTATAACTTATGCTGCTGTTTATAAAACTTAGGGTTCGACATGGAGTAGTTAATTCTATTTTTCCTAGATTTATATTAAGAATGTGTATGGTCAAGTTTTTTTAATTTATCACTCATTAGCAAATGTCATGCATGCATCTACAAAAATGGATTCTGTTTGAAAATGTTGACTTGTCATTTCTCTGGTGGTTAACCCCACTCTGTTTCCGTTTTGGATACGAGAAGAGTTCCATTGAATTTTGCACATAATTGACCCTAAAGAGGCAGTGCACAAAGTTCAAATTTCTAGTAACTAGGAAAATCAATTTCTTAGTTATGCATAATTTATAAATTATAATGCACAAAAGAATGCACTCAACATCAAATTACAGCACTTTGTCTACAATCTTTTGTTGAGTCATGACTAATGGCCTCTTTATGTTATATAAGGAAGAGGGTTTCTGGGGTGTTGGAAGCAGTGTTATTAGCCTCAGACTCGGTTCGGACTCAATTTGACCCAGAATGGGCTTGGACTTGGTCTCGGTGGCCAAACTAGGCATGGACTCAACAAATTAAAATTTTCATGAAATTCAAAGATTTTTAAGGATTTTAAGTTTTTTTCATGCATCATGGAGCCAATTAATATCAAATACACAATAATTGAGATAAATAGAAGCTGCCTTGCACACATATACAATTTTTCATAGATCACCTAAGTATAAATGCGAATTTTTGAAAGAAATTACATAAAGTTAAATTGCATAGCATAATAGAAATCTAAAATGTAGTATAACAGTTAATTGTCAGATGTCTACAATATGTCAATATCCATGGAATATGAAATCTGTGGAGTCAAAAGTTCAAAACATATATCAAAAGAAAGGCTCATAGTAGCTTATGTCTTCCTATTAATACACCTAAGATAGGTCATGGAAGCCTCTAGAGCCATCCTCTCTTCCCATGTCTAAGGTTGAACCTCAGTGACATGATCATCCTCCTCATCCTCATCCTCATAATACTCATCATCAGAGCCAAATCCATCACTCTTGGCTTCCGGGTCCTACAATGGGTCTCCTCATGTTGTAGCCTCCACTATTAGTGCCACTACCTCTGCCTCTCGATCAACTTGATCAACCCACTCCAAGTTTTCATAACTGAAGATAGGATCATCAACCTCTGTGTTCCACCTTGCTTGTATATTAACCTTCTCTAATACAATGAGAGATGTGTCGTTGCCCAAAATCTATTTTTGGCAAAAGCGAAGGTTGTAGTGAACAAAAACAAGATGATTCAACTTTTTTGCTGTCAACCTATTGCGCCTCTTCGATTGTATATGTTCGAGCATACTCCAATTGAGTTCACATCTTGGAGCCCTAGATCGCTGACTCAAGATACAAACTGTAATCCTTTGTAGATTGGACACCTTGCCACCAAACATCTTTCACCGTACATTCGAAACAAGAAGATTTTAAATTAGTTATATAAATTTGACTTTATCAGTCTAAATTTTGGATTCTAAAGTGGTAATAAAATAGAATTTAGAATTTGGCATCATATGTTTTACCAAGCATTAGTTCTGTTCAGTTTTTCTTGCATAAGTCTCATGAAAATAGATCTCCTAGTTCTATCTTATACATCTCTATCTCACAGGCTATAATTGTTCCAACAGTGACATTAGGGGACATTCTCTCTATAACATCATTGAGGCCACTCAACATTTCTTCATCAATGTTAAAATTTGGGCTAAATTGGTATGCTAGATTAAGAAAGTGGGCAATTGCATGTATAGGACTATAAAGTAGATTGTGCCATCACTTATCAATGACATCCCATATTGGACCATATTTTTCATGATTCCTTGTATAAAAAGTTTGAATGGTCTCTTTTGCACTATCCACACCCTCATAAATGTAACCCATTGAGGGTTTGTCTCCATTAGCAATTCATAGGATAACAATAAGAGGCTCTATGAATTGTAGTCATTGTGAAAAATAAAACACTAAGTTTTAAGTTTGCTATTTAAAAATGAACAATGTCAATGTCAATAAACATAAACAAGTGTTTAAAACTTAAACAAAAACAATGAAATGAAATGAAAATGAGTACAAAAAGAAAAATTACCTCCACAATCTCTTTGGCAAGCTTTCAAAAGCCACTTAAATAAAAAACTCGATCAACCACCTCAACTACTGCATTGAGCCTTGAATATGATGAATTTGTCCACTCCTCACATACAAACATACCTTTCAAACCAACCTTTGTGTTAAGAAAATATTTCAATGTGAGAAAATTTGTTGCAAATCAAACAATTCTTTATTCTTTGTGTGTTGCCTCGTAAGGTTGAGGACCCAAGCATGATTATGTATGAACTTGCAAATATTCCTTGCTTGCTCTACACATTTGTTTTTATCTAAGGAATTTTACCTAGATCCTCCAACATGAGGTCAAGGCAATGGGCAACACAATGAGTCCAAAATAAGTGGCGGTGCCTCTCCATAAGAAGTTTACCAGCAACAACATAATTTGTTGCATTATCTGTCACAATTTGCAGAACATTCTCCTGACCCACCTCCTTCAACAATTCCTCCATTGCCTCACAAAGATACTCAACATTTTTGGTTTTCCTTGAGGCATCAACTGATTTTAAAAACACCGTGGAACTTGCAAATAAAAATAAAGAAATTTAGTACAATCACAACGATCAATCAATTTACTATTAAATTATTAAATTCTAACTTTCTAAGTACAATATTGAATTACCTGATGAGGAGACAAAAAAATTCAACAGTGTTCTATTTCTTTTATCAGTCCAACCAATGGTTATGATGGTGTAACCCTTCGTGACCCATACTTTACGTTGCTCTTCAATTTCAATTTTTACATCAGCAACACGATGAGCCAAAATAGGACCTTTTAGCTCCTCATCATTAGGGGTTTTGAACTTCGGACTACAAACAATAACAACATCTATGGCATTTTGTCAATAAGGAGACCTAAAAGTTAAAATAAATTAAATAAATAATATAAGTATACTTATTATGCAAGCAAGGGAAGACATACAAATTAGAAATTAAAATTATAAGTACCTTGCTGCATTAAATGGAAGGTTGTTGCAGAAGAAAAAATCTCCAAGTGCCAACTTCGCTTGCTCATGCTTCTCCTTATTCCAAGCCATGCTTCTAAGTGATGGTTGTGCACCTGGAGTTGTGCATGGAACAAAGATGAATTCAAGTGAGGATTTTTGCTTATGCACCCGAGACCCAATGCTCACAGTCTGAGATGCAGTAGTAGAAGGTGGAATTGGATGGTGAGCATGTCCATGATAACTTGAAGATCCTTCTATACTTATAGTTCCAGCTAATTGTGTCATCTCTTCTTCTTGTTTTTTAAAAAAGTTCTTTCTTCTCTAACTTTTTCTCTAAGAGAGCTTGCATATCACGCATAACATCTTGAGATAGCTCTTTGCATTTTTTGATATCACACTTTGGTTTATGTGCAAGGTGATATTTCAATCTATTAATGCCTTCCTCATTATATGTTATCATACAATGCTAACATGCCACAACTCCTTTCTTATGCCCAGGAATAACATGTTTCCATGCCCTATCCCTTGCTATTGTAGTAGGGTCAACATCAGGGTAAGTTTTATGCCTAGTTCAACTACCTTTAGATTGAGACATGATGTTGATGTTTTAGATTAAGATAAAAGCAGGTGTTGCCCTTTACATCTAAGAGATAGATAAACCATTCAGCACAACCAGGTACAAAGACCAAAAACCAGCTAAACAACTAATTCAGGTTAAACAGGGACCTGAGACCAACATATGTGACTAGAAAAATCAACGAAAACAATATTGGAACCTGGAAGGTCAACAGACTGGAACAACAACCTAAAAAAATTCCCAAACCAGTATCCAATGAACTAGTAAAGCAACTAGTTCACCAACACAAAAAATTGGTCATCATAAGGAAACAAAAGATTTTCCTTTAGATATGAATTTTCCCTTACCTGACCGAAGGACCCTATCTAAAGGGGGTGCAGAATAATTAGACTTCTTCCATTTAACCACAATCCAACCGTCCTCAATCTTCGCAGCCTCAGTGACCCAAGCCTTAGAAGACGAAGACCCGAGGAACCTAGGGGACATAGAAGCCGCAACAACCTCCGTGAGAGAATCAGACGACGTTTGACCCCTAGGAGGGACATCCGAACCAGGGGTAGAGACGAAAGCCACCTCCACCATTGGCTCAGACTGAAAGAAAACCTCAGCCACAGAATCCTTAGGAGTATCCAAGGAAAGTTCCACCAGAGCATCCTCCTTAGCCACCGGCTCAGAGCTAGCCTCAGCCTCAGAATCCTCAGGAGCAACCAAGGAATGTTTCACCGTGTAGTGCTCAGAGGAGGCCTTTGACCACCAAGAAGGTGGTCACTTAGATTTGGATTTTCCAGTAGCACAGCGAGCAACAATATGGCCTGTCAAGTGACATTTCCTACAACGAAAAGGGATACCCTCGTAATCCAACAATTGTGTCCAAGAACCCTTCGGGGAATCCAAGCAAATCGCCTCAGGAAGGCCTTTAGAAACATCCAGATCTACAAGAAAGCGAGCACATGTCGAGTGGAGAATATCTGAAGTGTCAGCATCCACATATAAGAAATCCCCAATAGCATTCCCAATAGTTTCAAAAATCGAATCTTGCCAAAGATGTAACAGAAGATTAGGGAGCCGAACCCAAATAGGGAACTTATTAAAGGATTCTGAGAGGATCGAAATCCATGTGCCACGGTTTGGCCATGAGTGGAAATCTGCTCTGCCAAGAAAAATTATTGTGACACAAAATAATCTTTCTATCATTGGTACTTTGAAACTTAACTATAAAAAAGCCTTTAGCACACGGGAAGATGTGGGCTTTATTCTCTATAAGTGGCATCTAGTTCTTGGAGATCCAGCCATGCAGATCCGCAAGAGCGGGCCAATAGCCGTGGAAGCAAAAAATGGCAGCAAGAGAAGAAAGGTCTTCTGCCATATGGAAAATGTCTTCAACTGATTCTGGGTCTAAAGAAACCCTAATACACTTTAAAGCACTTACAGGCGAAATGTGAGAGGGACTAGATGAAATGGAAGCATCATGCAAACCGACTTCAAAGGCAGCCATGTCTGCAAAAGACCTACATCCAGAACCAAGAGACCCCGGACGATGTGCAGGAGACAGAGAGGTCGCACGAGGGGCAGATGAAGCCCTACCCCCACTCGCAGACACAACCAAACGTGAGGCAGACATACTGCCCACACTCGCAACACATCCCCCATAATCAGTACCTAACTAGACAACAGGTGGGAGCAGAGACTGCAACATTTCCTGAAGGAGCGAGAGAAACAAGCGCAGGAGATCCAAAAATTTGAATAGGAGGAGCGGGGGCCATCGAGCGGGAAAACAAAATCATATAGATGTTGATGTTGACATGATGTTGATGTTGTTGCTGCTGCAATATACCATAAAAAAAAAGCATTTAAAATATAGAAAATCCAATTTACAAGCACTAAGGCTGCTTACTTTTCAAGTTTTCCATCACCATAAAATGAAACAAATCTAAAGAATCCAAACACATGCAAATAAAAAAAATTCATGAATGCAATTTTTTTTTGCAAAATAAACAAAAAAATAGAGTACTTTACCACTTCAAGTTTGCTCTAAAAATGAAAATGTAACCTAAGTTTGAAAAAGTCTCCTCCAACTGCTTCTTTTAACTGCTCCCAATGCATATATGCAAGCTACAAAGTGACAAACAATGAACAGATAGATGAGAGCCAACTGATTTGCTAAATTATCTCCAAAAGCCCCAATACTCTTCCCTCAACTCTTCTTTCTGTATTCTTTGTGTTTGCAAGTGATAGAATGATCTTTTTAAGCCTAACTTATGCTTTACAATGTTAATATACCCCAAAAATAATTGAAAAAAAAAGAAAACTTTTTTGGTATTATTTGGACATTAATTACCGACCAAGTTTGCTTGACGGGATTCGATGAGTTAGCCAAGTCAAGCCCGACTCAGATAAGACTTGGCTAAGTTTGAGGCAAGAGGCCATTGGCCTAGGTTTGCTTGCCTCGCCTCGAGACTCGCACGAGTCTTGTAACACTAGTTAGAAGTAGGGGAAGTGGGAAGGATTTGTAATGTCCTTTTGCAGAATACAGTAGGAACTTTTGGATTGTGTTGTTGATTTTGAAGAAGTCGGCTATCATTCTGTTTGTATTAGGAGCTGTTTGTGCTACTTCTGAGTATTCTGTGAGGTGTTGCAGCTGGTCTGTATTGCATACAACATTGTCCCGTTTTACAACAGTGTTGCTACATCAATTTGAATGATTACCCAGACAATATCTTGTCTTCATTCTTACAAATCTGTTTCAAATATTTAATTAAGCATTGCCTCTGAATTGTGAAAGTTTTTATGAATGCACACTCTTTGACACAAGTACATAGTGAGTGGGAAAGGGAGAAAGATAAAATAAAAATTATAAACCAAATCAGGGGTTGTCATTAAAGTGGTATTAGCACTGAAGTTCTTGCCAACTTGTGGAGTTTTGTTTATGTGTGCATCAGATTTTGTGAAATTTACAAAGTTTATTCTAAAAGACAAAATGAAGACAGTGGTAGATCGAAAGTGATATTTTCGCAAAAGAATTAAATGATATATGGAATAGTGACTAAGGGATTTGAGAAATAAAAGATAGTAGAGATTTGACTCTATCTAATCATATTAGAAGTTTAGTCTATAAAATTTTCTAATATTGTTCTCTGTAAGTTGGAGGAATTAGACTCATTTGTCTAAAGAAGACTAGTTAAATTGGATGCATCTTAATTGGGCTTCACAGTCTTCAATGCTTTCCTTTGTCCATCGCAAGTTAATGGGATTGCATATGAACAGGCGAGACTTGTAGTTGGTTCTTGTCACAATGAGATCACAAGGATAAAAACTCTCGTAGCACCCAATAATGATGACATATTGAAGAAGGTTTAGTTGATTATAGAGAGTTCACATGGGTTACGCGATGTAAAAGCCCCTACTTTTGGGAAGAGGTATAAGATTCCAAAAATTATTACAAGACCCATATCATATATCATTATGTTGGATTTCAAATGTGATAAATTGATACAATAAATGTTTTAATGTTCTCTAACAAAAATTTAAAAAATTGCATCTAGACAATGTGAGGGCTCATATGCAAACTATCATGCCTTTAATCTTAGATGAGGATGAGGATATTTGTAAGAGATTGTAACAATACTTTAGTTCATTTGGAGAAAGGAGCATAATATCTCACCTATGGCTTATGAGATCTCGAAAGGGTTGATTAAGTGGAATAGTGAATGGTTCAAAGAAATAGATAACTAAAAAGGAACTAATCTCAATGAGCTTACAAGGCCTCCCCCCAAAAAAGTAAGAAATAAATAAGAGGAGAGTAGATTTGTTTCACATGTTAGGAGACTCAGATGAAGATATAAACAAGAGGAGAGTAGATTTGTTTCACATGTTAGGAGACTTGATAACTTGATCACAATTGTGGGGTTAGTAAGGAATATAAGATAGCCAAACAAGTTTGAACCAAAGATGAAGAAGATAAGTTAGGATGGTCTTACTCAAGGAGAGAGTATGTCAAAGTCTCAAGTTGATTTCAATAAGGTGCATGAATATTCATACGGTGAGAAATTGTTTGAAATGGTGACATTATAGTTTTTTGACTTCATTTGCAAATTAATTAAGGTCTTTGATAACATTGAAAGGTATGATGAATCACGTGTTCTTGATAGCAACAATTCACTTATGCACGATAGTGTTTTGGATGACAAGAATAATAATGAAAAAGGTCCCAAATTTGGTGAGAGAGTGCATGACATTGAGGATGGCCATTAGGTAACTTTTCCAATGGATAAGAACAATATGTTGTTATAAGGTCTACCTTGGGAATTTGAAGTTGCTGTAGCTAATAGTGAATTGTCTGTTGACCCAAGGGGTTGTTTTAACTTGTGAATTTAAACTATGCCTAGAACTTGACACTCAAAGGGATGACTTGTACTAATCAAAAAATGTATTTTGGGATGATGGTGTTGAAAAATACATGTTAAAGAATCGATTAAAGGTCACTAATGAAATGATTGTTGTAGCCTTAATACATCATAATAACACTCACACGTTCATTAATGACCTCTACTGGAAGACTTCTCTTGAAAGGAGATGAAGGAATATGGAAGGTGATTCTTATTTTGTCAACTTGTAGGTCATTAGAGTACCTATCAAATTAATGAAATTTGATTATTTGCATTTAAATTCAAATAGGAATCATGTCTTAAACATTGTTGAAGTGTATGTTGATAAATTGAAGGGAAAGGAGGATGAGGTCAAAAAGCTCATCATGAAGCTTAAAACACTCAAGAGATATTGGAGAATACACAAATGACTCTTCAAGATGTAAAAAATTAAGTTGTTGTCACTAATCATTTTAGGGAGAAGGATAATAAAAGGACTAGGTTTATCAAGGAATTGATTGAGGAACTTGACAACAAACAACCAACTTACACTTTGGATAACCATCCCAAAAGATAAAGTAATATTTTTTTTAACCAACTAGAACTTTGGTATGTGTGGAGAGTAAATGATAATATTCAGTTTGACAATTCTTTGTTTGAGGTAAATGTTGATTAGACATTTGATAATCCATCCTTCTAGTTAGATGGTGAAGTTCTTTTTGACTCTTGTAATTAGAACAAAATTGTTTGTAGGATTTGGGAAATGTGTAGCTCCTAGTGATGAGTTGGTTATAGGATTGGAGTTGTGGATCAATTTTTAGAGTTAGTACTATTGCAAACTATCTAATCAACTTATGCATGGGTTCAAATTCTAATCTACAAATAAGTTTTATGGATTCTTTGGTTCACTAACTGAGTAGCTCTTTATTGAGGATTGATGGTAGATGTCGTTTGAATATACGATATGGGAATTGTATCTACTCTTGTGCTCCTATGTATTAATAATATATTAGATTGTTTGATGTTGTATTAATTCATTTACATTGTTGGTGTTGACCTCAGTAATTGAGCAAACTGATTTAGTGCACTTGTAGACTTTAGTGCAAATAGTTGCAAGACATCTTGTTGGCACTATTCAATTATTCTTCACTTCCATTTGGAAGAATTTGGGTCACTATAGTTAGATCATAATATTAGTATGTATGCTTTTAGATAATGATGAGTTGATTACGAGTTGGGTTTGCTAGAATACTCGATTTCCCTACACTAGCACTTGGAGGCTATTTCTTGATGTCATATTTTCAATGGTTGACCAAAAAGGTAAGACTTGGATCATGATTGACACATAGTTTGTTGATTTGGTCTTTGTTGAGTTACCTTGGTAGGTTATATTACACGACATTAACAACCGTCTTAAAGTTTTCAAACCCATGAGAGTTGTTCTAGTTAGCAACAACTTTGGATGTGTTGAAATGTTTTTTTATGTGCCTATAATGGGAATTTTGCAATTCTATTGGAGATCATGAGTTGGAGAGTCATTTAGTGTTGATAGATGCTTGCGATACTCTATTGTCTTGTATTTGACAATTGTGACTATGTAATGATTTAGATCTTAGCATTGGCATGTTTGGTACTTTGTTTTAGTGAGATCTTAACGAGGTTCTTTACAATTACAAGTATGGTGATTTATATATCACAATAGTGTAACAAATTGGTAGAAGACCCCCAAGGTTGATACGAGATTCATGCATTTCGTTTTAGCTTGCAAGTGTTGATTGCTCAAGGGCAAGCAAACTCCAAGAAATGAAGACTGCAATGTCTTCTTTTTGGGACATCAAAAGTCAACTAAATAATTAAATTTTAAGTCGTCAAATAGTATCAAACTTAATGGAGATCTAATTTAATTATCTAATAAAGTATTAAAATAATATTTATGGCAAGTTTAGTGAAAAATTAATGTAGTTATTTAATTATTACATCCCTAAATTCAAATCAAAGTGAGAGGATAATAAGAGACAAAGCAAATATATTACAAGAGACGTGATAAATAAAGTCACTAGCATGTGCTATTAAAGAACATTGAGAGGCTCAATTTGGGTATGTTTTGTTATATTAATGTCTCATAGATGTTTGGAGCTACAAGCATTTAGTTCAAGAATTTTGAGGATAGAAATTTGTTAAAGGAAAAGGTTAATTTGATTTCATCTATTAAATTATCTTTACTCCCTTCTTAAGATTTCCCTTTATGCACCTTGCATGCTTTTACCTCTTAGGGTTTCCCTTTAGGTTTTTTGATCTCCTTCTATAAGGATTGATCTTTTGTAATTATCTATCATCTTTTCAATCTGATAAAATAATTATTATATTTTCAAAGCAAAACCCTTGCCTCTTCTTTGTTTTTTCTTCTCTGTGACAGGTACTTGCATGTAGGTGTTCTTTGGGTTTAGTGGATTTGTATTGCCCAAATCCTTCAGGCTATCAGAGCCTGACTTGTTGTAGCTTGTTCAATATTTGAAGAAAAAAAGAACAAGGGTTTCATAGAAGAGATCTTGCATTTTTCGGGTATTTTCTGTGAAAATAGGGGGATCTCTGATTTTCAGAGCACTTTGAAGCTAAACAGACCTCACTGTTGGATTCAAAAGGCATCAAAACCCTCATTTTAATATAAAATTTGTCAAATTTGGACATAGTCAGAATTTGAGGCAAAGTAATATTGCTTCTAGACTGGGCACATTTCTCGAGGTGGATATTTTATGATTTTATGCATGCAAATTGATTTTTTTTGGCTCAAAAATCATTTGGCACACAAACCAATATTTTTTGGAACGCAAATTGAGATTTTTTGGTATGAAAATCATTTTTTTTGGTACGTGGATCAAGATTTTTAGTCTCGTAGATTGAGATTTTTTGGCACGAAAATCAAGATTTTTAGCATGCAAATCAAGGTACTTTTGCACGAAAATTAATACATTTTGGCACGAATCTTGAGGCATTTGGTACCTATTTTTCGCTCGAAGTCAAATGATCCTTTTTAGCTTCCGGGGGATGTAACTTGCTTGTTTTAGCTCTGTTTTTCAATCCAAAAGAAGTGTCAAAAAGATCTTCCCAAGCCCTATTTAGATTCTTTATTATTTTCACTAGTATTTCTCAAAAGTACTGTTGAGCTATCTATCGTTTTGCATGATGGTTAACAACATGAATCCTTTCAAACTCCTCTCTTGAAAAGCTAATCTAGGATCAACTCCAAGTTTCCAGATGATCTTGTGACCTACTAGAACCCACTCAATTGAAGATAAATGTGTATATTCACGAGAATGCATTTGCTAGTTCAACCGATTTCAAAAGAGATGTTTGATCTGTTGTTTTGAAAAGTAACCAAAAAAGAGATATAGTTTCGGTATTTTTTGTTTTATGATGAATGCAATTTATTGATGCAGCTATATGAATTCCTATTTTAACCAAGTGTTAGCAAAGCAAATAACAAAGATAAGGTAACGAGATATTAAAACAAATAACTTAAAAGAGAAATTTCTAATGGACATAAATCATGGTAACAACATGTCTATGAGTTAAATTGTTGAAAAGATCGGGTAGGAAACCAATGAAATTAGGAGTAGCGCTTCCTCAACTCCACTGATGCAATCATTGATGGGAACTCAATAATAATCGAAAGATGTTTCACTTCTCATCAAATTGCAAGACCACAAAAAGTGTGTTCACGTGAGACAAGAAACTATGCAAGAACAATAGGTGATTTTTTATCCAACTTAGTGCATCAATGAAATTCGTTAACATGAGGCAAACACTAGAACTAAAAGGTCACACAATTATAACAACATAATATAACTATTGGCTCCATTATTATTCATGAACAATCATTCACAAAAATAATACACTCTAGCAAGAATAACTACATTTAGAATGAGAGCACCAATAACATATATTATTGCATCAAAATAACGGCCTAGAGTACATATTACATCCATGTATTTATAAGAAATCATCTCCTCCCTTTGTGTTAGGAGTGAGAGCTCTTAAAATTAAAATTCATGCTAAAAACTAATAAAACAAATCTAATTATATACAAACTGACTTTCTAAATTGTACTAAGTAGGACTCCACCCTTGTTTATATCCATTAATGGGTGCATGAGCCTTTACATGACTTAAAAAAATAAAAGAATGAAAAGATAAGAAGATAGAAGTCATGAGATGATTTGGAAGTCTATGGGAGCTATAAAAATGGAAGCTTGGCCTTCTTTAGGCGTTTCTGGGATTTGAACTATAATCAAAATGTGTTTTCGGTGTATGAAATGCTCTAAAATAATAACTAGCAGTTAATTGTCGACGCAATGCTTCTTCTTCAAAACTATCAACGCACCACAGAGAAAAGCACACCTATGCACCTCTATGAATAGCGCACCTATGCACCTTGATGATAGGTTCCAAAAATCCAAAAAATCTTCTAAGTGTCAAAACTTGATTTCTAGCATTTGGGTTTTCTTCCCCTTTATACCAAAATGATGAGTGAGTGTTTCCCTTTGAACTTTTGGATAGTAGAGGTGATTTATTGAGGAGCTTATAAGTTTAAAGCTTCATTCTTTTCCCTCACTTCCCTGTGGAAAGCATAAAATGTGACTTCATGGAAATTCCCTGTAACTTGAAAGTCATGGGTTTGAGTGTGATCTTAGCTATTACAGAAGAAAAGGAAGCCATGGTAATGTTTAGGACCTCGGGGGGCCTCTAGATGTTTTAGATATGCGCACCTATGCACTTTTAGAGATAATTCATTCACCAAATCTTCAAATTGCGCACATACAAGGAATTGTGCAAGGTGCTCAATTCACCAAAAAATCAAAGTTCTCAGTTTTGAAAACAATTTTTGAGTTATTCTCAAACGAGGTTTGGGAGCACTATAGTGTACTTATTTTTCCCCTTTTAATGATTTATAACCTCTTTATAACCCAACATTGTCATAGACTTGAACGCTTTCTACTTCTTCTATCTGAAATCCCAAGGCTCCTATTTTGAAAATGCACACGCAATACCATGGATATTTTTTATGCTATGGATAATGAGGATGCCATTTTATCCGCACAAAGAAGAAAACATTAGTCATCTTATACTAAAAGACCCAAAAGAGGACTCCACAAGACTTAAATTGACAAAAAAAAATGGGTCCACCAGTCAAAACATACAAAGCAGTGATTTTTTCCCCCAAAAAGCTAGTTTTGCGCACTAGCACACCTTGGCAGGTTGGCTAGTGCACTAATTTTGCCTTGGAAATGGCAAAGTGCACAGCTGCATACTAGCGCACATGCACACTTTGATAAGGTGTGCATGTGCACACATGCACATTATGGCATTGTGCAAGCGAGGGGGGGGGGGGGGGGGGGGTGTTTATATAGGTCCCCGAGGGGGAACTAGAGTACACACGTCCGTAAGTGCTCATCCCCGGAGCAGGGAGGAAGTGTGCATGTGCACACTTTAAGAAAATTAAGTCTTAAACTTGATCTTTTTATTTGTGTCTGACTGCCCGACCCTTCCTGATCAAAGATTGGGGTTTGACTTAGACCCAAGGGAGGATCCAAAATGACAGAGGCTTCAGACTAGATGCCTCAGGAAATTTTGAAAACTCAAAATGGGGCGTGCGTTGTGAGGCCACAAAAAATATCCCCAATAAAAGAGAAGAAATGACAAAGGCATTTCTTCGTCAAAAAAAATTCTTTTAACATGTGTTAAGTGACAACTGGATTTCAAATATTTCAATCAATTTTCAAGTCGTTTGGAAGTCGAAACCTCAAAATCTCAAATTTTATGCCTTAGTGTGTGTTTAGTGTATCGATTTCCTTTTGATGTCTCAAGGTGTAGTCTATCATGAGTATCTTAGGATAACATTTTCTCCATCGATCCATTCATCAAGAATCCTTGTAATCATGTTTATGCATCACTATTTGACGAGATGAGAAAATCCATTTTGAGGGATTTTGGTGAGTTATCAATTCTTTTTCTTTTGAGTTTTTGGTAATCTTCTTTAACTCGCTTTGCAGAGCGCGCGTGTTTCCACTTGATTCTTCCTTGAAGCATTTTCATTTATTGTATAGAGTAGGTTAGCCATTTAGGAGTGCATAACCCTCTATCTAAATAATTTTGTAATTGTATGGAATCTTTTAGATGTAACACCTTTTGTGATTCTTTTCTTTCTTTCCTACCTTGACCACACTTAGACTGTGTGGCCAAGGCATTAGTGTTGTTTTCTAGATGTGTTCTTCATTTGGTAACTCTTGCGTTCCTCTTTTAATGAATTTTTGGAAAACTCTCACACCAAACAGTGATTTTAGCAATTCTTTGAAGAGACCCTTTGTTTGAACCGACAAGTTTTGAATTATCCCTTGCTACTATCAACCTAGATTCAAAATCATCTAGATAGTTGATTCTTAAATTCATATAGTGTTGAGAGCTATCAATCTGCGATTTTGATTTTAAGACTATAAGTTCTCTACAACTACAAGCAACACTCATTTTTAGCTGGCACAAGAAACAAAATCATTTGAATGCTTTGAGAAAGAAATACCTCTTCCCTAAAGTTGAGACTAGTTGGGATGGACCACATGTTGGGAACAATCTCGACAAAATACACTAACTTCCGACTCAAAGACTAAAAAAGAAGAAGCAAAATGATAAAAAAAACCCAAACAAAAAGACTTGACTCAAAGAAAACTAACACCTAACTAAAGAGACAAAAAAAAAAAAAAAACAAAAACAAAAGCATATCTACAGAAAACTCTACATAAAATGAATGTGGGGTGGTTGTCAGTGGATTTCTGATTATGTGCAGTAATAATGAATTGCCCCATATAAATGTTGACTTGTCTTTGTATGCAAAAAAAAAATTTGGACAATTTTGGCTCAAATTCTAGGCACAAATCACACAAAATCAGAACTTGTGGTAACTCTATATGACCATGATTAATCCACAAACAAGTTCTCTTACCTTTAGCATCATATTCAAATTGAAAATCATCAAACTAAGAGGGATAATGGGAATATATCTCCTGATCTAGTGAGTCCTCCATCCTCGGGGTACACTCACACATTTTAATTTCTCCTTCTAGTGGTCTTATCTAATGGTACACAACTCCATGGGCACATGGAAACAATAGTGTTGATGATGTAATATAGTTATTAGAAAAAGACCCAAAATATAGAACATTATTTTTATGGTCCCTATTACCACCATCATTAGGATTAGATAATGAATTGTCACCTCCAGGCAACTTGGGACTAGAAAAATCAATCATAAGCCTTCCTTTCAAATTACAAGATTCATTAATATCATTGATCAAGATGTTTCTACCTCATATCTCAAAGAAGGACGTTGAAAATCATACTTACCCTCCATTGTGATCTCCCAAGGTAACAAGAAATCAGGACAACTTACTTTTGAATGGAACCCAAATGGATGAATTCCACATGATTTGATTATTTCATGGTTTGATATATGTGTAGAATACCCACAAATAAACATTTTCTCAATCAATCTTGAGACCAAATTAAGCACTCTATCCATCTCTTCTAATGACATATCTTATTTTGGGGGAGGTATCTTATCATTATCTAGTGAGGGATCAATATCATAGTAGGAAGCATTGGTATCTTCTTATTGATGGATTTCTAATTCAAAAATCTCACCAACCTCAAGATCTTCGACATTTCCATCATTTTTTGCAACTTTGAGAATTTTTGCAACTCCATGGAGTTTTGGAACTTCAAAATTTTCTATGTCCTCAAAATTTCTTGGAATTTCCACACTTACTGCAACATCAAAACTTGAAATTTTTTTTATTACTTCTGACAATTTCAACATGCCTATCTGTTTGTGCTAACACATTAGATTCTGCATCTTGGCAACTAACACATTCCAACTTTGAATAAATCCTTTGATGGAGGCGAAAATAGTTAGGAAACAAAAGGATGTTCGAATTCTAACCTTCTCCAAGATGCTGCAAATTTATTGATGTTATCCATAAAACCTTTAAAACCTTTCAAAACCTCATCCTTTACATGTAATTCCTTCTGAACTTTCGAGGTAATGTTGGTTGGAGCCTCATAATGAATTGGAGTATTATAGACCTGCATGTCTGGAGGAGTGAGATGTAACCATAAAGAGACATCATCCATTAGAGACTCTTCTCTACTTTTCAAACTTTGTCTATTAACATTATTTCTGCAATAAACATGTATCCCAAAGGGTGCATGCTATTTCTCTTCATTGAATGGGTACACGAACTCCTCTTGATCATCT
Source organism: Cupressus sempervirens (assembly GCA_028749045.1). Classification (NCBI taxonomy): domain Eukaryota; kingdom Viridiplantae; phylum Streptophyta; class Pinopsida; order Cupressales; family Cupressaceae; genus Cupressus; species Cupressus sempervirens. Next base: position 528,808,516 of record CM053783.1, on the reverse strand, counting down.
TCATCATTTTGTCCTCCTACAAATTTATCATATGATTCAAACACCATTGCACTAAACTGCAAAGGTTGTTCCTCCATGATTTGGGGAGTATGATCCAAAACATAATTGTACCCATATCCATTTTCACTTGAACTCATACCTGTAATACCATTACACTCATTGTTGATGTTATTGTAGAGGCCAAAATTTCTGTGTTGATTTTGAGGATAATTATTTTGGGCAACAAGTTGTCTTGGATAATTGCCTTGGTTTCTTGAGGAATTCAACTTTATTTTGATGAGTTCATTGGATAAAAGAGACATCGTCTCCTTCATGGCCTTAACCTCACTAGCCATATTATTCTCAAGTTTAGCAGGTGGAGAAGTCTTTTTCTTAAATAATACAGTCTTTTGGGGCTCATACCTTGAATATGTAATTGTAGGCATTAGAGCAGTAGTAATTTGTTGCAGTAAAGGTATTGGATTCAACAAGGGCATTTGATTGGACATAGTAGATGCTCCTGCAAAAAATGGTGGCATGGCTACTGTATTATTCAAAATGAAGGAAGACACAAAGTTTCCTCCACCATGCCTATCTACCTGGTCCGTGAATGTAACAACCTCTTTGAAGACATTTTCGATGGTATCAATGTCTCTGGGTGGGAGCCTTCTTAGAAAAATAGAAGTTAATGAATCCATTTTTCCCAAATAGATCTGGATGGCAGCCTCTTGTGGTATAGTGTAAGGAAACTCCATTCTTTGATACATCCTATAGAAGTGATGACTAAACTGGGAAATAGTCTTGTGGGGATCCCTCTTAATTGAGATGAATTGATGATATAGGATAGCTGGATCAATATAGATCTTGAATTGTTCCAGAAAATTGCTCTCAAAAGAGTTCCAATCCCTTATTGATGTTGGTGGCAAATTGAGGTACCAATTGAATGCTGTTTCCCCCAAAGTATAAGAGAAAAGGTGACAGACCACGTCCATATGCTAAATTTGGTTTCGATTACAAATTTCCTTGAAAATTTTAATATGATCTTCTATTGTTTGTGATTCTTCATAGATGAACTACGGAAAAAAAATTTCAAGATTTTTGGGCAAGTCATGTAATGGACCAGTTAGATTCAAAGGTGAAGTTTGGGCACTGAAGAAAGACATGGTGCATAATGATGGGAATTTTTGAAGTAGAATTTAGAGTGGATGATGATGAAGAAATTTGTAATGTGAATAGGTGGAGTTCTTGGTATCCCTTTATCACTGTGAGGCTTGTGAAAGTGACTAAATTATAGGAACTTGTGTTTATTTTGGAAAAGTGCATCTTCAAAAAACACACCTACACACCTATGCACTAGTGCACCCACACAACTTTTGACAGTGAGAGACTTGAAAAAATTATGTACTTCCAAAAATTGCAGAAATTTCAAACAATAACTTGGATTTTTGAGCTGAATGGTTTTTAGGCCCTCCCAGCGCCACTTCTGTTGAGCTATCATTTTGCACGATGCTTAACGAAAATAATCCTTTCAAACTCCTCTCTTGAAAAGCTAATCTAGGATCAACTCCAAGGTTTCGAGCGACCTTGCGATCTACTAGAATCTGCTCAATTGAAGATAAATGTGTATGTTCACGAGGAGGCTTTTTCTAGTTCGACCAATTTCAGATGAGATGTTTGATCTATTGTTTTGAGAAGTAACCACAAAAGAGATATATTTTTGGTATTTTTTGTTTGATGATGAATGCAACTTATTGATGCAACTATATGAATTCCTATTTTAACCTAGTGTTAGCAAAGAAAACAACAAAGGTAACGAGAGATTAAAACAAATAACTTAAAAAGGAAATTCCTAATGGACATAAACCACGGAAACAACACATCTACGAGTTAAATCGTCAAAAGATTGGGTAGGAAACCAATGAAATTAGGAGCAACGCTTCCTCAACTCCACTCATGCAATCATCGATAGGAAATCAATAATAACCAAAAGATGTTTCACTTCTCATAAAATCACAAGGCCACGGAAAGTGCACTCATGTGAGACAAGAAGCTATGCAGGAACAATTAGTGATATTTTCTCCAACTCAGTACGTCAACATAATTCATTAACACGAGACAAACACCAGAAATAAAAGGTCATACAATCATAACAACAAAATAAAACCATCAACTCCATTATTATTCATGAAAATGCATTCACAAAAATAACACTCCAACAAGAATAACTACACTCAAAATGAGAGCAGCAATAACATAGATTATTGCATCAAAATAATAGCTTGGAGTACATATTACATTCATGTATTTTTAAGAAATCATCGTCTCCCTTTGTTTTAGGAGTGAGAGCTCTTAAAATTAAAAGTCATGCTAAAAACCAATAAGACTAATCTAATTATATACAAACTGACTCTCTAAATGGTGCTAAATAGGTCTCCACCCTTGTTTATATACATTAATGGGTGCATGAACCTTTACATGACTTAAAAAAATAAAAGAATGAAAAAATAAGAAGATAGAAATTGTGAGATGATCCGGGAGTCTATGTGAGCTTTAAAAATGCAAGCTTGACCCTTCTCTTGGCATTTTTGTGAGTTGAACTACCATCAAAATGTGTTTCTGGTAAATGGAATGCTCTAAAATAACCACTAGTAGTTAACTATCGACGCATTGCTTCTTCTTCAAAACTGTCAGTGCACCTCTGAGAAAAGGGCACCTATGCACCTCTATGAATAGCATACCTGTGCACCTTGATGATAGGTTCCAAAAATTTAAAAAATCTTCTAAGTGTCAAAACTTGATTTCTAGCATCTGGGTTTTCTTCCCCTTTATACCAAAATGATGCGTGGATGTTTCCCTTTGAACTTTTGTATAACAGCGTTGATTTATTGAGGAGCTAATAATTCTAAAGCTTCATACTTTTCTTCACTTCCCTGTGGAAATCATAAGATGTGACTTCTTGGAAATTTCCTGGAACTTGAAAGTCATGGGTTTGAGTGTGATTGTAGCTGCTACAGAAGACAAGGAAGTCATGGTAATGTTCAAGACCTCAGGGGGCATTTAGATGTTTTAGATATGCACACTTGTGTACCTTTAGAGACAATTCATTCACCAACTCTTCAAATTGTGCACTTGTGCACCTAGAAGGAATTGTGCAAGGTGCTCAATTCAACAAAAAATTAAAGTTCTCAGTTTTAAAAATGGTTTTTGGGTTTTTCTCAAACAAAGTCTAAGAGGACTCTAGTGTACTTATTTTATCCTTTTTGATGATTTATAACTTCTTTATAGCTCAACATTGTCATATACTTGAACTCCTTATGCTTCTTCTATTTGAAATCCTAAGGCGACTGTTTTGAAAATGCACATGCAATACCATAAATATTTTTTGTGCTATGGATAATGAGGATGTCATTTTATCTACACAAAGAAGAATAAATTAGTCATCTTATGCTAAAAGACCCAAAAGAGGACTCCACAGGACTCATATTGACAAAAAAATGGGTCAGCACCAGAAAAATAGCATATTTTTCGCCCAAAAAAGCCAGTTTTGCGCGCTAGTGCACCTTGGCAAGTGCACAAGTGTGCTAATTTTGCCTTGCTTGGAAATGGTAAATTTCACACTAGTGCACATGCACACCTTGACAAGGTGTGCATGGTGCACATGTGCGCAACTATGCACAAGTGCATTGTGCAAGCGAGGGGGGGTCTTATAGAGGCCCCCAAGGGAGATTGAAGTGCACACTTCCGCAAGTGCGCATCTTCCAGGGTGCACACATGAACATGTGCTCATCCCGAGAGAAGGGGTGAAGTGTGCATGTGCACACTTTAAGCACATTAAAGTCTTAAACTTGATCTTTGTATCTCTGTCTGACTGCCTGACCCTTCATGATCAGAGACCAGGGTTTGACCTAGACCCAAGGGAGGATCCAAAATGACAGAGGCTTCGGACTAGATGTTGATGATATTACTATGGGGAGTACTGTAGAAACATGATTAGATCATTATCATGATGATATGTTACATTCATGACCATGTTTGTCATTGATGTCAACATAACAGTTTTCTATGGTATTCGACAGAAAAATGATGGTAAAGATCAAGTTGGTACGGACAGATCGTTGAGTACTTTCAGTAGCGAGGTTAAAAGGGAGATTATACTATGTGTCTAATATATGTAGCTAACCTCAAAAGTATAAGATATTAATTCTGAAAGAAGTTATGCAAGTTTTGGTGAAGACTGTTCTGAGATAGAGTTTACAGAGGCATTTTATGGTAAACTTGTTATATCTCTTAGTAGAGTTGTTATTCTAAGAAGCTGAAGTTAAAGATGTGAAGAAGACATGTTGGTGATGACATGGCTAAGCTTTCTCATCATAATATTACATGTGCAGAAAGTTATTCAAGTTGCAAGGCGAAAGATTAATGTTATCACTAAGTGTAATGTGTTCTTAATGTGGTCCTATAATAATTAATTGAGAAGGTGTAACAACTGACTTAGGGAATTGTTTTATGGAATCAATATAAAGGAAGGACATTTTCCTTTATCATGTATGATGGATGTATGGAGGAATGTGAATGATTGTAAGTAGCACAAAGAGAGGAATGCAAAGATAAGTAGAGCAAAGTGGAAGTGAAGGAAACTTCATTGTCGAGGTTTTATTATGTGATCCAAAGTTGGATAATTGGATATGAGGTTCATGACCTAGTCTACAAGGTGTGACAGTGATTGGTCTAGTTGATAGGACAAAGGAAAGAAGTTAAAGTATAGTACACAATTATTCTGCAAGGAATAGTTGAGAGATTAGTTGGATAGTGAGTTCAGTGGTCTTGCTCCAGAAGCTGTTTGGATAGTGGGTCCTTGTGTCTTCTACAACTCCTAACAAGGTTGTCACAACTCCTAATAGGGTTGGGATCTTCTAACAAGGATTCAAAGTCTCCTAACAGGGACTCATATGTACTAAATGTTGTAATAGACTCCTAACAAGGTGCATCCTCTAACAAGGAATATTTACATTAGTGCATCATCTTGTGGGCATCATTCCCACCGAGGTTTTCCGTTTGATCAAAGGTTTCCTTAATTAACATATCTAGGGTAATTATCTATGTGCATATTTTATGGTTGTTGTTTACTTTGGTTGAATGGATAAGATTGTTTAAGGTTGATAAATGTTTTAATTATTGGATAACTGATTCACCCCCCCTCTCAGTTTTTTGCACTATGGGGGGGTGTTTTGTATTATTGTTTCTATTATTCACATTACTAAATTTAATTTTTTTTTTGAAAAAGCAATTCAACACCTTCTAAAACAATGGCTGAGACTTCTTCTTGTCTAGAACTTCTGACCCTTCTTAACTATCACACATGGAAGACCTTGATGACAAGACTTCTCCACTGTAATGTAACTAGTTCTACATAGGCCTTTTGAGGTCATGCAACACAGAAACAAGATGGATGAGGCAATGGAGTTGATTGCTTTATAGGTATCTAACAGTCTATAGTTTCATCTTGATGGGTTCAATACCACTCTAGATATGTAGACTAAGCTTGATGGCTTGTTTGGTACAGTGATTGAGTTTAGGACACTTCATATTGAGGTAGAGCATACCTCTCTTGTACTGAATTTTTTTCCTTCCATTGAGGACTTCTTGATGAAGTTCAAACAATAGAGAACTTTATTGCAGGGTTGTCGAAAAACCAAGACTGACACTAAGTGCATTTACTTGATTCTTTCTAAGCTTCGTGGAAACTTTTATATTTTTGCTTCTACTTTCTATTCCACCAAAGATGCTTTGGGTAATAGATTTATCATGCCATTCTTTGAGGTTTTTTGTGATCATTTGATGCAAGAGCAAGCTAATCTCTCTCAGCTAGATTCTCTCACAGGCTCACAAACTTATGCATTGGTAGCTTGACCATCTTCTGGGACGAAGGAGAAACCACATAAATCACATTCTACAAAGTCTCAGATTGATTCTAGCCCTCATAGTTCATCAGGGCCACCTCTTCCTAAAGGGCACAAACCAAAGCTAGAAAGACCAAAGTGTGCTTATTGTTATAATCCTAGTCATGATGAGTCACATTGCTATGAGAAGAAGTTAGATGGCTATGCCAAACAGGTTTCAAATTTGATTGCTCTCCTTTAGAAGATCAACATTGATATTCCTTGTACTTCTTACATATCATCTTCATCATCACCATTTTAGTTAGAATGTAAAGATATAGGAAAGGGTCATGCATTATGTGCAACTACTACTCCACATTCTTCTAGATGGTTACTAGATTTAGGTGTTTTACACCATATGACATCTTCTCAAGATTTGTTCTCTTCTTTTTAGGGTTCTCCTACTCCACACATTTTGATGGGGAAAAACATTGTTATGACTGTATGTGGGAAAGGTTCTACTGGCATTGATGATGGTACATTTCATGATGTACTTTGTGTTGCAATTTTATCCTTTAACCTTATCTCTATTTATCAGATTACACACAGTGGGTCATGGAAGATAGTTGAGTTTGCGCAAGATTCAATGCACATTAGAGATAGTGAGACATGCAATATTGTTGCTATAGGGATTGTTGATCACTCTTCCCACCTATAATATTTCTCTCATTTTGGTTCACCATCTGCACTATTGAAGACTCAATCACCTTCTTCATGAGAGACTATTGAGGTGAAGTCACGTCGCTTGAACTTATGTGTTGTTCCTGAGACCAGTGTTATGACTTCTACATGTCCACCTCCTATTTAAAGTCTATATATCACACATGATTTCTCTTTAGCATTGCCTACCATTGTAGCTCCAGTCATCGAGCCACCTATTGTAGTTGTTGAAGATATATCAGAGGACACACATCTCTTCTTAGATGATAGATTCCACACACCTATTATCCCACCTCCATTGGAGATTTTATTTTAGGATTCTCATGTATTCTCCTTTGAGCATCAACTAGGACTTCTAGCTTCACCTTACATTCAGGGGTTTTACCCTCCTTGTCCACTACCTTTGTTTCTTTTAGATTGGAGCCACACTAATATGTTCATTGACACATGAGTTTTACCATTCTAGGTGGAGTCTCAAGCTTCTATCATAGGGGGTTTTATTGTACTTATGGTCTTGAGAGAGTCTCTTGAGATATTTCATTTGTGCATCATTTTCTCTCTTTTTGGAGTAGTTTTTTTCTCACTGGATTTTCTCTATTTCTCTATTTCATAGAGATTTGGTTATGATTGGGTACCTCATCGGGCCTTGTTGTCAGGGCCCAAGTTTGCTTTCAGCATTGCACTGTAGTTTCCTTTCTTTTTTTGCATTGTTTGTAACTTCATTATTGCTCATCTTAAGGGGGGGTGTTAGAGTAAAAGGTTAATCTCATTTATTAAATTATCTTTTTTCCCTTCTTAAGATTTCCCTTTATGCATCTTGCATTTCCATTTAATAATTAATTAGTAATTATTAAATGACTTTTACCTCTTAGGGTTTCTCTTTTAGGTTTTTCGATCTCCTTCTATAAGGATTGACCTTTTGTAATTATCTATCATCTTTTTAGTCTGATAATATAGCTCTCATATTTTCAGAGCAAAACCCATGCCTATTCTTTATTTTTTCTTCTCTATGATAGGTTCTTGCATGCAGGTGTTCTTCGAGTTTTCTTGATTGGTATTGCTCAAATCCTTCAAAATCTTTAAAATTTCTCAAGAATTGGATAGAAATCCAATTCCAATTGGACATTTCATTTGATTCTCACAACGGATATAATTTTATAGAAATTTTGAAATCTCTTTAGAGATAAATTTAATACTATTACATATTTAGAGTATAATTGACATGATTTGTTAATGTGAATTAGATTATTTCTAAGCATTATAAGTGTTGTAATGTAAATTGATTCATATAATCAAGCATAATTATATAGTGTCATCTGTTCATGGAAATAAGGACAACTAATATTAATATGAAAAGCACATGGTGTATTCTATTGGTTTCTTCAATAGTAGCGGTGATAAAATAAAGCCTTTGCCATTACAAATTAAGCATTATAAAGTAGGTATTATGGATTTTCTCTATGTTTCCTCTAGTATTCAAGAGTGATTTTCCCAACACATGGTTTTGTATTTATATAGAGGCAATAGAACACTGTGGTTGGAATCTCATAGTACTAGAAGTTTTTGTCAATAATAGTACTTGTTATTAAAGTTATATCTTCTTGAATCTCTTATTCATATTGGATGGAAATGTGCATTTTTTAAGGAGAGAAAAATGCTTCTTGTTGGTACCACTGGCTCAACATTTATAAGATTCCTTTCTATAATTAGTTTAAGCCATGCAATATTTTTAAGAATTTATCTTTGCATTGTAATTTCACAATTGTTGTATTGTTAGAATTTTGAATGATTATTTGATAGTGTCTTGATTTCATTCTTACAAATATGCTTGAACATTTATAATAAACCATTATCTTTATGAATTTTGAAAGAGTTCATGAATAAAAATTGTCAGAAAAAATTTACTCTAAGTGGAAAAGAAAAGAAAAGACAAAAAAATAATTAGAAACCAAACTAGGGGCAATCATTGCAAATTACGTGTGAGACTGAGGGGATGAGAGGGGAAGATTTAACAAAAGGAAAATGACACACCCAAGGATAGAGGATACCCAATGGAGATGTCCAAACTTTCTGCAAGAGAATGCAACAACATGAATTCCCAAACAAGCTAACAAGAAATGATTATAATTGAATCAAACATCATTGAATTATAATCGAGTTGGCGTAAAAATTTAGTTCTTACATAGCCATTGTCAATATACAAATGTTAATAAGCTAATGCATTCACTCTCATTAACAGGTTCATAGTTTATCATTCCTCGGAACTAAGAAACTAGAAATATCCATAGTTATTCTAGTTTCATTCCATATCTATTCTACCTCCTAATCATGTAGCATACTTGCCACTTCTTCCACTATCTTTCCCTTCATAAAACTAGAACCACTACTATACTTATATACAAGATTGATAGCAACAAGTCAACTTATCCAATCATTAATTTTAAAGACAAAGGAAACATATCAAAAATAGATAGTTTAGGACCCAAATCATAATAATGACCCCAAGTGAATATATTGTGTAGTTTGAACATAAAAGAGGGTCAATGGAATGTATTAAAACATAGAAGAATGCATCAACATGCATCACATACTATGAGTCTCCATTGCAAGCCATAACTCACCACCCTAATAGTTACAACAAGAAAACCAAACTAGTATCTACTCGACCATAAGATAACTTCTTTTGGAAACATCAGAACACCATGTGAAGCTAGACATAGGATCCTATGCGATACGTAGAATATGCCATAAGGATTGTATTAGAAAATAAGTCCATGGATCAATCACAAGCTAAAATAATAGGAAAACTATCCTGATGAAAAATAGATAGATAAATTGATAGGAAATAATTTTGTGTGATGCAAGATTACTAATGATTCAAGGACACTTTTGCATAAAACACCCCATATGAATTGCATATGTTTCATAAAAGAAATTTATGAATATTTGATAGGATTTGGAATATAGATTTCATGCTCCTTCACCCACTTGTCTTCTCCATCTAAAGAATTGATACTGCTCTAAATTTTCCCACAACCACTCTTATTATTGTTGATGCAATTGTTCTCCAAATCTCTACTAGAATAATCTCCTCCATCAGGTATCTCACCACTACTATTGGTATAACCTTTTATTTGATCAAATTTACGAATCTATTTATCGCCGCCTCTACCATTGTTACAATTATAATCTAGTATCTACTCCATCTTCTAGTGTTTGACTCCACCTATAAAATTATTCAATTTCCTCTCAGTCTTCAATCCACTATCATGATTGTGTTTCTCATTTGATACCACTATCCTTTCTCTGGTAATCCATCGTAACTTATGGTTGTCACCAACCTAACAGTTCACTAGTTCATGTCTATCCATCAAATTGTTTAGCAAATGATCAACCTTAGAAACCTTATCAACCACCTATTGTATGTCCATCACCTTTTGATCCAAAACAAGCTAATCACCTAAGGTAGTTAGTTCTCATACTACATTTCTTATGTTTTATTCCTCCATCCCTCAAAGGAGGTAACATAAATCTTCTATCATTCTTATCAATAGAAACAACATTCCTTTGACAATCATGAATAACACCAAGATCGTATTGCCAAGGTTTACCTAAAAAAAAAAATGGCAAGCATTCATATTATCGACATCACAAAGTATCTCATCCCGATAATGCCCAATATTGAAATTAAACTAAAACTTTTCATTTACTTCCACCATGTGATCATCGTGAAACTAGCTTATCCCATAAGGGAAAGGATAATTGAGTCTTCTTAGTCGCAGATTCTAGCCATTTCCTTAGATACAAGGTTATTTATACTTCCACCATCCAATATCGCTTTGTAAAATTTCCACCAAACTCAAAAATGGTTTCGAACATATGCCTTCTCTACATAAGATTTGATTCCTTCTTACTTAACATAACTATTTTGAACATCGAACATCTCCCATTTCAGGAGCAACTTTTCTTTCAACAAGTTCACCCTTCTCTACTTGTTCCTCGTGTACTACCAGGTTATATCTACCATTCTTAGAACCAACCAAATGTTGGAAATCTTTATAGCCAACATTGTTGCATTTGAGACAAGTATCTTTGACTTCTCCATTGTTTCTTCTCCTTCCATGAATCTTTTATTAGGTTCATCTTTAATAGGTTTATCTTTGCCTTTATCAACAACTTATTTATCCCTAACCCTAGGGGCAACTTGTTTTATCTTCAACTTATCTTCTACCTTTGGGGCATATTGATAAACAACCTCAAATCTACTAATCCTCAACATACTTAACTTGTCTTGAATGTTAAGTCTCAGACCATTAACATATCTTTCCACCTTATCCTTGGATGCCTCTTGGTGTCCAGACCTAAATTTCATTTTGTAGAACTCCTTGGTATACTCCTTTACTATTACATCTTTCTTATTCAACCCATGTAACATTTTAAACAATTGAAGTTCAAAATCATTTGATATGAACTTATCTTTAAGTATAGAAACCATAACCCTTGATCTAGTAGTCTTAGGTGTTAGAAATGTTCAGAATAATTGAGAAGGGGGGGGGGGGGGGGGGGGGGTGTTACTCAAGGTCTATATGTACCTCTTCAACAATTAAACATCAAACACATCAATGTTCTGCTTATCCTATTGTTTCTCAATCAATACTATAAAACTATCATAAACTTAAAATGAAAACATCCTTACATGTAAAACATTCATTAAACATTCATCACAGTTTTACACTAGAATCTTACCTAGAAATCCAATTTGGGAAAAACCACTAGAAACATGTCACTCTTTTGAAGTGAGCTTTGTTAGAAGCCAACCCTATTTGAGGTTACAGTACACACTGTTAAATGTGACTTGGTTAGAGGATTTAATCACACTATTAGGAGTGATCTTGTACAAAGACTTTGATCATTCCATTTAGAATGTGACCTAGTTAAAGGATTTAGATATACTGTTAAGTCATCTAATGACTGTTAGGTCAACCTCTATTAAAAATATTTCAATACAGACTATTTATAATGATAAGAAATAAAATAATAGGTTTTTATCTATGTGATTACAACTCACTTTTGCTAGTTCATATCGATGTTCATTCCTTACGCTAGTTCACTGATAAGCCTTTCATTGTCATCTCTCATCTTGAACTACAAGCAATCAGTCTACTATACTCATCAACACTTAAGTCTATTGCTCAAATTCACTTATCAACAATAGTATCTGCAAGCTATCTCTTTAGCTTCACATCCACTCATGTGTTTTTGATCAACCTTTCTCTGTATGACTTCCTTTGCATACAAACTCACACTTCTTGATCCTCTGTGTCTTTGTGTGTGTGCGCTCTCTTTTTTTTTTGGCTTGGTACCTTTGTAAATAGGAAACATGTGCTTTATCATTTTCTACATCCACCGTAGATCTTAAGTTTTACGATCAGATTCAACTCGATTCAATGTATATGTACAACTTCTTGATCATTCTCTAGAAACTTGTCTAGAATCCTTTTGTTAGGTCTTTACCTAATCACCACCTTGAATTTAATGATCCAACTCATTAATATAATCTTCAACACATTTTACATCTCTTAAGAAATCAAGTAAGTCAGCTTGATCTTATGATTTCTTTGAATTTGATCTTTTATTGTCACTCGACAATCACTAAATTTTGACACTCGATCAACACTGAAATACTCAGTCGCTGATTAAGATTTTTGGCTCAGCATCAAATAACTTTCTTGATCGATGCTAATGCTCGGTCAACACTAGATTTTCTTGGCACTAAATGTGACTTGGTTGACACTATCATTACTCAACACTCCTTAGTATTTACTCTTCTTCTTGGCTTGGCTTAGCTTTCTTAACATAAACAATTACTTTGTTTTATCAAAGTCTATCTTAATCAAATATCCATTGTAACTTTCTTTTTATAACTTCAACCTTTCCTGTAGGTGCTATAGTTATGAGTAACTCTCAAATCATCTTCATCAATCAAATATATATGACATTTAGATTTGGTAGCAATATGTCTCATCCATAGATTTGACATCAATGACAAAACAACAATTGTTCTAATTGTAAGTTTGCAACAATCTCCCTCTTTGACATTGATGGCAACATCTCAAATATCTAAAGTACTAACAATAACTTAGTTACCATACATGCAAATGATTTCACTTCCATGAGTGACCATTATCCTTAGTTTTATTCTAATTCTCATTCATTCAAACTTTTAAACTCCCTCTGTTAGTTTTCTCTCTTTCATGATTCTCTCCCTCTAAGGTTTATCTATATATTCTCAAAAGTTCTTGTGACTTCTTAGTAATCTCTCTCTTTCATCTTAGATTCTCAATAATCTCTCCCTCTTTGAAAACAATGCTAAAGATGTGTAGCTTTATCAACTTCAAATTCTTCATACATCTGAATTATGTATATTTTGCATGTTTGGCTAATACTTTTCATTTTCCTATGATTGATCTTTAATGTTGTACTAAAGTAATCTACCTTAGGCATATCCCAAAGTAGAGTTGTATTGTACCACTATATAAAATATGTTGTGGAGCACATGTGATGCAATGCACCTTGGCTGCTTAATTAGCCATAGTTAGGGGAATGGCCCCTAATTTACCTCTAGGATATTCATGAGCATCTTTGGGTAATGGTTTAGTGAATATGGAAACAATTTGTTCCTTTGTATTCACATATTCTAGTTGTACTTCTTTTTATTGAACTAATTGTCTCAAGTAGTGATACTTGATAGCAATGTTCTTTGTCTTAGTGTGCATCACTGGATGCTTTGAAATATTATTAGCACTTGTGTTATTAGATAACTACTAGATCTGTAATCTCTTCTTATTTGCCTTGCAATAATTGCTTAATCCACATTATATTTGAACAATTCACTACAACTGCCACATACTTGGCTTTGGGTATTGATTGGGAAATACAATTCTCTTTCTTGCTTGTCCATGCCACCAATCTCTTTCCTAGAAAGAATGCACCTCCATTAGTTCTTTTCCTGTCATCAATATTTATGGCCCAGTCTAAGTCAGTGAAAATGTTCAATTCAAATCTATCACTTCTCTTGTAGTATAATCCATAATCTTCTATACATTTCAGATATCTCATCATCCTTTTGACATGCATCATGTGATTCTTGTTAGGATTTGCTTGAAATCTAGCAACTATCCCTACTACCAATGCAATATTCGGTCTGTTGTGAATAACATATTGCAATTTTCTTGTCGTGGATCAATATAGAGTTCAGTTCACATCTATAGAATCATCAGTCTTAGATTGCTTATGTCCTGTAGACATAGGTGTGCTCTCTGACCTTGAATCTTCCATACCAAAATTTTCAATATTTCCTTGATGTATTTGGTTTGTGAAATGAAAATACCAAACTTTATTTGGCACACTTGTAATCCAACAAAGAATTTGATCTCACCAAACATAGACATTTCAAATTTCTTTTTCATTTCAGTAGCAAATGATTTACATAATACTTCTCTTCCTCCAAATATGATATCATCAACAAATATCTCAGATAATAGTACTTCATTGTTCAAGTATAGATTGTTGTTTTCATTTGTTCTCTCAAAACCAATTTTCACTAAATAGTTATGTAACCTCTCATACCATGCTCTTAGTGCTTGCTTCAATCCATAAAGAGCTTTGTTCAATTTACATACCATATTCCTCTTGTCTGGATCTAAAAATCCTTTAGGTTGTTCAATGTATACTTCTTCCTCCACTATACCATTTTAAAATGTAGATTTGAAATCCATTTAATATGCTTTGAAAATATTGTAAGTCGAGTATGCAAGCAAAGTTCTGACTCCTTCAAGTCTAGCCACAGGAGCAAAATTTTTTCCATAGTCGAATCATTCTTGTGCCCTTGCATACCAACATTTTTTTGTTTCTTGTTACTTCACCATTTTCATTGAGCTTGTTCGTGAAAACCCACTTTGTCCTAATGACATTTTTGTCTTTAGGTCTTGGAACTAAGGTCCAAATATTGTTCTTCTTAATCTACTCAATTTCTTCATTCATAGCTTGTATCCAATCTTCATTATCTAAAGCATCTTTTATTGATTTAGGCTCAAAATCACATAATAAGCATGTGTCACCTTTGAGTTTTCTCCTTGTCAAAAACACTTGATTCAACATCTTGAATTATTTGATCTATTTTACAATTTCTTCTCACATATTTTTCTAATACAAGTAGCTTTGTTCATGGCTCTTCTTCAGGTTCCTCTGGAAAAACAATCTTAGACTCATTTTATCTTCTTTGTTTAGATTCTGGTTTAGGTTTTGAATGCTTGACATTCACTATCTTATGGTCAACATTCACTATTTGATGGTCAACATTGCCAATTTGTAACTCGACATCTACAATCTGTTGCTCAACACCCACTCTCTGTTGCTCAACAATTTTCATTTCCACTCCATCATTTCTTGTCTGATGGGAACTTGTAGCTTGATTTGTCTGTTCATTTTGAGTGCTAGGCACATCATCATCCACATAGATGAATGTACTATAGTCTCCAGGTTCTTCATTGCATGAAGCATCACATTTTTCTACAAGCTCATCAATTCTCACATTTGCACTTTCCACAAATTTGTTAGTGTTAGAATTTAAACACTTATAAGTTTTTTTTTAATGGAATAAGCTAGGAATATGTCTTCTTCACTTTTTGCATCAAATTTTCCATCCCTGTTATCTTTCATTATATAACATCTACTTCTAAATATTTTGAAATATTTAACATTGGGAGCATAACCATACCATAGTTCATAAGGTGTAGCATTTGTACCATTCTCGACTTGAACTCTATTCAGGGTATAGACAATAGTAATAACCGCTTCATTTATGTGATACACCTTTCTCCATCATTAGTGTTCTTGCATAGTCCATAATTGATCTATTTCTTCTTTTAGTTATCCCATTTTGAGGAGGGGTCTTTGGTGCTAACATTTGTCTTTTGATTCCTCTGTCATTGTAGAATGTATTGAACTCATGTGAAATTAATTCACCACCTCTATCAGATCTCAAACAGTTCAAACTCTTCCCTATTTCTTTTTCAACTCTAGCTAAATACCACTTGAATAACTGAAAAACATCATATTTAACTTTAAGAAACATTACAAACATCATTCTAGATTAATCATCCACAGATAGAATGAAATATTAATCTCTATAATAACTTTTAACACCAATGGTTCTGCATAGGTCAATATGAACCAATTCCAAAATATCACTTGTAGTATATGCTTTACTCTTAACACTAGATTTGGTCATCTCTCCTAATTGACACTATTTACACATAGCATTGTCAAGCTTCTTTAGTTTAGGCAATTGATGTAGGGAGCTCCCCTTAATACCATAAAATCATAACAAAAACATAGAAACAATAGAAAATGCGAGAATGAAATATGGACTTCTTATTTGCACCACAAATGCAGAATTACAGAATTCATGAGTACAATATGTTAACCCACATGGCGTCTTTAGTACAATAATTTGCAAGACAAGCTATGAACTATCACTTAGAGCTGTCCAAGACAATGTTTAGGCCTTTCTTAAATAGGCAATTCTATGCCACCCAGGAAGGTTCTAGACATTGAAAGTTAATGCCTAGGGCCGACAGACCCTAACAATAAATATAGAGTCAGCCAAATACATCTTTGACAATTATTTTAGATATTTCAAGTAGCTCAACTTTGAAAGGCCATAACTAACGAACTGTTGCTCTGATTCGCTATTATAACCACTTATAAGAAATGCCAGCTCCTAATCTACAAGCTTGGGATGGCACTAACGCCCTTCCATCGAGTTTTTGGACCTCATCCGGGCACTCTAAGGCCTCCAATGGTGAGCCTGAAGATTTTTCTACAAATTTTCCACCAAAAATTCGCAATAACTTCTCTGATACTTATGCTTGAGCAATGAGATTTTTATGGTAGGCTTACAACTCTAAAATGAACCCTCCTATAGAAAATGAGAACATTTTGAGCTCATATGACAAACTTACTAAAAATAACAAGTTCCTATAAATAGTAACCACCCTGTTTACTAGTCTTTATTAAAATAGAAAAGACTGAAATACAAATCTTTTTGGGGCGATGCAAGATTGCTCTTACACCCAAGATGCTCTTGCATCAGACACCTGGGGCAATTTGAGAAGTGACCCCATCATGTCTCAGGTGTTCAAAGGAAAACCAAGATTACTAACCTCCTCCTTTGCTAGCCATGATGAATCCTCAACTAGTCTCCCTTTCCATTTGACCAGATATTCCTCATAAGTTCTATTTTTGGTACTTTTTCAAACACGACTATCTCGTATCTCCTCAATCTCCTTTGTAGTTGAAATAGCTGCTGGAATGCTCCACTATGCTTATGTAACTTCATCTTCATCACCTCCTTCATAATACTCTATCAAATCTAAAATATTAAATACTAGTGAAATATTCAATTCAACAGGCAACTCTACTTCATACGCATTGCCAGAATCATGCCTCTTCACTATCTTGCACGGTCCAAACTTCTTCGTCTTCAACTTATTATATGTACCCACTAGAAAATGCTCATTTCTCAAATGAACCATGACTTCATCTCCAATCTTAAATTTCTTATATCTCCTTTTCACATCTGCCTTAGCCTTATATTGTGTATTCATCTTTAT
Source organism: Cupressus sempervirens (assembly GCA_028749045.1). Classification (NCBI taxonomy): domain Eukaryota; kingdom Viridiplantae; phylum Streptophyta; class Pinopsida; order Cupressales; family Cupressaceae; genus Cupressus; species Cupressus sempervirens. The sequence goes on along the minus strand of CM053783.1, from coordinate 528,791,262 downwards.
GATATGCTTCCTCATCTCCTCATGGATGTTTTTCAAATGTGTAGCAAAACCTTCTACTTTAGCACTACTTATCTCTCCTTTATTCAACTGCCTCAATTTAGAAGCATTTCTGGGACTACTCCCATATATAATATGAAATAGTGATTTACCAGTACTCCTATTGGCAGAATTATTATATGCAAATTCCACTTGTGGTAAAATCATATCCCATCCTTTTGGTTTATCTTCAACCAAGCATCTTAGCAAATTTTCCAAACTGCAATTCACAGCTTCTGTATATCCATTAGTCTATGGATGATTTGATGAACTGAACTTCAAATCTGCCTTCAACATCTTCCACAATGTACACAAGAAATACCCAACAAATTTGGTATCTCGATCTGAAATACTCTTTGGCAGACCATGTAATCTCGCCACTTCTTTGAAAACAACTCTACTACATGAACAACATCACTAGTCTTCTTGCGAGGAATAAAATGTGCCATCTTTGAAAACTTGTCAACCACCACAAAAATAAATTTATGTCTACACTATGTCCTCGGTAATCCAAGAACAAAATCCATGCTGATATCCTCCCATGGCTTCTCTGGTATAGGTAATGGTTGATACAAACTTGTATTTTGCTTCACTCCTTTTGCCATTTGACATACTCTACAACTTTGTACAAACTTCATCAAATCTTGCTGCAACTGTGGCCAATAGTAATTTTTAGCAACCAAAGCTATAGTTTATCTCTACCAAAATGTCTAGCCAATCCTCCACTATGCTTCTCCTTGCTGAGATTCTTCTCATTGAACTTCTAGGAATACACAACTAGTTTCTTTTGGACAACATATTATCCTGGATCATGAAATCCAACCAATTTGTCCCGTCAAGTGTAATAGTTCAGTACAAGCCTTCCACGCTTTACCAAAATTAAGATCATCTGGATACAATGTACTGAGTTCTTTGAACCCAACCACCTCTATCTGCATTTTTGTCAGCAAAAGTTGTCTTCTACTAAGAGCATATGCAACTTTTTTAGACTTCCCATTCCTATGTTTCAAAAAAAATGTATAACTCTACAAAAACTTAACCCACTTTAAATGCCTTTGGTTCAATTTTCCTTGACTATTCAAATATTGCAAAGCTTGATGATCAGTATAAAATACAAACTCCTTAGGAAGAAGATAATGTCTCCACTTCTTCAATGCTTGAACTATAGCATAAAATTTCTAATCATAAACAAAATATTTTCTTTTTGCATCATTCAACTTCTCACTGAAATAAGCAATAGGTCTACCTTCTTGGCTCAAAACAACTCCTATTGCAGTACCATTAGCATCACAATATACTTGAAACACCTTGTTAAAATTAGGAAGTTCTAAAATAGGTTTCTCAGTAACTTTTTGTTTCAACAGATTAAAAATCTTATCTGCTTCTATAGTCAACTTAAACTCTTTCCTATATCCTCTCATTGTTTTAGTCAAGGGTTCACAAATACTGCTAAAAATTATTATGAACTTTTTGTAAAATGTGGCCAGTCCATGAAAAGATCTTACCTCTATCGCACAACTTGGAGTAGGCCATTCAAGGATAGCGTTCACTTTCTTTGGGTACATTTTCAGACCTTCTCCTAAGACTAAAAATCCTAGGTACACCAATCCTTTCTTTACAAAACTGCACTTCTTTAGGTTTATCAACAACTTTTCTTCCCTCAACTTATCAAACACCTTGCAAATATGAATCAAATGATCCTCTAATGTCTTACTAAAGATCAATATATCATCTAGGTAAATAATGACAAACTTACCCAGAAACTCCTTCAGTACCTCATTCATGAGCCTCATGAAAGTGTTTGGTGCATTGGTTAGCCCAAAAGACATGACTAACCACTCATATAGTCCTTTGCTTGTCTTAAAAGCAATCTTACACTCATCATCTTCTCTGATATGAATCTGATGGTACCCACTCTTCAGATCTATCTTTTTGAAATACTTAGCTCCACTCAAATAGTCCATAATATCATCCATCCTTGGCAATGGAAATCTATACTTTATTGTGATCTTGTTGATAGTGAAAGAATCTGTGCACATCCTCCATTCTCCATTCTTATTTGGTGCTAATACTACTGGTACAACACATGGACTTAGACTCTTTCAAATCAACCCCTTCTGCAACAACTCATGAACTTGCCTGTTCAACTCTTCACTTTTTTCTAGTGTCATTCTATGTGTTGCCTTGTTTGGAAAATTGACTCCTATAACCAAATCCATATGGTCACTACTCTTCCTCATTGGGGGCAATCCATCATCTACATTATTTGATACAATATCAAAAAACTCTTCCAACATATCTGTAACTTCTGCAGGTACCTTCTCTACTTCTTCTTTACTATCTTTAGGAATTATAACAAAACACATATGCTCATGTTTCATACCTTTAAGAAACTCTTTTCTATCAACAAAACATATTCTGGCAACACTACATATCTTTTCTTCTTTATCCTTCAACAACTTCAACTTATGTTTCACTCCATCCTTAGTTAGAGTGTAGGTATTTGCTCGCCCATCATGTACATCATGCCTATCAAACTACCATGGCCCACCCAACAACATATGACCATAGGTATGATATCACATAGTACCTCATCCTAGTAGCTTCCAATCTTGAACTTCACTGAGCACTGCTCATTAACCATAACCTTGTGGTCATCTTGCACCCAAGCAATACGATATGGACCTGGGTGTTTCTATCTCATTAGCTTCAACTTGGTGACCATCATTTCTAACGCTAGATTTTCAATACTTCCACCATCAATGATCACATCAAAACACTTATCTGCACATCTACACCTTGTGCGAAACAAACTTCTTCTTTGATCAGGTTCATTCTCACCACTTAGTAGGACTCTTTGGTTAACTAGGACTTCTCTTCTTTCAGCATCTTTAGAATGTGAGGATCTGGCATCTTCATCAACATGTGCAACTCTCTCCTATCCTTTTGTTCTTCAATCTGTCCTTCCTTGGTGTTGGGTACATTCAAATGCTCTATGCCCTTCTTCTCTGTAGTGAAAACATTTTCCATGAAAGCCTCCTCTTCCAAATCCTTCTCCTCTGCCTCTTCCTCTTTGATCTCTATTGTTCTGATGATGGAAGTGATTGAAATTGTTTCCCCTATGGTTCTGACTGCTACTTCCAGCCTTATCCTTGTTCTTTTGACCACCAATACAACCACCATAAGATTGTCCACTAGATCTTCCACCGTGACCTCTTCCACTATTCTTATTGTCAAACTTCTTGCTTAGTTTCTCCTCAACTCTTAGGGAAACTAGTATGCCTCTTCAACACTAATCATTTGAACCAAACTTAGCTCATCTTGAATGTTGGGCCTTAATCCATTAAGATAACAGACAACTTTCTCCTTATCAACTTCTACATGGCCGGTTCTAATGAGAACTTGCTAGAACTCTTTGGTATACTCTTGAACAGATTTTCTTTCTTTCTTTAACCCTTGCATCTTCTTCAATGAATCAAGCTCATAATCCATGGGAATGAATTGTCACTTCAGTTTATCTTTTATTCGATCCCATCTAGTGATTTTTTCCTTTCCCTTTCTATTTCGCCCCAACTAAACCTCCGACCACCAAATCTTCGCATGTCCCTTTAGTTTTTCCCTCACAAACTTGAGTCTATCAGGATCATCAATATCTTCATACTCAAAGTACTCCTCTAGTTCATTGATCCAATCAATCAACTCTTTTGGGTTAAGATTTCCTAAAAATGTGAGAACCTCAAACTTAGGTTTTTTTTCCAATCTTGGAGATGGCCCAAAAAAGCCTCTCTTCCTCTAGATTTAGAACTACCTCTACTTTGACATTTTCTTCTAGTTCATCATCAGCCTTGCTTTCATCTCTTATGGGAAGATTCATTCCTCTACGCATTTGTTCTTCCAATGCTTGCATTTGTCTTTGGAGAGCTCAGAAACTCTCAGGTGTAACACCTACAACTCTTCCACCACACCCTCTTTGTGGAGGAATTTTTATGCTTCTGTTGAAACCCTAGTGCAAACTACCTCACAATTGTCTATCTGTCTACACACTCAACCCAAACCACGGTCCTAGTGCGAACTGTCTCACAATGGACGATGTATCCACACACTCGAGAACTCTAGCTCTTATACCACTTGATGTAGGGAGCTCCCCTTAATACCATAAACTCATAACAGAAACATAGAAATAACAAAAAATGTGAGAAAAAAATATGGACTTCTTATTTGCACCAAAAATGCAGAATTACAAAATTCATGAGTACAATATGCTAACCCACATAGCACCTTTAGTACAATGATTTGCAAGACAAGCTGTGAACTATCACCTAGAGTTGTCCAAGACAATGTTTGGGTCTTTCTTTAAGCAATTTTATGCCACGCGGGAATGTTTTAGACATTGAAACTTAATACCTAGGGCCAATAGACCCTAACAATACATATAAAGTTAGCTAAATACATCTTTAACAATTATTTTAGATGTTTCGAGTAGGCCAACTTTGAAAGGCCATAACTCATGAACTGTTGCTCTGATTGGCTATTATAACAATTTTTTAGAAATGCCAGCTCTTGATCTATAGGCTTGGAATGGCGCTAGTGCCCTTCTATCGAGTTTTTGGACCTCATCCAGGTACTCTAAGGCCTCCAATGGTGAACTTGACAATTTTTCTACAATTGTTTCCACTGAAAATATACGATAACTTCTTTGATACTTATGCTTCAGCAATGAAATTTTTTATGGTACACTAACAACTCTAAAATGAACCTTCCTTTAGAAAATGAAAAAATTATGAGCTCATATGAAAAACTTACTAAAAATAGCAAGTTCCCATTAATAGCAACCACCTTGTCTACTAGTCATTATTAAAATAGAAAAGATTGAATACAAATATTTTTGGGGTGATGCAAGATTCCTCTTACACCCAGGATGCTCCTGCATCAGCAATCCTCTTACTTTGTTCATCTTATTGATATTCACCAAATTGTCAAAATTCACATGACATAATCTTTTGTGTTGTATCCAAACATCTTTTGTTGTGCAAACATACATGTCTCTTCGGACAAGTCTAGATAAAATAAGTTAGCTCTTGTTTGCTCACTAGTTCCAATTAGCTTACCATCACCATCATGTATAATTGTCTTCCTATTATGAGATTTAACTCTATAACCTTATTTGTTTAGCTATGAAACACTCAAAAAATTATAGTTAAGTACTTCGACCCAATAAACATCATTACATGTTATCTTGTCAGTCAGTTGAATAATGCCCTTACCTTTTATAGCACATGGGATATCATTACCAAATTTAACACATCCATTGTTGTATGGACCAATATCTTCAAATTTTTATTTATCACCAATCATATGATTGGAACATCAACTATCAATTATTCATCTATCACTTTTGTTATCGTAAGAAATTAATGCAGTTTTCTCATCTTCATCAGACTCTTCTTTCATAGAAACATAGGCAACTTCATGATCAATACTGTTAGATTCATTATCAATCTTTTCTTTAGCAATATAACAAGATGTCTTACCTTTATCATCACATGTAAAACATTCATAAAACATTCATCATAGTTTGCCACTAGAATTTTATTCGGAAACCCAATTTGGGAAAAACCACCAGAAACATGTCACTTTTTCGAAGTGAGCTTTGTTAGGAGCTGACCTTTTTAGAGGTTACAATACACACTATTAAATGTGACCTAGTTAGAAGATTTAATCACCTTTTTAAGAGTGGCCTTGTAAGAGGACTTTGATCATTCCATTTAGAATGACACCTAGTTAAAAGATTTACACAGAATTTTAAGTCTTCCAATGACTGTTAGGTCAACCTTTGTTAAAAGGATTTGAATAAAAACTATTTACAATGATAAGAAATAAAACAATAGGTTATGATATATGTGATTAAAAATCACTTTTGGTGGTTTAGATCTATGTTTGGTCCTTATGTTGGTTCAGTGATAAGCCTTTCATTGTCATCTCTGATCTTGATATGCTTGGACACCCTTCAAGAAATTAGTCTACTCTATTTGTCAATACTTAAGTCTTCTGCTCAAATTCACTTACCGACAAAAACATCTACAAGATATCTCTTTAGTTTCACATCCACTCACTTGTGTGTTTCTAATCAACCTTGCTTTGTATGGCTTCCTTTGCATAAAAACCCACACTTCTTGATCCTCTATGTCTTCATGTATGTGTGCTCTCTTTGTTCAACTTTTTACCTTCTTAAATAGGCAATCTATGCTTTACCATTTTCTACATCCACCATATGTCTTAGTTTTTATGATCAAATTCAACTCGATTCAATGTATCTTTACAACTTCTTGATCATCCTCTAGAAATTTCTCTAGAATTCTTATGTTAGGTCTTTACCTAATCATCACCTTTAATTTAATGATCCAACTCATCAATCTAATCTTCAACACTTTTTACATCTCCCAAGAAATCAATTGAGTTAGCTTGATCTTATGATTCCTTTGAATTTGATATTATACTGTCACTCAAAAATCACTAAATTCTGACACTTGGTCAACACTGAAATACTCAGTCACTAATTATTCTTTTTGGTTTGACATCAACTAACTTTCTTGGTCGATGCTAATGCTCAGTCAACACTATATTTAATCAGCACTGATTGTGACTCAATTAACACTAGCATTAATCAACACTCCTTAGTATTTACTCTTTTTTTTAGTTTGGCTTAGCTTTCTTGACATAAACAATTACTTTGCTTTATCAAAGTCTATCTAATCACATATCCATTGTAACTTCATTTTAATAACTTCAATGTTTCCTCTAGGTGCTATAGTTATGAGTAACTCTCAAATCCTCTTCATCAATCAAATAGATATGAAATTTATATTAGGCAACAATATGTCTCATCCATAGATTTGACATCAATGACAAAACAACAATTTTTCCAATTGTAAGTTTCCAACATTATGATCACCATTATTTTCTCTATCTTTCTACAATTCTTTTCACCATAAATAAATACAACCCTTCAACTTGGTTTTTGCTAACCTTACATTATATGGATCCTTAACATCTTTTGGGTGTAAAGAGCTAGAAAATATGTAACATCAATTCTATGGCTTTTACCTATTGTGTTGTATTTCTCAAAAATCTTTCCTCCTCGATAGGAATCACAATTCTAGTTGTCTAAGGATCTTCCAATGCTTCTTCAAATTCATCTTATGCCTTAGAATTTATCCTAGCCCCAGCTAAAGAATTTTAAATCTTGTTCCTTATCTTGTTTATCCAATCCTCTACCATTTTCTCTAGTGTTCTAGGATGCATTCTTCTAGGTGACATGTTTACCAAGATGCCAACCTCAATTATGCAGGTTCAATCACCTAATAATTTTTTTTGACTTCCCGAAACTAATATTACAATCTACTATTTGGTAGGAAATGTGAATCAAGGATAACAACCCTAAGTTCATCAAGTGTGTGATATAGAAAGGGGCAAATAAGGAAGCAAATCCTTTTAATACCAATTCTATAAGACTAGGTGTAAAGAGATTAGTGTTAACCAAATGAATAAGGAGCACTAATGCAAATTATATCTAGGAAGAATAGGGGAACGATGTCTAAAATCCTTAAGAAGCCATAATGTGTGTATATGTTAAATATAGATGTGTTGAATTGACAAAGAAGGAAAGGGGAGCTAACATTTGAAATTTATTTTGTGCTCATTATAATGATAAAAATGAGAGGGAATCTTTAGATCCATGCCTAAATTTATGCTACAAATGAAACACATAAATATTTTAGTGATCTGTCAGGGGCCAATTGGTGCATTAGGGGTGCACTGTGACCATGATTGACTATGTTCGATGCTGAAAAGGGGTACCTCAATCTACAACCTAAGAAAAAGAATTTTGTTGTTGATGGGGGGTTTTCCTTGGTGAAACCCTAGTTTAGGAATTAACCTTGAATTGAAATAATTGAAATAGCATGAATGTAAAGTAAATGTATGAATTCACCTTCCAAAGCCGAATCTCTTCAATCAAATGCACTGTGTTTGAATTCACCAAAAAAATTGAACCAAGAAGATAAAGATGAATAGATTGAAGATGATGTGCCAAAAGATCTTCAATAGATTGAAGATGGTCTCGAAGATAAAATCCTTCAATTTCATGAGTTCTTGAATCCTTGATCTTCAATGGAGGAATGCTTGAATGCATGCTTCAAGGCTTAAACTTGGATGCTTGAGAGCTAGATCTTGCGAATGCTTGATCACTTGTGAATGATATGTCTTAATATGATTGTGGATGAGAAATGGAGAAAATGGAAGGGTTTATATAGAGATGGGAATAAAGTAACTCTCGTAGGTCAATTGTCATAGAAGTTAACATCCAATTTTTTGAAACATGGGACCCAGAGAAAAAGGGCCAAAATAGAGCCTCATCAAGGGCACAATGCACCCTTAATTTCCAAGTGCACAAACCTGGGGACAATTTGGGGACCCCAAAATAGGTCCCAAAATTTGAAAATTGAAGTTTAGATTATGAGGAACCCCTATTTTGATGCTTGGAGTAGATTTCAAGTGGAAAGGTGGATGGAAAGGAAGGACCTAGGGGAAAAAAATCCTACCTTGATATTATCACTATGAAAATAGGAGCTTTAAATATGATCTATTAGGTTTTACTCCAATTCCACCTAGGAGAAGGGATAGAAAAGGGAATAAGAAATGAAAGAGAGAGGTAAATTGATTATCTTGTATTAGATAGGTGCTAAACCTTCATTAAATTGGAGTGTTTCCAATTTAAGATGATATATTTAGCCCCCACTTTAGCAAGAGGATGGACTTGATCCAAACTCTTGGTAAAGTATAGCACAAGGCATATGATACTCTTATTAAGATCTAGGAGAGAAATACTCAAGCCCCCAAGGGTTTGAGCCCAAATTATAATGAGAGAGAGGTTTCTAAATGAAAAGAAAAGAGGTGATTATCTCGCTAGTAGAGTGCCCACCCTACTATAAATCATAGAAAGAGCTATTGAAAAAGATGCCATTGAAATAGTCTAACATGGTGGTAACCTTCTAGCCAACCCATAAGAGAACCCATCCATATGTCAACATTCTTTGTATTACCATGATATGGTTTAGCAAGGATGTGTTACTTATTTATGGAACTTTAGCAAATTGTTCAACATAGCCCATAGATGAGATTTAGCATATGTGCATGTAAAGGAAAGAGAGACCCAATGTCAAGGATGCCCACTTCGTAGATTGAATATGTGCACAGAGAATTCATTCTTTAGGATTGTGCATAATCCATAAAGAGATTCATGAAATAAGTGTATTGAAAGACAAGGATGAAGTAGTAATGCATAGATTTGATGCTAACATAAGAAGAATACCAAACAACTAAGGATAAAGTACCCCAAGCTAGACTCAAAATCTGTATTAACTACTCCATAATTTGAATGCAAGGATGAGTAGAGTGTATGCCCCCACAGTAAAGTCGGTTCTAACACTTTAATAGAAGCAATGACTTCAACGGAGTATATGTACAACGATTGAAATACATTTCCACTACGAGATGCCCCTAGCAGTGGACAGGTCAAGGGAAATCAAAACATAACATGCAAGAACATAAAATGAATTTACTAACTTTGGGGTCAGTATGATCATATGATAATATGTAAGTGTTATATCAAGTATGATATGTCGTCATCCCTCAAAGGAAGTGGAACTACAACATGATGGAAGAAATATTCATAAGATTTATGAAGAATATTCTGTTTGCACCATCATCATGGAGACCAAAAGGAATTGGTGCTACCATGTTGCAAGTCCCAACAGACAACACAAGGGGACAAGTACAACAATAAAACATGTACAACATAACATAGAACAGTATATGGAAGAAGTAAGATACAAATAGAAGAATTTCACAACACACAAATTTCTTTATTGCCTTGTGTCAATGGAGAAACAAGGGTCATTTAAAGAAATCTAAACATACAATTAACAAACAAGATACAAGGGAAGCACATAACAACAAAAAAACACACAAAAAGATACTATGCTAGAGCACTCACTTCAAGAATGTTTCCCTCCTCCCCTATCTCAACCTGTAGTAGTAAGAGAAGGTGGATAACTTGCAAGGGGATCTATGTCCAATAGAGTAGGAACAATAGATAAATCAAAAGGACTCTCATGAGAGTCACTATGCTTAGGTGTAGATGTAAGTGTAAGTTGTGAAGAAAATATGTTAGGTAAATTGACATCAATATCAATAATCTCATGCTCATAATCTAAAGTATCTTCCTTATCTAGATTTATAGAAATAGAATAAAAAACATAAATATAAAGTCATGGGTGTATATGAGCAATGTTAGTATGCTAATAGAAACCAAATTTAAATAAAGCTTCTAAAAACTAAACAAAATTCATAAACTTCAAGATAGACTAAGATGAGCTCTCAATTGAGAATATGAGCCATTAATGGACTCTCTTAATAAGAAGCTCTCTTGTTGAGTGGCTTTGTCTAAATAGATAGGATGTATGCTCAAGCTTATGCTTCAAAAATGGCTTCAAATGGAGTTGGAATTTGGGTGTGAGTATATGGGTTTGATGTAAAATGGCTTCTTAAAATGGCATTATGACTTTACTTCATGGATTGTGTTATTTTGCAAAGGGGAAGGATCCAATTTATAGGCAAGAGGCTTGAGGGATTGAGGGCTAAGATGCAAGGATGGGAAAAAGCTCATGGAGGGCTCAGATTGCATGAGAAGAGAGCACATGGATTGTGCTTCCTTACAGCCAATCAGGGAGTGACACATGTCACAGGGTGAGAGGATGGAGGAAAGGGGAAGGATGAGTCAACAAAAGAGGCTCAAGGGATAAAATCTTCATAAAGACCCTCATAATGGCTTGTAAGAGCAATAAAAGGGCTTGGAAGAGTCATTTATGGCCTAGTGGGCTTCATAAAGTTTTATGGTTGAGATATTTTGAGGGAGATGAGAGCAATTTCAACTTGGGCTTGATTAGGAGGGTTTTAAGCTTTCTTAGGATTGTGCAAATGATTAGAGGATGGATTAAGATGGTTTAGGATTAGCTTAAGGATAGGCAAGTGGATGGCATTTAATGAGGGTGGGTGAAGGAGGAGATATTTGTTAACTTTGGCTTGGGTTAGTAAGTCTTAACCCATTTTTAAGGAATGTGACAAGGTTAGGAAGGGATTAGGATTAGGTTTAAAGACATCTTCTAGAAGAGTCTAGACTTTGGATGAGGATAAAGACTTTCTAGAATAGTCTAGAACTTTCTAGGATGAGGATGAAGACTTTCTAGAAGATCTAGAACTTCTTAGGATGAGGATAAATTAGATTTTTAGGAGATAAATAAAGTTTTATTTATTTCAAGGGTTTGGGTTGAGGAGATATTTATTAAAACTTTTTAAATAAACATGAGAATTAATATTTAATCTTAATTAAATATTTTGAGTTGGGATTAGGGGTAGGAAATGATGGGATTAGCCTTTAATCAAATTTAAAGAAGGATTAGAAGATTTTGGAAGAGGTTAGTGGTTTTAAGAAAATTGGCCAAGTTTTGGGCAAAAAATAAATTATTTATTTATTTTGGGTTTTTTGGTCAATTTATTAATTAAATAATTAATAAATAAGGAAATAATGTTTAAATAAGATTTAAACATTTTTGGGAGGGATTCCTTAATTAAATATTTTTAATTAAGATAAAGGGATTTAATGACATAAAAATTAATTAATTAATTAAATAATTAATTAATTAATTAATTAATGATGATGTCATCAGGAATTTTTGAAAAAATAAAAATATTATTTTCTAAAGGATTTTTAGGTGTCTACAATGGGCTGGTGAGAACAAATCATATGAGATTTACCACAAGCTTGATAGTTCTTTTGATGTTTCTAAGTCAGTTATAGTTAGTTTTATTTGAAATTTGTTGAGAAGACGAAGGAGGATAAAAAAACAATAGGTTCCTTACCTTTTGATGGCACAAGAGGAGAAACAACAACAAGCTGAGACATAGAAGAAGGAACCATCGTAGGAGGAACCATACTAAAAGAAGGAACCACACTAGGAGGGACAAGAGATGTAAGAAGAAGATAACCATTACAAATAGAAGAGTCATAAGATATAGGTGTTATAAGTTGAAGTGAAAAGATCAAGAGGCATACTTAACTCAACAATCTTTTGACATTTATATTCTTGATACAAACAAACCATATTGTCTGGACGAGTAAGAGGAGTAGTAGAAAGAGAAGGCCAAAAGTAGTCAAGACTAGCACAATGTCGAGGTCTAGAAGGATGATAAAGACTATGATTAATCTTCTTATTCTCACCATCATAAGGAAACTTAATACATTGATAAATAATAGAAGCAATAGATTGCATGATAGTAAACCAAGATTCACTTGAAATTGATTAGAAGTAGGAATGACAACAAATGTATTGTTTACCACTTTACTAGAGAGCTCAAGAGAGATGGAACCTTGCGAAGGATATAAGAAAAAATGAAAATTCTGAATCTAAGTATCAGTTGAGTTCTGAAATTCATGATGTTTCTACTTATTAAAAATATGTTCTTTATGATGATTTTAACCATAGAAGTGGGATCAACAAGACACTTATAAGAAGGATATTTAGCAATTTGAGTAACAATATAAAAAGGACCATCTAGAGCCTTAAGCTTATAAAAAATAGTGAATGAGTTTGTAGGGACTCTAGTATGCGTATGCTTCAATTTAGGCTGATTATTAGATGTAGAGGCAATGCCTTCCTTAGGTGGAGGTGGAGGTTGAACTACGTGTTCCTCAACATTAACAGCATTAACATGCTCTCATCATAAAGTATTATAAGCAACATTCATTTCAGAAGGAACAAAAGGAGAAAGATATTGAATAATAGTGTTTGTAATATGTTGAGGTTACATATATTTATTCCCACTATCTTGAACCTCAATAGATAAAGCATTAACACCAATCAAATTCTAAATCTTATGTTTCAAAGAATAATAAGCTTCAATATCATGTCCAGGCTAGCAATGAAATTGACAAAAGATTAGGGTTTAAAATGTGGACTTGATATAGTAGAAGGAAAAAGTGGTTTAACAAGAGGGAGTGTAATCATTAGCAATACCAACCTAATCATAATGGAATCCAAAAACTCAAATAGAGGAGTAAACTTACAGTTCATCCAAAAAATAAAGGAAGTTGTTGTTGGAAACTTACAATTGGAACAATTATTGTTTTGTCATTGATGCCAAGTCTAGGGATGAGACATATTGATACCTAGTCCAAATATCATATCTATTTGATTGATAAAGAAGATTTGAGAAGTTACTCATAACTATAACACCTGGAGGAAAGGTTGAAGTTATGAAAAGGAATTTACAATGGACAATTGATAAAGCAAAGTAATTGTTTATGTCAAGAAAGATATGCTAAGCTGAGCAAACGAGTAAAATACTAAGGAGTGTCAAGTAATGCTAGTGTCAACTTAGCTATAGTTAGTATCAAGGAAATCTAGTGTTGACCAAGCATTATCATTGACTGAGCAAGTTAGTTTATACCGAGCCAGAAAGCTTTCAGTGATTGAGTATTTCAGTGTTGACCGAGTATCAAAATATAGAGATTGTCGAGTGATAGTAAGAGAACAAATTCAAATAAATTGTAAGATCAAGCCAACTTAGTTGATTTCTTGGGAGATGTAAAACATGTTGAAGATAATATTGATGAGTTGGATCATTAAATTCAAGGAGGTGATTAGGTAAATACCTAACAGACAAATTCTAGAGAATTTTCTAGAGGATGATCAAGAAGAAGCAAAAATGCATTAAATCGAGTTGAATCTAATCATAAACCCTAAGATCTATAGTGGATGTAGAAAATGGTAAAGCATGAATTTCCTATTTAAAGAGATACATAACCAATAATTTGGTGTCATGTCCAGCTGTGTCTAGTGAAGCCCAATCAAGCCCAACCAATGTGTGAATAAGTGAGTTTGTATGTGAAGAGAGACATATAGAGTGAGGTTGGTCAAAAATACACAAGAGTGTAAATGTGAAGATAAAAGAGAAAGCATGCAGATATAATGTTCTTGTTGATAAGAAAATTAGAGAAGAAGGCTTAAGTGTTGATGAGAAGAGTGGACTGATTGCTTGAAGGGTGATCAAGTAGATCAAGATCAGAGATGACAATGGAAGGCTTATCAGTGAACCAACATAAGGATCAAATAGAGATCTAAACCTAAAAAAGTGAGTTGTAATCACATAGATAAAACCTATTTTTTTCTTCTTATCATTGTAAACAGTTTGTATTGAAATTCTTTTAACATAAGTTAACCCAACAATCATTTGAAGACTTAACAATCTATGTAAATCCTTTAACTAGGTGACATTCTAAATGGAATGATCAATGTCCTCTTACAAAGCTACTCCTAACAGGATGATTAAATCCTCTAACTAGGTCACATTTAATGATGTGTATTGTAACTTTTAATAGAAATGGCTCCTTTTAGCTCACTTTGAAAGAGTGAAAAAGTGTGACATGTTGCTGGTGGTTTTTCCCAAATTGGGTTTCCACGTAAAATCCTAGTGTCAAATTGTGATGAATGTTTTCATTTGATAATGTTTTCATTGTGCAATGCAAGTTAAATTTTATGAAAATTTTACAGTAGAGACCAAGCAACAACATGATAAGCATAACAGTGAAGTGATTTATGTTTAATTGTTCAAGTAGTACATATCTAGACCTTGAGTAACTGATTCACCACCCCCCCCCCCCCCCCCACTTCTCAATTATTCTAAACATTTCTAACAATTGGTATCAAAGTATAGTGTTTACAAAGAAAATTTTTAAGGTACTTAAAGATAAAGATCATGACGAATAAGGGGGATGTAACCAAGCTGAACAAAGAGAATTTTCCTGCATGGCAGACCCTAATGAAGCTGCAAATATCCAGTATCAATGATGTTGTTGTCAAATTTCTAGACAATGAATATGTAGAAGTAACAACTCCTCCTCTGACTGTTGATGAACTGAGATAGAAGTTAGAACACAACCGAGCAATGTTGGAGATTACCTTAGCCTTAAGCTATGTCGAGTTTCATGACCTAAAAGACTGCAATACTGCAAAGAAGATGTGGGGCAAATTGAAGACCATATATGGAGGTGATGACAATGTTCTAAGAGCTAAGTCAAAAATCTTAAGAGTTAAATTTGATGAAATGAGAATGATGAAAGGTGAGAACATAGTACAATACTACACAAGAGTTAAAGAAGTTGTTAATATTATTTGAGGTGCAAATGGAGAAATCAAAGATGAAACAGTAATAATTAAGGTATTGAGGACTCTATTCCCTATATATGCCATTAAAGTCTCTACAATCAAAGAACTGAGATGCACGCCAAGTAAAAACTTGACCTTAGAAGGTGTAATTGGTAGACTTACTTCTTTTGAGATGTTTAATTTTGATAACTACATGCCTGCTACCATTGAACTTTCTTTCAAGTCACAACCGATTCTTAGTAAGAAGAAAGGAAAACATGTGAAGAGTGAGAGTGATAGTTATGATGATGAGATTGATGAACTGGAAGCCCATATTACAAAAAGGTTTGGAAGATGAATAGGTAAATACAAAGGTAAATTACCTATCATTTTTTTTCATGCAACAAAGTTGGTCATATTGCTTCTAGATGCCTTGACAGAGAAGATAACGATGAAAGGAGGGAAAGAAAGTATAAAGGAAGAAGATGTCACAAAGACTACAAGAGAAGCAAAGATGAAAAAGGTAAGAAATAGTATTATATTGTTGAAGAAAATACTAATAATGGAAATGCAAGTAATGATGATGAAGTTGTCTATGTTGCTATGAAAGGCGATTTTGATGAAGATGAGAAAACTACATTAATTTCTTATCTAAAAAAAAGTGATAGATGGATAATTGATAGTGGATGTTCCAATTATATGAATGGTGATAAAATTTTTTTTGAAGATATTGGTCCATAAAATGGTGGATATGTTAAATTTGGTAATGATATCCCATGTGTTGTAAAAGGTAAAGACACTATTCAACTAGCTGACAAGATAACATGTGACAATGTTAACTGGGTTGAAGGACTTAACTACAATTTGTTAAGTGTTTCACAACTGAACAAATCAGGTTATAGAGTTGAATTTCACAATATAAAGACCAAGATACATGATGATGATGGTAAGCTAATTGGAACTGGTGAGAAGACAAGAGGTAACTTATTCTATCTAGACATATCAAGTGAGACATGTATGTTTGCACAACACGAAGATGTTTGGTTATGGCACAAAAGATTATGTCATTTGAATTTTGACAATTTTGTGATTATCTATAAGATGAAAAAGTAAGAGGATTTCCAAAACTAAAGTAGCTTGAAAATGCTATGTGTAAACAATGTCAATTAGGAAAGATGAAAAAGTCTAGTTTCAAGAGAAAAACATATACTGCTAGTGATATTTTGGAATTAGTTCATACTGACCTATGTGGACCCATTGGTGTTACAAGTTACTATGAAGATCAATATTTCATTCTATTTGTAGATGAATACTCTAGAATGATGATTGTGATGTTTCTTAAAGTTAAATATGATGCTTTTTTAGTTATTCAAGTGATATTTAGCCAAAGTTGAAAAAGAAACAGGGAAGAGTCCAAAGTATTTGAGATCTGACAGAGGTTGTGAATTCATCTTACATGAGTTCAATACATTCTACAATTATAGAGGAATCAAAAGACAGATGTCAAAACCAAGGACCCGTCCTCAAAATGGGATAGCTGAAAAGAGAAATAGATCAATAATGGATTGTGCAAGAACACTAATGATGGAGAAGAACATGGCACAAAAATGTTGGAGAGAAGCGATTAGTACTGCTATCTATACCCTGAATAGAGTTCAAGTTAAGAAAGGTACAAATGCTACACCTTTTGAACTATGGTATGATTATGCTCCTAATGTTAAATATTCCAAAATCTCTGGTAGTAGATTCTATATATTGAAAGATAATAGGAAAGGAAATATTGATGCAAAAAGTGACAAAGGCATATTCCTAGGTTATTCCACTAAAAGAAAATCGTATAAGTGTTTAAACTCTAACACTAACAAAGTTGTAGAAAGTGCAAATGTGAGAGTTGATGAATTTGTAGAAAGATGTGATACTTCATGCAATGAAGAACCTGAAGACTATAGTACATTCATCCATGTGGATGATGATGCTCCCAGCACTCAAAGTGAAGAAACAAGTCAGGTTGTAAGTTCCCATCAGACAGGAAATGATGGAACCTAAATGCAAATTACTGAAAAATAGAGAGTGGGTGTCGAGAAATAGACTAAAGATGCCAGGCACTAACAAACAAGGCTGACCATCAGATAATGTATTATGAGCATTCAAAACCTAAACCAAAACCTAAATAAGGAAGAGGAAATGAGCTTGGGATTATTTTTCTAGATGAACTTGAAGAAGAACCAAGAAGGAAAGTACTCGTGTTAGCAAAATATGTGAGAATAAATCATAAACCTAATCAAATCATTGGTGATGCTAAATCAAGTGTAATGACAAGAAGAAGACTCAAAGCTAATACATGCTTATTATGTGAGTTTGAGCCCAAGACAATAAAAAATGATTCAGACAATGGAGATTGGATACAAGCAATGAATGAATAAATTGACCAGAGTTAGAAGAACATTGCTTGGAATTTAGTATCAAGACCTAAAGAAAAAAATATCACTGGAACAAAGGGGGGTTTTAGGAATAAGCTCAATAAAAATGGTGAAGTAACAAAAAACAAGGCAAGATTGGTATGCAAGGGTTATGCACAAGAAGGAGTTGATTATGGAGAAAAAATTTCTCCTATGGTCATACTTGAAGGAATCATAACTTTGCTTGCATACTCAACCTACAAGAATTTCAAGGTATATCAAATGGATGTCAAATCTATATTTTTAAATGGTATACTAGAGGAAGAAATATACATTGAACAACCTAAAGGATTTGTAGATCCAGATAAAAGGAACGTGGAATGTAAATTGAACAAAGCTCTACATGGATTGAAGCATGCCCCACGAGCATGGTATGAAAGACTACATAATTACTTAGTGAAAATTGGTTTTGAAAGGTGTTGGTTAACAATTTGTCCTCCTATTAGATTTTATAACCTGACTCTTTGATACCCAATGTTTGGAGAGACAAAAGGATGTTTACCAAAAAATGGGTCAATGTATGTATTCTATCACTGCCCTATGAATGGTTAGGTACAACTTCCTATGATTTGAAATGATATGCAATGAATATGTTTTTATTAGATCAGGAGTTTTAAGATTATAAGCTCTTAACCTAAGAGCAGTAAAGGTTAACCAAATTGTTTATAGGCACAAACAATTCAGGCAAGATGGATTTGAATAACCTATCACAATCAATGGAATGACTGTATGTAAGGCCACATTAGTACCCTATTATAGATCTTGATGAAATAAATATGATTAGGAGTAAATTAGATTATGATTGACATTTTTGTTACTTATAATTAATTATGAGATCCTATTAGAGACTAAAGCAGATTTTGGCTATTAAGAGTGTAATAACCGTTCAATAACATTAGGTCGACAAGATAGGACCACATAAAAATGAGACTTAACATGTTCAAGCTGAGAATCTAGTCACGAGATTCAAGGTATGATTCACAAGATAATTAGGGAGATGAATTAACATTCACTCTCATAAGAAATAAAAATGATTATAGATCAAATGATAACAAAACATAATTGGAAACATTCAATGGCATGATAAAATTAACCCTAGGGGCACACACACACCTAGTAACGAGATAAAAAGGACATTGTTAGAAATATTACTTCGGTCAGTTGATTTGAAAAGGATACTAGTAACAAGTCTGCACAATAGTGATTTTCACTTATGACATATATACTAAGATCCATTTCACCTATTTTAATGATTTGATGGATAGGACTTTGGTGTTTTATTGTTACAATAGACAAGTATTGTGAAGGTATTTAGAATGGTAATTTTGTTATGAGTAGAAATATTAATGTTATACATATCTTGATATTTCAATGTTGTTAATTGTATATGTAATATGAATTATGTGATATTGGATTGATTTGCACTTATCTATACATATTTTTATATTATTTCATTGAGCTACTGATGTTTAAGTTGAGTCTACAGGAAAGTTGAACCATAGAAATTATTCAAGGAAACAAGGTTCACACCTATGTGAACACGGTTAAGCCAAGGTGAATCTTTGGAAGATTCAAAACCTCGTTGTAATGTGTTTATTTCGTAATGTGATTGTGCATGACTGTTATAAGTTTAAAGATCATGATTAATTAGCGATATGTCATCGTGTTGTGTAAAGTATTTAATGTGTGTGTCATTTGACACTTGTGTTGCTATGTGTAAATTACATGTCATGTAGGATTTTGGGCATGAAGTCACTTAACCTAAACCTAATCCCATTATGAAATTAAGTTAATCCACATTGGAGAATGTTAGGATGAGTCACCTTCATGATGGAATTAAAATTAAATTTGATAGGAGCTTTAGAGAGCCTAAAAGTGGTTCCCATGTGTTATTTTGGTAAAAATAAGTCACCCACATGGTAGTAGCATGGGTTGGGGGTCTAAATATAACCATAAGTTGGCCTAGGGGATTTAGGAGACCCTCTAAACTAGTCATTTTCAAGCCAATTCGAAAATCAGAGTGTCACATGACCTCTTTCCTCACCCCACCACTTGGTTAAGTTCCTATTGGTAGAAAAGTACAAGAGTGTAAGAAGGGTAGGTGGGGATGGAAGTGGAGGTCTTTTTAAGGAGCTTGTGCCAACTTAGTGGTTGTTCACCCACTCTCTAATGGTAGAGACACTTAGGGTTGGAGGAAGAAAGCTTCGAAGTAAAGAAAGGAAGTTGTTCATCATTTTTTTTTCATAACCCTAGCTTGGAAGGAGGTTAGTGCTTCATGCCATGGCTTTTCTCATCTCATGAAAGTTGAAAGATGGAAATTGATAGAATGTTCTTGTAAGATGTATGTGTTTGCATTTGGTTTATGCAGTAGTTGTTGTGTATGTAAATGAGCATGTTGGATTTACTTGCATTTGATTTTGTTCTTGATTTTGTTGTGGTGGACTAAATGTTGTGTTGGGTGTGAAGGCTTCACTCACCCGTGGTAGGGAAGAGAAGCCTTGGGTGAAGGGCATAAGTTGGGCTCATCATTGCAGTTGAGAGAATTGCCTCATGATGAGGGCTTGTTTATATCATGGAGTATGGGCTCCATTAAGGCCATGAATCTTATTATTTTGGGAGGTACAAGGAGGTTTATGTGAATGAGGAGGTGATGTTTGTTTTGAAGGCCTTGATGAGGCAAAATGAAATGGCAATATGTTGTGTATATTTTTTTATTATTATTTTGGGAGGTACAAGGAGGTTTATGTGAATGAGGAGGAGATGTTTTGTTTTGATGGCCTTGATAAGACAAAATGCAATGGCAATATGTTGTATATATTTTGTTATGATATCTCCTCTTTGAAGAGCCCACCTTCACCCAATGTTTATGATTCCATATATGAATCATTGTGCAAGCCTTGGTTGGGGTTTGGAGATGTGATGTTAAACTATGGTATTCATGTTGATTCTTTTATGGTGATGTTGATTGAATGTATCCCGGTTGAGCCCTGTTTCCCCTAGCACGGGGGTGGTCTCATTGAGGCCTAGGTTGGGAGGTGAGCCACCATGGTTCCAAGTTTGTGTACATGTGCAGGTTTTCTTTTGTGAAGATGGATTACTTGAGGATATTAGGGTTATTATTGGCAATGCCCAAAATCAAGTGTGTGTGGAGATGCAAATCCTTCCTATCATTACATAAATGTTGAGATGCCAAGTCCCCATGGTTATTTTCATTGTGATGATAAGAGATTGTTTTATCTTTGTATATAGTTGGAGATGTGTAAAGAGAAGTTGAGAAATTGTAATCAGTTATTGTAAGATATATGCATTGTAAGTTCATATGTTTAGTGATTAGTTGCATTGTGGTAGATCATGGAATTGCAACACTTCTTCTTATAATCCTGTTTGTGTAAAGATGTTATAGTGTTTGCATTACATTTGACATGGATGATTTAATTCAATATATGTATAAATGTTGTATTTTAGACATGTACATGTTTTGTATTCAATATAATAAGAGGAAGTTACGATATTCTATGAGTTCATTGTTCCTTAAAAAATCCATTTAACCATTTGAGTTCTAGTTTTGATGATACTCAGATTGGATGACATCTTTACTTCATCAACTCCTTTCTCTAAAATTTTCAGGGTAAAAGTAGGAGAGAGTTTAACCATAGCATAAAATATGTAGCCAAAATTTTATGAGAAATAAAACAAACACTAGCTGTAGATGCACAAAACCTCTCTGGAAAATGTATGGGGGTAACAAAGCAAGTCTTTCAAAAAATATAGAGCATTAAAATAATGGTGCAGAATATACCTAAGAGCTAGTACACTAAATATTATAAAAAAATAGTAATAACATAACATCCATCTTAGAGAAAGACTTTACAAATCAAATCACTAATATAATAACATTTCACATGAGTACCCCACCTAGATACAACCAAAACAAGGGGCGCAAGTGCCAAAGTTCCTGCCTTCATGATTTTATGGTTGATTGAAGTAGGTTTTGGTTAAAATATAATGTATTTAGTTTAATAAAATGACAAATAAATAGTAATGACAAATAGAATATTATAGTGGTAAGCTAAATTAAATTACAGAGTATAGTCAGTATATTATTAAATTATATAACTGCAATGATATATATTAATTAAAATAGTAAAAGAATATATAAATAAATATTATAGTATCATGGTAAATTAAAATTAGATGACATCGTAAAGAACATTTATGAGACCAAAGATATTTATGAACTAATTATATATAAGATATAGATAAAATTATATAATTTAAAAAAAAAGAGTTAAATTGATTAATTTTAATGATGAAATTGTTTGATATATCTTGTTTAAGCGATAAATTCATCTAATTGAAGAAGGTGGACAATATTCTTAAGCTTAAATCTAATGCATAAAAATAAATAAACATAAATTAATTTAAAAATAACATTTATGCTTTAAAAAAACCAAACACACTTATCATAAATAAAGTTGATAATATACAAAACTAAACAATTTGAACTTTATTAAAATTGATACAAAATTAGTATTATGTATTTTAAAGTATAAATTAAAAATATCAATATAATAAAAATTATATATAAAATAAAAAATAAACAATAAATCTATTAAAAGCATTGGTTTAGATATGTCAAAATAAAAGAAACTAAATTCTAATTTAAACTTATATATAAATTAAAATTAAAATAAATATGAAATTAAGCTATATAAAAAATAATTTTTGGAAATTGACAATTTAAAAGAGTTAAAATGTCTATATTTGATTAAAATACCTATACTTGATTAAAATATCTATATTTAATAGCATTTTACAAATTACAAAAATAATCAATTAAAAGTGATTGTCTTTTTTAAAAAAAGTTTGTCCACTAGTCACAAATGTGGAAAAGGTAAAATTGAAATTAATGCATTCATGAGGTGTTCGGAAAATGATTATTTTTTAATAAAATTTATCCACTTGTCACAAGAAAAGAAAAGATAAAGTTGCAATTAATGCTTGCATTAATAGAGGTGTTGGAAAAAATAGTTGTATTTTTGTTGAAGAAAATTAAATTTTTTTATTGCCTTTTTCCTCATGAGCCAATAAGGTTTTCAAAAAATTGTATTTTTCAATTCCAAAAAATCATGCAAATTATAAAACTTTTTGCAAACATTATTATATGAATGAAATCTAAAATCTGATTGGTGCAGCTATTAATCCAATGGACTAAGCGAAAGCATAAGTTACCTGCCGCAGGCAGGAACTAATAAAAACTATATAAAATAGAATAAACACTTAATAATAATAAAAGAATTATTATTAAAATTGGACATAAGAGCCCAAGTGGGTGTCCATGTCTTCCCCACCTTTTTCTTGGGCACATCAAAGACATGACAAGGCTGCCATGTTTTGACAAAGTCAAAGAATCCCATATTGGACGCTAGCATTTAAAAAGGAGGAAGTTAAGCTGTTTTAAAAAACAAATTATTATTATTAAATAAACATAAAATGGGATGTGACTGGGTGTTCTGACATTAAGAAATGAAGGCTGTTCTGACATAGGTCAGAATGGCTTCCATTGGTACCCACCTTTTAGTGAAAGGTAAAGTCAAAACCTAAAGAAAGGTTCCTTGTTTTAATAGAACAACATTACATCATGCATTGGTAGGAGGGTCAACGCCTAGTATAGAGGGCCATAGATTTTTTAATTCAGCACCTTATTTTCCTTAACAATGTAGGTGCCTTGGGTTTAGGGAGAGAAGTAGGTGGGATGGGGGTAGTATAAAGTAGGCATGATTACTAGGAATTCATGTGTATAGTTAAATCCTAGTTTAATGTGTGATAGATTAATAATATAATTTTAATTTAAATGTGATATATTAATAGCATAAGTTTAACTTAATATGTGAAAGTTTAATAGTATGATTTAAATTTAATATGTGATAGTGTAATAGTGTGATTTGGTTAGGACAACAAAAGTAAGTAAAGTAGTGTTAGGTTAATTGAGTATGGATGGGTAAATGGCTACGACGTAAATAGAAAAATATAGTAGCCTGATGAGGTGTTGGAATAGTATTTATTTATATTATAAATTAAATTATATAAATTTCATAAATTTAATGAAGATTTATCAGTTAAGGTCTTTAGGCAAAGTAGTAGAAATAAATAAGGTTAAGGGGTACAAGTTATGTTATGAAGTGCTCATATTTTAAGATTGATATATAAGTATAATTTTATTATGTAGTTAAGGAAAGTATGTAGGAAATGTTTAATAATTTATTTATATAATTAATTAATTAGAGGTTTAATTAATTCAAGTTGTTACGGTTCTAGGTTGGAGAATTAGTAAGATTGCTAAGCGTTTCGTTAAGAAGTTGAGCAATGAATATTGTGAGCAATCTTGGCAATTTAGTTAGTAGTTAGTAAAATGGAAATGGTTGATAGGTGGTTAATGCTAATAGTTCTAATACTAGAAATAGTTGGTATATATAGGATAACAAGGTATTTGTATAAATACTAACTACTATCGGCATCTAGGCATTACTATCTAGGAATTTTACTTATGGCCTTTGTGTTTAGACGCATTATGTAAAATGATTATTATGTATAGGCACAATGTTACACATTATATAATGAAAAATGTATATAGACCAAGGACGTCATGTTCGCACATATGCATTTAACTATGTTATTAATCCACTTGATAAAGGTTGATTATGTAACTAGAATTTTCAGACAGTTGGAAATCTTATAAGTACGAACTAGTGCTAGATAGGAATTATAAGAGATAAATAAGTTTATATGTGTATTAGATATGTATTCACTAAAGTACCTTATAGGTTAATTATATAATAACAAATTGACCAATCGTAACCCCTCATGAAGGATTAACCAACATTGACTATATATCAATAGTTGCAACAAAAAAAGAGAAAAAGCGAATATGACTTATGAGGTCACTCAAAGATCTTAAGGGATCTACCCCCTTTAGGAATTCATATGAAGGGAATCCATATGATTATCACCCCAACGTCATGGTCATATTTAATGGAAGATTCAAGTTATTGGGTGATGTATTGGTAAAGATCCCTACCACCCAGTTTGTAATACAGGATAATTGCAAATCTTGGAAGATAGTCGATCAATGGTTGGTGTGTATTCAAATTCAATTCTTGTACACTAAGACATAACAATTATACCCTTAAGATAACCTTAACCTAATTCTTGTATAAACTTTCTAAAATTGATCATTTTGACATTTGAAATCCCAAATGTGTAATTTAAATAATGTCAATTTTTTTTTTATAAATGTAGTTGTGTTTTCCCCTGTAAGTTTGGGCATGACACTGTAGTAGATTATCTTGATATTTCTAACCCTTACTTCTATTCTAAATGCAGATTAACCATCTAAATGAAAAAGAGGAATGATGAGATATACACATGAGGGAAAATGAAATTTCTTTCACTATTAGCCTTGAATGAAATGGAATCCAACCAATAACTAATAGATTAGTACACATATATCTTTCATTTCCCAATGAAACTATCTAACATGCTATGAAATTAACAAGAGAAGAAACATAACCATATATGAAGAAAGAAAATGGATTCACTATACTACAAACCATCAAAGTGAAATGGAATTCATCTAATTATTCATAGAATCATACATGATTGTCTTTCAACTCTTAATTCAAAAATACTCTATGCAGGGGCCACAAAACATGACAAAAAAATAGGATAAATAGAATTACAAACCAATTCACTATCAAGTTTGTCGACCCTTTTTCTTGTCAAATGAGATTACATTTATTATTTTCTATTATCCTTTAGTTCAATAGAGAAACAGTCACAAAAAAGAAAAAGAAATAAAATATGAAATTATCCAATGATATGAACACGTGGCATATTTTCTATCGATGATTCTGGTCCATGGTACTTCTAAAAACATACAATGACTATTTATCTTTTTGAAACTTTAGAAAATCCTGTAGAAATCTTTGATTCTTCATATTCTGCTATTTGATGCCAAGTTTGTAAAATTCATATTATAACGGTCACTATAGTTTTGAATTTCCATCATTGTTCTCAAATCAATAGTTTATATTAAATCGTTATAACCCCTTTTACTTCTTCCTTTGCACTTTCTTTCGTGGGTCCCTTTTGTACACACATCGAATCATCATTATGTTGCTATAATTAATGTTCAGGAAACTTTCCATAGTGACATAATGACAAGCGTAGATCTCTTTTGATCTAAAGGAGGTAATAAAAGATGTTAAATCTCTATTTTTCTTTGCTTGTGGGTCCACTTTCTAGCTATGCACACC
The DNA here is from genome assembly GCA_028749045.1 of Cupressus sempervirens. NCBI lineage: Eukaryota > Viridiplantae > Streptophyta > Pinopsida > Cupressales > Cupressaceae > Cupressus > Cupressus sempervirens. The sequence goes on along the minus strand of CM053783.1, from coordinate 528,765,189 downwards.
ATGGCAAATAGGTGGCATAATTTCATTGCTTGGAGAATCTAACATTGGACTTCTTTTCTTTGTGGAACTTCATGAAATATAATGGGCCCATCAAGGCATGTGTCATTCTGTCATTATGTTGCTATGACTAACAACCGAGAAACTTTGCATAGCAACATAATGACAAGCGTAGATTGATCTGGAGAGCGATGGTGAAAAGAATCTCTTTATAATCCAAACTCTATCTCATATAGAACCAATCAAATAAAGACACTTGTCATCTCATGTGAAACCATACCATCCACAAAAGGAAATGGCCCATAGGAACATGCATTGTTTTGTTGTTATGTCACTATGATTATCTTTCGCACAACTCTCTATAGCAACATAACGATGAGTAGAGATCTTAGAAGATCTAATGATCATGGTGAAGGTCTTATTTCGCGGGTGACTTGACTATTAAACTCGATGACATGGATGTTCAGATGTATTTTGGACCGTCGATTCAATTTCAACTTAGTTTTTGCCACCTTTGACCATGTTCTTCACTATTTTAGCATCTTTCAGTGTTCACTCTACATCAAATTCAACTGATATTACTTTTAGCTTATTCTCATGATCTGCATATCATCTTTTAGCCTTGATCATTGATGTTCCCCACTACCATTTGCTTTGAATATGCTTATGATCTCTTTTAAATGTATCCTTACTTTAGATAGAGACCTTTAACCAAGTTCTTTCACCATTTCCTATGACTTATTTGCTTCTCTTGCATTCTATCTTGATCATCTATAATGTCTTTCATGAAAACTACAACATAGCATGGATCTTTGTCTCCAACATGATTAAGAATAAAGAAAGATGGATCATTAATATATCCAGACCTTCTTCTCATTAGGGAAATGCATAATAAGCCCTCCAAAAATTAATCACCTAGCCATTGGACTGGTGCATTGCTCATAAGATTTCCCACATTACGTTAGCTCAAAGGAATGATGAGAAGAAAGGCCATCATATGGTTGATTTAGACTCAAACTCAAGATATTGACACTTGACTTGACTCAAAACCCTAAAGCAAAAAGATATGAACTGAAACTTGGGCAACAATTGGCTCTGTCTAGGGATGTAAACATGACAATGATTGAAAGAACTCTAACAATCTCTGGTTCCCCACAAAAGGTGACAACTTGGAAACAAAAAGAATAGACTCAACTAGGAAAATAGTAAAAAAACTACCTAGGAAAGCAAGCAACTAAGATTAAGAAAACTGCATGAAAGGAAAACCTACCTATCTAGCTACTATGCAGGGGTTACCTACTTTCAATTTTGCATTTGATACAACTTCAAATCCTTGCCCATTATAAAAACATGGCAGGGTTTCTCCGAGAGGATATGTGAACTTGAAAGAATTCTGATTCACTTGTATGATATGAAATGGTCCTATCCACAAAGACTAAAATTTATAATGCATACCTCTTGGCTCATGTCTCTTATCCCATAACAATACCAAATCACTTTCCATGAATCTTCTAGGCCTTTCTCTTCTATCAAACAACCTTTTGACTCTTCCTTGGTGTTTAGTGATTTTATCAACCATCTCTTCTCTTTCTTCTTGCAGTTTGGCAAGATACGAGATCCTCTTCTCTAATCCATCTTTTAAAACATCATCTTCAATCACAATCTTTAATTCACAAGCAACAAGCTCCAGAGGCAGTGAAAAATTAGCTTCCACTCCATAGACTAATTCAAAAGGTGAGTACCAATGGCCCTTTTAGGTGTGGTTCTATCAGCCCATAAAGCATCATGAATCTTCTTATGCCAACTTTTATGATTATCTGAGATCAATTTCTTCAAAATATTAATCAGATTTTTATTACTAGAATCAACCTACTCATTTCCTTGAGGGAAATAGTTAGAGGAATGACCAACTTGAATACCATTATCATAGAAAAATTCAATAATATATGAAGAGGAAAAATAAGATGCATTATCCATTATCACCTTCATAGGAACTCCAAACCTGATCAATATATGCTCTTTGAGAAATCCATATACTACTTTTGATGAAGTCTTCTTCATTGGCTTTGCTATAACCCATTTACTAAAATAGTCTATGGCAGTCAGTTAGTAAGAGTGTCCTTAAGTGGAAGGAGGATTGATTGGACCTATAAAATCTAAATCCCATTGATGAAAAGGAGCTTCAATTATCACTAGCCTAAGAGGTAGGGCAGCAAGCTGAGGTTTACCAGTAAACATCTTGCATTTCTCACAATTAGTCACCCACTTATATGCATCTTTAAACATGCCAAGCCAATAATAGCATTGCCTCAATATTTTAAATATAGTGACAGTAGAAGAGAAGTGTCCTCCACATGCCTTATTATGAAAAGACATCAATAACTTTTCTTGTTGCTTCTTATCCACACATCTTTAAAATGTTTCATCAATTGCTCTCTTGTATAAGACATCATCATGAATCACATACTTCAAGGCTTTTCTTAAAAAATCCCTTCTTTTCTTAGTAGTCAATCCATGAGGGCATTCACCATATGTCAGAAGATAAGCAATGTTTGAGAAACAAGGATCCTGAAGACTAACCATAAGAACTTTTGGAGTATCTTCTTCTTTGAATTGTTGATCTTCTGCTAAGGCTTTATACAGTGCATTACCTCTTACAAGTTTGGTTGGATTTATTTCTATATCATATTCTTGGAATTTTTCTATCCACACTCGATTATTCCAACCAACCTCTTGTTGTGTTAGAATACTTTTTATTGCAGGATCTGGCACATATATCACTGAATGAGAATATAGCACATAAAACCTAAAATTTTAAAGGGCTCTCACTACTGCATATGCATGTTTTTCCATCTATGAATATCTCAGTTCTTGATTCTTCAATGGTATACTCATGAAAGCAACTGGAGCTTATATCCTCTCTTTATTTTCTTGCATCAATATAGCTGACATAGTATGTTATGAGGCATAATAGTAAATGATGAATTATTTAGTGTAGTTAGGATGGACAAACATAGGGGCTTTGGCAATGACACCCTTGATATCTTCAAAAGCCTTTTTCCCAACATCACTCCATTTGAAATTTTTATTGCCTTTCATCATATCAACTATACATTTAACTGTTTTAGAGAAGCTAGGAACAAATCTCCTCAAGAAATTTACCTGGCCAAAGAAGGACTTCACTCCAGCTTTACTCAATGGCAGACTTAAATACTGGATAGCTTTAACTCTATCTAGATCAATATCCACTCCTTCTTGGGATACAATATGACCAAGCAACTTTCCTTATGTCACACAAAACACTGACTTCTTTGGATTCAGTGAGACACTATGATCTCTACATCTTTGTAACACTTTATCTAGATTTTTGATATGATCTTTTCTCTTCTTAGAAAAGACTATCAAATCATCAAGGTATATTACAATTATTCTATCTTTGAAATCACCAAAGGCCAAATTCATGCTATGCTAAAAAGTTGCACTTGCATTAATTAGGCCAAAAGACATTCTATTGTAGGCAAAAGTACCCCATGGTGTGGTAAGTGCAGTTTTGAACCGATCTGCTTCATTTACCTAAATTTGATTATATCCTAATAATCTATCTAACATGGACATCATTTTTTTCCTACAACAGTTTGTAAAAGATGATCCATATTAGGGAGAGCAAAATTATCTTTGAGTGAGGCTTGATTGAGATTTTTGAAATCTACAAAAATCCTTTTCTCTCTATTCTTTTTCCTCACTAGAAAAATATTAGCAACCCAAGTAGAATGAAGAATAGGATATATAATCCTAGCCTATAGCATTTTGTCAATCTCCTTGAAGATTGCTCCTTCAACTATAGGGTTATAGTTTCTTTGTTTCTGCCTGAATGGTGTTGCTTCTAGTTTAAAAAGGATTTCATCTTTGAACTTTCCACCCATGAAATTATTTAGGTCTTCATAACTCCAAGAAAATACATCTTGAAATTCAATAAGTAATTTTGTGATCCCTACCCTCTCCTCTGGTGTGCAACATTTTCCTATGTTTATCATCTTTGTAACTTTTGTCCCTATATTGATTCCATCATATTCACCATAGGTTTTTCCTTTCTTATCTCTTTCCCTCTTTATGTATGCATCATTTCTATCAAAAAAAATTTCTAAAAAAATTAGATGAGGTGGAATTTTATTACCTTTCAATTGAATTATATCAAGCTTTGATTTACTTTTTTCACCTATCACTGGATCACCCTGAGAATTAGTGCTTCCTTCAAAATACAAGCCTTCAAAAGGTTCAGCCGCTTCAATAAATTTTAGTATGTGCTTATCATCTTCAAACACCTACCATGAATCTTCATTATCAAGGATGTTAGGCCTAAATAGAACTTCTACTTTATAAACTTGATCTTTGAAATTAGGATGTGGTAAGAGCAATGATGCAGAAACTGCCAAAGAATCAGCTCTTGAATTGAATTTTGTTGGTACTGATATAATTGAGAAAGCAACCAGACTCTCAATTTCATCCCACACCTTATTACGGTAGCTCCTCAATCTTGAGTTCTTTACTGCATTTTTTTTTTACTTGTCTCACCACCAACTTTGGATCTCCTTGAGCTTTAAGTACCTTGACTCCCTTTTGTTTTGTTGCTATTATTCCAAGGAGAAGGGCTTCATATTCTACAATATTGTTAGTATTTTTGAAATATAACTTATAAGCCAAGCAAGTCATTTTTACACTAGGTGATGTCAATACTACTCTTGCACCTGAACCAAAATTAGCACAACTACCGTCAAATTCCAAAGTCCACAACTGATCACCTTTTGTTTTTTTTGATTTTTCTAAAATATTAGGGGTGTTAGAGAACATCATATAATTACCAAATTGCATTTCATGATACAAGATTTGAGACCTAGGATCATCTGATTCCAAGACAGTAAATTTTGCCTTTTCTTTTGGTTCTAGCTTAACCTTTTTATCTCCAACTTGGATAGTGGCACAAGACCAGTCTAGTTTTATCTCTCCCCCCATGTCTTTGCATAGACTTCTACTTAGGAGCATGCCATAACTTTCAAGGATATCTACCACTAGAATAGTGAATTTTAGCCTTTTGGAATGATAGGCAGCAAGGACAACTTGAGCATCTTTTATCTATATGAGCAAGGGCACTTGTTTTGAATTTATTGAATAGTGTCTACCAAATTTTTAGTTAGTGGAAGTCCTAAATATTTTTCTACATAAGTAGACATTACATTATTAGAGGCTTCTTGAATCTATGATGTAGTTACTCAATCTATTTCCATTGATAAACAAGGAAATGTAGAAGGGATATTGTTTCTCATTTGGGCATGTGGCCAAGACAATAGGTTATTCTTCTTTAAACAACTTAGGGAGTGCAAGATCTTCATTAGTCAAAGAAGTTCTACTAGTGATAGCTTTATTGTGATGATCAACATTAGCATTAATATTAACATGACCCTCATCCTTATTATTATAATGCTCAACTAATCTTTACAATTGATCAGGATTAGACTTCAAGTAATCCAATGGAGATATCTAGATTCTTACCTCTTCATAGTATTGTATGATGTCAAAGGAAGTAGCTAAGTTAAGTTTGTGCTCCTTTTGTGTAGTTGAAGTTACTATGCCACTATCTTTATCAACTTTTTTTGATGGTGCATTATTTTAGACAAGAATTGAATTGTTGGTCTAATTTCTATTCTTCTGACCTCTAGTCATTGTTGTTAACTGAGGTCCTTCTAGAGTAGCAAAATAGTCACCTCCTGCTTCTAAATCTGATTTATACTTCAAGAAATAATTTTCATAGTCACCACATAGATCATGATCATCCTCACTTTCAAGACATTCAATTGTTTGTTCTTTTTTATTCACCATCTACTTATATCTGATCATATCAGCACAAGTATCTCCATCATGATCTGCCCTTATATGAAAAACACATACTTTTCCTTTTGGAGGAACCTTCAATTGTTAATCTTTGTTGAATAGGTGGTATTTATAATGCTTTACCTCTATTTTGGTTTCTATAACCTTCTTGATGAAGTTGATGAAAAGAATGAGCAGGCCTATTAATTTGCTTCTTCAAAGAAATGAGCTCATTAGACAATTTTTGAAGCATGGCTTCTGTATTGTTTGAAGTACTAGTTGTATTACTCATGGTTCTAGATTGGAATTCTCTTTTCCACTTATCAAATGCTATCATGTCATCCTCCATATCCATAGCTAGTTTCTGAACAACTTGTAAGTTTGCTACATTTGTTCTTCTAATTTGATATCCCAAATTAGGAGGGATAGAGCCAATGTATAAAGTCTTCTTATTAGAATTTGTAGGTGCACTTGAAACAAGGATTCTTTTGATGAGTTTATTGAACTTTTCATTAAAATCTCTGATGGAAACAAAAGCTTCTTTCTTTATCTATGCCAATTGCAACAATAATACTTATGCATCCTCTATACTTTTGTAATGTTCTTCAAACCTTTGTTTCATAGTATCCAAATATGTAATGCATTCTATAGGTAGGTCTTGAAACCAATCAACAACATTGTCTACCAGTGTATCTACAAATATTTTGATAGCCACATCCTTGTGTTGAGGATTTACTATACCACAAGCCTTATAGAAAGCATTTAGTTGTTGTTCTATAGAGATGGTACCATCACCATTAAATTTTGTAAAGTTCTTCCTTGATGATCTTGGAAAATCATTATTAGCTCCAAGTGAAAGAGGACCAATAGTATTTCCCCAAGGAAGTGCCATAGTTGCTGGTATAATATTTTGGCTTTTTTGAAAAGTAACAGAAACTAGAAGTGTTGCACAAATCAACAACAAAGCATCAAAAGCAGGAGGAGTAGAAGTCCTAACAACATGAGGGGAAGAAGATTGGAATCTCTGTGTTGTATTAGGAGGAACAACTACAAACAAGTGAGTATCTTGGAGTTGTTTGGTCATAGATTCCCTTGGACATGCTCTTCCCCTTCTACAAAGGTCTTCTAGGATAGGAAAATTGGCCTTCTTGAGCTCCTTGTATATTGGGTCAATATTTCCTTTCTCCTTGGCACTCCTAGTATATTTGGAATCCAGAGTGTATCAAATATCTAGAAAAATGGTGTTTTGAATTTATCTTAGTAGTCTTCAACTTTGAATTTGCTTCTTTTCTTCAGCAGGTTGAGGCTATAAAACTAGTATCAAGTTCTTACAAAAAACACCTCACTACCAACAGTCCTTTTTTGCAACTCAAATATATGGAATTAGATTAAAAATTAATATGAAGGAAATTTCTTCAGAGCTTTCATCTGAATCTACCCAATAGAGTCACCAGAAATTGTTACTTAACAATTTGTCTTCCTATTAGATTTTATAACTTGAATCTTTGATACCCAATATTTGGAGAGAGAAAATGATGTTTACCAAATGGTTTAGAGTATGTATTCTATAACTTCCCTCTAAATGATTAGGTGCAACTCCCTATGATTTGACATGAATTGTTTTTACGAGATCAAAATTTTTGACATTATAAGCTTTTAACCTGAGAGTAGTAAAGAGTAACCAAATTGTTTGTAGGCACAAACAATTCAAGCATGATGGATTTGAATAAACTATCACACTCAATGGAATAATTGTAGTATATTATCTTGATATTTATAATCCTTACTTCTATTCTAAATATAGATTAACCATCTAAATGTAGTAGAGGAATGAAGAGATATGCACATTAGGGAAAATGGAATTTCTTTCACTATCAACCTTGAATGGAATGGAATCCAACCAATAACTAATAGATTCATAAATATTTGTCTTTTTCCTAATGAAACTATCTAACATGTTATGAAACTAACAAGAGAAGAAATAGAACCATATATAAAGAAAGTAAATGGAATCACTATACTGCAAACATCAAAGTGAAATGGAATTCCTCTAATTATTCATAGAATCATACATGATTGTCTTTCAATTCTTAATGCAAAACTACTCTATGCATGGGCCACAAAACATGATAAGAAAATAGGGTAAATAGAATTGCAGACCAATTCACTATCAAGTTTGCTGACCCTTTTTCTTGTCAAATGAGATTACATTTATAGTTTTATGTTATCCTTTAGTTTAGCAGAGCAATAGTCACAAAATAGAAAAGGAAATAAAATACAAAATTATCCAATGATATGAACACGTGGCATCTTTTCTTTCAATGATTCTAGATCCATGGTACTTCTGAAAACACACAATGATTGTTTATCTTCCTACAACTTCAAAAAATCCTGTAGAAATATTTGATTCTTCATATTTTGTAGTTTAGTGCCAAGTCTATATAATTCATATTATAATGGTCATTGTAGTTTTGAATTTCCATCGTTGATCTCAAATCAACAATTTAGATTAAATCATTATAACCCCTTTTACTTCTTCCTTTAGACTTTCTTCCATGGGTCCCTTTTGTACATGCATCGAATTGTCGTTATGTCACTATAATTAACATTTGGGCAACTTTCCATAGCGACATAACAAAAAGAATAGATCTCGTTTTGATTTTAAGGTGGTTATAAAAGATATTAAGTCTTTGTTTTGCTCTGCACTGTGGGTCCACTTTCTAGCTATGCAAATTGTGGCAAATAGGTGGTACAATTTCATTGCTTGGAGAATCTGACATTGGATTTCTTTTCTTTGTGGCACTTCATGGAATATAATGGGCCCATCAGTGATGCAAAGTGCAATAGTGGAAGGTTTAGTCTAAATGCCAATACTCTCAAATCACCAAGTATGCAATAATGACTTCAAAGTGCTTCAAAAACCCTTTACTGACTGCAACACACCTTTATCAACCTCAAAGGACAACAATCTAGTCATCAAACACACTTTTCCAACTTCAATGCAAGTTCCACCAACCTATTCACAAATAGGGCTACAAGAGCTAAATTGAGAACTTGTTGCATCTAACACAACCACACATCCAATACCCAACCTAAGGATGGAAATGAGAAGTTTTTGACAACCCTAACAACATCCCACAAAACCAAATTTCAACCTACTCCAGCACTCCACTAATCTGCCTAAGTACACAGACCTAAATGGGCCCCTTTAGGGTTGGTTTTCAAAGGAAGACCAATGGAATGGGTACATGGGCAAGAACTAAGTCTTCAGGACTCTGAGGGTTAATCAACACAATGTCAATCCACCTTTTACTTGACTACTTTCCTTCCCTTATAACTCCAACAATCAAATTTCTTCAAATTTAGACCAAATACATACAAATATTTGGCCTAGGGCTTGCAAGAAAAATTAACTCCCTTTGGTTTTTCAACTCCTATTTTTTGGATATGGAATTACACTCCTAGGGCTTCCATTTTCACTAGGTTTTATGCCTTTTGAACTATACAATCATGATCTATATGTCCATTTGCACAAAACCCTGTTGAACCTAGGGTTTCTGGATAGTTTTGAAAGAAAAAGCAATAACTTTTGAAAGAGGTCACCAAATAACTTCAAATCAAGTGAATTGGATAGGGAACTCTAACAAGTTACTCGTTAGACTATTAAAACACCCTTCCCAATCTATAAAACACATGGGAAAATGAAAATACAGCAGATTAGAGCCAAAAAACCAATAAATTTTATTGATCTCAACAAAATTTCGTACATTAGCCAACCTGTTCTATTGGGAAGGTTGGATCACACATTTATAAACATGTTTGACCAATCGATTTCCTAGGGAATAGTTACAATTGGTTCAAACTCCCTCTTTAGTAATTTGCAACTTTTAAGCAAAAGTTGCTTAGCAACTTTTTGAAAGTCAAAGGCAAGGTATGTAAAATAATTGTGGATTCTGGATCAACAGACAATAATTGCAAAAGATACCACATCCTTATCCCTATAAGGCATCTTGGATTACTAAGTAGAAGCAAACCCTTGTCAATGAACAAGTATGGGTAGAATTCACCCTAGGAGAATATGTAGATAAAATCCTTTGTGATGTCACAGATATGGATGCTGCCACCTCTTACTAGGAAGACCATGGCAATATGATGTTAAAGCCAAACATGATGGGGAAACCAATGTGTATACTATAACCAAAGGAGGCATAAATTATACCATGAACCCCTTACCTGATGATGGGAAATTAGACCATGTAGTTAGTAATGTTTCCTTGGTAGGGGAGAAGGAGTTCATGCAGGATTTAAGGGAGAAGGATACCCCATGTTTTGCCATAGTAACTAGGCCTAAAAAGGAGATTATAGTGAAATCTAAAGACAAACCCAATAAGGGACAATGGTGGGAAGATGTTGGTCCTAAGGAAGTTAGGGCTCTTCTAGAAAAGTATCATGGGATAGTTGCAGACAGTATTCCAACCTTATTGCCACCTAAAAGAGAGGTTAGCCATTGTATTGACCTTATCCCTAGTGCAACATTGCCTAATAAGGCTGCATACAAATTGACCCCAAAAAAAAATGTAGAGATTGCAAGGCAGATTGAAGACTTGTTGTCTAAAGGGCTGATTAGAAAGAGCGTAAGTCCTTGTGCTATTCTTACAGTCCTAGCACCCAAAAAGGAAGGCACATGGAGACTTTGTACAGACTCTAGGGAAATCAACAAGATTACTATTACATATAGATTCCCAATGCCAAGAATGGAAGACCTTTTGGATTGCTTAGGTGGAGCAAACTATTACTCTAAGGTGGACTTGAAAAGTGGATATCATCAAATCAGGATAAGAGAAGGGGATGAATGGAAAACAACTTTTAAAAGCATGGAGGGGCTTTATGAATGGCTTGTAATGCCATTTGGGCTATCAAATGCACCTAGTACCTTTATGAGGCTCATGAATGAGGTCCTCAAGCCCTTTCTAAACAAATTTGTGGTTGTCTATCTTGATGAAATCCTAATCTTTAGTAAAGACAAAGAAGAACACTTAAGGAACATAGACCATGTCCTAAAGAGGTTACATGAGAAAGGACTCAAGATAAATCTTGAAAAGTGCACTTTCATGAAGGAAGAACTCATATTTTTGGGCTTTGCCATTTCTAAGGGCTACCTTAAAATTGATCCATCCAAAATAGAAGCCATTCTTAATTGGCCACCTCCAAAGAACCCATCAAAGGTCAAGAGTTTCCATGGGCTTTGTAACTTTTATAGGAAATTTGTTAAAAAATTTAGTGGGGTTTGTGCACCTATAATAGACACTATAAAAGGAGGGAGAAAATGTTAGTTTGTTTGGACTAAGGAAGCAGCAGAAGCATTTGAAACACTCAAACAAAAGATAGCACAAGCAGGACCCATCCTAAGGTTCCCTAATTTTAGGAAGATATTTATAGTAGAATGTGATGCCGGTACTAAAGCCATAGGGAGAGTCTTGAGTCGAGAAGGTAGGCCTGTGGCCTTTTTCAGTGAGAAACTAAATGATGCAAAACAAAAATATTCAGTCTATGACCTTGAACTATATGCAATGGTACAATCACTTAAAAGGTGGAGACATTATTTACTACCAAAGGAATTCATTGTGTTTATTAAAAATTAGATTTTATTTTTCTTGAATATGCAGGATAAACTTAGTCAAAGGCACATTAAATGGATGGAATTCATGCAAGCATATACCTTTTCAATTAAGCACAAAAAGGGGTCAGTAAACAAGGTGGCAGATGCTCTTAGCAGGAGGCATCTTAGGGTTCAAAATATTGAACTTGAAAGTGTGGGTATTTCAATTATGAAGGATATGTATGCCGAAGATGAAGATTTCAAAGAGATATATTAGACATTGCAAGAAATGTGAGACAAATACCATACTGAATTTGCAGAGTACCTAATTCAACATGGACTTTTGTTTAAAGGAGGTCAGCTTTGTGTGCCAAGGGGATCTTGTAGAGAGAACATCATCAAAGAAAAGCATTGTGGAAGCATGTCAAGGCACTTTGGAATAGATAAGACCCTTGAATAGGTAAGAAGATTTTAACGTTAGCCTAAAATGCAATCAAATGTTAGGAAGTTTGTAGATAGCTTCCTAATTTGTCAAAAAGCAAAAGGGCATACTTCTAATGTAGGACTATGCAATCCTTTGCCAATACCTTGTAAACCTTGGGATTCCATCAGCATGGATTTTGTACTAGGCCTTCTAAGAACCAAGGTAGGACATGATAGCATTTTTGTAGTAGTTGACTAGTTCTCAAAGATGGCCCACTTTATTCCTTGTAGGAAAACACATGATGCATCTCATATAGCAGGGTTTTTCTTTAAAGAAGTGGTTAGATTGCATGGCCTACCTATGTCTATTGTGTCTGATAGGGATCCTAAGTTCCTAAGATGTTTTTGAAGAACACTATGGAAAAGGCTAGGAACCAATTTGAACTTTTCATCTGCTTATCATCCCCAATCTGATGGGAAAACAAAAGTTATCAACAAGTCCCTTGGCAAGTTGTTAAGGTGTTTGACTTAGCAACATGGAGGATCATGGGATACAGTCCTTCCATAGACAGAATACTCCTATAATGATTCCTTAAATAGAAGTATTGGTATGACTCCCTTCCAGATTGTTTATGGAAGCCACCCAAGAGGTGTTTTGGAACTTAGGAACATTAGTGACATGGAAAGAAGGAGTGTATAGGCAGAAGACTTTACCCAAGTCACCAAAGACATTCAAGACTAAGTAAGGAATAGATTGCAACATGCAACAACAAAATATAAAGAACATGTAGATAGGAAAAGAAGAGATTTGAAATTTAAGGTGGGAGACATGTTTATGATACACCTTAAAAAGGAGAGGTTGCCAAAGGGTCAATATACCAAACTCATGATGAAGAAAGCAGGCCCTTTCAAGATTCTAAAGAAATGTGGCAATAATGCCTATAAAATAGACCTTCCACCTGATATAGGAATTTCCCCCATCTTTAATGTTTCTGATCTTTATGCTTATAAGCCTCCTACTAATGATTTTGATGCAGGAACAAGTCAATCTAATAATGCAAATGTATCTCAGCTACCAAAGACCACCAAACCACAAATAGAATGCATATTGGACAAGAGGATTTTAAAAAAAACTAGCAGGGGTACCTATTACTCATATTTGGTCAAATGGAAGAATGCACCAACTGAAGATGCAACTTGGATGAATCAAATAGACATTGAAAGAGTAGGTTATCAACTTGATGCAATCCCAACTCAAGGGACTTGAGTTCTTTTGAGGAGGGTAGCATGGTGCAGGGCACTCAAGGTCATCACAAGGCATTCCACAAGGCACCTCAAGGATCCTACACTACACCAACTTCCTAAAGGATTCATGAGCAAGACAATAAGGTTTTAGGAAGATAGGAATAGTTCCATGGTGTTATAAGCCCATTTGTAAAGGCTTGAGGCTCATTTGGTAATTCTTTAAACCATGAGTCCTCAAGGCCTATACGTAATTTAGTAGTTAGGAAATAGGTGAAAACACCTTAGATTAAGTTATTAGGGGTCCTAGGATAGTTTAGAGGTTCTAGGAAGTTATTTTCAATAAAAATTGCAAATGCAACAAAAAGTTGCAAATTGCTAATGAGGGAGTTTGAACTGATTGTAACTATTCCCTAGGTAGTTGATTGGTCAAACATTTTTATAAATGCGTGATCCAACCTTCCTAGCAGAATAGGTTGGCTAATGTACGAAATTTTGCTGAGATCAATAAAATTTATTGGTTTTTTTGGCTCTAATCTGTTGCATCTTCATTTTCCCATGTGTTGTACGGATACAGAAGGGTGGTTTAATGGTCTGAAGAGTAACTTGTTGGATTTCCCTATTTAATGCACTTAATTTGAACTTATTTGGTGACCTCTATCAAAAGTTATTGCTTTTTCTTTCAGAACTGTCCAAAAACCCTAGGTTCATCAGGGTTTTGTGCAAATGGACATATAGATCATGACTATACAATTCAAATGGAACAAAAATTAGTGAAAATGGAAGCCCTGGGAGTGTACTTTCATATCCAAAAAGTAGGAGTTGAAAAATCAAAGGGAGTTAATTTTTCTTGCAAGCCCTAGGCCAAATATTTGTATGTATTTGGTTTAAATTTGAAGAAATTTGATTGTTGGAGTTACAAGGGAAGGAAAGTAGTCAAGTGAAAGGTGGATTTGCATTGTGTTGATTAACTCTCAAAGTCCTAAAGACTTAGTTCTTACCCATGTACCTATTTCATTGGTCTTCCTTTGAAAACCAAGCCTAAAGGGGCCCATTTAGGTCTGTGTACTTAGGCAGATTAGTGGAGTGCTAGAGTAGGTTGGAATTTGGTTTTGTGGGATGTTATTAGGGTTGTCAAAAATTTATCATTTTCATCCTTAGATTAGGTATTGGATGTCTGGTTGTGTTAGATGCAGCAACTTCTCAATTTAGCCCTTGTAGCCCTATTTGTGAATAGGTTGGTGGAACTTGCATTGAAGTTGGAAAAGTGTGTTTGAGGACTAGATTTTTGTCCTTTGAGGTTGATAAATGTGTGTTATAGTCAGTAAAGGGTGTTTGAAGCACTTTGGAGTCATTATTGCATACTTGGTGATTTGAGAGTATTGACACTTAAGCTAAACCTTCCATTGTTGCACTCTGCATCAATCAAGATACACATTATTTTGTCGTTATCTCACTATGATTAACAACCAAGCAACTTTCCATAGCAACATAATGACAAGCGTAGATTGATTTGGAGATCAATGATGAAAATAATCTCTTCATAACTCTGACTTTGTCTCGTATAGAACCAATCAAATAAAGACACTTATCACCTCTTATGACACTATACCAACCATAGAAGGAAATGCCCCATAGGAATATGTGTCGTTCTATCATTATGTCACTATGATTATCTTTTGTGCAACTCTCTATAGTGACATAACAATGAGCGTAGATCTTTGAAGATCTAATGATCATGGAAAAGGTCTTATTTCCATGGTGACTTGACTATTCAAGTCAATGACATGGACATTCAGATGTGTTTTGGACCATTGATTTGATTTCAACTTAGTTTTCACCACCTTTGGCCATGTTCTTCGCTATTTTTGCATCTTTCAGTGTTCACTCTGCATCGAATTCAACCGATATTATTTATAGCTTCTTCTCACGATTTGTATATCATCTTTTAGCCCCAGTCTTCAATGTTCTCTGGTACCATTTTCTCTGAATATGCCTATGATCTCTTTTAAATGTATCCTTCCTTTAGATAGAGACCTTTGACCAGGTTCTTTCACCATTTCTGATGACTTATTTGTTTCTCTTGTATTCTATCTTGATCATCTACAATGTATTTCATGAAAACTATAACATAGCATGGGTCTTTGTCTCCAACATGATTAAGAATAAAGAAAGATGGATCATTAAGATACCCAGACCTTCTTCTCATTAGGGAAATGCATAAAAAACCCTCCAAAACCTAATCACCTAGCCATTGGACTAGTGCATTGCTCATATGATTTCGCACATTAGGTTAGCTCAAAGGAATGATGAGAAGAAAGACCATCCTACGGGCGATCTAGACTCAGACTCAAGACATTAACACTTGACTTGACTCAAAACCCTAAATCAAAAAGATATGAACTGAAACTTAGGCAAAAAAAGGACAAATGATAACAACTTATATTCAAAGAATGGTAAGAACAATGAAGTACTATTGTCTAAGATATTTGTTGATGATATCATATTTGAAAAGAGAAGAATTATTTAAATCATTTTTTGATGAAATGAAAAAGGAGTTTGAAATTTCTATGTTTGGTGAAATCAAATTCTTTTTTGGATTACAAATATGTCAAATGAAGTTTGGTCTTTTCATTTCACAATCCAAATACATCAAGGAAATATTAAAGACTTTTTGTATGGAAGATTCAAGGCCAGTGAGTACACCTATGTCTATACGACATAATCTATCTAAGATTGATGATTCTACTAATGTGAACCAGACCCTATATAAATCCATGATAGGAAAATTGTAATATGTTGTTCACAACAGGCCAGATATTTCTTTGGCAGCTAGGATAGTTTCTAGATTTTCACAAAATCCTAAAGAAAATCACATCATGCCAGTGAAAGGATATAGAGATATCTAATAGGTAAAAAAGACTATTCATTATATTACAAGAGAAGTGGTAGATTTGAACTGAAGGTTTTCATTGACTTAGATTGGGTAAAAAATATTGATGATAGAAAAAGCACTAGTGGAGGTGCATTCTTTCTAGGAAAGAGATTGGTGCCATGGACAAGCAAGAAGTAGAATTGTATTTCCCAATCAACAGATGAAGTCGAGTATGTGGTAGCTAAAGTGAATTGTTCAAACATTATGTGGATCAAACAGTCACTAAAAGGTATGAAAGAAGAGATTGCAGATCCAATAGTTATCCATTGTGATAGCATAAGTGCTATCAACATTTCAAAGAATCTAGTGATGCACACTAAGACATAGCACATTTCTATCAAGTATGATTACTTGAGAGAATTAGTTCAAGACAAGAATTGAAGCTAGAATATGTGAATACAAAGGAATATATTGTTGACATATTCACAAAAATATTACCCAAAGATTCTCATGGATATCTTTGAGGTAAACTAGGGGTGATTCCCCTAAATAATGCTACTTAAGAAGACAAGGTGAATTCATCACATGTGCCAATTAGAACATTCTACATAATGGTGCAATACAACTCTACTTTGGGACATGCCTAAGGTAGAATACTTCAGTACAACATAAATAGACCAATCATAGATAGATGACAAGTATTAGCCAGACATGGAAAATCTACATAATTTAGATGTATAAAGAATTTTGAAGTTGAGAGAGATATACGTCTTTGGAATTATTGTCAAAGAGGGAGAGATTACTAAAGAGAAATATTACTAAGAAAGGAGACAAGATAAACTTGAGAGGGAGGATCATACAAGAGCAATTTGAAAATACATAGTGATGATAGAGGGAGTTTTCAAAAATTGCATGGACAAGAATCAGAATGAAACTAAGGATATTAGTCTCTCATGGAAATTAAAATCTTTTGGATTGTATGGTAACTTAACTACTACTATATTTAGATGTTTTAGATGTTACCATTAATGCCAAATAGGGAGATTGTTGGAAACTTACAATTGGAACAATTGTTGTTTTGTCATTGATGTCAAATCTATGGATGAGACATATTACTACCTAGTCTGAATGTCATATCTATTTGATAGATGAAGATGATTTGAATAGTTACTTATAACTATAGCACTAAAAGGAAAGGTTGAAGCTATGAAAAGGATGTTACAATAGACATTTGATTAGATAGAATTTGATAAAGAAAAGTAATTGTTTATGTCAAGAAAGCTAAGCTAGGCTGAGAAAAAGAGTAAAATACTAAGGAGTGTCAAGTAATGCTAGTGTCAACCGAGCTACAATTAGTATCGAGAAAATCTAGTATTGACCGAGCATTAGCATCAACTGAGCAAGTTAGTTGATGTCGAGCCAAAAATCATTACAGTGACTAACTATTTTAGTGTTGATCGAGTATCAGAATATAGAGGTTTCCAAGTGATAGTAGGATACCAAATTCAAAGAAATCGTAAGATCAAGCTGACTCGATTGATTTCTTGGGGGATGTAAAATGTGTTTAAGATAATATTAATGAGTTGGATCATTAAATTCAAGGAGGTGATTAGGTAAATACCTAATAGATAGATTCTAGAGAAGTGTGTAGAGGATCAACAAGAAGATGGACAAATGCATTAAATCGATTTGAATCTGATCATAAACCCTAAGATCTATGGTGGATGTAGAAAATGGTAAAGCACAAATTTTCTATTTAAAGAGATACATAACTTATCATTTGGTGCCATGTCTAGCCATATTTATTCAAGCCCAATTCAGCCCAGCCAATGTGTGTATAAGAGAGTTTACATATGTGAAGAGAGATGTACAGAGTGAGGTTGATCAGAAACACATGAGAGTGTGAACGTGAAGCTAAAGGAGAAAGCTTGTAGATATAATGTTATTATTGATAAGTGAATTAGAGAAAAAGGCTTAAGTGTGGATGAGAAGAGTGGATTGATTTCTTGAAGGGTGACCAAGTAGATCAAGATCAGAGATGACAATGGAAGGTTGATCAATGAACCATCATAAGGACCAAACAAAGATATGAAACTACAAAAGTGCTTTGTAATTACACAAATCAAACCTACTATTTTCTTTCTTATCATTGTATATAATTTGTATTGAAATCTTTTTAATAGAGGTTGACCTAGCAATCATTTGAAGATTTAACAATCTGTGTAAGTCGTATAACTAGGTGAAATTCTAAATAGAATGATCAAATTCCTCTTACAAGGCCACTCCTAACAAGGTGATTAAATCCTCTAAGTAGTTCACATTTAATAGTGTGTATTGTAACCTTTAACAGGGTTGGCTCCTAATAGAGCTCACTTTGAAAGAGTAAAATGGAGTGACATATTGTTGTTGGTTTTTCTCAAATTGAGTTTCCAAGTAAAATCGTAGTGTCAAACTATGATGAATGTTTTCATTTAGTATTTTTTTCATTATACAATGAAAGTTAAAGTTTATGATAGTCTTATAGGTGCAATAACAGGATAAGCAGAACAATGAAGTGATTAATGTTTAATTTTTCAAGTGGTACATATAGACCTTGAGTAACTAATTCACCCCCACCCCGCCACCACCGCCGCGCCCCCCCCCCCCCCCCCCCCCCCCCCCCCCCACCCCACCCCCCTCAGTTATTCTAAATATTTATAATATTAGTGGCACTCTGAGAGGCAACAACTACTTGATCATCTACTATATTCATGGTTTTTTTTTAATCTTGACATAGTTGTTAGGCTTGTGAAATTTGGTAGTATTAGGTGCAACATCACTCTTATCAGTAGGTACAAGAACCATTGGAGTTGTGCTCTCGAACTGAATCCTAATTTGTAATTAATGGAAAATTAAGTAGTTTGTTACAATAGATGAGTGAGAAGGAGGCTAATGTAAATCATTTAAAACCAACCATGAACCATAAACAAATCAGTTGAAACAATAAACACAAATTAAGACTAAAATTACTATCTTTATCTCCAGCTATGCAACCATGTAAACCAAAGATTCTCCTCCATATTTTAGTCTATTTTTCTCCACCAAAGAAGTAACAAATCAGCCATAGATTGTACAACAAATTGGATCCTCCATAAATTAGTTTCTGCATGATTAGAGCTTTCACTTATTGCAGAAAAATGTTGAGAGTTGGTTGCCGGTAATAATAGATCTGAAATTATTATGTTTAGAAAATCATTTACAATGCTTTAATTGTTCACTTTATGAAGATTTTTTCATGCGAAGACATAATTGGGCATTTTCTGGACGATACCCATATCTCAGATTTTCCAAATTCGCCCTCATATGTTTGGAAATGAGAACACAAAACTGACTACTCATATTTTTGTCTAGCAATTTTTGGTTGGAACCATTTGATCATAATAATCCAAGGCATAAAATAATAATATTAATTAATTAAAAAAATCAATAATAAATTTCATTAATTTATCCAAAAACTATATTATTTATATTACTTATTCATATTTAAACATATGCAACATAAGATGGTAAGATAAAATATAATGGAAATAAAGTAAGGGAATGTGTATGAAGGTATTTAAAATGGATTAAAAGATGGTATAAAATGGGTCATAATTGACTCTCATCAGCTTCCAATTTAAGATGGTACATCTACCAACACCAATAATATTCCTCAAGCACCAATAATTTTTTTACATCAACCACAATTAGAAGCCATATCCAATCTTCTTCCATCCCACAACCAAGTTCACAAGTTTGATATCAATCTTCTAATAGATATTCCTTATTTTTTCACCTTGCATCAACCTTTGGTTGATGTAGATCCAAAGCTCATACTTTTACACTCCACAACAACAAGCGATGCAAGTTAAAGACGAGATTCCAAGTGCTTGTTCTAATCTAATGTGCAACTAGCTTTGATACCACTTGAGACAACCAGGGATGGAGTATCCCCAGAGGATATTTCCACCCTTACATCAAGAGAATGCAATAGTGGAAATTCCCAAACAAACTAAAATGTAATGAACACAAATAAAATAAACATCACTAGATTATCATAAAGTTGGCCTACAAATAAAAATCTTGAATCTCCATTATCAATAGACAACTGATAACAAGTCATATGCATTCACTCTCATCACTAAAAATTTCATAACTGATCATTCCTCAAAACTAAGAAGCTAGAAACATACTAGAGTATCCTAGTTTATTTCTGGATATATTCTACCACCAAAGTTATCCCAATTTATTTTAGGATATATTATATTTCCTAATCATGTAGCATACTTTCCATTTCTTCCACTACCTTTCACTTTCTAAAACTAGAACCACTACCCTACTTAAATACAAGATTGATAGAAACAAATCAACTTATCCAATCATTAATGAAGATGTAGGAAACATATTACAAATAGTTGTGCCAAGACCCAAATCATAAGAATGACCCCAAATGAATATATATTGCAATGTGAATATAAAAGAAGGTTCATGAAATGTATTACAACATAGAACAATGCACCACTATCCATCACTAGTTAAATGCCCATACGTGAAGTTAACATTTTATAGAAACTTTAAGAAAGGTTTTAACCCAGTGTTCCAACAAAAAACTACAAACATAATATTTGACAACTTGTCTTTGTAACCCGAGTTTATCACTGGGAGAAAAATACCTACCCTAGTTAGAAAAAATACTAATATACCAATACAACAACCAAGTGAAAAGATGTTTGAACACAATGAACATGAGGACCACTAAAGGATCTATTGGAATTAAAATGACAACACTATCCTTGGAGTTTCATCGGGTGACTCTAAAATTGATCCCAATAAAATTGAAATGTGTCAAAGTGATAATGATATTCATATTATGATGGACTTACTAATCAAATAAGATATGGAAAATTACTTCCTTAAACTTTCTCTTGAAGGAGATAAACTTTCACACCACTTTGACATGGAAACTATCATTACCAAAGAGGAGGAAACTCCTGTAGACACCTAAATATGATTACATCACTAAGTAATCTTATTTAGTCATCTTCTAAGATATTATTGATTAAATATTTTATATTTAATTAATTAATTTATCATCCCCTAGTTGATTAATTCATTTAATTAACTATAGTCCAATTGATAAAATCAAATGATAACCCAAAATCAATTATCATTTAAATCCCTATTGCTCAATTAAATTAAATAAATGCAAAAAGCTATTTTTAATCTCACATCCCCATTTATTAAATAAAACATTTAATAAATCAATCCCAAAATCCTAAACCAACTCATTCACCATACTAACCTCATTTAGCTAACTAACTAACTCATCCCATTAATGCTAAGCCACTTACCTCCTAAGCCCCCTCCTAAGCTAAGCCTAATCCCCCTCCTAAGCATGTGCACAACTTTAAGCATGGGTTAGACTTTCTAACCCAAGCCAAAGTGAAAATTCTTCCTTCACCCTCTTACATTCCTATCCAAGAGAATTAATGGCTCTTACATGCCTTAATGGCCCTTAGCTGCCTCTTGCATCCCTCTTCCACACTCCTCCTCCCTCATAACTCCATTTGACCACTCATTTTGACCCTCCACTTTGACCATCCAATCCCCTTGTGACACTTGTTAGTGTCACAAGGCTAGGGCTTTGAAGAAGCACAATCCATGTGGTCCCCCTTCCTTGCATCTTATCCCTTCCTCACCATTCTCCCATCCTTGCATCCTGACCCTCCATCTCACTACCCCTTGGCCTATAAATTGGATCTCTCCCCTCTCACAAATCATATTCAACTTTCATGCAAACTTATAATTCCCCTTTGGAGAACAAATCATTAAACCACACCATTGCCATGCAAGAATATTCACTCACCCCATATAACATATTTCACTCATTTGAATACTCTTATCCATTGAAGGCTTGAATCATGCTTGAGCACATATACATCCATACTTAGACATATTAGTAACATCAAAGTCAAACTTGGAGAGCTTACCATCCTTGGTTTGCCTGGCTCAACGGTGTTTCCTTTGTCTTATCATAAGTATTGCTAATTTACTTAGTTTGTGAATGTTAGCTTAATTCTTAATGTTCTTTGCACACTAGTTTAACAAACTACAACTCCTAGGTCTATTCTTACCAAATAAATTCAAGTCATACAAACACAAATCTAACAAATAATGAAAGAGAAAGATATACCATTTGTGAAGTATTTATTGGACTTTGTTGGTGCATTCCCCTTAGACAAAATTATGTTAGAATGATTGGAATAACTAAGAGGGGGTTGAATCAATTATTTGTGGGTCTAGATGTACCAATTCAACTTTTAACAACTTCAAACAACTTATTCAAACTCATAAAACCACTAAGCCAATATACTAACTCATCAATAATTAACTTATTCATTCATCACTTAGCTCCATGTTCAGTATATATTGATTAATAGTAATAAACAATAGTAAACAACATGCATTATAAAAATAATATTCATACATAAATGACACCAAGATTTAACATAGAAACCCAATTTTGGGAAAAACCACCAAGTAACATGCTACCATTTTTCACTCTTATGAAGTAAGCTTGGTTAAGAGTCAACCCTGTTAAAGTTCCAAAACACACTATTAAGTGTGACTTTGTTAAAGGATTTAATCACCCTATTAGGAGTGACCTAGTTAGAGGTCTTTAGATCATCCCATTATAATGTCACCGTTATTAAAGGATTTACAAAATGATTGTTTGGATGTCTACCTTGATTAAAATATTTTATTGCCACAATGGTAAGAAAATAACAAATAGGTTTGATCTATTAAGATACAACTGTTGGAAATGTAGGAGGAGTAACTGAGAGGGGAGGGGTGAATTAGTTACCACAAAAACAAATGCCAAATTCCTTTAGATGTTAATACAAAACAAAAACCAAACTCTACTGAAACTAAAATACTGTTGTAACTTGGTTAGCCCTAAAATACTCAATTAGTTAACTTAGTTGTAGAATTATAAATCAAATAACATGAACACAAGAGACATTAGGATTTGACATGGAAACCCAATTTGGGAAAAACCAGCAATTGCAACTAGTAACTATTTTTCACTCTTCTGAAGTGAGCCCTGTTAGGAGTCAACCTTGTTAAAGGTTATAAAACACACTATTATGCATGACCATGTTAAAGGATTTAGTTCACCCTACTAGGAATGGCCTTGTTAGAGGTCTTTAGACACTTCGATCTAGAAATTTCACCTTGTTAGAGGATTTGGCAAATAGTTTTTAAGCTAACTCTATTAAGAGGTTTGATTCACTACTACAATCATTAGAGAGTAACAATGATATGACCTATTTTTTATGCCAACTATATTTTCTAATTTTAGATCTCTATTCTAGCTTAAATACTTGATCCTCCTTGATTAGAATGTTCTTTACAGCTCAGTCAATTTGCTTCCTTGATTTATCTTTCCAATCCCATGATTCTTCTTCTCATTTCTTCTTTTCGGTCCTCAACTTGACCTTATACTTATATGATTTACCTTTTCATTTCATCTTGAATATAATTTCAAATAAATCAAAATCATCCCATGAGTCATCTAGAACTAACCAACAAAACTAATATAGGAAAATCCTTCATTAGCTTACCCAACTCGGTCAACACAAACTCAAAAATGATTTTCCTTCAGACTTCCTTTGGTAACCAAGTAAGCTCGGTTAACACTGGTTCCATGCCAACTTTTCTTTGGTTTTTGAGTGAACTTGGTAGAAACTATCTTGCTACAAACTCCCTTTGGTATCCAAGTGAGCTTGGTTAACACTCTCTCTGAACTTGGTTAACACTGAGATGCTTGTCATACACTGCAACTTCCTTTGACTCCCAAGTGAGCTTGACATATACTAATTGTTCAATATATAGTTGACATTTGTGTAATATTAAAGACAATATACAATTAAATGATTGTATCCAACAACAACTCACCTTAAAAATTAAGATCTTCATTTGACTCATTTTCTAGTTCATTGAATGGACTTCATTATACTCTCCATCTTTGATCTTCTTGGCAACCCTTCAAGCAGTCAAAGTTCACCAATCTTATCACTTTTCCTTTGCTACTCTATTCTTCACTATTTATTCACAAAAAAATTCAATCAACAACAATACCACCTTACAAAACATTCCTTCTGTCTTTTTAAATATGTAGCTTTGATCTTTTTCCACTTAAACATCACCATGGATCTTAGGGCTTGATCGGATTCATTAAATCTTTTCACAAGGATCTTAGGCCTCAAAACTCGATTATTTTACAAACTATTATTTTGCTGACACTCAGTCATCATTGTGTTCTTCTTCTCAGGCAACATTGGATCGCTCAATCTTCACTATGCTCAGTCATTATTATTATTTTTTCATCTTTCTCGGTCATAAGTATCACTCGGTTGATACTATTTTCTTGACTATCTCTTAAGTTCCTTAATCTTATGCTTCATTGACCTAGTGAAACTGTCACTCAGTCAAGCTTGTGTTTTACTCAATTTCTCATTTTTCATCAAACATCTCTTCCATACTTCAATTCAACTATCTTCTTCACTTCATATAATGGATAAACAACATGTTATCTTGTAAAAAACTAACTATTCAAGTGCCCATTGTAATTCCAACATATTATCTCCTCTTTACTCAACAACTTCACTAGTTCATCTAGTTATCTCTCTTTTCAAATCCTCTTCATTAATCAATTGATATTTCACTCTACATTGTTAGTAAA
The DNA here is from genome assembly GCA_028749045.1 of Cupressus sempervirens. Lineage (NCBI taxonomy): Eukaryota > Viridiplantae > Streptophyta > Pinopsida > Cupressales > Cupressaceae > Cupressus > Cupressus sempervirens. The sequence continues at coordinate 528,740,424 of CM053783.1, read as the reverse complement.
TGTCTTACTAGGAAGGTTTTACCTCAATGACAACATAAAAATTGTTCCAATTGTAGTTTCCAACAACATGTCCATCCTTCATCTTTAAAAGGAGTGGAAGTCCCAAAATATGGAAAGTACTTGGGTACCTCTGATCCCCAAGATTGCATTAGAGAGTTTTGTGCTTTATCCATGGAGTTAATGCATGATCAATTGTACCTTACACATTTGTTTCCATGAAGTCTAGGTGGACAAGATATGGAATGGTTTTCTAGATTGCCTATTGGAATTAATTCTTTTGACAAACTTGCAAATCTATTCCTATAGTAATACTCCTATAACATATAACATTCGGTAACTATGATGGTTCATTGAAAAACCAATCTAAAAATGAGAGAACCTTTCTTGATCTTCTTTCAAAGATGGAGGATGGTATATTCTAGATACTTTAGATACATACCTAAAGATGAAAGAGTGGATATCTTTGTCAACTACCTCATTCTTGAATTATTCTATAAGCTACAACTACAAGGCTCATCTTCATTTCATGACATCATCAAGAGTGTTATAAGGATAGAGGATGTCATGATAAAGAAAGGTGAAATATCCTTGTATAAAGAAACAAGATATGGATCTAACTTGAGAAAAGATAAGAACATGTATTGGAACAAAAATTTTGATGTTATGAATGATGAAGTTGTCAAAGTTGTAGCTCCTAAAATTACTAAAATTATTTTCAATCTAATGAGAAACATGCAAGAAATCAAGGTTGTTGAGAAGAATGAATCAACATTTAAAACATCTCAAAGCATATTCAAAGATAGACCATGGGTACCAAGACCTAAATGTTAATTTACACCCTTGGGAGAACCTCTTGAAATGGTTTTTAAGACTCTATTATAGAATTCCATCATTACCTTACATGACAATTGAAGACCATATGAACCGGAAGTGAAATCAAAATGATGGAACTACAATAACTATCATGATTATCATTTGAAAAAAGGTCATAAAACAAGTAATTGAATAGAACTTAACATACAATCTAGGATATCATTGATTCTATAGATGTGGTTGTAGATAGACATAATGCAAACATTGATTATAAAGCTTTCAAAGAACGATTTCCTAAGTATGAAAAAGGAGAAGGATCAAAATCTAAGAACACCACTAAAGTAAATTACATGTACTCCAATGATGATAATGTGATTAACATGATGTAACTGGTTGAAATAGAATATTGTAACGTGAATTTTTTTTTAAATGGTCAGAGCTTTGGTAGGCGAGAATCTGGAAGGCAGAAACTTAGTGGTAGGGACTGACCTTGTAGGGGCAAGGAGTTGGATAGCAGGGATCTCGACAGGAATTGTAGGGTGAGACATGGTTTGTGATGGATCCCTAGAAGAAGAAGACAAACAATCAGGTTCTTGTTCCAAAAAATGTAGGGTTAGGGATGTTCTTTCCATTCCTCTGTCTGGTTGTCACATTCACAAAAGGGACCCACTGTAGGAAAGGAATTTCTTGGAGGGTGTGGATAAGAATGTAAATGTTTGTAGTGTAGAGGACCAAAAGAAGGAGAAGTTGGAAGTAGATCAACGCAAGTGGTCTTCTTTGTTTGGGAGAAGACCTAGAGGAAAAATCTTCTTTTGCTCCGGAGGGAAATCTTCTTTTGCTCTGATTACATCGAAATCCTGCTGGGAAAAATGTGAGTTTCAAATCCTTATACTAGATTTGATTGTTGATTTTTCTATCTTGAAAATAGATTTTACCCTAGTTGGAAAATTTTTGGGGGCTAGGCTTGATATTGATGCATTGAGAAATATGATCAAAAGGAAATGGGCACTTTGTGGTCAAGTGGACATTGTACTTATGATGAATGGTTTCTTTTCCTTTATTTTTACCTGTAAGGAAGATTTAAACATGGTTGTATGTGGCAGACCTTGGTCATTTGGTAATAGTACTCTAACATTTAAAAAATTGGAACCCAATATGGATCTGTCTAATGCCTTATTCCTAACTACTCCGGTTTGGGTTAGACTACTTGGTTTACCCCTGACTTCTTGCATGAAGAAATCTTTAAGGGGATAGTTGGATCATTTGGTGAACTTGTAGCTATTGAAAATGTTACAGCTTCAAAATCAAAACTTAAGTGTTCCAAAATCTATGTGAAAGCTACTTATTTGAAGAACCTTCCCCAGAAGGTGGAATTGAATTCAAAACTTGGTAAAAAGATGCAAGAGATAATCTTTGAAGATCTTCCAAATGTTTTTTTTGTCTATAACAAATAGGGCCACTAGGCAAAAAGTTATCCTTTCAAAATTTAAAATCAACCTAAGTTGGTGAACATGGAAAAAAAGAAAGAAGCTAAGATCTAGAAAAGGGTATGGAAACCTAAAGCTATGCTTGACAAGGTGATTGAAGGTAAAGATATCCTACATAATCAAGAAACAAGAATGCAAATGGAAGTAGAGGAGACTTCAAGTTTGTAGGAAAAAGAGAAGGATGTAGATCCAATGAATTAGATGGTTATTTATCAAAAAAAAGAGCTAGAATAGAAAGATATAGAAGAATTAGAAGAGATAGAGGAAGGAGGAATTCTTGAGGAGAGAAGTTGTATTCTGGCATTAGAGAATATCCAGGTTGTTGAATCTCAGATTCAATTACCTCCCCTTTTTCAAGAGATTATATCCATTGAGAATTTCCTTGAATCCAAAAGTATGGATCTGATTTTAGAAAAGAAAGCATCCAAATAGAAATAGATTCAAAGAATGAAAATAGTCAGAAAGCATCCAAATAGAAATAGATTCAAAGAATGAAAATAGAGAAGAAAGATAACACTTTATCTAAAGGAGTTGAAACTCAAAGTAGTAAATTGGAAATTGGCTTTCCAAAATTGAAACCGAATGTTGGAACTACAGAGAAACTTAGAAGGAAAACGTCTCAAAAACTAGAGAAAGTGAAAGTTTATAGAATATTGTTGATGGGAAATAGGCAACTATTTTAGATTTTACCCCTAAAAAGTTATAATGAATATTATTACTTGGAATATTAGAGGGTTGAATAGTATTCACAAGTTAGATAATGTTCAAACTTTTGTTAGAAAGCACAAACTAGATATTTTAGTGCTTCAAGAAACCAAATTGGATAAAGAGAAAGCTAAAAAGCTTAAATCTTTTAAAAATTACTGTATTATGGCTAGTAGCTCAAAAGGAGCCTCTGGAGGAACGATGATATTGTGGAAGCAGCCCTTGTCCTCAGGTACACTATCGAATGCTAATAAACATTTTATGGTGGTTAAGATAAAGAGTATTGCCGTGGACAATGAATGGTATATTGTGAATGTGTATGCACCTAACATCAAGAATACTAGAAAAGGTTGTGGGCTCCTTTATCTAACATTAAGAGTAATGACTATTATGGTAGATTGATCTTTTAGGGGGATTTTAATGTTTCACTTTATGAGCATGAAAGAAAGGGGGAAATGCTAGTCAACTGGATGGAATATTAGATTTTATGGATTTTATTAACAAGAAAGGATTAATGGATTTAGATCTTCTTGCGATTGATTTCACTTGGAGTAACAAAAGGGTTGGTTATGACTATATCCAAGCTCACCTAGATAGAGTTCCAATATCACCGAATTGGACAAAAGATTTTGTGTGTAATCTAAAGGCTATCTAGAAGATAGGTTCAAATGATTTTCCTTTGATATTTAGAGCAAAGGCTATTCAAAATAGAAAGAACTTTTTGTTTAGACTTGAGAAAATGTGGATGCAACATCCATAGTTTGAGGATCGATTGGTTGAATGGTGGAATATAAATATTGAAGGAATGACTCTATTTCGAGTGGCTTTCAAACTCAGAAATGTTAAAAAGAGAGTTAAAGTTTGGAACAAAATATTTGTTGGGAATAACTTTTGTAGAAAATCTAAAATTAAAGAGGATTTGCAAGCTATCCAAGACAAAATATAGTTAGAAGGGTACTCTATGGAATTGTTGATGGAAGAAAATGAGAAGATGGTGGAGTATCATGACATTGTTACCAAAGAAGAGATTTATTGGAGGTACAGATCCAAATCTATTTGGCTAGATGAAGGCGATAAAAATACAAAAAAAAAATCATTTGTCAACTTTAAAACATAGAGACAAAACTCGAATTTCTAGTTTTAAAAAAGGAAGAACTAAGTTAATTGATGAAAAGGAAATTTTAGAGGAAATGGTTTTCTTTTTTTCTTCTCCGGTGTCCTTAGATCCTAGAATTGATTTGACTAATCAAGCTGAGTTGTTGGACATTATTCCTTCATTGGTTTCTGAAGAACCAAATATATTGATGTGTGTTATTCCTAAGGAAGAGGAAATTAATAAAGCTATTTGTTCATTAAGAGGGGACAAGTCACTAGGGTCAAATTGTTTTCCTATGCTATTTTTTCAGAAATAATGGAAACTGGTTGGAAAAGATGTGTGTGATGTTGTTAAAGAATTCTTTGGGGCTAAGAGGATGTTGAAGGAAATTAATTCTACTTTCCTATGTCTGATTCCAAAGAAGATTGGTGTTGATTCCCCAGATCAGTTCAGGCCTATCAGTCTTTGCAATTTGATTTATAAAATTATTTCTAAAGTCCTAACTTTGAGATTGTTGTATATGCTTCCTTCCTTTATATCTGAGCAACAGAATGGTTTTATTCCTAGTAGACAAATCCTTAATTCTATTATCTCTATGCATGAGAATATCCATTCTTTATCTCTCTCTAATAATCAAGGGTTCATTGTGAAAGTTGATATTGCTAAAGCCTGTGATAGAGTTGAATGGTCCTTTCTCCATAAGATCTTATTATCTTTTGATTTTAGTTCAATGTGGTTAACCTTATTATGCAAATGATCTCTACTACTACAGTTGTTGTTCTAGTTAATGGGCGTTCTTCTACCTTCTTTAAACCAACAAGGGGGTTGAGATAGGGAGATCCTTTATTTCCAATCATCTTCACTATTATGGTTGATTGTCTAGGTAGATATATTGGAAATTGGTCTCTTTAGGGGAAATTAAAGGCTTGAGACCTTCTCATCCTCTTATTTTTTCTCATGAAAAATTTTTGTATTATGCTATTTTTTTAGATAAAGCTAAGGTTAAGGAGGCAAGGAATCTCAAAAAGGCCCTTAATCTCTATTCTTCTGCTTCTGGTCAATTGATTAATTGGAATAAGAGTTCTTTGTATTTTATTAATACTCTTGTTTCTAGACAAGGCAAGATTGCTAATATACTTGGTTGTTCTATAGGTTCTTTTCCTTGTATTTACCTAGGTCTCCCATTAGAACCTAATCCTTCAAATTCTTTTTGGGAGGATCTTGTTAGGAAATTCAACAAGAAATTAGCAGGATGGAAAGGTAATTTGGTAAGTCAAGCTGGTAAAGTCACTCTTCTTAAGGATTTCCTCCAAAGTATCCCTACTTATGCTTTGAGTCTCTTCAAAATTCTAGCTAAATATGTTGATACAATTGACAAAATCCAAAGGAATTTCCTTTTGTCTGGATCTGAGGAGAAGAAGAGAATGGCTTTAACTGCTTGGGAGAAAATTTGTAAGTGTAAATTGGAGGTGGATTAGACATCAAGTCTATCAGGAGTATGAATAAAGCTTTACTTGCTAAGCAGGGTTAGAAATTTTATCATGACAACAAGGAGTGGAGTTCTATTTGGAAACATAAATACCTCTTTGTTCCTCCTTCTTTTCCTAATTTTCTATCTTATCCAAATGTCTAGTCTTCTTCTGCTATTTGGGGTGTTGTTTAGGGAGCCAAAAATATTTTATCAAGGGATGCATTTGGAAAGTGGGAAATGGGCATAAGATCAAGTTTTGGGATGATGTGTGGCTTCTGGATCATCCTTTGATTGAGAATTTTGAGGATAGAACACTTGTTGACAAATGTGAATAGAGTTTTAGTATTTTAGTAGAGAATTATTGGATTCATAGTGAATGGGTTAATCTTGCTGAAAGTAATAGGGTTTTTACTAGTATCCAGTTAATTTTGAATGCTTTTAGCCTTTATCCTCATATTGAAGATAAAATGGTTTGGGGGATTGAACTAAGAGGTTGTTTTAAAGTTTCTTCTATTTTTAGATCTGAGGAAAAGGGAATTAGACCTTTATGGGCTAAAGCTTGGATTAAAGGTCTTACTCTTAAAATCAATATTTTTTAGATCTTGCTTCAAAACAAAATCTTAACTTTGGAAAATCTGCAAAAAAGAGGGGTTTATGTGGTATACAAATGTTGTCTATGAAAAATGGAATCTAAAGATAGAAATCACCTTTTCTTAAATTGTAGGTTCAGTTAGAAAGTTTGGAGTTATATCCTTCTCTATTGGAACTTAGATTGGGTATAGCATAATAATGTTGATCAATGTTTCTAGAGTCGAACCTATCCTTCAAAGGATGCTGATATTGGTTTTCTATGGAAAATTTCTCTACCCCATCTCTAGTGGGGAATCTAGAAAGAAAGAAATAATAGAATTTTTAGAGACAAAGAAATTCTTCAGTGGGTTCTTGGTCACAATATTATCAGAGCTATCAAGGAAAACTTCAAATCTCACAAAAAATTGAGTGATGAAATCCAAATTAATGATCCTATGAAGACTAAAGGCTATAACACCAAAATTGATGATCAAAGACATAATGTTAAATGGGATTCTCCACCTATGGGTTGGATTAAAGGTAATTTTGATGGTGCTGCTAAAGGTAATACTGGTAAAGTTGGTTGTGGAGGTGTTTTGAGGGACCATACTAGTAGAATTGTTGATGATATTACCATTCCTATAGGGATATCTACTAGCCATAAAGCAGAGGCTACGACTACTTTGTATACTATGAGGTTGGCAGTGGATTCTAGTTATCAAAATCTTTGGTTGGAAGGAGATTTTCTTAACATTATTAATATGCTTAATAACAAGAGCCTGGTTACTTGGACTATTGAATAATGGAAATTAAAAACCTTATTAATAAATTTGATAATGTTTTATTTTCTCATTTTTTTGGGAGGGTAATTTAGTTGCTGATTGAATTTCCAACCAAGCTATCTATAGGGAAAGTAAGTTGAGGTGGCAAGTTGACCTATGCAAGGAAGTGGAGATGACAGCAATAGCTAATTATGACAAGATACATGCTAAAGAAGGAAAGATTTCCTAAGATTGGAAAAATTATTAAGGGGAATGATGTGTTTACAGAGGACAATATGAGTTTCCCTAGGAAGTACTTTGGTGCTATTATGACTTACATTCGACATGTATGTAAGGTTATTAGCTCCTTGATAATCATAAAAATTTTACTCTTTTTTATGGTTTCCATTTCTAAGGTGAATTGCAAGGGAAAAAAAGATTTTGAGATGGAAGGGGAACCTATAAAGCAAGAACCGAGCAATTGCAGGGAATGGAAAGAAAATGCTTCTTTGTGGGAGATTCTGCAGAAGGGGAAAGTAATGACTTACATTGAGCGACTCCATGGGTATAAACCTCACATTACAGAGATCTTTAAATTTTGGTTTAAAGAAAGGGTCACTTTGCATGGGTTTATGGTGAACTTGACTGAAGAATTCATTTCTAAGCTTATGGGGCTTCCCATGGAAGGGATAAAATTCAATAAGAAGACTAGTATCTGAACACGAATTTTAAGAAATTTTCAAAGACAGAAGATGAAGAGAAAAATTTGGAGAAAAATGGTGACTTCTATGACCTAAAACAAATTATGGTCATCTAGAGGGATGTGTTGTCATGTATCCATGAGTATTTTATTCTTGATGGTAAGGCAAAGAGAGTCCATAAATTTCATTTTGTTTTCCTAAATCATTTTAGGCATAAAGATAGGATCTCATTTCCATTTTATCTAAAGTATTCTCTTCTTCAAAGCTTATATGCTCATAGGAAGAAATATTTCCAACCTATGCTTAAAGAAGGTTAAATATTACTTATAGAAAATTTCTATAAAAGCAAGGCCATTAAGCCCTCTCTGGTTTTGGAGAAGAGGAAAGTGTCTAGAAATGATCCTCATTCTGAGAGAATTAAGGTTAAAAGTGAGGAGGAATAGAACTAATGATAGAAAGAGTATAAATTTTTTTTTCAAATGCGAAAGGAATAATAAAAACATGGATGAAATCATAGAATCTGAGAATTCTAACAATGATGATAAGATGGAAATGGGGGAACTTAGTTCCAACCTGGATGGATATTCTAGGAGCAAAGGGGTGTCAACTAGTAAAGATAATGTCGAGGGTAGCAAAGACAAAGTTATTGACTTGAATGTTGGGTTGGAAGTGCTCGAGGAGGATGAAGAGAAACAAAGTGTTCACCCTTCTCATTTGAAGAGGAATGTTAGCAAGGAGAAAATGGAGGAGGATACTAGTAAGGAATTGAGAGTAAAGACCTTTTTACTAAGGGAAATAGCTTGAGTAAAGAGGAAAAAGAGGAGAGGACAGAGAAGCAAGATATCAACACTAATATCCATATCAAATACAGTTACTACTGCTATTGATTCTAAGAGTAGGGCTATTGTAGATGGTAGGGAAGAATCTCATGAAGAGAAATTATCCTTTCTCCACACTGCTAAGCTTAAAGTGGAGGCTTCCCTTTAGGGTGATTCTTGTCTTTACAATGAAATCATGGTACTTAAGAAGAAAATGGGGGTTATGTAGAAAGAGTTGGACTATGAACGTACCATAAGAGCTCAGATGGAAATACAAATTGGTAACATCCCTAAAAAACTCAAGGATGAGCAAGAGCTCCATTACTTAATCAAGGAAATTGGTCAAAGAATGGAATAGATCACTTCTAGTCTGTGTGCTACTGCGGCCAGTCTGGGTAAGAAGACCAATGAGGAGATAATGTCTCTAGGTCATGTTGGGATGGGGAATCCAAGAGGACCTAGTAAGAGAACTAGGTAGAGCATGAGGAAAATGGTCACTGAGGCTCTTAAGGCTCCTATTTTAGCTTCAGCTAAAATTATCCAGAGTAGTACAAAAGTAGGTAAAGAGGTGGCGAATATCATCAAAGAGTTGTTGTAGGTGTTGGTTGGGTGTTGGTGTGTTGGTTGTTGGTCTATGTGGTTTTAATGGTTTTTGTTTTTTGTTTTCCAACTTGTTTAAAACTCTAGGTCCCAGGTCCTTGTAAAACTTGGTTTCTTTTTTATGGTTTAAACTTTTGGTTTCAGGTCCATGTAAAACATGGTTTCTTTGTTTAAAACTTTAGGTTTCAGGTCCTTCTAAAACCTAGTGGTGCTTAATGTTTTTCTATAGTTTTTTGTAAAGGGTTTTGGGTCCCTTGAAAACTTGTTTTTACCTTAATCTAAAATGTGATCATTGTGAAGAAGAAAGATAAATATTTTTAATTAGAAAATGCTATAACCAGATCATGAGCTAGGATAATTCTTATGGGAGTTAAACCTTCATCATTTGGTCAACAACAGTCCAAAGACAAACAAATTGTTGTGACTACAACCAAATTTTTAAAACAAACATATTCATCTAATGCAACCAATTACAAATTTATTGAACAATTATAATGTACCACACTTAGATTACAATACTTGAACTACTGAAATCTCACCTATGCATAAGGATATCTTGGACAAATCTCTCATTGAGGAAAACATACCTAAACACTTAGACTTGGACCGGTTTCAATGCATGGTAGGAATTTGACCTCTCCACATTACCTATCCTTTTTTGAAGAGAATGATAACTCCTTGAGTCACCTACATAATCATTCATTTCATATTGAAGTCATGATATATAAGTTGTGCATTGACCATGTATTAATAGATGGAGGAGATAGATTTAATATTTGTACCTACAATTTGATAACAACACTTGGTTTTCCTAAAAAAGCTATTGATCCTTACAAGAAAATTACAATCAAAGATTATGATGAGGAAGAGAGGTCATCAAAAAGAATTATTGTACTAATTATCAAAGTTGGACTTGTGGAGAGAGATGTAATTTTCCATCTCCTAGATCTACAAGTATCATATAATATCCTACTGGGAAGGCTTTGGATACATGAGATGCAATTTGTTCCTTTTGCATACCACCAATGCATAGAATTTCCTTATAAGGGAGTAGAATTTCCCTTCAGATCTTCATCAATCTTTGTCAGTTTTCTCTTTATCTCCTTAGTGAAATTGGTAACATTACACAACTTTCCAAAAAGTGATGTTACATTTGTGCAAGAGGTTTCAAGATTGGTCAAAATTGAGGAAAGCTCCACTTGTTGGATAGCATTTTTTGAGTAATGTGCTCAAGCACTTTATTATCAAATTTCTTTTCAGCTTTCTCAATCAATTTATCTTGACCACTATAGTCATCATTAAACTTTTGGATTGCCTCTTCTAATTGTAACAAAATGTGTTGAGAAGTATCAACTTCAGCACCTATCACCTCAGTCAAAATATTCTTGGCATCATTTATGATTTTATATTCTTTGTCTCTTTCCTCTCTCAATTTATTTTGCTTTTCCTTCTTTTGGAGGAGTTGACCAACTATATGCATTTGATCTGTAGTGATATTATCAAAGTCCCATTTGGGAATTTCAATCTCCTCATCTAGGTCTATATCCTCTTCTATCTCCTTACCTCTACTTAAAAATCTTGTACTCGATTGAGCCTTAGGTTCAATTGTCCTTGTACTTAATGCCTTTGAATCCAGAATGGAAATAATAGTAGAGATAGTAGGACTAGCAATAAAAATTGATATAGTACCAACAGATGGAATACTAACTGGTATGCTTACTAAATCCAAAACTGAAGTACTTACAGAAGTATTCAAAATTGTAGAATCTAAAATTGTAGTACTCAAAACTGAACTACTTAGTACTAAAGAGCTCAAAATTGTAGAAGCTACTGTACTCATTCTTGATGACTCGAGAGCTGAAGAAGAGGGAGGTTGCAGCTTGGTAGATGAAGTGGTAGACACTTCTATAAGTGACGTGCTGAGTTGTGAGGGAGCAAAGAGTGATTGGACATTTGATGTATCTATTGTGGTCACAATCAAACTTGCTAAAGTTGTCTTTGAGCTTAATATGACTATTGGTTTGCTTGGAGAATGAGGAAGTGAGGCAATGACTACGGCTGCTATCTTCATAGGATCAGTCTCCTCATCATCTTCTGTGTCTTCCTCGACAGCTTCTTCCTCTTTTTCTTCTTCAACTTCCTCATTGTCAAAATGTGTGGGCTCAATATAAGTTTCTTCTTCTTCATCATCAATGTCATCATCCTTGACTTCTACCGTGAAGTCACTTTGTTTATGCAAGTGATAAACATTCTTCCACATACTTGTGGCATTCTTAACCACATGCTATATATCCTTTATCAACATTAGACAAGTATTAAATCTAAGAGTCATCTTATCTTCATTTTTCTTTAAGGACACTTTTACCTCAGCATTTGTTATGCTCGATAGCAACTACCTCAGGTTTTGTGCATAGATATCTTTTTTTGTTTGCATAGAAAAGTCCCATCTTGGCTTAATTTTCTCTAATAATTCATTAGAGATTTGGGAGGCTATCTGATCTGGCGAGTACTTCCATTTTCCCATCTTGGTTAACACTAGTTCTTCAACCTAATTCTTTTCAGCCTTTGTCCTAGTTTCATACTTCAAGGATTTTAAGTTATTTTTGCTTTCACCTTCTTCTAATTGTTTCATTTTTTCTTGGAACGTGGGAGGAGGTTTTCTAAAGATAATTTCACTACCTTTCTTCCTTGATCTTCTGGTGAACACTGCAGTGGATGGCTTAGTGATGATCACCTTACCTTTCTTCTTCACTGGTTCTTCTTCCTTTTATAATTCTTCTTCATCCTCTGCTTCTTCAACATCTTCTCTTTTTCCCTTGTTTAACATAAGAGGTGTGCTTGTTTTTAGTTTGGCTATCCTCCTCTTGCCTTTGTTAACCGCCTGTGGAAGCTTGATTTCAAGCTCTATTCTTGCCTTGGCCTCATCATATGTTCCAAAGTGTGGTGCCTTTGGATCAACAGGCTCATTAATCAAGGCTCCAATAATGTCCTTAGTTTCATCTATATTCACCTCATAGGGAAGAGGTTTTACCCATACAATTATGGGTTTCACTACTTGAATGTACACTCTATCACAATCTACCATGAAACAAACATCATCTTTGTAGGAGTTTCAACCAATTTCCTGAGAATCTTGAATTTTTTATTCATTTTCTCCTTGAAGACATCAAAATAGTTATCCATTATGCTAACAAAATTTTCTCCCATTTCTGCAATATACTCATTAATCTAATATAGCACTAGCACATCCTTTCTCCATACTACTATGCCTTTTAAAGGGAAAAACTTTTGAACATAGAAAAATAAACAAGTCAACAAAGAACTGAATTTACAAGGGTTGTTTTTGGAAGTCCTAATAATGTTCTTCTTGAAAATCTTCAACAACAAATCATCATATGACAAGTTTTTCTTCACAACCTTGTATGCCAAGTCAATAGCTTCACATGACACACTATTTAGATGGCTAGAACTGTAAATCTTGTGAGCTATCACATGTATGCAAAATTTTAATTCTACATCAGTTACACTATTGATCTTCATACCTCTATCATCCCACTCAACTAGGGTTTTCTTTTCTAACTCCACCCGACCTAGGGTTTTAGTGGTTTTGGCTTTAGAGACCATGGGGAGGTCGATAATACGATGAATCATTTTGTTAGTAATCAAAACTAGTTGTTCAAGCCATAACTAACCGTTGTGAACTCAACTTAGGATGTATCTAATCCATCTGATTTGGAAACTTAGGGGTAGGTGGGGAATGTGGGTTAAACCCTTGGCTTCCAAATGTTTATGCTTAGGCTTAAGATTACCATTAACACACAATTCTCCTAGGGCATCATCCATTTCTAGGGTTCTAATTTCCTAAATTTCACACTTGAAATGAGTTCGAATGTCATTAATGAGTAGTACCTTAGGAAGGATCTACGATTGCGCTTCATTTGGGTTGAGGGTTTTAGCAATCGCCAGCACAAGTTTGAAATCAAGTGCTTTCCATTCTACTCCTCAAACCAACATCTCTGACCCTTTCCTTGCTTCGTTGCTACTGCTTGATGTTGTCATGGCTACTCAGTAAGCTCTGAAAAAATTTGAAAAACATTACTACAAATTATGTTCAAATTCACTTGGTCACTCTACAATTTGCTTCTTCACAATAACACTTAGAATTCTCGGTGAAAAATGAATTCAATTTCATGCTTTTTGTTAAAACTTTACAATCAATGCTTGGTACGAAGGTAGCTATGATGACATTATGCGCGATAGTATGCTCGACTGGTTGTCATCCACTATTCAATTAATTACTTGATGAAGGTTTTGTAACTAAGTAATCAAACATGTTCTTGTTACTCTCAACTTTGCTTAGTAGAGTCTATGACCCAACCTTGCCCGATAGAGAAGTTAACTTAGTGATAATTGATATTGATCTAACTTGATGATCATTTTGTATCTTGAATACTAATTTGGATCTTTGCTTCCTTTCAATTGGAACTATTTGGATGTGATCTTTGACAACGCAGTTCCAGTTCTTCCTTAAAAACTTAGTTGGAAATGGAGTCACCCTCTTCTTGAGTGACATGACCGTCATTTCTTGAACTAGCTTCCTTGGTAGATTTAGAAATCCATTACGGCCTCATCTTCTTTTGAATTTTATCTACTTTTTCTTTCTTTTCATCTTGAACTCTATCTGTATTCATGCAATTTTTGGCTAGATGACCAAGTTCGGTACAAGTGAAACATCTTATGGTGGTATCTCTCTTCCTTGTGTGATGTTTAACACAGTTCATGCCAATGTGTCCATATTCTCCACAATAATGACATCTACACCAAGTGTTGTAGTCCCAACTGAATATTGCTTTCACAACTTGTTCTACTAGATTGAATGACTTAGTTCTGCAATCTGATGCCTTGTGACTTGTTTCTTACATTTGTGACACTTGCCTTTAAATTTTGGTTTCTCTTTGCATTCATTAGCCTTGTGACCATGCTAACTGCAATTGTAGCATTTACCATTGAATTTTGTTTTACCATTACTTCAACATTTGTTTGATGTATGACCTATCTTACCATAGTGATTGCAAGTAGGTGTTTGATTCCTTTGAGAACCTTGTTTGGAGGATTCACCTTCTTCTTTGTATCCAATTCCTACTTTATCCTTTTGTCTATAGAGATTCTACTCATTTAGTTGATTCAATTGATTCATGTCTACTTGGGATTTCATCATTCCTTCATTGATTTTCTTTTCAGTGCTTAGGGCATTTTTCAATCTTTCGCTGATTTTCTTTTCAGATCTCAGCTCATTTCTTATTCTTTCATTGATTTGTCTTTCCAAATTTAGATCATTTCTTAATCTTTCATTGATTTGTCTTTGGCTTATAATTTCCTCATTTGCATTGGAGATTTGATCCATAAGATCTGCATGTTGAAGGGATTGGTTCTAGATCTCATTGTTTCTTCCAACCATTTCTTCTTTCATCTTGTTCCTTTGTTCCAAGATTTCACATAGCCTTACTGATTGAATTTCTTCTTCTCTTTTGAGCTTTCTTACTTTTTCTTGTAGGGAACCATTCTTCTCTAGGAGTTCTTTGATTGCATCATTTGCTTCATCTGAACTTCTTGAAGGAAAAAATTCTTCAATTCTTTCTTCAATGTACTGATGATCATTCATTTTATGTGCAAGTTCCTTCCTTCTTTTCAAGGATTTGGAAAGTTGCTCCTTAGCTTTCTTGAGTTGTACAATGGCCATCTCTAGATCTAGCTTTTCATTATCAATGGCTTTGTCAAGTCTAAATGTCTCCATTATCCTTGATCTTTGCTCAAGCTATCAAACTTTATCCTGATAACCACAAAGCTCTAATACTAATTGTTGGAATATTCAAGACTAGCTAGGTTACTGAGAGGGGAGGGGTGAATTAGTAACCTCAAAAAATTTACCAAATTCAGATCTTAATTGTAATAATCCAATCACCATTTAATTCATCAAATTAAATCTACCTGCATGCATGAGAAACTGAAAACATAAAATATTAATAGCACTTGAGCACAATAATTTGGTGACCCAGAAACCTTCCAAATAGAAAGTAAAACTGGGGGAGATGATAACCACAAAACTTCAATACTGTAGCATAAAGTTGGCTAGTTAAGGCTTACAATGATCACTTTTGATGATCTACCCTATTAGGAGCAATTAGGACTGTTAGGTTCACCTTGTTAGAGGTTTTACAAACACACAATGAAGTATGCACTCTGTTAAGAGATTTGAAAAAAGACTATTAAGTCTACCTTGTTAAAAGATTTGGACTATTTTTCCTGTTAGGATGAAATAGTAGATCTCTTACTTACAACTGAATTGTTGATAGAGATTATTTGAAGTACAGATCACCTTTATGTGATAGATATGACTCTAGTGCTCCTTTACTGATATGGCCTTACAATACACTTTGTCTGTTGTTGATTCGCATTTGCATGCTTCTATTCCACATTATTGTCACATGCTTGTCACATTACTTGTCACACTTGGATATGATACAATACATTATATATCAATCCAATTTACATAATTACAAAGTCAGCCAATATACAAGTTAACACAAATATTACAAAGTCGTCCCATATGTAGATACTCGGGTTCTAAAGACTGACTTGGTGAAGTTCTGATACTCGACGTCCACTGTCATTACTCGGCATCGTCATGCACTTGGTAGAAGTAGAAGCTTAGTCCACACTAATCACCTCAGAGTAGTCTCAAACTCAATCTGCACTGGTGACTCAATAGAAAATGTGTAACTCGGTATGAATTGAATTATGTCATGTCCCCAATTTTCGGTGGCAGTCTGATTAATTAATTTGATTAACTTGGTTGTCCAAAATAATGAATATTTTATGAGGACGACTAATTAATCATTTTAATTAAATAAATAGATGATATTAAGTTAATTACTTATAAAGTTATCAAATAAATAAATATTAAAAGATAACTTTATATTTAATTAATTTAATAAAGTGACTTGGATCATAAAATATTTAATAAAGTCACTTAAGGGATAAGATCGAAAATATTCTAGAAGTCTCTGGAGAAGATGGAGAGAAAAGAATAAATAGGCACCCCGGGGCTCCATTTGAAAAAAGGCAGTTGTTTATTTTCCCTTTGTTTTCAGATTGTGATTCAATCACGGGTGCATTGTGGAACCTAGGGTTTCTACAATTGTCACAACTGGCCATTGAGAACGATAACTCTCAATTGGTACGCAATTTTGAGGGTGTGAAATATCATCTGAATTATTGCAGATTGGAGGTGGCATTCAGTCATTTCATCAGGACGATCATTTGTGACTTAAGGCCAATTTTCTGGTTCTTGCATCATTGTTCATTGTTGGATCAGCGAGAGTGGTATCAATCACCATTATAATTGGAGTAAATTCTATCCATGCAGCAGTTGGTCATTTACATCGGGGTTCAGTTTGTGATCAGGGAAGACTTTCAAGTTCGAGTCGCAGTGTGAGCAGATCGGGTAAAGAACAAATTTCACACCATCTTTCCAACCGGCATTTCCATATATTGTTCCTAAGACCTTCCAACGAACTCCCTAGTTTAGTGTCCGCCAGCAGATCTTAATATTCTATCATCGATTGATACATTGTCAACGGCAATCAGGATTGTGCAGGCTTTGAAACGGATCAACAGGGCAAGTAGGTGCATTTTGTGGAAAACGTTATAGGCAACGATTTATTTCACACGCAAGTGACTTCGAGTGGATGATTCAGAGTCATAACATGTGAAACTGGAATTAGGGCCAGTCATGGTAAAAGAGTATGCGGTTTGAATGACTTGGCAGTCTCTTAGAAACTTATTGGAACCCATTCATGAAAGACATCCACGGGCAGACAGCACATTTCTAGTCAAGCGCTCTGCACACAATGCGCTCTACTTCTGCTCCCATATTCGGCAACGAGTTTTCAGCGGGGTAACTATAACATTTGGGCACCCATGAAAGCATTACAGATTAAATTGCAAGCTGCGACAGAACATGCAAACTGTGTCAATTTCGGCTCAAACTCTTGTCTTGCGGGCTCAGTTGTGATTACGAGATTAAGACTGGTACGACTTCAAGACACCGGTCCAGTATTTGGGAATCCAACAGTAATCTACCGCTGTCTCAGCGATACAAATTTCATTCTCAGACGGCAACAGGAGAAGTGACCAGTTCCGACGGAGGTTTGAATCAGGGCACGAGATACAACTTGGAAGCACCATCACAGATCGCAATTACCTACAACATGTTACAGTTTTATCTTTGGTTCCAATCATAATAACACGAGATTACAGTAATAAGAGGCGCTACATCCGGTGGGTTCAACTTTCAACAGCGCGGGCTCCTTAGTAGTGATCGGTTCCAATCACACTTCAGATTGGGAGACGGCACCGCATTCTGTGACAGCTCTGAACCAATTCTGCATTATCCGATTATCAGACAAGGGAAATGCAAGCTTATGTTCGGAGACCAGTCTTAGCAATTGAAGACTCAATATTGTTTCCCCCACATTAACAGGTTCATCTAATTAATAGGATTATTGCATAGTACAATTGCAATTGTAAATGTTTGCAAGTTCCTATTAGTAAATAAGCTGGCTTAAAAGTGTTTGACAAATTCTCGTAGATGCAGTTTTTGGTATAGTTAAGAAGTTCTTTAAGTCAGGATTAATAGTAGTTTGATTGCTAATTGTTTGATGAAATGTCAAACCCTTGAAGTTTAAGATTTTTGGTGCTTAAAGAGTCGATAATCCGTTGGGGTTATTTCAAATTACATGTTTACCATGACTGCACTTGGTAAACACTAATCATCACATAGCTTGGCTAACACTAACTTCACTTTACATGAACTGCTAGCTTGGTAGAAATTGTAAAGCTTGGTAACCACTGAAGTGCTCGGGTTGAACTGCTGGAGTTCACATTGCCTGATTCTGCTCAGCTTAAACTATTACACTTCACACTAACTAAATTCCCTTGGTAACCTCTAGAATGCTCGATAGGAACCGTAGTGCTCAGTGGCTACTGAAATACATGGCAAACACTGTAGACTATTCAATGAGCTCGATAGCCATACAAAATTTGAATAAGTGTTGTCACTAATAACAAACTTGACTGAATGTCAACACATATTTCATGGTGTTAGGTCTCAAAGTGATTTTCACACTCCTTTGGATGAGATTTCTTTAGGTATTGACTTGTTAGTCTATGCCTTTGATGATCTTACCATGAATGCAGTTGAACCATCCAATTTAGTTCCCCTCATACATCTAAGCTAATTGATTGGAGTTCTAATGAAATATCCATTGAAGTCTATACATTCCAAAATGACTATTCTCTAACATATTACCTTAAAGTTGTCAAACTAGTAATGTCTTCCACTAGTGAATCAAGTGTGAATATGATAGAGACAAACATCAAATATCTTAGTCTACAAATAAAGAGGAACATTAATAAGTATTCTAATGGCAAAAACCATATTGTGGCACTTTCAAAACTAGAAATAGTAAAAATAAAGGATATATCTAAGGGTGAAAACCTCATTGAGGAACCTAAAGACGAGATATTTGATGTCATCTCAAGTAACTTCTAGGAGAACTCATCAATTTTTATTGAACCAACATAGCCAGCCAATCTAGGAACTGAAGAGAATCCACATATCATATACTTAGCTCAATCCCTATGAGGAAGAAAAATAGGAATTCATAGCATTCTTTAAAGAGAATAATATTAATTTTGCATGGACATATTATGATATGTCAAGCCTTGACCCTAATCTAATCATGCATAATTTATGTATTATACCTGAAGTGAAACATGTGAAACAAAACCTAAAGAAGATGCATCCTCATGTAGCATCGTTAATCAAAGTTGAATTAGAAAAGTTTCTCAAAATGTGATTCATTAGATTAATTGACTATGCTAAGTGGATCTCTAATATTTTTCCTATATTTAAACTTAACAAATCAATAAGGGGGTGTACAAATTTTTGAGATTTGAATAGGTTGGGTCCTAAAGATGTTTTTTCACTTCCTAATATAGACATGATAGTGGACATGAGTTCAATATATGAGATGTAGCACTAATGGATGGATTCTCCATATATAATTAGATAAAAATAACACTAAAAGATCAAGAGAAAATAGATTTTACTTATGCTTGGGGGAGATTTTGTTGGAAAGTTATGCCATTTGGTCTAAGGAAGATAGGAGTAGTATATCAATGTGCCATGATGACTATATTTCATGGCACAATGCACAAGACCATGGAATACTATGTAGATGATACTTTAGCTAAATATATGGAAAAGAAAACACATTTGGAAGATTTAAGTCCAATTTTAGATCAAATGGAATAATTCAAACTAAGTCTCCATCTAAAGAAGTGTGCATTTAGAGTTGCACCTAAAAAATTCTTGGGATAAATTATATCAACTAAAGTCATTGAAGTAGATCCTAAAAAGGTAAAGGCTATAATGTACATGAAACCACCTTGAAATATTAGTCAAATGAAAGAGTTGCAAGGAAGACTATAATTCATCAAAATATTTATATCACAGTTGTTTGACAAGGAAAAACTATTCGCCAAGACTCAACATAAAGGTGTCACCTACAAATGAAATGAAGACTATGCGAAGAGCTTAAATTAGCTTTAACAATATCTTTAAAATATACCAATCATGTGCCTCTGATTTAGGGGAAGCCACTAATCCTGTACATGTCAGTAAATTCCACATTACTAAGGGAAATTTTAACATAAGAGGATGAAATCAAGAAAGAAAGAGCAATTTACTATATCAGTAGACTTTTGGAACCCTACTAAATAAAATACACTATCATCAAAAATACTTTCTTGGTTATCGTCTTTGCTTCTAAAAAGATAACACACTACATGTTAGCTCATTCTATCAGGCTATTTGCAAAGATTGATCCATTAAAATATCTATTGAATAAAGCAACACTAATAGGAAGGTTAGCTAAGTGGGTCACGATCCTCAACAAATTTGACATTGAATATATTAACTAAAAGGCTATTAAAGGATAAGTGATTGTTGATCAACTAGCTAAAGAACCATTGAATAATAATCAAACCCTGAGTATTGATTTCCTAGATGAGTCTATTATGTTTCTCACACAACATACATGGAATATGTTCTTTGGCAACTTTCAAAAAATGAGGAGATGGTGTTGGAACTTTTTTTATCACACCTCAATAATATTCTCTACCCAAGGTGTACGAGCTACTCTTTCCTTGTACTAATAACATTATATAATATGAAGCCTTGATCAATGGTATGGAAATGGTCATTGAATAGAAATTAGATGAATTTCATATCTATGGGGATTCATAGGTAGTTATAAATAAAGTAAATGACTTCTACTAAAAAAAAGATGAAAAAATGTTGCCTTATAAGAGGATGACAAATGATCTAAAGAAGTCCTTCCCCTATGTTACTTTGTTTAAAAATTTGAGGGTAGATAAAAAAGCAGATGATGCCATGAAAATCCTTTCCTCTGTGTTATAGATTCTAGAGAATGCTTTCCATTATGAATTCCTTGTGGAGACATTATTCTACCCTACTTATAATTCACCTCACTCCTAGATGGTCTATTATGTTGTAGGATACAATTCATCTTGCTACCATCATATCTATTATCTATGTGACTAAATAATCCCTTGAAATCATACCAAAATGAGAAATGTAACCTTAACCAAAATTATTCATAGTATGTAATCATAGAAAATGACTCACATAGATGAGGTCTAGATGGTACTCTAATTAGGTGTCTATAACATGATGATTTTGAACACATATTAGTGGATGTACACAAAGGCATTTGTAAATCCCACTCAAATGGCCTGACACTAGCTCAAAGCAAGTCACTATTGGTCCGATATAGAAAATAAAGCTATCAAACTCACTAAATATTGAAAGAAATGCCAACTTCATGGTAATCTAATCCATGCTCAAGCTAGAGAGCTAATACCATTTATCATGGATTGACCATTTCAGAAATGGGCCTTTGATCTAATTATATAGATTTAGCCTTCTTCATTTTATGGGCACGGATCTATCATTACAACAATATAATACTTTACAAACTGGGTAGAGAAAGTGCCTCTCACTAAAGCCATATGGAAATAAGTAGAATGTTCATCTTGAACCATATAATTTGTAGGTATGACACTCCCTCTTCCATTGTCATGGATAATGGGGGACAATTTAAAAATGATGATCTAAACAACTATGTGCTAAGTTCAAGATAAAACAACATTGGTCTTCCATTTACCATCTTAAGGGTAATGGAAAAGTAGAGGCATCAAAAAAGGCCCTATTGAAGCTCCTACATCATATGGTTAAAAAATCTAGAAGGCGCTGACACCTTCAACTGAATCCATTTCTATGGGATTATCTAACTAATATTAGATCACCTACATGGGAAAAACCCTTTTCTTTGGTGTATGGAGAAGAAGTTGTACTACTATTTAGATTGAGATTCAAACTCTACATGTTCCTCTAAGAGTTCTCATTTCTAATGATGATCATAGAATTTTTGGGATACACAATTTTAAACTACTAGATGAACGTCATCAAATAGTGTTTGACTACTTGAGAGCTTATCAGAAGAGAATGTCGAAGAGCTACAATAAGAAAGTAGGACCTAGATAATTTCAAGTGGGTAATCTCATTCTGAGAGAGGTTCCATGGAACCAACAAAATATAAAATACAATGGTAAGTTTGAACAAAATTGGCTTTGTAATTCATCATTTTACCCAAAGTAAAATAATTTGAGATTAAGATTATTTATCTTATATTATCAACGCTTATACAAATTATTGTAGTTCTAAAAGTAAATTATCTAATATAGTTTAAATTGAA
Organism: Cupressus sempervirens; assembly: GCA_028749045.1. Taxonomy (NCBI): domain Eukaryota; kingdom Viridiplantae; phylum Streptophyta; class Pinopsida; order Cupressales; family Cupressaceae; genus Cupressus; species Cupressus sempervirens. Next base: position 528,718,500 of record CM053783.1, on the reverse strand, counting down.
TATTCTTTCAAGCCAACATTTATGCCACAAACATATTAATCAATGATTATTTATAATTATTAATGTACAAATAATATAATGAAAGAACCTTTTTAATATTAATTTCAATCATAAATAAGTTCAACTACATTATAAAATGGACTTATGTGTATATGTGAATCGTGAAGAAGTTGGTGTCCATTGAAGAAGATTGATGGGAAAAGGATAGTTATAGGTCTTAGTTTTTTTTTTTGGCAAGGTGTATTCATAGGAGGACATGGTTCTCACTCATAACTCCACATACCTTCATGGTAAGAAACACATACCTTACATCATAAAAATAACACAACCTTTGCAAGGACACTCTCAAGTGTACATTGTACCCGACTTGGACTTAACTATGTCCTCTTATATGCCCTTTATAATTTATTCCACTTCTTGCACTATTATTTTTCTTTTCTTCTTCTTCTATGAATGATCTACCCTCCTCTCTCAATTTTTTAACATAATGACTTATATAACCTTTTATGGGGTGGTTTCCAAACCATCACATCCTTTTGAAAAATATACATATGATTACTCTTTAATAAACATAATATTATTTTTTATTATTTCATTAAATTAAAGGATTATAATATCTTTTCTTTTTATCTTCCCTTTTAATTCTTAAAATATTATTTCATAACTTTTTTCTTGGAGAAAAAGTCACATAACAATTCTCCCTAGTAATTTAGCCACACACACACACACACATCACAACTAGGGAAAATTTGTGATCAATAGTTGATTACAAGTTTGACTATTTATGCTTCATCAAATACATTATGTTGTTTTGGTTCATAGGTCTCTTTTATCTTTATTTATTTATCAGCAAGCAATTTCATTTTTTCATTCATTATTATGATACACACACACACACACACACACACACACACACACACATTTTTTCCATGAGTTATCTCAAATTTACAATTGCAAAAATTAATGATAATTAATCTTATATTTTTTAGCTTCATCAATTTATCTTATTATGTGATTTGTTTTCTTTAGTATGGATATTTTAACATGTCGTTACTATTAAAAGTTTTAGCTTTTGTTGATGTAATGTTTACCCTGTAAATGGTATGCACATCTCATATTATATAATCTCCCATGTTATCTATTTAAAACATATTCGAACATAATATTCACCATTCCTCTTTCACTATGGACAAGGTTATTGAGTTGATCAAGACCAATAATAAGGTACAAGAAAAATAAAATAAAATTTTCTTATTAGGAATCCTAAAAATAATAAACAATACACAAGGAGATTCATACAAAACCATTAGGTCCAATATTTCTTTTATGTAAGTGACTTGGTGAATTGAGTCTAAATTTGGGTTCAACAATAATGATTTATCCTAACAAATTTATAGGCAGGATAATTCTCCTTAAACTTTGAATGAAACCCTCTCATTGATAAAGGATATGAAAAGAAATACAATATAAAATATTAAAGTTATCATTGGAGACTTTCTTGTAATGTTGATACTATAGAAAATTATTAAATATAAATTTTGAATCTAGAAGTGGCTTGATTTTTATAAGTTGTCCCCCCTTGTGATTTTCTATATGTCCCTTTGTTCCCTCCTAAGGTATTCTAACTCCTTTATATATCTCATTTTCTAGTTGTAAAATAGATTTTTGGACCTGTGGGTTATGGGTCCACAATGTAATTTATATTGAACTTGTGTGCCTGATTTTACTATCAGATAGTGTTACACTCTCATTCAACTAATTTATCAACTCAATAAAGATTTTAATTACATAAAATAGAGGTAAGTGATACTAAAATTACTTCAATATAAAGATTACATGTTTCCATGTTAGTTTTAGGGCAATGAGTTTTATAATGTTCAATCTTTTGTATAATGGAAACCTTTGTTAAAATTTTCTATAACACTATTAAAAACTAAAAATGTGAGAGTTCATTTGACTCTATACATATTTTATTAAATATGAATGTCAAAGTTTAGAAAAGTTTTAAGCATTTGCAATCCTCCTCAACTTATTATAATATACATATTTATTTTCACTGGAGAGGATAGAGTGTTGATACACCTTTGATTATTATTTTTAATGTTTTGAATTGTAAAAATTGAAGACAATAAAATTTAAGTGTTGGTAGCATTAAAAATTCTGACAATACTTAAATTTAACTTCTCTAGCATTTTGAATAATAAGGAGAGAAACATACTTTAAACTAGAAATAAGAATGGGAAGTGGAGCAGGAGCGCAAGGTGTGGTGAGCGGAAAGATGGATTCAAAAATTCAGGAGGGAATGGAGTAGGATAGTCTAGATCTGGAGATCAGGTAGGGACGACTTTGGACTCTAAAAAGGGGAAGGATCCTGATGAAGGTGGGACAACATAGGATCCAAGGGAGGCCTAGGCCTGTTATTTTTTAGGCAAAAAAGTGCTCTAGTTTGTTTGGTATCAAGCTAGAAGGTAAGTCCTCCTTTCCATTGGTTAAAAATATTTCTTCTGATGAGCAAGGTATGTTAACATTGGAGATCCCATATCAAATCATAGATAGAAATATATATACAATAGATTTGACTCTAGTGGGTAGGTTTTTAGGAGCCAAGCCTAATATTGAGGTTGTTCATGCCTTTGTTAGAAGGAAATGGGTGTTGAAAGGCCAAGTGGAGATCGCCTTTATGGCTAAAGGGTGTTTATCCTTTATCTTTTCCTATGAAAAGGATAAACATGAGATTCTATGCAACAGTCCCTAGGTTGTGAGTAAACATAACTTGATCTTGTATAAATAGTTACCAAATATGAACTCTCATGATGAATCTATGATTCAAGCACCTTTAAGATTAGACTTCTAGGTTTACCTCTAGAGTTTTGGGTGGAGGATGTGTCTCAAGGTATTGCTAATGCTTTTGGTGAACTTCTTTCCATGGACCCAGTTATAGTTTCTAGAAGAAGATTGACTTATGCCAGAATTTGTGTGGGGGTTCTTCAAGGAATGGATATGCTAGAGGTTATTTCACTCAAATCTAAACTAGGAACTTGGCAACAGAAGATAGAGTATGAATCAATCCCCTTTGCCTATTTTCATTGGAAAAAAATTGGTCATTGGCAAAAAAATGTCAATCTTTGATTGGAGTCCAAAAAAAGGTTTTAAAAATTTGGGTTTACAAAGGATTGAATGATTTGGTAGAAGTTGTGCAATGCTTTTCTAAGTAAGGGAACAATCAAAAGGGTAGTGGTATTGAGATGGGGACTTTAGTGTCTAAGGATTATAAATAGGTTAACTCAACCTAGCAAGATGAGAGCTCCAGAGCGAAGAACCAGAAATAGCGGTATTTGGATCATAACAGGGAAGATGAGAATACCATGATGGCACTGGAAGGAGGTGTGGGAAGTCTAAAAAATGGGGATGAAGAAGTTGATAGTGAGATTTAGATTGAAGATGTTATCAATGATGCTTTTGATTTCCATGAGACACTATCATTGTGAGGAAGGGATCTCAAAGTTTGGTTAGACCTCTTTCAGATGTGACAGCTGTAGAGAGTAATCCTAAGTGGGGAGATGTTGAGGACATCTCTGAAGCTTTGATGGGGGAGGATGATGACTCTGGTGTAGACTAGATGACAATGGGGACTAAAAAAACCTCAAGATCAAAAAAGAAAAATGAGGTCTCATCTTTTCAAAAGAATAAAGAGAATGCTCTATTAAGCAAGAAAACTAGGAGTAATAAGATAGGGGATGTCCTCAGCACTCCATCTAGAAAGAGCATTAAAAAAGGTGATCTTAAGAGCAACAAAGCTAGGGACTATTTTTTACCTCCAGCACCATCAAGGAAAGGTATCAAATCTAGAGATGTTGGTCTAACTCCTACTTCTGCAAGAAGACCCTCTAATGTGCAGAAAAGAATAGTGGAGACTAATAGGAGTATAGCAGATGGTAGTTAGAGGACTATCTTAGATTCAAAATATTTCCATAAGAAATGAAGTTTATATCATAGAATATGTCATGCCCATATTTCGAGGGCAAAAACACACAATTTTTTTTTAAAAATAAATAATAATTAAACATGCTCTAAGTTTGATATGATTGAGATAGAAGTTTTAGTACAGGTTCTTTACATCACATCCTAAGATTTTAAACATGAGGACGATAACATCGTTAAAATTTTGAAACTTTCGTTATTAGATTAATATAGATAAACTTATGATATTACATCAACTTATAATGATATGCAAACAAAATTTCTTAAATAACAATGTACATGAATTCGGATTTAAAATTACTTGCATTATCGAATCAATCAAACCTACATTAAAACTTATTTAAATAGCCAATTAACCGATAAATTTAATCTACTCAATGGTTAAAACAATTAGATTACATTGAAATTAAAACTAACTAAATTAGTATTTACAAAATTAAGCATTAAATTAGAACTTTCTAAATTAGTTAAACAACTAAATTAATTAAAACTATAATATCTAAATCGAAATTTAATTAAAATTCATAACCAACTAACCCTTAATAACAAAACGACTATCAAAGCTTAATACAAAAATAAATGTAATAAAATTACTATAACTAATATACTAAAATAAATTAGATTACATTTTAACTTTCTAATAAACTTAACACTACTCATATTAAACAAACTAAATATCTAATAATAAAAGATGTAACTAATTATACTAAACTAACCACATAAATAATAAACTAACTAAAGCAATGTTAATAAATTAACTAATTATACTAACAAAATAAACTAACAAACATACTAAAACATAACTAAATCTTAACACTAAAACAATTTTAAATCTAACTAAAACAAATAAATTAAACAATACAATACAATTCCACTAAACTAACCTACCTACTAACTACTCTAACCACTAACCCTACGAAACCCACCTGCCTAGCCTAAATCCCACATGCTTGAGCAGCTTCCCAAGAGCAGTGTGTTGTCCCAAGTCTGCAACCGCAGACCTGCCACCCTTCTCCTCCCCTTGCATGCCAAAATTGGCTTAAAACTAGCGTAGGGTAAGTCTCAAAAAAGACAGAACCAACTAACTTTTCCCCCCCTTCCATAATGGAGAAAGAAAGAGGAGCGCTCGACTCCAAAGTAGAAAGGTACGGTGGTGATAACATGGTGAACACCAACTCTTACAAACCCCACATTAAAACTTGCCAACCTAAGAAAAGGTACAGGAGAGATGGCGACCAAAGGAAACAGGGGCCAAAGATTTGGTCAAATAACATTTCAACTTCCTCCCTCCAAAGTTTGCTCACATGACCCAAGGTGGCTGCGAAATCCATGAGGGGTGATAAGCATTTATCATATAAAGTTTTATAGGTGAAAGGAGGATATTTAGTTTATATTGGTTTTAAATTAGGCTATACCAAAATTTCAAATATCATTATTATTCTAATTTAATTTTACAAGATTCAATATATAATTTAAAATAAGATATTTAAAAGAATATTCTCTGTTCCATAAAATTCTAAATGTCAAGCCCATACAAAAGGCAGAGAGTTTTCTTACTCTCTTGGGCCACTTTTTTTTTTGAAAATTTTCTAAGTGTAGAGTTAAAGTCATGCATTTTCTTTTTTTTTTTCTTTTTTTTTTATAATAGGAATAGAATTAAAACATAGATTTATCCATTTACTCAATAATGCAAGTTTGATCAATAATCATAAAACTAATTTTACATGGATGAACATAAATTTCCATTTCCAACATATATGAACAACTTGATATAATGCCAAACTGAACATCATCAATTCTATACAAATTTTAAAATTCATCCATCTAAAATTAAAATTTACAATTAAATCACATGACATGCAATTATACCCAACACCAATTTTATTGGCCAACCTGATTCAAAGGCTCAGCCGGGAAAGAATCAGGAAGAAAACTCGGCTTCGTTGCCATTTACAATAAGGTTTAAAATACGATTTACAATAGGATCTCAATCCCAAATTTCAACAATTAAATCAAATTTTCTTCATGATCAAATCAAGGAGTTTGTAATATTTTATGAATCTCATTTCAAGAACCATGGAGGAAACCAATATCTGATCGGGTGACAACCAAGCAGAACCAAGAGAATATCAAGCATGCATAATCATACGTGCTTTACACAATAGGATTCATAATGAATCAAGACTAGGGAAAGGTGGATTCTTCCAACAGGAGAAGTCAAGCACAACACCCATTCAGATGCCCAATCGGGGCTAATAACCAAGAACTTTTGTTCTTCCATTTAAACTTGCCATACTCATACCAGGTTTGTGCTAACGGGTAAGGGCCCATAACACCCTACCCTTTATCTCTCTTCTCATCCTGAGAAGAGACTCTACACAGGTTGGAGTCCAACTAAACAGACCTTTCTCAAAATTGGTCACTTCTGCCCTCTCCAAGGGTGAGTAATACCAAAACACCCATGTAAGGAAAACTCAAAATTTCAAACATAAACAAGAAAGGAAAACAACCAAAATGACATGGTTTTCAAATCTTCCCACATACCCACAACCATACAACAGTGAAACAACAACAAGGTAACATGAACATGAAACCAAACATAAAAACTGAATAAGGGAGATGAGAATTTCCTACCTTCACAAAGAGGTAATGGCAATGAACAAGTTTGAGTAGAGTATCCTTTTCCTTCCTTCAAGCTTCAAGAAATCTTCTCTAAATGTAGAGATTGGGTAACAACCAACTAGTCCAAGAAAGGCCTCTAAATAAACCTCCAACTCAACCACCCAAAAGGAGCAATAACTATTTCCACCCACTAGCAACTCTAGAAACTCCTAACTCAACCTACACTATGGTTAAACCCTAAGTGGAGATGAGGTGAGGTAACTCAAGATAACCATGATCAATTTTCGCACAAAGGCAAAAAGGGACTTTTTGAGTGACCTCAAAAGTCAAAACAAGGGGCTTAGGGGTTGGAAAAGACCCCTAACCCATACCCATACCCTATGGTTAGAATAAAAAAAAGTTTTAAAGCCTTAGGAAAGAGGTTTAGAGTCAAATAAAATTTAGGAATAAAATAGGTCCAACTCACTACTCTAACTTGCAAATAAGCACTAATCCGGATTAAGGGATGACTAACCTTGATTAAGAACCTAAATAGGAAAACTGACACTAACTTAAACCATCTTGGTCCAAAGGTTAAACAATTAACCCTAAACAGCCACTGAAGCACATAAACATTTTACGAGTGTCAAGCGACAATGAAAGAACATAATTACAAACATTAACATTTACTGAACAAGGAAGATGCATACATACATCTCACAATACAAATATGTGAATTACGAACAACAAGGTTTTCAAATTTAGCACATGGAGATCAGTTTTGTTCCTCTGTAGAGTTTCTTGGCTAAATATTTGCACACTCATTGCACACATTAGTAGTCCCGTAAAATCATATGTACATAAATGTATACGTATTCAGAAATTCACATAAATTAAAACATACATCAATAAGGGTTTCTTTATCCTACTTAATTCTTAATCATTTAAAATCTCTTAAATCAAAGTCTCAATCCTACATTTACTGATTTCATCAACATACATATACATGAAACATTAAATGACAATCATCAAATATATCTGAAAATAACATCACACAACATGAAATAATAAAATATGTTCTAAGCATCACATAATGTCTCGACATCTCGAGTCGTGAATAACAAAATAAGGGTAATGTATCACTATGCTACGATGGGTCGGGGCGAGGCCTCACAGAATATCATAGGATTAAATAATCCTTACAAGCAAGATATAGTGAAAAATATGATTAGGGATAACAAGTGAGATATTGTTCTTCTGCAAGAAACTAAAATGTTAAAGGATAAAGTTGAAGGTATTTTGATTTTCTGGGGTGGTAAGGTTCTTGGGAGTGATTTTGATGGGGCCTTAGGTGGTTTGGAATTTTATTGGAATGATAGATGTATTAATGAGAAATTTATTACTCAAAATAGAAATATGATGAACATTAGATTTTTGAATTCTAAGGATGGTTCTTCTTGGGTGCTTACTAATGTTTATGTCCCCAATTCTAAATGGGGTAGAAAGCTACTTTGGGAAGCCCTTACTAATCAGAGGCAAAACTTTGTGGATGAAAACTAGATCATTATGGGGGATTTTAATACTCCTCTAAAAGAGAATGAGAAGATGGGAGGAAGTCAAACTAACTTGGATAATAGATTAAGTTGATGGATTTTATTGATAGTCATCTCTTGCATGATATGGATTTACATGGGGTTGATTATACTTGGACCAATAGAAGCTCTAATAAGGACCTTATTCAAGTTAGATTGGATAGAGCCCTTATTAGTAGTGACTGGTTTTTAAAATATAAATGTTCTCTTTCTGCTCATGTTTGAGTTGGATCGGATCACTACCCCATTTTCCTTGTGGTTGACCCCTTAACTTTTAAGAAGAATTATCCCTTTAGGTTTGAAAAGATGTGGACTCTTCATCTGAGGCTAGAAAACCTTATCAAGGAATGGTGGAGTATCCAAGTGCAAGACACAGCCATGTTCAAAGTTGCTAATAAGTTAAGAAATGTTAAAAGAATATCAAAAGATGCAATAAGGATACCTTTGGAAACATTTTCTATAATAAGAGGAAGATTTTTGAAGAACTTAAAGAGATTCAGGATAGTATTTAGGTAGAAGGGTATAGGATAGTTTCTAGGAAGGAGGATATCCTAAAGTTGACTTGGATGCATGATATTATCACTAAGGAGGAGATGTATTGGAGACAGTGGTCTAGAAAAAAAAATTGAAGGAAGGGGATTGGAACACTAAGTATTTCCATATGACTACTTTGAAGTATAGAATGGTTAATAAAATTTCTAGACTTATTGCTAATGGGGTTCCTACAGAAGATGAGGAGATTATAAAAAGGGAAGCTATGGATTTTTTAATTAATTTACTGAAAAGTTATCCCAATTTGGATAAGGATAAGAAGAAATTATTTCTTGATTATATATGAAAATGTATTTTAGAGGATCAAAATAAATTCCACACTATTATTCCATCTAATGATGAAATTACCAAGGTTGTCTTCTCCTTTGATGGTGGCAAGGCTTCTCGTCCCGATGGGTTCCCTTTCCTATTTTTTCATAAGTACTAATGTATCATTCAAGAGGATATTTGTAATGGAGTTAATGAGTTCTTTGGATCTAGGAAAATTCTTAAGGAGCTAAATGGTACTTTCCTCGGTTTGATTCCTAAAAGGCCTAGTGTTGATTGCATGGATCAATTTAGACCAATCAGTCTTTGTAACTCTTTTTATAAAGTTATTTCTAAAGTTCTAATGCTCAGAATTGTATCTTTTTTTCCTAATTTAATTTCTAGATAGCAGAATGGGTTTGTTCCTAGCAGGCAGATTTTGGATTCTATCATCTCGATTCATGAGAATATTCATTCCCTTAACATGTCTAAGAGAGAGGGGTTCCTTCTTAAACTTGATTTATCTAAAGCATATGATAGGGTAGACTAGAATATTTTATAAAGAGGGTTGGAAGCTTTTGGATTTAATAAGAGATTTTTGGAGTTGGTCCTTATGTTGGTTTCCTCTGCCACCTTCTTTTTTCTTGTCAATGGATCTCCAACTCCTTTCTTCTGGCTTCTTGTGGGTTGAGGCAAGGGGATCCACCTTTGCCTATCCTCTTCATTCTTATGGCTAATGCTTAGGTAGATTTGTGAAAAAAATGGTGTCTATGGGGGAATTTTTTTGGGCTCAGACCTTCGTCTACAGATCTTACTTGCCCCCATCAACAATTTGTGGATGATTCTATTGTTATGGGAGAAGCTTCTGTTAGGAATACGAGGAACATCAAGAAAGCTCTTAAGGATTATGGGCATGCTTATGGCAAAATTATTAATTGGAATAAAAGTGTGATATATTTCATCAATGTTAATGACAATAGAAAGAATAAAATTAAAAGAATTATTAGTTGTGAGATTGGTACCCTTCTGGGCTCTTATCTTGCTTTTCCCCTTTGTTTGACCCACTTAAGATTTTTTGGAGTTCATTGATTGATAAAATCCATTCTAAGTTAGTAGGTTAGAAGGACTCCCTCCTTAGCCAGGATGGTAAGGTTATTATTCTCAAATCCACTTTACAAAATGTGTCATTGTATGCTTTGAGTGTTTTTAAGATCCCTAGAAAGTTTGCTTTGGCAATTGAAAAAATTCAAAAACTTTTCTTATTAACGGGTATGGAAAAGAACAAAAGATTAGCTTTGATTGTGTGGGAGAAAGTATGCATGCCTATCAATAAAGGAGGCCTTGGTCTTAGAAGGGTTGCTTCTATGAATGATTCTTTGTTTGCCAAGCTTATTTGGAGATGGCATAAAGAGAAGGGAGAATGGAGAGACATTTGGAAGATAAATATAATAGGGAGAATCAAGATTTTAAACTCTTCCTTAGCAATGAGACATTACAAGGAGGTTCAATGATTTGGAAACATGTACAAGAAAATAAGCAGATTATCAATAAAGGGGTCAGATGGAAGGTGGAAAGTGGGAGGACTATTCTTTTTTGGGATGATATCTAGATTCTTGATCATGCCCTCCATTCAGATTAGAGATGGAATGGTTTTATGGAGCTTTGCAAGAATTTTTTTAGGATTTTTGTTGAGGATTATTAGGAGGAGGATAACTGGGTTAACCTCCATAGAGTGGATAATAAACTTTATGATCTCAACAAGATTTTGATTGTTGTCTTTTTAAGCCAAGAGGAGGGTGCTCTGATATGGAAATATAATCCTAATGGGTTATTTTTTGTTTCTTCAATGTATATTAATGCTTTTGAAGAGCATCAGAAGCCTTGTTGGGCCAAAGCTTGGTTTTAAGGTATGACACCTAAGGTTAACATATTTTTTTGGATTCTTCTGCAGGATAAAATTCTTACCACTAACAATTTGTTGAAGAGAGGTTTTAACATTGTCAACAGATGTTATCTTTGTAAGGAAGCAGATGAATTGGTTAACCATATGACTATTCATTGTTCTTATACTAGAAGATTATGGGAAAAGGTTTGTGGCTTGCTGAATATTACCTAGGTTTTCCCCCTTAGCATTCAAGAGATTTTAATGGTTGGAAGTCTCCCTCTACTTATACTTTCATTATGAGGTTGTGTGATTTCATCCTCCTGTTTATTTGCTAGGGTGTTTGGAAGGAACAGAATGATAGAGTGTTTAGGGGCAAGGAAACTAATTCAGGCCATCTATTCTATAAGATTAAGAATTTGGTGTAAAGAATATCAGATCTTGTGAAAAAGGGCACCAACCTCAGAATGCTTGGGAAGAAATAGTGCTTCAGAACTAGAATTTAGATGGCATTAGTCTTGTTCAAAATGGTCCTAACCTTAGGGATTTGGAAAGATGAGATTTTCCTCCTAAGGATTGGTATAAGATTAACTTTGATGGGGCCTCAAAGGGCAACCCAAGAATGGTGGGCTGTGGTATCATCATTAGGAATATGAATGGGGACAAATTGGGTGGGATGGTCATTCCAATTAGGGAACAAACTAATCATGTGGTGGAAGCAAGTGTGGCCCCATATGGTCTTAGCTATGCCAAAAGATTGAATTTGAATAAGATCTTGCTTGAGGGGGATTCCCTTAATATTATAAATTGCCTTAATAAAGTTACTAATCCTTCTTGGACTATTAATAATATTATTGGCAAGTCCATTGATCTTATCAATTCCTTTGAAAATTGTGTAGTCACCCACAACTATAGAGAAACTAATCAAGTTGCTAACTAGGTTGCTAATGTGGTATGCAAAAGTGATGAAAAGTTAATTTGGAATCAAAGTGATATTATTTCTATCGAGGGGCTTCTCTTGATTGAGCATGAAAAAGTTAGAAGAAAAAAAAAATGTTTCATTAATGATGAATATGCCATCAAGGATTAATAATGATATGGGCAGGATAGGGAAGCAATGGGTTATTATGAGACGGACAATGTCTTGTCATTCATTGCCACACATATTGTGGGTCTTTTTACTCACCAAAATCCTTGGTTGTGATTTTGACACTAGTTTTTTATTACAGTGGGTGTTTCTGAGAACTGAGAGCCCTTTTTTTAGCTTGAAGAAAATGGGAGGAAGGAGAAAGAGGATTGAACCAGCGAGCTGTAAAGAATGGAAGCAGAAGAGTGAGATTCAAGACATTCTAGAACAGAGGAATTTTATAGGATTTATGGAGAAGCTAAAAGGTAGTAACCCAGCCATAACTCATCAATTCATCAAAACTTAGAAAGATGGGAGTATATTGGTGGGTAATCAAAGAATGGAGGTTTCTGAAGAAATTATTGTTGAAGCTACAGATCTTGACACTAAGGGTATCAATTTCTATCGGGACAAAAAGATTTCAGATCGGGTGGTTGAAGAGCTTGTGAAAACGAGTAAGGAAGGAAATAAGATGGTGAAAATAGGTAATTCTTACTTTATCCCTCGCTCCATTTCCCACTCTTGGAGATTTTTCATGTTTGTGGTGATTGAATATCTTACTTTAGATGGTCGCTTTACTAAGATTTATGGACACCATTTTATGTTGGTTAACCATTTTAGGCATAGGGTTAGGCTTAATTTACCCTTCTACCTTAGAAAATCATTGGGTAACACTATTTTAGCCATTCAAAATGATCCTAAGGATGATCATGCTTGTCATGAGGGTTTAATGGTTCTAGTTATGAACCTTTAAAATCCAAGAAAGTGGATAGACCCCATCAAAGAAAGAAATCTTTAGATTGTGAGATGGGAGGAAGTGAACTGGAGGAGGATTTTGATGAGGATACGGAGGATGAGATTTCTGAGGTTGATATTAAGAAGAGGAAGAAATGTGACCCAAGTTTCTTGTCTAGGAAGAAAATGAAGCGTAAGGAGATTGATTTTGAACAAGACACTAATTCTGAAGAGGAGTGGGAAGAAGGTATTGAGAAGAAAGTATCAGGAAAGGTTTTTGGAAACAAGGGGAAGAATGTATAAAGGGATTATGTTCCCTCTAATGATGAACACCTAATTAAGAGGATGGAGAAAAAAAGGAAAAAAGTGCTTTCTTAGGGTTTGGATGTTGATAAAGGGTTTAAGGAGGCTGAGTTGGATAGGAAAAAATAGGGGGGGCAAGAGGATTACCTTGTTCATAATAGGGATGAGGAAGACCAGGGGTTTTTGAAGGGAATCTTTGGTAACTCAGGGCTTATAGTGAAGGATATTGGAAATCTAAAGTAGTATATACAAAACATCTCAAGAGCATTTGATCAGCTCAGTAGAATGGCTAGGGGGGAGAGAATTATGGGTCAGCACATTGATAAACTTTCTGAGGTTATAGGCAATGTTGAAGAGGTAAAGAATTTGATGAAACATGTTCCACCACTTGAAGCCAAGAACAAATATCTTGATCAGCTGAGCAAGACCTTCAAAAAAGAGTGGATGGTTTGGACAATAGAGTGGATAACTTGGAGAAAATGGTTAAGAAATTGGCCGATTAGAACTGCACTATCTTGAAGACAATGACTGACAACTTTAACACCCTATTGAACAAGCTTGAACAAGGTAAAGGCCAAGGCACTAAGGATATGAAAGAGGACCAAGGTCCTAGCAAGCATACAAGGGCTAACTCCAAGAAGAGTGAGGGTGTGGAAGCAAAAAAGTTGGATGATATGAAAGCCTCTACAAAAAACATGAACATCCTGGCAGACCAAGTAATGGATCTTCTGAAGACATTGTAGCTATCTTGGGGTTGTCTTTTTGCTTTCCTTTTGCTATCTTTTTATGCATAGTTGTATTTTGGCCTCTTGTTTTTAGTTTATTTAGTTTTCTCTTATTTAGGTTTTGAGGCTTTATTTTCTCTGAGTGTCTCTGCTCTTGTTTCTATGATACTTTGTACAATGTTTTGGGTCATTAAAAACATTTTTTTACGTAATCAAAACTTCTCTAGCATTTTGAGTTTATTTTCCAAAGTTTAGATGGATTTTCAAAATGAGACTTCCTCTATCCAACCTTCTAAGATAATAATTATTTTTATCTATGATGGAATTCAAATAATAATTCATTAAGGGCCTATTTGGTTGTAGGGATAGGAATTGTTATTCTAGAATGTTATTCTATAATTGTTATTCTAGAATAGGAATTTGTTCTCTATGTTTGGTTAGACAAAATATAATAGGAATTTTATCTCTCTTTTATTCTAGAACTTTTGATCTCAGTGTATGCAACCACAATGTCTAAGAAAATGCCTCTTAGTTGGAGGGGAAATCGAATCTACACAATGATGCTCCCATTTCACTCAGAACCCCTCTTGAAAGTCTTAATGTAACTAGTCAGATTGTGATATGGAAATGTTTGACAAATTTTGCATTCCCTGCTATGCAAAAAAAAATCCTCCAATCTGATTGATCTTGTTCCAATGCTAGAAGTTAGATTCAGTGTTTTGAGATGGACTCGATGATTTGTACTACTTTTTACTATAATATATGTGTGCTTTGATCTATGAGAAGAGCTCAAGTTAAACTACCACAAAGATAATAGTCAAATTTTCTTGCTCAAAAGTTTGATGCCATGAGAATGCACATGTTAGCTGGGTCAGCAATGTCTCCCTAGTATGCTAGATCAACTCAATGTTTGTTGACTTCTGTCAAGCTGGAAAGAATGGGGAGACAATTTTTGGTGGTCATTTTTTGGATTAGATGTGGTGTGTTATTGCAAAGAGACCTGTGTGGAGAATTGAGATCTTTGATTCCCTACTAAAGGTTTCATTCCTTAACTTGTGTAACCATAGACTTGAAAAATCTATACAATTTGGAAAAGTCAAATTGAGAATAGGAATAGCTATTCCAATAATAAAGTTCTTTTTTAAGAAAAGGGAATATGCTCATTTTTAGAGCAAAATGAGAATACACATTCCTATTCTCAATTCTGATTTGGTGCACCAAACAAAGAATACAAAAAAAATTCAAAAATTCAATTCCTATTATGATTGTATTCCAACAACCAAGCCCTAATATAATTGCATGATAAGTTAGGGGTTTGGATTTTAATGTGATATCCGAAGAGGGAAGCCTTTAAGAAGACTTACTTTCATTTTTCTCTTGATTTTTTATTTTGCTATATCAAGGTGTTTTAATAAAGATATTCATATCTTCAAGATTCAACAATGATGAATTTGAAGCAAACACTTGATGTACCATTGAAATCGTGTACAAAAATACCTTTAACAAGTTATCGCCTTTGTAATACTTTTCTTAAGCATGCGAATAAAATGGTGTAACAAATAGATCATACAAAGAATAAAGCTATATTTCTAAATGAGATTATAATTATTTGAAATTTAATTAGACAAGCACCCAACTGAGAAATAATATATGGTTCATGTAAACTATAGAAATACAACCTCATGGTTTCAAGATTGCGTTAATTTTTTAGATACTCTCACTATAGAAGATTCTATTTTACACAAGCTTTAGAAGAGGTGCCTAAATCAAGAATATTATTCTATATATTTCTTTGGTCTCTAACATATCTACAATAACATCATGGTATTGGAGAGGATAAAGAAGCATATGACTAATCAACAAAAGCTATCTATTATATGTGAATATATTTTTCTTTGACAATTATTTCAACCATTTGTAAGATTTTTGAAAGTAGAACACTCATTAATACCAAATTGGAGATGAGACACCCAACAATGATTCATGCACATTTTGATGTGGAGAGCTTTGAAGATAGTGTGGGTAGGATTGTGACATGTTTTTGAAGTCTCATATTTCATTCTTGTCAGTCGTTAGTTTGGTTCCTAAATTGCACGTATGTCTTACCATCCAAACAAAAGTCAAGAAAATATATGGTATTTCAATTTTTATTCTAACATAAATTATTTCCAAAAATTTCAAATTGACGATGTAAGATGAATGTTATATAATTCATATTAAAAATTTAAGCTTGCTAGAAATATTTTTAAAATGTTAAGATAAAGACAAGTGAACTCTTAGCATTAAACTTTATGTTTTGATTAGTACCTAATATTATTTAGAAAAAATATAATGAACAACTTCATTATCATGACCATTCATTTCATGATGATTGGTATGTTAGGAAAATGACATGCTTTACTCGCCTTCAATTGCGAAAAAGTAGACCCTTCATAGGTGACTAGTCCGGACAGAAGTTAAACTTAATCCCATATTATATGATAAGTAGGAGATAATCTCCACATCAAGTCAAATTGTGATATTGCTATCAGGATTTAACTGTGTGATTTTTGAGTCAAACTCATTGACCCATGTTTCATGAGTAGTGATTCAACATGAATCCATCTCTCATGAGAATAAATGGAACACTTAGCACACATTGGAT
This sequence comes from Cupressus sempervirens, assembly GCA_028749045.1. Taxonomy (NCBI): domain Eukaryota; kingdom Viridiplantae; phylum Streptophyta; class Pinopsida; order Cupressales; family Cupressaceae; genus Cupressus; species Cupressus sempervirens. The sequence goes on along the minus strand of CM053783.1, from coordinate 528,702,113 downwards.
CTAGGTGATGCTCATAGGGGTGAAGCACCGGGACTTCCCGGGAGGTCACCCATCTCAGTACTACTCCAGCCTAAGCGCGCTTAACTACAGAGTTTCCTCCATGGTTAAACCCAAATCTTGAAACCCATTTGCAAAACCTTCACCAAGTGTTGTGCCTTATGAACTATTCATTAGAAATCCCCTTAAGCCCATCAATTGATAAGTAGGAGATAATTTCCACATCAAGTTAAATTGTGATATTGCTATTAGGATTTAACTGTGTGATTTTTGAGTCAAACTCATTGACCCATGTTTCATGAGTAGTGATTCAACATGAATCCATCTCTCATGAGAATAAATGGAACACTTAGCAATCATTAGATCTAGGTGATGCTCACAGGGGTGAAGCACTGAGACTTCCCAAGAGGTCACCCATCCCAATACTACTCCAACCTGAGCGCGCTTAACTATAGAGTTTCCTCCATGGTTTAACCCAAAGCTTGCAACCCCATTTGTAAAACCTTCATCAAGTGTTGTGCCTTATGAACCATTCATTAGAAAGCCCCTTAAGCTCATCAATTGATAAGTAGGAGATAATTTCCACAAGTCAAATTGTGATAATGCTATCAGGATTTAACTGTGTGATTTTTGAGTCAAACTCATTAACTCATGTTTCATGAGTAGTGATTCAACATGAATCTATCTCTCATGAGAATAAATGGAACACTTAGCACTCATTGGATCTAGGTGATGCTCACAAGGGTAAAGCACCAGGACTTCCTGGGAGGTCACCCATCCCAGTACTACTCTAGCCTGAGCATGCTTAACTACAAAGTTTCCTCCATGGCTAAACCCATATTATATGATTGAGTTCAATATAACTACTTAATTAGTTGAATCCACCACATTTCATGGGATTGAATCATCTCAAACTTGGATTGAGTTATAAATTTTACTGAATGAATATAAAATTATTACGGAAGTGACATTTTGTCATATATTAAAAAGTATTTTAGCCACCCAAAAATTATAACTATGGGAGCTTATACTCCTCTTTATGGTGCATATGCTACATGTGAATAGGATCTTGTGCTTTAGAGACACAACCCTTAACTCAAACATTTTAACCTTTAAAATTATTGTTCTTTCAAATGATAATTTTTTACTTTATATGGTTACATTCAAAATCTTTGGATTTTCAAAATCATTGGTGATTCAAACCTTATTTTCATATCATGATATGTACGATAGCTTGTGGATGGTTTAGATATATGCATAATATAGGATAGAGATTTCTAAGACTTCATCTCATATATAATATTAAATAATTTATAGGTATATAAAATATTTATAATTTATTATAATATAAAGAAGATTAGGAGTTTATAAGTACTAATTCGATTATATGGATATAATATTTCAAGTAAAGTTTAGGTATAAATAGGTAGTTATCAAGAAATTTGGAATATAACATTTGATTATCAACATATATATCTAAAATAATATTATCAATAATATTAGCATATAATTGGTGTGAATGTTCAAATATATATCAACACATAAAAATATATTCTTTTAAGAACAATAAATATAAAATTTCATAGAAAAAAAATATTGCAAGAGAGGGACATTCAATTCTTAGGCTCTGATACAAAATGTAATTCACCATTTTACCCCAAGTAAAATAAGTTGAGATTAAGATTATTTTTCTTATACATAAACTCTTATATACATTATCGTATTTCTAAAAGTAAATTGTCTAATTTAGTTTAAATTGATTATTCCTTTAGACTAACATTTATACCACAAACATATTTATCAATGATTATTTATAATTATTAATTTACAAATAATAAAATGAAAGAACCTTTCTAATATTAACCTCAATCATAAATATCTTAACAACTACAATATAAAATGAATTTATATGTATCTATTAATCATGAAAGAGTTGTTGTCCACTGAAGAAGATTGATAGACAGAGGATAGTTACAAGTCCTAACTTTTTTGTGGGCAAGAAGCATTAATAAGAGGACATGGTTCTTACTCAAAACCCCACATACCTTCATGGTGTGAAATACATCCTTACAATATGAAAATAACACAATCCTGTCTAGGACACTCTCAGGTGTATGTTGTACCCTGAGTTGAGCATGTGCCCCTTATCCAATGCCTAATTCTTAGCCAAAGTATTTAACTATGCCCTCCCCCCTCCCCTCAAGTTTTTAACACAATGACTTATATAACCTTTTGAGGGGTGGTTTCTAATCCATCACATCCTTTTGAAAATTATATCTTCTTTTGATTGATGGAGTTATAAACAAGATAAACAAGATACTAATATGGGGGTGAATCAAAATCTTAAATGCTTTAAACTTTTCACCAATTCATTCACATCTATTAGTAAACTTGTGCATGTAAAACTTGTAATGATAACTTGTTGTAAAATGTAAATCTGATCTATCACATGCATGGAAATAAATGCATAACACAATCTTTTTTACCCAGAAACCCTCCAAGGTGAACGTAAAAATGGGGTGGGGCTGACACCCACAAATCTTCACTACTGCAATAATTAACTTGTTATGGGTTCAATGTTTGATCATAATATATGATCTACCCTATGAGTGGTATTCCCTGTTAAAAGCTTAAGAGATTGTTAGGTCTGACCTTGTTAGAGGATTTAACACTTACAACAAAGTAAGGACTCTATTAGGATATTTACAAAGATTTGTTAAGACCACTCTCTTAAGAGATTTACCCTAATTCAACTCAGCTAGAAATGATTCAATACCTGACTCTTGGTATGCTCTATAAGCTGATTTCAAGTCTTCTCCTTACTAACCGATCCTCTCTGTAATATGATAAAAATTGTCTTCCCCTTCACTACTATTATCAGGTCACTTTCTCTATTAAGTGATAACAAAACCTTTCATTGACTTCGCATGCATACACTTCTCCACTGTTCTCTTTCTCACTCTTTCACATGCATACTATGATCTAGGTTAAGATCTTCGCTATTTAAAGAGTTACGTAAAGAGTTTTCTAGATTCTTCCATAATAGCCTCTTTATTTCAGTCGTTGATCATAACACATAAAGATTTAACATTAACAACCCCTACACATATTAAATGTTCTATAAAAACCTCTACAAACTTTAAATGTCCATTCCATGTCAGCTTGAAAAATGTTTTACCTCAAATTATGTTCCATTTCTAACTTTTATGTAAACTCTACATTGCTCGGTCTTTACTATTTTTTGATGCTCGACATTGTTGTTGCTCGGTCTATATTTTCACAAAACACATGATGTAACTTGACACTTGTATTCTTGAAACTTCTTCGATCACTATTGAGCTTGACTTTTATTGAAAATACCCGATGATTGTACACTTACTCATCTCCTATAGAGCTTGGTACATACTTGTTTATGTACATAACTTGGCTTATATAGAGTAGCTCAATCACAGTGATGACGGTCTGACTCTACCTTATAAATGACTAAGTGGTTGAAACTAATAGACAAAAATGGTTAGAGATACCAAAAATCCATCCCTTTGACATTAGTGAAAAAAATGCTTTGTCATATATACATCTTTATAATACAATCTACTAAATGAGCTCTCACCCTTATGCCAAACAATGAAGAAGAAGAAATAAAATGAATAACAAATTCATTTTCTCCATTCAAATCTATTTCCCCCTTGTTGCCTTTAACAAATCCAATTTCCCCTTTTTTTTTTAACACTTTATGTCACTACTACTAGGGTGAAATATTTGGAAGTAGTCCATATTTCTCAATGAATTCCTTATGAAATCTGGTAATCATGGAAAATGCATGATCCCATGTGGTTCTTGCTGCCTCCAAAATATGATTTTTCAACTATAATCTTGTAGCTAGATCAATTAAACTAGCATCCAATCAAAGATTGTGATCTTCTATGATAAGATCTTGGGTTGATTTCAACTCTCTCTACATGACCTCCAAATGAGGTACCATATTTCTTGAACAGAGACCAATTCTCATATGGTTGTCAATTGCCTGAAGCTTGACCACTGTACCTTGAGCATTTAGTATATTATTGTAATGATCAATGCTTGATCCTATTGACTCATAAATAATTTTGTTGGATCTCTTCATCTCAGCCTAAATTTGATTTATTTGTGCCTGAATGTTGTTGGTGAATCTTGGCACATCTGACGGAATGTTGTACCTTTTGTATTAGTTCTAGCATTACCTGTACTTTCTCTTGTAATTGCACTTTTTGCTCGGCAATATTTATGGAAACTTTGTCTAGAACCTTATTTTCAAATCTTCTTATAGATCAATCCATCAGTTTCTCATTTGACTCGATATTACTAGTATTCACTTGATCAACTATATTGACAAGTTGGTTGATGATTGGCTCTTCTTCATTAAAATTTTGAATATCAAAAGCATCAACAAAAATATGCTTTACATCATAAAGTACCTTCTTTCACTTCAATTCTCTCCTTAGCCCTTCTTGATTTTTCTTCTTTTCCAAAACTTCTTGTAGCAAAATTATTTTCTCCAATGTGAGATTGCTAGGTCTAATTGTGGCATCTCAATTATTTCATCCAAAATAACTTCAATATCTGGTGAAATATCTTTTATTGATATCATTTTGCTTGGTGAAGGAGTGTTTCTACTTGGCACTACTGTAGGAGTTGGTGAGGGAGTTTCACTACTCAGTCGTGCTTGTGCATCTATGCTTGAGACAACAATAGTCGCACTTGGTTCATCTTTATTTGATTCTATGTTGAGGTGTTGAAACAATCTTATTGTCTACACTTATTTATTTCTCTTCACCTTTTGCCTATGTACCTATGAGCCTTGATTTCTTGGCCTTTGGAGTGTTAGGGGTGTTGGCATGTACAGGTGACATACTACCTTATGGACTCAACACACCTGAGCTTTCTTCATTGTTGTAATCATTTTGATGTTTACAATGTATGTCTCTACTCTCTTTATTGATAATCCAAAAATTCTTTACCAAAGCAACTCATTTTGTTGCACTACAACTTCCATTTTATTTTGTAAGATCAAAAACATTATGTACTGAGGAGGAAATCTGCTCCTATTCTACTCCAAAAATGTGTTATGTTGATCCTAAGATAGATCAGGCATAACTATGACTAATGTGTTAGTTCTCATCCTTTCCTCTATTACTTATGCTTACTGCCACCTCCTTTATAATCTTTTAGATAAGTCCTTGGGTATATTTTTCTCTATTTCACTAGGAGGTACTTTTTGATTAGAAATCATATCCACCATAGCCTCCTCAACTTAATTTCTATCATCATTATCTAGTGTATCATACTTTACAAATATGAAACTAGATAATCCTATAGATCTTCTTAGGTTTTCACATATCTCTTCAATAGACCTTGTTTTCCTTATAGGCGGTCCTCTGACCAATCTCCTTCTTTTGGTTTTGGTGGCATTGGGTGCTATAGTCACTGCTACTTTCTTCTTCGCGGACTGCTTGGCATTAGCAACTGCCCTAGTCCTTGGCTTGTTTGGTGGTGGAGGAGAGAGGGGTGTCACTATTGGTTTCCTCTTGGTTACTTGAGCCTTCTTGCTAAGTAGAGTGACAATAATTAAGGTTTTTCCCTTATCGCCTTCTTCTTCTTCCTCTTGCTCTTCCTCATCACCATTGTCTTTTTCCTTATCTTAACCAAGACCTTGTGTCAATTGTAATGGTTCTTTTCCCTTGCCTAGTGTACCCTATTTAGCTTTTATATCTTCAATCATTTTCTTCCTTTTCCTTTCTTTTGAAGTTATCTCAATATTTATATTTAGTCTAGCCTTTTCTTCCTCATATCTTCCAAAAGGTTTAGCTTCAGCGTTTATCTCTTCATTCAATGGTGCTTCAATTTTTGCACTTATTACATCACTATCTATTTCATAGTCAAAACTTTGTAACCAAGCCTTCCTCAGCTCCACTACCTATACAAAAGTGTTTTTTGTATCCACAAGAAAATATATGTCACTATAGTACCTCTTGACCAATTCTTTAGGAATCTTCATCCTCATTTTCATCTTTTTCTTAAATTCATCAAAGTAAGCATCTATTATATTCTCAATTTTTTTTCCTAATTGAGCAATGTACTCATTTGTCTGTCTTGTCACTGATTTGTCTTGTTCCCAAAAAAATTACCTATACCAAGAAAATACCTCTAGATATAAAAGAAAATACACACAATGAGGGATCCAAACTTACACATTGAATTCTTTTCTTTTCTTATAGATGTCAAAATTTTTGCTAGTTGTAGTCTTTTTAGCTTGAAAAGATCATGCCAATCATCTATCATCACTATTTTCCATGCTTGATCCACATCCATACATGACACACTATTCAATCTGCTTTATTTTTAGAATTTGTGAGCTATAACCCTCACTATAAATTGAATTAGTGGATCAAAAATGTTTGCAATGGGTAGACCTCATCCATTCCACTTAGATCTTGTATTTGCCTCAATCTCCTCTTGACTCAGGCATTGCATCATTTTCTTCTTGTCTAGGTTTGGGTAGCCTGTAACCCTATGAATCATTTTCTTTGTGATATACATGGATCCATTCAGTAGCTAATACTTCATGTCATGAATTCTTATCAAAACAACTTTAATCCATTCAATCTTGAAATTTCTTAAGAATTCTAGGGCACAAGTTAACCCTTTCCTTTCAACAACTCTAAATTTGTCCTTCAATATTCCTTCATTGCACAACTTTTCATAAGCTTTTATGATCTCATAGCCTCCTACTTCTCCAATTTTACACATGTAGTAGTTTCTAACATCATGGATCATAATAACATTAGGTAGTATCAAAGATAGTGCACCCATTAAGTCTCATTTCCTTGCAATTTCTAGAATAGCATGAAACTTAGGTGGAGGACAAGCATTACTCTTCACCGGTTGGATTTTACTAACCTCTTGACTTATTGTGGTAGTTGATGAATTTTTCCATGTTTGTTATTAGGTTTTGAATTCCTTTCTTCTCTAGATTACTCGGTATAGTTTAGATCTTCACTCGTTCAATATTTTTGTCTAAATTGCTCTTAAAATCTTTTACTAGTTGCTCAAATTGCCAAATCACTCTATGCTCTTGAAATCTGTATCCGAGGTATGAGATAATGTCTTCAAAATTTGATATATATCTTCTTTTGATCAATTTAGGGTCTCCATTATTGCTCTATACTTAGGAAGGTGGAAGCCAACTATCTCGGTCGATATTGATGCCTTTTAGATAGGTCTTTACTTTACAGCTTGGTCTCTACCATTTCACCTCTAAAGTGCTCGATCCATGTTGCAATGCTCAGTCAACATAGACAATTTTATTGAAACTCGAAAACCTTCCATAAAAAAATTCTTATGCATCTTTATTATGAAAATATGAACTTTTGGCACATTTACATGTAAGGAACTCATGTATGATATATCAATTGGTATGCAATTCCATTCACACCTTTCTTGCTTAGTTTAAGATGGCATGATCACCTTCTCTATTGGATTGGGTGACTCAGCTCCATTTGCTTCACTATTTCCATCTTATGCTCTCTCTTTCCATTTTTTATTCATTTCTTTCCTAACTTTCTCAATGTCTACTTTGCCTTTGCCTTTGTCTTTTGTCTTATTTGTTGAATGTAATTGAGTCTTGCAATTCTTGCTTAGATTTCCAAACTTGTGACATTGGGACAATGCATTGTTAGGTGCATAGTTATTCCTCTAATTTGTCCAGTAAGGTTTTATCTGTGATCTGCACTCATATGCTCTGTGCCCATACTTTTGACAATTATAGCAGTATCCTTCAAATATAGGTGTAGTACATACATTCCTTAGCCTTGACCTACACTCATGTATTTGATGTCCTTGTTTCTTACTAAAATAATAGTAACCAATAAACTTAGGTTTAGGATTTTGTATACCATGTTTTCTTTGACAAATATTTGCAGTATGACCAACTTTTCCACACTGATAGTATGTTGGTTTGTCCTTTGACTATGCATTCCTCAGTTCTCCATTCCTGGATGATTCCCCTTGTTAATTCCATGAATGTCCTAACCTATTAGAACAACTAGATGACTTCATAAGTTCTTCAAAATACATCATTGCCTCTTTAGGTTTGTTGAATCTCTCCATAGATTCTTTCTCATTTTTTAGTTCATTCTTTAGTATGTCTTTCTATGATTTGAGATTTACAATTTCCACATCCTTGTGATTCAATTCTTTATTTGTAAGCATAAGTTGATTCATCATGTCCAATTGTGTGTTTGTGAGCTTTTACACATCTGATATATTTCCTATATGAACATATTGGAAATCTCATCAAAAGTCTTTATTCTAGTAGATAACCATGAAAAACACTCCATAGCTTTGCCACCCAAACTTGGTGGGAACAAACACATGAGATATGTTTGATTGTGTATGAAATCTATGGACAAAGCACCAAACTCCCTCAAGTGATCTTGGAGATCAGGTGTTCCTAGGTACTTGTCACATTTTGGTAGCTCAACTCCTCTAGGAAAAGGAGGCATGTACAAATCCTTGTCAAAGGGAAATGGAAAAATAACATCTACCATGTATTGTTTAGCTATTTTGTCTTTGTCTTTCAACTTTTGTGCCAATTGCTCTTGCATGGCTTTGAGTTGTTTTTGTAACTTGGAGGTTTCAGATTCCTCTTCTTGTATGACAATCGTTTCAACATTATAATTTTGAGGTAGTTTTTCTCCTTCTTGAGTGAGTTTGGGGAAATACTTCTCTTTCATATCATTGAGTAAGATTTCCATCATTTTCTAGAAGTTTTTGTCTTTACAACATTTCTCTATTTCGTTTGGGGGTATTTCTTCAGTATCCCCATAATCATTTGTGTAGGTGTAAGGATCCTTAAATCTTTCGATTCTTTGGAATTCCTCTTTGTTTTCTCTCCTACTTTTTTCACCTATTTCTTGATCTTGATCTACCATTCTATGGGTGTACAAGCTTTTAGTTTGTTTTAGACATATAGTTTTCTCGAACAGAGGTTCAACTATTCTATTGAAAGATGTAGGTGTCTTGTCAATATCTGGATGTTCTTGAAATAATAGATTTCTAACTTGTTGTAAGTTTATGGAAAAGACTCATCAAGCACTAGGTAGACCAACAAGTGAAGGAGACTATGAGGATTCTTAACTATATTCAGACTATATGTATAACTAGAAATGACCTCTACCATGATTCCTACCTCTATCTTTGCCTCATCTAGGTTTATGGGGAGGAAAAATGTTTCCACTCCTAGTTGCAACAGTCATATACAATGACTTATAACAAAGTTTAAACAAGGACCACACTTATAATGTTGTCTCAAAGTAAGTAATCAATAGTAAGTGTGATGTATACCAGGGTACGAGTAGTTAGAGAAATGACTAAAACAATTGAGAGATTGACTATCGTGATCAACACAATAGAGCAAATGAGACAACAAAGTAATGAGACTAGTTCATATGCAGATCAAAAGTGATCACCTAAGCAAGTTGTTTGAGTTTTAGACTATTTCAAACAAAGAAATGAATTGGTGTCCTTGGACAAAGACTAGATTTGGACCAAGTTTTGACAAGGAAGCTGAAAAAAGCTCACTATTTTGGATAATTTTTGATAGACTCGTGTGAGGAAATGACTTTGATGTGAGTAAATAATATAAACTAGGTGAGTAAGTACTTCTAAAAAACTAGTTTGAGAAAATTTTGACAGTGTTGTGTAAGAAACGATAAGATAGAGCAAGGAATGAAAAACAATCCAAGTAAGTTAGGTGTGAAACAATGTTACCATGAGATAAGCAAAACCCAAGAGCATACACCAAGATAGTTCAACAATGGAGACAAGGATTTATAATGGGAAAGCAAAGAAAACCCCTTGTGAGTATTATGAATGAAGGCAAATTCCTGGAGAAGAGAGAGAGAGTGTGTGGTGGAGCAAAATAGCTCAATACAATAACATCAAAGTGATGTGTGTAGAGAAGAAAGAGAGAGGAGCATCTCTTTTAAACAGATGAGAAAGGAGTTGCATGTGTTCGCATGTGTAACTCCCATTTCTATGAATGCCACATTCATAATAGGTGTGTGCAAAGTGTCAAGATCCTCTTAAGGAGGATAAACTAAATTCCTTAATAAAGGAATTATAAAAATGAGTTGTCCTCACATGTGGAATAAAGGACAAATAATGACATGTCCTCCACATGTGTACAATAGGAAAAACTACGTTTAGGGATCCTTGGAATATCCCAATTAAATACATCCAAGGGAAGATTAATGTTTCTAACATGTTGGAACAAAATTGTGCATGAGGATCCTTGTAGATAGGCATGAGGATGTATGTAGAGTGACCCAAGAAAAGGGAACAACAATCCCCAAGTTCTTTGGCCACGACAAGTTTTGCACCAAACTATGTGAGGATATCACAGACTACAAGTTTAACCAAATTTTTGACAAGTTTGACAGTGTTTTGGTACAATCTCGCATGAGAAATCTTAGAATCTCATGTGAGGAATTATAGAGTATATCGCGAGGAAATGTAGACTGACAGACCCAAAGGTCCTAACTCATGCAAAATTCCACAATAAAGTAGGCAAATAAAGAATAGATTGACACATTTGGACTAGATTTTGAATAGATATTGATTAATTCTAATAGGGTGTGGACAAAATTATAAACATCATTTATGGTTTTCAATTAGATTTGGACATTATTTTTAGATTGAAATTGTTTCGGATTGATTTGGAAAGTAGAACAATTGGTTTTTAGACTTGTTTATAGAAATAAACAAGGGGATACAAGCAATAGTCGTAAATAATCCAATTGAGGACAAAGAAACTTTGAGGGATAGGGGAGTCTTGACCTTTTGTTTGGATAGTTTGGACAATTGTAGACCCAAAAAAGATACTATTTATCCCTATAACTGAAAATGTTAGAGGCAGCAAAATATTTGTATCACATCTTATGTGCATGCTTTCACCTCACACAGTCGTGTCACCCCACTAGAGGGTGCCCATATTTTTGGTGTATTCTAAGGACTTAAGGAGTGGGCCAGTGTCATATACCACCTTCCAACATCTAGGTACATGCCCATGGTGAGGATCTATAGGAGAGATTATTCCCCCTCCTTGCATAAAGATTATTTCCCCTTTTGAAGGTGAATAGGGTAGCAATTGACTACAAATTTTTTAATAGGATTATGTTCACATTAATCCCTAGTAGCCTCACAAATGAGGTTAAGGCTAGAAGCCCTCACCGACACCTAAAAGTGCACACACTTGACTAGGAAGACTAGAGGCAGTACCACCTAGTGCAACAGATAGATCCTCCTCTTGATATGTGATATCATAATCAAGAGAAAGAAATGAACATGGATTTGGAGTTTTTGAATCTATAAAGCTTCTTTATTAGAGTGAGGTTGAATCACCAGTGTTAGGTGCATGCTCACATGGATCATACTCAAAGGTTGGATCACTCTGGTAGACCCTCTAAAGGTTGACCCAAACTTGGCTTGGATTCAAGGGTCCAAGTTTCTAGATTTTCCAAAGGGAAAAGAGAATACTCCTCTGCATTTTCACCTTACCCAAACATGTAGAGTACATTCATCATCGAGTTAGTTTATCAATCCCAACTTGTCTTATTCTAGGGTTCTGATTTTCCCAAAGGGAAAAGAGAATTATCCCTTCATTAAAAGATTTTTTTGGGACAACCACTACCTTCCTTGCCTCCCTTGACTACCATCTTCCAAAGGTGTCTAGGTTTCTAACTTACTCTTGGGCATCACTTCCAAATAGTGAAGAGCACAATCCTCTATTCCTTTATCTAGAGCCCTACAAAGTTCACAGGGCCTATTTAAACTATGTGGATTGAAATCCTCTATTCCTTCCCCCGCCCCCCCCCCCCCCCCCCCCAATCCTCGTTCCCTCTTCCCCTCATCTTCTTTCCCTGAGTTGAGATCCTCGCTCTCTTTCCTGTGTTCTCAATCTCTTGTTTCTCCCCCTTATCATCTGCGCCCCCCCCCCCCCGCACACCCCCCCCCCCCCCGCCCCCTCCCCCTCCCCCCCCTTTTTTTTTTTTTTTTTTTTTTTTTTTTTTTTTTTTTTTTTTTGTTGTTTCTGTAGGTCACCTCTCGACGCTTTATTGTCTTGTTTGGCTCGGTTTCTCTCGCAGATTTATTCCCTTATTGTTATAATTGCTATTTCTAGGGAGCAGGTTCAGTTTTATAACATTTTTATTTTTTATTTGATTTAATTTTTGACTTTTATTTATTTATTTATTCATTTATTTATTTACAATTTTTCATGTTAATTTTTTAATTTTTTAATTTTTTAATTTTTATTTTTATTTGACTTTTATTTATTCATTTATTCATTTATTTATTTATAATAATTTTTTATGTTAATTTTTAATTTTTAATTTTTAATTTTAATTTTTTATCTTTATTTTTCTAGCTTTCTCCGGTTGTATTTACCCCCCCCCCCCCCCCCCCTTTATATTTATTTTTTCACCGTTGGCTCCTTATTCCCTTAATTTTCTTCTCTTTCTTTTTTGTTTTTATTATTATTATTGTTTTATTCTTGTCACCCTTGGTACTCTCAACCTAGCTACCCCCCCCCCCCCCCCCCCCCCCCCCCCCCCCCTCCCTCTCTCCTGTGCCCTTTTTTAGGAGTTTGCTACATCTGCATCTTATCATTTTTTGTTCTTCTTGTTCTCTGGCATCCTGATGATGGATCATGTAGTATGATCCGAAACGTTGATGATTAAAAAACTGCACACAATCTAACCCAGAAACCAGAACTCTTATGCATGGATTGTGGAAATCTCATTGATCTGATTGATACCCTTCATGGGAGGGAGTTGTCGTTTAAATCTAAACAATTGGAGAATTTAAGAACCAGATTGGCTAAGAAGATTGCAGATTTAGCATTCCTAAAAAGATGTCGTGACTTCCAGCTTGTTCCCACGTTTGTCAAGATCTCCCACCACCTTTGGAATGCTCATACCAGGCATATCTTTGTGCAAGCTTCTCTATCCCTCCTCAGGTCTGTTATCAAATCCACCAGGAGGGCGATCAATTTGTTGAACACCAAGCTGTTGTCTCTTCACTTAGAGCTGGCGGCCACCTTAAGACCAGACCTTTGGGCTCGATTGGACCTCACCTCGTTCGCCAAAGCTATGGGACGTAAAGAAGATGTTGTTAGAAGGCAGAGGCGTAAATTTGATGCTTTGCTGCGCAGGCAGTTGGGGTCTGTTGCGCTCCACCAGTCAGATGCTCATGCTTGGTCCTTGGAATGTGGTGCTCTGCATCCCCAGTCTCATTTGAGCCACCCTGCACGTCAGACCTGGGGGCATAGTAGCATGGAGGATGCCCAGTCGCGCTTGCCACTTTTTGAAGCCTCTGCAGTCATTGATAGCGGTGGTAGCCACCCTGCACGTCAGACTAGGAGGCTTAGCATTATGCAGGTTGCCCAGCCTTTTATTCCTCCTCTGGATGCCTCTGCTGTAAGCGATCTCTGTTCGCCCGCTCCTTTCCGCTCTCCCACTCCTGTCCGCTCTCCATTTCGTGTTCATTCCGCCAGCACCTCCGCGCAGACCTCTCCTGGCTCTCTTTTTCCCTCCTCTCCACCTGCTCCCGCCATCCTCTCGGCTTCTAGTATTGTTTCTTCGCCTACGCCTGCCCTCCACCCAGTTTCTAAGGCTCCTCGACCTGCTTCTGACCTCCACGCTGTGTCTTCTAATCCAGTGGCTAGGGCACATTGGCGTTTGGATCTCCCTGGCGACCTACCCCCTGCGGTGGAACAGCAACGGTCCAGTCTCAACGGATACCACTCTCTGCCAGGTACGAAATCTCTTCCTTCCTTGGTTGATGGCTTTTCTCATTATGAGTCTGCGTTCTGTTCTTCTTCCAACGCCGCCCTTTGTCCTGTCTCTGACCATGTTGTCCCTCCCCCCATTAATGGTGGGGTGGACAGCTCAGTTAGCTACCCATTGGCTTGCACGCCTAACCTACCACCTCCCTCCAATAGCGTGACCCCCAGCGGGAGTACCAACCCGCTCCTTTTGCCTCATTCTCCGCGTCTCGAGCACCTTCCCCCCTCTTGCTCGACTTCGACCTTGCCTTCCCTATCTCGTTCCCCTTGCATCCACCTTCTTTCCTCACCCAGTGGGAGAACCTTGGCTTGTCCCCCTCCGGCTAGCATGGCCAATTTAATTAAAGATTGGGAGGCGAAATTAGTAGTCAACTTATCTAGTGCTACCATTGACCCTCTCTCTTTTAACTTTCTTAAGCGTGGCCTTAATTTTTCCCTTTCTCCGCAAGCCATCCCCCATGTTAACTTTCTTGTTGACATTGAGGCTGCTCTTTGCTCTCTCCCTGCCAACATTGCGGAGGAAGTGAGACAGGATTGTGCTGTGGCTCTTCGGAAGGCTAAGCCTCCTAAGTGTAACATCCCCACAGCGGAGATTAAGGCTTTCAAAAAACTTCTCCGCAACCATGATTTGGTTATCTCCAAGGCTGATAAAGGAAATGCCACAGTGATTATGAACAAACCTGACTACACTTCTAAGATGCTCGACCTTCTGTCAGACAACAGCAGCTATAGGGTTGTCCCCCACAACCCTTGCACCAAAATCATTAAGAATGTCAAAAAAGCTATCAGCAATTCCTCTCTTGATGATGCCACTAAAAGCCGTCTTCTTCCCTCCAAGGACCTTACCCCCCGAATTTATGGGGTTCCTAAAATCCACAAAGCTAACATTCCGTTGAGACCTGTAGTAGATACTATTGGTTCCCCGACCTACAAGTTAGCTGCCTATCTAGCCAAATTGCTCGCCACGCTCATTGGCAACTCTGATTCCTTTGTCAAAGACTCCAACCATTTTGTCCAATTCATTAAGGATGCTAGATGTGACAATAATGACATCTTGGTTAGCTTTGACGTCGTCTCCCTCTTCACCAAGGTCCCCATCCCTGAATCCATAGAGATTGTCAAGCGCAAGGTGAATGGTGAGGTGGCCTCTCTGGTTGAGTTGTGCTTACGATCCACTTTCTTCTCCTTCCAGGGTTTCATTTATGAACAAGTGGATGGTGTGGCAATGGGTTCACCACTCTCCCCTGTTATCGCGAATATCTACATGGAAGCCTTTGAGGAGAGGGCATTACACTCTTTTCCCCTCAAGCCCAAGTGGTGGAAACGGTATGTAGATGACACCAACATATACTGGCCACACGGTCTTGAAAAGTTGGAGGAGTTTCACGCACACCTCAACAATTTAGTCCCTTCCGTTTCCTTCACCAAGGAGCTCGAATCTAACAACTGCTTGCCTTTCTTGGATGTTTTAATCACAAAAAAACCTGACGGGTCGCTTGGTCGGCGAGTGTTTCGCAAAGCCACCCACACTGACCTTTATCTTAATGCTTCCTCGCACCACCACCCCAAGCAAAAGCTTGGTATCCTTAAAACCTTGGCCCTGAGAGCACTTAGGATCTGTGACAGTGATAACCTTGACCAAGAACTTCAACATCTCCGTCAAGTTTTCAAGTGGAATGGATATTCGAGCAGACAAATCACTAAAGCCTTCCACTTGGCCAAATCTCTCCATCTTTCACCACCCAACATCTCTCCCTCTATCCCTAAGACCTCCCCATTTTGTGCCATCCCCTATGTTGCTGGGATCTCCCACAAGATCTCTAAACTTCTTAACAAAAAGGGCATCAAAGTGGCATTCAAGCCCATATCCACTCTGAGACACTGCATCCCTCCCGCTAAGGACCACAGAGACGTCCTTACTGAGGCTGGGGTCTACAAAGTCCTTTGTTCTTGTGGAACCCCTTACATTGGAGAAACTGGCCGCTCTTTCAACACTAGAATCAAAGAGCATGCTGCTGACATCAAACATGAACGAATTCTTAAGTCAGCTCTTGCTGAGCATTCTTCCTCGACCAAGCATCACATATGCTTAGAGGATACCCAAATCGTGTACAGAGAGGACAATTTCTTCAAGCGCAAGCTCAAAGAGGCCATTGAAATCAATAACCATCCCTCTAACCTCAATCGAGATGAAGGTTGGAGTTTGAGCACTTCCTGGCGTCCTTTATTATCTTCCCTTCTCAGCAACAATCCGGGGTCCTGACCTTCTTTCTGTCCTTTCCCCTTCTCTCGGGTGTCCCTCCTCTCCTCCCTTTCCCTTGTTGCCTTGGTTCTCCTTTCCCCTCCTTCCCCCGCCCCCCCCCCCCCAATCCTCGTTCCCTCTTCCCCTCGTCTTCTTTCCCTGAGTTGAGATCCTCGCTCTCTTTCCTGTGTTCTCAATCTCTTGTTTCTCCCCCTTATCATCTGCGCCCCCCCCCCGCACACCCCCCCCCGCCCCCTCCCCCTCCCCCCCCTTTTTTTTTTTTTTTTGTTGTTTCTGTAGGTCACCTCTCGACGCTTTATTGTCTTGTTTGGCTCGGTTTCTCTCGCAGATTTATTCCCTTATTGTTATAATTGCTATTTCTAGGGAGCAGGTTCAGTTTTATAACATTTTTATTTTTTATTTGATTTAATTTTTGACTTTTATTTATTTATTTATTCATTTATTTATTTACAATTTTTCATGTTAATTTTTTAATTTTTTAATTTTTTAATTTTTATTTTTATTTGACTTTTATTTATTCATTTATTCATTTATTTATTTATAATAATTTTTTATGTTAATTTTTAATTTTTAATTTTTAATTTTAATTTTTTATCTTTATTTTTCTAGCTTTCTCCGGTTGTATTTACCCCCCCCCCCCCCCCTTTATATTTATTTTTTCACCGTTGGCTCCTTATTCCCTTAATTTTCTTCTCTTTCTTTTTCGTTTTTATTATTATTATTGTTTTATTCTTGTCACCCTTGGTACTCTCAACCTAGCTACCCCCCCCCCCCCCCCCCCCCCCCCCCCCCGTCCCTCTCTCCTGTGCCCTTTTTTAGGAGTTTGCTACATCTGCATCTTATCATTTTTTGTTCTTCTTGTTCTCTGGCATCCTGATGATGGATCATGTAGTATGATCCGAAACGTTGATGATTAAAAAACTGCACACAATCTAACCCAGAAACCAGAACTCTTATGCATGGATTGTGGAAATCTCATTGATCCAAAAAGACACATTGTTTGAGTGGGTTTGAATTGTCTTTGCTAAGTGATTATGTGACAAACGTCAAGCAAACAAACTGTTAGGTATCTTCAATAATCATCCTACAAACCACTATTATGTTGTTCTAGAAATCAAAAATCATAAAATAAGTGTTGCAAAAATAGAGCTTATAATAGAGCTATCAATGACAGTTTATTGAAAATGCAGATTTTGGATCTTCTATTGTCAAGTCTCATGCAAGACTTTGTAAAAGGTCGTGTGAGAAAGTGCTTTGTGCCACATGAGAGAATAATCTCTATGTGTGAGAATATGCAATTTGGCATGAGAAAGTACAAAGGATTGCATGAGCATTCAAAATTCTCACTTGATTTCCATGTAATATTTTGTTGTATTGTATGAAACGTAATCCAAAATGTAAAAAATGAAGCTAAATGAGGCTAGAAAATTATTTATTCTCACCCCATGACGGGTGCCAAAAATGTGAGTGTTCAATATGGGCCTCTAATTCAACCACACACTTCAACATGATCATTATTTATCAGTAACATCCTAGAATGAACATGAGATTATTCATCTAACATATTTGCACAAGGCGATATGTTGCCTTCTAACTAGACGGGGTTTTACTATATGCTCTCAGAATCGAGAGTTCAATAACCAGACCAAACTAGTACAAAGGATTTGAATGAATGAAAATGCAAGATTAATCTATTTTTTGAGATTTTGCATGCAAATATATGAATTAATTTAAATGATATTTGAATTAATCTAAGATCAATGATAAACAAATTAAGCTAAATGAATGCATTGTATTCTAGATGATAATCATGTAAAAGAAATGGAGCTTCAAATTCAAAATGCTTGAGTACTCAATCCAATAGTGGTTTGATGCTCTTCACTTGCATCCTCCCCAAATGAGAGGCTGAGGGTCTCTTTTATAGAATCTTGGACCTAATCAACGATCAAGATTAAACTAGATGTACAATTCAGATTGGAGAAGAGATTGAATCCTCCATTTTTTATGGATTTGAATGAGATGAATTAGGGGAGAATATTGATCCATTCAACTATGAGCTCATAATAATTATTCCAATTAATTAAATAATTAGTATCAACAATTATGATGAGGATATTTAATTAAATCAATACATTTAATTCCATTTTCGTGTGTAATGAATTAGGAAAGAATATTGATCCATTTAAATATGACATCATAATCTAATATTCTAATTAATTAAATAATTAGTTTCAAAAATTATGATGTGTACAACCCATTTATGGGCTTGCTAGGGTTAATCCTATTCAAAAAAGGGTAAAGGTTTGTTGGACACCACCAGAGGAAGGATGGGTTAAAATTAACTTTGACGGGGTGGCTAGGAGAAACTCAAGAGTCTCAGGGTGTGGTTATGTAGCAAGAGATTACAAGGAAAATACTCTAGCCTTTGTGGAAAAATGTCTACATTATGGCACGAATAATGTGGCTAAATGTTATGCAACGAAAGAGGCTCTTGTCTTAGGAGCCAAACTAGGCATTAGAAGAGTCTATTTAGAAGGGGACTCAAAGATAATCATACATGGCATAAAGAAAGGGAAGATGGAGACTTGGCACCTTGATAAATATATTCAGTAGATCAAAGGTTTGCTAATGGATTTTGAAGACTTCAAGGTTTCCCATACATTCCAAGAAGCGAATAGGGTGGCAGACATGTTGGCTAACATTGGTGCAAATGCAACAATGGGAACTCAGAATGAAATTTTTGAGGACTTGAGATACCTTGTATTAGGTTAAAGAGAGAAAAATATTTTTTGCTTGGCCAACTTTATAGGAGCCAAACTAGGCATTAG
This sequence comes from Cupressus sempervirens, assembly GCA_028749045.1. Classification (NCBI taxonomy): domain Eukaryota; kingdom Viridiplantae; phylum Streptophyta; class Pinopsida; order Cupressales; family Cupressaceae; genus Cupressus; species Cupressus sempervirens. The sequence continues at coordinate 528,683,143 of CM053783.1, read as the reverse complement.
AAGAGTCTATTTAGAAGGGGACTCAAAGATAATCATAAATGGCATAAAGAAAGGGAAGATGGAGACTTGGCACCTTGATAAATATATTCAGTAGATCAAAGGTTTGCTAATGGAGTTTGAAGACTTCAAGGTTTCCCACACATTCCGAGAAGCAAATAGGGTGGCAGACATGTTGGCTAACATTGGTGCAAATACAATAATGGAAACTCAGAATGAAATTTTTGAGGACCTGAGACACCTTGTATTAGGTTAAAGAGAGAAAAATATTTTTTCCTTGGCCAACTTTACAGGAGCCAAACTAGGCATTAGAAGAGTCTATTTAGAAGGGGACTCAAAGATAATCATAAATGGCATAAAGTAAGGGAAGATGGAGACTTGGCACCTTGATAAATATATTTAGTAGATCAAAGGTTTGCTAATGGAGTTTGAAGACTTCAAGGTTTCCCATACATTCTGAGAAGCGAATAGGGTGGTAGACGTGTTGGCTAACATTGGTGCAAATGCAACAATGGGAACTCAGAATGAAATTTTTGAGGACCTGAGACACCTTGTATTAGGTTAAAGAGAGAAAAATATTTTTTCCTTGGCCAACTTTATAAATGAAAACCTTTGCATCTTGGTCAATTTCTTGGGAAAGGCACCATGACTCCTACCCTCGATGGCATTTATCATTTTACAGCATGTAGAGATCCCAATCCTCCTTGCGTGCCAGATTGTGTGAAATCATTTATTGAAACTCCAACATTTTCTTATTTCCAGAGAGTTCCAAGCAAGTTAAATTCAGGCAGGAAACAAGCCATACTCGAATTTTTACAAAGGCGACAAAAATGGAGGCAAATATCGCTTTAGGCTTTAAGAATCAGACACAGACTTACGAGGGAAAGATCACTACTTAGTGCCTTATGAGCATATTTGCATTTGATGATCCAGATTTCTTGGAGGGAGTTCAACAAATGTTTGGGCCAGAGTACCTAGATGCATATTGGAAGTGGCGATTGAACTTGGATGTGGCATCTCTCTCTTTGGCACTGGCACTAATGGTGGGGAAATGAAGGAGGGGGTTCACCGTATAGTTGCATCTTGTGTGGATATGTAGTGACTTTTGGGGTTGGAGGATATAATTGAATGAGTTGTTTTGGGCATGGGCATAGAGATGAGAGGGGAGCCTTGGGGATTGATTGGTTGTGGGGAATCATTTGTTTAGCCACTGGTAGTTTGGTCCTTTGCAAATCCACAAGGAGTACATCTCCCAAAGGTAGAGTAGGGTTGGAGAAAGGTTGTGGATTTTCTACTTGGGTGAGTTCGAGTGTCAACTGAGAGAAACTGAGGCTTCATGAAGGCTGCACCGAGAAAGAGCATGCTCGCTCTAGGGCAACCATTGCACCACCAACTCATGAAGAAGAGTCAATAGGAGGGGGGAGCTTCCATGACAAAGGGTGTCTAGGTGGATGCCTCACTACTTGAAGAGGAGGGGGATGGCAGTAGCAAGTGTTGTTAGGTGAGGCAAGGGATTTTGGTGTTGGGCGATCACTCTATGCCAACATTCACATGCGAGGAGGTAGTGCACTAGTTTAAGGAGTAGCAACAGGATGATGGTGGAGATAATGGTGTTAGCATGTAGGCATCCTTTGTTTTGTTTTGTCTCTAGTTTTTTGTATCTGGTTGGGTGGTCTATGCTTTTGGAAGGGTGTTAAAACTCTACAATTTTTTGTAATGTTAAATGTATAGCCATGGGATGGGTAGATTTAAGGTAGTAAGTTATATGGCCATACCTCAAATATTGTAATCTCTCTTTAATATCAATGCAATACCAATAATGTTATCTATCAAAAAAAAACAATTATGATGTGTATATTTAATTAAATTAATATGTTTAATTCTTTTTTTCATGTGTATTAGCTCAAGGGGGTGGATTTTAATTTAATTAAAGTGCTAGGACTTATAATTAAATTAATTCAATTAGAAGGTTAGTTTAGCCAATTTCAATCAATATTTAGGAGTTAAATAAAGTATGTGATTAATAAAGATTGGAGATTTTCTACATTTGACACTTAGCTCAAGTAGAGACAATTAGAACTAGAAATGCCTAGTGTGTACGTGAAATGCAGGCCTCAGATCCTCACACACACTTCAACATGGTCATTATATGTGAAACCATCCCAGAATGAACATTGAATTGTTCATCTGAAATAGTTTGACAAATCGACCTATTGCCTTCTAACTAGAAGGATTATGCCTTTGCTCTCAGAACATGAAGCGGACAACCAGACCTCTAGAAAGAAGGATTTTTAAGCTATATGAGACATGCAAATTATACTAGATGGAATGCAATTAAGCTAAGAAATGAAAGAGCATAGTTTGCTAAATGGATGCATATTTAAAATCAAAATGATATTACAATGCAAGAAATAAAGCTATGACAATGTGAGCAAGATGAGCGAGAATTTCAACATAAGTTCAATGCAAATTCCAAAATTCTTCCTCCATGATGAGGAATGGAGAGCTTCTTTTATAGAGTCCAAGAGATGATCAACGGTCGAGATTAACTGGAATGGATGATCAAGATTGAAGAGGAGAGCTAGTCATAAAGGAAACTTCCTCATGAAAAGGGAGTTAACTGGTTGTCTTTGAGTGATAAAAGGAGTTAACTGACTACCTTTTGAGTGATAAGAAGAGTTAATTGACTACCTCTTGAGTGATAAAAGGAGTTAACTAGTTCCTTTTTGAGTGATAAAAGGAGTTGACTAATCACCTTTTGAGTGATTAAGGAGTTAATCCCTTTTCTAGAATATTTAATTTAATAAAATAGAATATGACCTCATAAGTGGATAACTTTAATTAATTGAATAATTAAATTTAATAATTAAGAAGAGGAGATATCTAATTAAATTAAATGTATTTAATTCCTTTGTACATTAGCTTTAAGAGGTCATTTTAATTTAACTAAAGTAGAACACTTTTAATTAAATCAAATTAAATCAATAGGTTTATGTAGCTAATTTGAGTCAATACTTAGGAAATAAATAAATAGTGAGATTAATGCAGATTAGGATTTTCTACATTTGACACCTAGGTCAAGTAGCAATTATTAGAATTAGAATTTCCTAGTAAAATAGGACTTAAGAATAATTGAATAAACCAAAGTTGGTTAATATGGCAATGTGCCAATTTTGGGGTATTACACCTAGTACAATAGGACTTAATTGACCAAGAAATTAATGTTGTAAGATTGCACTAGAATTGGTTTAATATTTCAATGTACCAATTTAGGGGTATTACACAGAGCAAGTAAGACTAAGTCTAAAAAGAGATCAGACAGAGCAATCAAAGTAGTAAAGGACAGAACAAAGATATCAGATTAAGAGATCAAATAGAGACATTGAATAGAGGAGATCCAAAATTAGCTTTCAGAGCAAACCTAGGGTCAAGCACTGAATCAATTTTAATAGATTGAGTCAGGTAAAATCTCTTACCAGAGTGATCCTAATGGATCTAGGTGAATCTCCTAACAGAGTCCTTACTTGATTGTAAGTGTAAAATCCTTTAACATGGTAAGACCTAACAGTCTTAACAACCTTTAACAAGGTAGACCCTTCACAAGATAGATCATTTATTATGATCAACATTGTAACCCTAACAAGTTAACTTTATTGTTGTAACAGTGAAGATTTTTGGGTTTCATCCCCACCCCAGTTCTATCTTCACATTGAAGTGTTTTTGGGTAACTAAAACATTTATTTTATGTATTGAAACTTTGTATGGGTATTTTAATTTCATTTCAGTATTACAGTTTTGATGTTAGATCTAAGATATGAGATGAATTGGGTGTGAAATAAGTAATTTGTTTTTGCAAGCAAAATTTTAAGATTCTAATTCACCCCCTCTTAGTATCATGTTTCCCATTAAATCCTTCCAATAATTGGTATCAGAGCACAATTATCTTAGAAGAAATCTAATAGCTTGAGAGGATTAGATATTGGAGATGGAGGAATACTTGATGGGAAAAGTCATTGAAAAACAAATGATTGAAATCCATATTACTATTGCACCAACTTGAAGGAGTGAGAGAAGAGTTAAGAAGATCTTTGAGAAAAAGGAAAGAGATGGCAAATCAAAAAAATGACACACTATACAAGGAAATTGATACAAAAGGACTATTTGACAATAGAAAGACTAATAATTTTGAGGTTACATCAATTACTGATGATACAACTATAATTGTTTTTCCACAATTCACTTGTATGTTTGTATTTCAAACTGAGGCGAAGATAGCAGAAGTCAAGGGAATAGAGTCAGTAGAAGAGCATGAGAAACAAAAAGACCAAGAAGATACACATGCTCGTATATAGTTTTCGAGTGCAAAATCATTAAAACTATTGACTTGAACACCTTAACAATAGGTGACACCTACTCAAGAGGAGCACTAGTAGCTATCTAGATCAATTGAGAAGGATAAATAATTAAAAATATCATTGCCTAGTGATACAACCCCATTATCTCATATTTTGACTCAATCAAAAGAGATGATAGATGAGTGAGTAAGTCTAGATGAGGTAATCACTTTACCGATGTATGACTTAAACAACTTGACATTGGAGCAAATGTGGGAATTGCAAACTTTGTTGAATCGCAAGGCATAGCAAGAACAACTAAGGAGAGAGCACAAAAATAAATAGGTACTACATACTATTAAAGATAATTTTGTTGATTCATTTAGAATCATTGGCTTGAATAATTAGCATCAAATTTTAGATTAGTTAGTGTATATAATTGATAAAGTACAATCATAAGATATTAAGACCAATGACAAATAAATGCAATGGTCTGAGAGAAATTTTGAGCACAAATTTTTGGAGAAAATATCTTGAGAACTTGTAAATAGACAAGTAGAGCTTTCTAATTTAGTCATACAATTAGAAGAAATTTTGAAGATTATTCATTCTTTGTATATGAAGCTTTGTGATGTTGAGTTCTTCACAATAGAGAATCAATGATCTATTGATTTAATATTACTGACATGAGGGTTTGTACTATTTCATTAGGCAAGATTTCAAGTTCAAGTTCACCCTCATACAATAGGTTAACATTTGGTCAGCGAAGGCTAGATGAGCTCATGACTCAAGACAATGACATGAGGAATAAATTGATATTAATTCAATTCATGTTGCTACCACATTTGGAGATTATTTAGAAGGAAGTGTCTGTAGCACATAATATCTTAAAAAAAGACACACATTTTTCACATATTGAAAGCCTAATTGATCTAGCTACTGAGCTAAAAATTCAAATTCAAGTTTTGGGGAAAGTAAAGGAGCAATGGAATAAAGACTTAGCAAAAATTTTGGCAAGACATGAGATTTTGTTTATAAGTATAAGCTAGCCCCAACAAACTCTAATCCATAAGTGAAAAAAACAAGGGGAAATATAAAGATATAGTATAACAAGGGGAAATATATTGATATTTCACATAAATCAGAGGTAGATTCATCAGACGGAGCAGCACCAACAAATTCACATTGCAGATCTAGATTATAGTATTAGGGGGAGTAGTATTGTATGGAATGATAATACATGACAAAATGTTTTTTCCACTAATGTCAAAGGCGGAGATTGTTGATCTCTACACCTAGGTTGACTATTAGTGTCCAAACACTTAGTTATTTACTAGGCAAGGTTGGATGGTCATCACTCTGACCGAGTCATCTAGTAAAGGCTTTGTATATAAGGAATTATTTATTTTTATTACATGTCAAGCAAGTCAGAGATTTCTGAGCACCCCAATTGAGATCGAGCTCATATATATTTGAGCTCACAAAGTTGAGACTAGGCAAATTGTAAGATATTTTTTGTCAAGTGAATAGAATAGATCAAGTGTGTAGAAGTCGAGTGCCAGCATGAATATTAGTGATGAATGAGCATTAGAACGTTCAAATGTTGAGTAAACTAGTTTTTTAATATGAGTTTGTAATTGCACAAACACCTATGTAAATTTTTTTAGTCAAATTCTATACAATATTTAATGAGTGTAGAGACAGTTAAGATGGAGTTTACAAGTCTTTACAGAAGGTAATGATCCTAAGGAAAGAAGATCAACCAATCAAAAAATTAGAAGGGAAATGGAAAAAGGGATGAATTGTTAATTGTTAATTATGATCCAAAACTTTCAAAGATTATCTATTTAACAAGGGCTCTAACCCTAGAATCATATATGAGTGTGATGATCATATGAAGTGTGAGAAGGAATGGAGAATGAGCGAATAGTAATGAATGGATGAATGTGCAAGTGGAGTGAACAAGAAAAGAACAGAGCACGGAAGACTAAGTTCAAAAGGAGATCAGACAGAGCAATCTAAGTAGTGAAGGACAGAACAAAGATATCATATTGAGACATTGAACAGAGGAGATTTCAAATTAGCTTTTAGAGAAAACAAAGGGTCAGGTACTGAATCAATTTTAACAAATTGAGTTAGGGAAAATCTCTTAACAAAGTGATCCTAGCAGATCTATGTGAATCTCCTAATAGATTCTTTACTTGATTGTAAGTGTAAAATCCTTTAATAGGGTAAGACATTACATTCTTAACAACCTTTAATGGGGTAGACCCTTCACAGGGTAGATCATTTATTATGATCAACATTGTAACCCTAACAAGTTAACCTTATTGTTACAATAGTGAAGATTTGTCGGTTTCATCCCCACCCCAGTTTTATGTTCACATTGAAGTGTCTATGGGTAACCAAATCATTTGTGTTATGTGTTGAAACTTTTCATGGATATTTTAATTTCATTTCAGCATTATAGTTTTGGTGTTAGATCTAAGGTATGAGATGAATTAGGTGTAAAATTAGTAATTTGTTTTTGCAAGAAAAAATTTAAGATTCTGATTCACCCCCCCCCCCCCCCCCCCTCTCAACATCTTGTTTGCCATTAAATTCTTCCATAGGTAGTGTCTTATTTAACAAACCAAATAAAGAGAACCACTTGATTAACTTTCTTGATAAAAACTTGCTCAATACATAAAACTTGTTCATTATTATAATCTTGCCAATAGTAGACTATAAATTACTCTATACATATCTTTGTATCTAAAAGAGATCAAGACTTATTTATACATATGAACTTCTAACTATCCAACTATTTCCAAAGGAATAATGAAATATTTATGACAAGTTTTATCTCTTCACAATGAGAATTGGATATGAGAAGAAAGACCAAGTTGAATCAGTTGAAGAAGTTATTGTACCACTATCCTAGATTGTTGGATCATAAAGACTTTATTTGTTGGATCTATGGAGTTCCACAAGATTTATTTTTCATTTTAATGCAATCCACGAAATGGAAGATGTCCTATTAGCTACTTCCTTCTCTGTTGTTAGAGACTCCTTGTTTGACATGATCCAACAACAACCTAAAATTGGCTATATATTCTCCTCAACATATGGCATCTATACAATCTAATAAATAGTCCTTCAACATTGGGTTAGCTTGACACAAAAACCTCACATGTGACTCATTATTTCATTCTTATTTTCAGAAAGCATTAAATAAAATTAAAACAATAATTCCAATGTCAACTATAGGACTCAATAGTAAATGGATGTCAAGAAAATACTTCATCTCATGATCTCAAAAAGTCAAACACATTCCATACTACTTGCAACAACAAAAAAATTATTTAAGCATAAAATAGTATAAAGGCATATCATAATAGTATATAATATTGATTATAAAGGCCTACATATTATCCATAACAATACTTAAAGTTTGTTTAGTTGTATAAAAGCATACTAGAGTGTTTGAAAAATATAAGAAAAGTGTTCTAAATATGAGGCTAACTTATGTCAAAAATGTGGCTCATCAATGCTAACAAAATGTTAAATCTTGAAGAGGAAATACTCACAAGGACCCTTGAATCCTCAAATGCTTTGAATGATTGAGCTTTTGTAGAGAGCTTGTGGATGTTCTTGGATGTCTAGTGACATGAAAATGAGGTGTGTAGGCTTCCTTTTATTCTAGTTTTTTAGGTGTAAAAATAAATCAAGCTAATTGAACTACCTAATTATTAAATTTAAAAACCCAAGACAAAATTGGCTATGGTATTTAAAAGCCCTTAGGAATAGGTTGGCTTGGGTCAACCTATTATGAAACTAGTCAACTTGGGTCAACCTTTTCTAAAAAAGGTTGACCTAGGTTGGCCTACTCTAGTATTGGCATGTAGGGAACCAACCCTAAGGTCTCAAAAACTACATTGGTGAACATGGAAGATATGGGATAAAATAGGAGAGATAGGTGAGCAAGCATGAATCCATCCATGGTGCATAAGGTCACTAAAGGATGGGAGCTTAAAGGTCTTAAATGGTGGGTGTGTCCATTTTAAGATAGTATATTCATCCCTCACTTTAGCGGGAGTATGAGTTTCCTCAAACTCATGATAAAGTAGAACATAAAGAAAGAGTTGATCTTATCATGACTAAGAAAATGAAGAAATTGTCAATCCCCCAATAGACTTGAGTCTTCATCATATCTAGAGGCAAAATAAGAGAGATTTTTCTAACAAGAAAGTATAGCAACTCACTCAATAAGGGTTGTGTTTTTTATTGTGAACTACATGGGGGGAAAAAAAGGTGTATTGTAACAAAATTTGGGGTTGAATGGTCTATCAAGTGTGTGTTGTTAGAATTCTTTAGAATAACTGAGAGGGGGGGTGAATCCGTTATCCAAGGTCCATATGTACTATTATAAATTTTTACAGCTTAGTGAATCCATAAAACATTTTCATCATGCATGCATCCATAAGATTATGCAATCACTTAAAACTTGTAGGTTACTATCAAATCAATTTGCAGAAATGTAAACATGAAACATAACATATTCAATAACACACTTGACACAATGATTTACATGGAAACTCAATTTGGGAGAAACCACTAGTAACATGCTACTCTTTCTCACTCTTCTAAAGTGATGCCTTGTGAAAGGCCAACCCTGTTAAAGGTTACAATACACACTGTTAAATGTGACCCTGTTAGGAATGAGCCTTGTTAGAGGACTTTAGTCCATTCACTTGGAATGTCACCCGGTTAAAAGATTTACAAATGACTGTTAGGTCAACCTTAATCCAAAGGATTTACTTTAAATTGATACAATTATTAGAGAGTGATACTAAGGCTTGATCTAATAACAACTTACAACTCCATTTACAGATTACAGATCTTTGTTTCAGTCCTCCATTATGCTTGGCTTTCACACACTTCAGCTCTGATAGCTTGTTCACCCTTCAAGCATCCATACCCTGAAGCCTTCTTGCTTAACTTGCCAATGTAGACTCTTCTCTTAGGTCACTGAATGAAGCAATACCCTAGACTCCTTGTCTTCCTTAGGCTCTTGCAGATGACAACCTTTTCTTTGGACCGGTCATCTCTATAAATAGAGAATTAAGATATTTTATCATTGATTCTCCATCATCCAATTTAGGGTTAGGATAGATTAGGTAGGATTCAATGAATCTACCCCTTATTTCATTTCATTCCCTTAGAAACTTCTCCTTCAATCCTCTTTGAATTCACCTAAAAATGGTTTACCATGAATTTTGTGCCACTAGCTCATCAATCTTATCTTCCACATGGTTCACATAATTCAAGAAATCAAGTTTGACAACCCAATGTTGGAAATATAAGAGAAGTAACTAAGAGGGGAGGGGTGAATTAGTTACTACAAAAATATATTCCATATCCCTTAGATGTCAGTACAAAATTAAACTTTGAAAACTAAACACTATTAATGCTCGGCAAACAAAGAAATGTTGTAACTCCATAAATACTAAAAATACTTGGCAAATACTTAACATGAAAACTTTAGATGCTATCTATGATTACCATTAATCTAAATTAGTTACAAACACATAAAAGAAATAGCATGAACACATTTGACACCAAGATTTAACGTGGAAACCCAATTTGGGATAAACTACCAATTGCAACTAATTATTGTTTTTCACTCTTCTAAAGTGAGCCTTGTTAGGATCCAACCCTATTAAAGGTTATAAAACACATTGTTAGGTGTGACCCTATTAGAGGATTTAATCACCCTGTTAGGAGTGGCCTTGTTAGAGGTCTTTAGACAATTCAATAGAATGGCCACCTTGTTAGAAGATTTATAAATAGTTGTTAAGCCAACTCTGTTAAGAGATTTAGATCACTACTCTAATGGTTAGAGAGTAACAATGACATGACCTAATTTCTTATGCAACTGAATTGCTGATTAAAAATCTCAATTATGGCTTGTATACTTGATGCTTCTTGATCAAATATATCTTTTTAACTCTATAATGATATTCTACTTATCCTTCTAATTCGCTTCCTCTAACCATCATCAAATCTTTAATACATTCACACACACTCTAAATCCTCAACTTGACCTTATACTTATATCTTTCATGTTGTCAAGTTGGATAGAATACAATTTAGAATAATTAATATTCATCACCTCAGTCGGCTAGAACCAACAAATAAATCAATTGAACTCAATATGCCAAAATAAGAAAATCCTTCGTTAGCCAACCCAGCTTGATCAAAGTAAACCAAGTGAACTCAGTTAACACTGCATACTTGCAAAGTTCCTTTGGTAAGTGAGTGAGCTTAATTAACACTAGTTCCATCCAACATTTCCTTCATTAACTAAGTGAGCTCGATTAACACTCATCTTCCACAATCTTTCCTTTGATGTCCGAGTGAACTCGATAGACACTACCTTCTAAAGTAAACAAACTTTGGAATATTTGGTAGCCATAGAAAACTATCTACAATGCCCGAGTGAGCTCGGTATACACTGCCCGGTAATGATATGACATTTTGTGTAGCATCAAAGACAATACACAATTAATCAATTGTTTGAACACATAGATCCATCAAATTCATGATCTTTCTAATAATGCTAACACTCAACATTAACTAGTTTCTGATGCTCAACACATACTGTGTTGCTCAAAATCCATTGAAAAATCACTTGGCATGAACTAAAGTTTACTCGTGCTCAGCATTAACTAAACTTTACTTGGCATCAATTATTTCACTCAGCTTACACTAAAATTGACTTTGCTCGAGTCCAACTAATTTTCTGCTCGGCTTACACTAACTTTTCTCGATGCCTACTATGCAAATTGTCAAGCTTGGTAGACTAAATTTGTTTAACTTGTTCTTCTGAACTTTCTCGGTGTAACCAACCTTTACAACCATAAGTAGATTATCAATACACTATAATATCACTATCTTAGTTGATTCTTGTACTCTTTTTCCATATCATAACTCAATATTTCCTCTAGGTGTTGTTACATAATTTTGATCAAATCCTCTTCATCAATCAAACAAGTGATAGTACTTAAATCATATAAGCAGTTGTCTTACCAACAAATAGCAAGTTTGACATCAGTGAAAAAAAATGATTGAAACACATTTATCATACTTGTCTCAATCTATTTTCAACATGTGTGCCATGTTAGTCAACTCATTGAAGATAAATTGAATGGTCTAGTAAGTGTGTGTGGCATTCTAGTCAATTCATTGATTGGATTCCTCCTCAAGGGAACTCCATGTCTCAAAAAGAAGAATTGAAAAGATAACCTAGACATAAGGATGTGTGTATCCTTAAGGGATTGGAAACGTGATAAGGTTTCCCAAATTATCAATAGTTTAAATAAGGATCAAACAATGACCAGGCATCCATACTTCTAGTAATCCAAATAGGGATCAAAATCAAGGATTGACCCCCTAGACTGTCACTAGTCCAAACAGAGATAGAAAAGAAAAAAAGATCAACATGAGTAACTATATGATTAGCCATGTGATTGGGACTCAACATGATTAATCATGTGGTTATCTTCTTCTACCCTATCATTATTACTAATATTAGTAACAAGAGAAGAAAATTGATTATTAACATTTGTTTAATTTGAAGGTAAGGTGTTGGTGTAGATTTGTAAATTATAACTAGGAGGTGCTATAGATTTATTCATACTATTAACCTTAACATCAATAGATATAGAATTGGAATCAATAAGACCTTGAATAGAATTTTTCAAAGCATAACACTTTTGAGTATCATGACCAAGTTGATAATGGTATTGACATAAGGCATTTAGATTAAATGGCATAGGCATTGGTTTGCTAATGTCAATAGGATATATAGGAGGATTTTTCAAAATATTAGCATGAATAAAAATTTTCATCACCATAGGTACAGGTTCAAATAAAGGAGTATATGTATGATTGGATGATACATAAAGGGAAAAGTAGTCATGTCTTTGGATATAGTAGCCACTTGATCATAAACTGTGTTGGTTTATTTGTGAATCTTGATGTAGCTTTTAGGATTAGAGAACTTATTTTGGTGAATGATAATGTCACTCTTATCAATAGTTACAAGAACCATTTGAGTAGAACTCTCAAGTTGTCCCACTTGTAATTGATAATGATGAAGCACTACAAAAATATGTCAAAAGGAAGTATACTCAGTGAGGAGGATCTTATCTCTAATGTATTTTTAAAATTATAAATAAAAATACTTTGAATACCATGATCAGGCACATGATAAGAAATTTAATCATACAAGTGTTTAAATCTACCAATAAATTCACTAACATTTTCTTTAACATTTTACTTACAATGCATTAAATTAGTCAAAGAAATTTGAGGGCTAATATTATTTTGAAATTGTTGAATGAAAGCATTAGCAAGTGTTTAAAATGAATCAATAGAATAAGGGGGTAAAGAGAAACACCATTGAAAAGATTTGTCCCTAAAAGTATGTGTGAACAACTTAGCCCTAAGCCTATAGTCACAATATAAATCACTCTATGTGGTTTGGAGAGTCCTAACATGAGTCATATGATCACCCTTACTATTATAAGTCTCGAGATGAGGTATCTCAACATGTTGTGGGCTAACAACCTGAAGGATATCTAAGGAAAGGGGGTTAGCAATGTCACATGTAGGGATGGTGTACTTAGATTGAGTGAATTAAGCCACTTGTTGTTTCAAAGTGGTGATAGTTTGAACCAACCTACTAATGGTAGGATTAGAAGACACAATAGTAGTCATGGAAATATTAGATGTACTAGCAAAGTTTTAGGAAGTAGAAGGAAATTTAAGGATGTTGGTGGAGGATTACAAGGAACAAGAAGAGTATCATAATATGTGAAAGGAATGACATGGTATAATGGTAATGAAGAAGGTATGGAGGTATGAGTAATACTTGAGGGAAGTAAATGGTTAGGAAGACCAATACTTTGAGGATTAGAGACATGTAGAATTTATCATGAGAGGTGACACAAGGTAGGAATGCTAGGAATAGTAGTGGAAATAGGGACAGAATGTTCAATGGTTGTGGAAAGAGGATTGTATCCTAACTCATGAGATTGTTTCATCAAAGGCTTAGAATGAGTATTAATAAGGTGTTTTATACCATGCAAATAGAGATGTTATTATCATCATGAGTAATAAGCCTCAATAGCAACAACACTACAAAAAATTTGGTTCTCTTGCACAAGCCAATTTTCTAGTTTACGAAATGAGAGAGCTTATCAACTTGGGAAGGAGTAACTCTTAAGGCTTCATCTTATTATGGGAAGAGTAAGAAGATTTATGCTCCATGATAGGATTTACTTATTGAGGAAAAATATTAGTATCATCATGGATCTTAGGAAGAAAAGAGGAATCATGATCAAAAGAGCCCATGAGTCCACAACTTTTCTCAACCTGAATGTTAGAGGTTGCACTTAATGTAATAAAGCTCATAAAGAGAATATCACAAAAGAAAAATGAGATCTAAACACACAATTATCAATGTAACAAATATCATAAAAAGAATGATCTAACCACACAAATATTAGCTAAATCTAACTCTAAAATTTAAAAATGAGATGTCTTAAGTTTATCAAAAGAAGGTAAACATGATCAAAAGAGCCCAAGAGTCTACAATTTCTCCTAACCTGAATGTTAGAGGTTGCATTTAATGTAATAAACCTCATAAAAGAGAAGATCACAAAAGAAAAATGAGATCTAACCACACAATTATCAATGTAATAAATATTGTAAAAATAATGATCTAACTGCACAAATATTAGCTAAATCTAACTCTAAACTTTTAAAAAAAGGAGATCTCTTAAATTTATCAAAAGAATTTAAACACCCAATGCAAACAATATAACTCCAATAAGAAAGGTGAAAGAGTTGGGTTTACCAAAAGAAGGTAAACACCTAATACAAAAAAATCTAACACCAAGAAAGGGGTATGAGTTGGGCTCACTAAAATGTTTAGTGGTGAAATGGAATTGCTTAATAGGGTAGGTAAATATTGGGCCTCCACTTCACACTAACATTCAATACAAGAGAAAAGGTGCTTCCAAATTTAACTCTTAATATAATTCAAGTTAGATTATCAAAACCCAATGAGATAAAGGGGTGATAATACTAAATCTAAATTACATCAAGGAAGTACACGAGCATGTCCTGTTTCATGCAATGTACATTTTGATTAAAGGCATGTAAATATAAGATTGCAATTAATATGATTGATTTAATGAGAAAGGTAAGATGGGTCTAGGTGCTAAATATAAGCAATTAACCCAATTAAGATATTAAAATAGGTCTAGACTAAAAATTAAAATGAATGATAAAGTAAGTACCTTAAAATGTGTAGAGGAATATTCCTTTCACTCTCAAAATCATAGATCTAAAACTATGAAGGAACTTTCAACTACAGATTATTGATCATAATAGAAAACCCATAAAATATGTTTTTCTCAAGGCCTTAAGAAGATGTCAACCTTGTGCCACATGTTTAGACAATTCTTCATGAAATCACCATGTTCTGGGGATACAATAGAAAGTTAAACCCAACCTCTTCAAAAATGGTTCAAGGAATTATTTTCATATTTATGGTCACAATTGTATTATCCTACTCCTACACACACACAAAAAAACTTTCTTTTTTAATTTTTGGTGGATGAGGGTTTTCCTTGGTCAAGCCCTAGATTTAGGAATCAACCTTTGAATTTAAATGTAAATATATAAAGGAAAGAAAGACAAGTTTAGTTATTCACCTCACTTATAAAAACCCTTGTCAGTAAGGATTTTCAATGCTTCTATGTTGTAGATATCAAATTTGCAATGAAGGATATAGGAAATCTCCACAAATGCAATAGGTCTACCAAAACCACATCATGGATCCATAAATTTAAATGTGCATCAATAAATAAGATGATGAATGCTTCATTGTAAATATCATCCCTTGATGGCCAACAAAACACTAGATCTTCAAGAGGAAATGCTCACAAAGGATCTTTGAATCTTTGAATACCTTTAACACTTGATGAAAATATGCTTGTTTGAATGCTTGAACTTGTCCAAAGAGATTGTGGATGTTCTTGGATGACTACTAATGTAAAAATGGGGTGCCTAGGCTTCCTTTTATACTAGTTTTTGGGTGCAAAAATAAAGCAAGCCGAAAGCATTACCTGGTTATTAAATTTAAAACCCCAACACAAAAGTGGCCCCAATATTCAAAACCTTCAAGGAATAGGTTGACCTATTCTAGGATTGGCCCACAAGGAGCCAACCCTAAGGTCTCTAAAACTACATTGGTAAAATTAGAAGGTATGAGATAGAACAGGAGAAAGAGGCAATCAACAAGGAGTCCATCCATGGTCCATAACGTCATTAAAGGACGAGAGCTAAAAGGTCTTAAATAATGGATGCATCCCTTTTAAGATAATACAATTATATTACACTCTCATTATTTTAATTTATTTATTATTATTTCTATTTAATGATATTTTATTATTTTATTATTATTAAAATTATATTTGGAATATAGGGATATGACAATCTAGTATTCCTCAAAATTGCTTGTCCTCAAGAAATTTAATGGTTTGGTATGCATGATGTTTTTTGTAAAACATAGACATCCATTCCAATGACCCTAAAATATAAAATTTAACTTTATGATACTTTTTATATATTTATGAATGTAAACTTATCAAATCTAAAAGTGATAATATTCAATTTAAAACTTTAAGAAAATTCAAAAGGTATAACTTATCTTGATTATGTTCACTTATGTAGGTGTAAACTAGATACTAAGAGGGGGGTGAATCAAAATCTATAACAATTTATACTTTTCTCATATTCATCTACATCTATCAATAATTTGTGCATGCAAACCTATAAATGTAAACTTATTGTAACATGTAAATAAGTTCAATCACATGCATGAAAGTAATAACATATAACACAATATTTGTTACCCAGAAACCCTCCAAGGTGAAGGTAAAACTGGGGTGGGGATGACACCCACAAATCTTCACTATTGTAGTAATAAAGTTAACTAGTTAAGCTTATAATGTTTGGACGTAAAATATGATCTACTCTGTGAGGAGTCTGTCATGTTAAAGACTTAAGAAACTATTAGGTTTCACCTTGTTAAAGGATTTTCCACTTACAACTAAGTAAAGATTCTATTAGGAGATTTGTAAAGATCTATTAAGACCACTCTGTTAAGAGATTAACTCTGATTCAAGTCTGTTAAAACTGATTTAGTACTTGACTCTCGGTTTGCTCTGCAAGCTAATTTTGAGTCTCCTCCTTACTAAATGATCCTCTCCTTCGATTTGATAACACTCATCTTTCCCTTTCACATTCACTGCTCATGAATAGGTTACTTACTCTGTTAGATTATAATAGAACCCTTGAATGACTTTTGATCTTCTCAATCCTTCATAGTATAATGCTTCATGTTCACACTTCTCTTCTCTTCTTTGATATTCTCCTCATGTATATGATCTAGGTTAAGATCATCGCTATTTAAAGATTTACATAAAGAGTTTTCTAGATGGTTCTAGGTTTTGCCTCTTCATCCTGATCGTTGAACATATACATAGGGATATTTGACCCACATCATGTAAATGTTTTGTAACAACCTCTTCAAAACTTAAATTGACTTTCTAAGTCAGGCTAATAATCATTGTTCCTATAACTTTGTTCCATTCCTGAATTTTATGTAGACTCTACATTTCTTAGTCTTTACCATTTCTAATGCTTGACATTGTTGTTGCTTGGCCTTTTTTAACCTTCTAATGCTTGATATATATTGTGCTTGGCACATACTATATCACTCAGTACTTGCATACTTGGAATTTACTCAGTCGTTGATAACTTGCTCAGTACACATAGAAAATAACTGTGAAACCATATACTCACTCGAGTTCTATAGAACTTGCCTGGTACATATTATCTTATGTACATGACCCAGCCTATGTAGAGTAGCTTGGTCATAGTGATGATTGTCTAACTCTGCCTTGTAAATGACTAAGTGGTTAACACTAATAGACAACAATGGTTAGAGATACCAACAATCTCCCCTTTGACATTAGTGGAAAAAAACACTTTGTTATATTTACATCACTTTTTCATATCAATACAATCTAATAAAAATGAGCTCTCCCCCTAAGTCTTATGACTTATGAATAATGAATAATAAATTCATTACAGCCTTTATACTACCTGTATATCTTCCTCTTTTCTTCAATGCATTCCCTCTTCCATATACATTTCTCCCTTGTATACATTTCCCCCTTATTTTTGAATGTTTTATGTCACTGCTAATGGGGTTGAAAGATTTGAAGTAATCCATATGATTCAATGAATTCCTTGTGAACTCTAGTAATCATGGCCAGTGCATGATTCCATGCAGTTCTTGCTACCTCCAGAATTTGATTTTGCAGTTGCAGTTTTGTAGCTGAATCAATTAAACTCTCAACCACTAATAATTTATGATCTTATGTAATAAGATCTTGGGTTGTCTTTAGTTCTCTCTGCATGACCTCCAAATGAGGTATCATCATTGCCTAAATTGAGATCAATTTGGATCTCATGGTGATGTCTGCTACTAAAAGCTTGACCAATGTTCCTTGAGCATTCAGTAGAGTTTGTAGTAATCAATGCTAGATCTTGTTGACTCTAAAATAATATTTTTGGATGCCTTCATCTTAGCTTGAGTCTTATCTATGTTTGCTTGAATATTGTTTATAAAACTTGACACATTAAACAAAATTGTGCACAAATTATATACTCTCTATATAAATTCCATCATAAACGGTGCTTTCTCTTGAAATGGCATTTTTTGCTCAACTATGGTTATGAAAACTTTATCCACAACCTTGGTTCCAATTCTTCTTGTTGACAAATACAGTACCTTCTCATTGGATTCAAAAATTTCAGCACTTACTTGATCAATTATATTTACAAGTTGGTCAATGATTGGTGTTTCTTTATCTAAATTGTGTATGTCAAAAGCATCAACAAAAATATGCTTTACATCCTGTAATTTTGTTGTTCCTTTTTCTCTCTCCTTAGCTCTTCTTGTCTCTTCTTCTTCTTCAAAATTTCTTGTAGAAAAAATTTTTCCTGTAAGGTGAGATTTTCCGAATCAAATTGTGATATCTCAATGATTTCATCTAGACTAACCTCAATATCTGGTGAAACATCTTTTATTTCTTTTCTCTTCTTGTTCAGTGAAGGGGTGTTGCAGCTCGATACTGCCTTAGGATTAGGTGAGAGGGTGTCACCCCTAGGTCTTGCTTATGAATTTGTGCTTGAGATAACAATAGTCGTACTTGGTTCAGCCTTAATTAATTCTTTGTTTTCCTTAATCTGAGGTGTTGAAGTTTTCCTTAATCTGAGGTGTTGCAGCTCGATACTACCTTAGGAGTAGGTGAGGGGGTGTCACCCCTCGGTCTTGCTTATGAATTTGTGCTTGAGATAACAATAGTCATACTTGGTTCAGCCTTAATTAATTCTTTGTTTTCCTTAATCTTGTCATTTTCATTAGTTTCTCCATCTTTACCATCTTCTTCATTTGTAATCCTTGACTACTCGGCTTCTAGAGTGTCAAGATTGTTGGCATGTATAGGAGACATGTTTCCTTGTGGACTCAACACACCTAAGCTTTCTCCACTAGTGTATTCATCATCAATATTTATAGTGTCTACCTTCTTTGTAGTTAACCCAAAAATGCTCTTCCAGAGCAATTCACTTTGTTGTCATACAGGTTCTTCTTTATTTATCAATATCAAAAATGTTCTGAATTTTGGGACAAATCTATTCCTATACTTCTCTAAAAATGTGCCCTTTTGTTCTTGTGACAAATTGGGCATAACTCTTACTAGTATGTCAGTTCTTATTTGATTTTCTACTTCCTCTGCTTGCTGCCATCTTCTCCTTAATCTTTCCAAAATATATCGAGGTACCTTGTTCTCCATTTCAGTTGGAGATATCTTGAAATTTGACATCATTTCTATCATAGCTTCTTCAATTCTATTCTTATCATCCTTATCTAATGTATCATATTTCACAAATTTAAAACTAGATAATCCTGGAGAACTTTTTATATTTGAACATACCCCATCAATACAATTATGTTTCCTCTAAGGTGGTCCTCAAACCAATCTCCTTCTTCTAGTTCAAGGTTTAGGACAACTTTGTTACTTTCTGTTTAGCAGACTACTAGGTGATAGCAATTTCCCTAGTCCTTGGCTTATTTGGTGGTGGAGGTGTCACTGCCTTCTTCTTCTCTATTCTTTGAGCCTTCTTTCTTGGTGGCATGAAAACAACTAGGACTTTACCCTTATTAGCTTCTTCTACATCATCTTTCTCATCACTACTATCTTGTTTTTCATCTTCACCAAGACCTTTAGTTATTTGCAATTGTTCTTTTCCCTTGCCTAGGGTACCTAGCTTAGCTTCTAGGTCTTTAATCATTTTCTTTCTCTTTGTTAACATTTTAGTCAATTCGGATGTATTTATCCTTTATATATGTATTTTTATTATATGAGATAATTTAATGTAATAATAATATATATAAGTATGCTTGTATTTACTATAATTATATAATAATAGTATTATAAATATGTTATAATATTAATTATATAAATTAACAAATAAACATGTCCCTTATAGGGACATGTCTATTCATGACTTATGGTTATTAATACAAGCAGAGATTCATTTGAAAAACATATAGGAAAAATTATGGTAGTGTTAGTATATTTGCAATAGATCCTCAAGAAATATAATATGGTATCAAAGGCAAGAAGCAAATATATAAAACAAGATTCAACAGAGGCTTGTACAAAAATTGTAGAAAGACATATACACAAAGATCAATATATGAAGAGGATGTTCTAAATAAATATAGCCATGAAATAGTTTTGGTTGGTATAAGTTGTAAACACACATCATTGATCATTCAGAGGAAAGAGGAAAATAATCAAGACAAGGTATCCCAAAAAATACTAAAAGGGACGTCGAAAGAGTTTTAATAAAATGACATATATATAGGTATTCAAACCAAGGTGAAGGCATGCAACTGGTCAAAGAAAGAGCATATATGAAGTCAATCATAATGGAAAACAAAGCCACATCATCACATTATCAACTGGGTAAGAACACAATATATCTTGACGTGACCATTGAATGCAAGAAAAACAAAAGCAAAAAAGAGTTTTAAACTCATTGACAAAATATTAATACATGTCCATGATGGAACTTATGCAACCAAGATGTAATATTGCCATCGTGAAGGGAAAAATAATTAAGCGATATATGTTAGAATATATCCACACTTATGTAGAATAGCTTTTAATATCACTCATCTCACGAAGTATATTAGTGTGTGTATTCCTTGGAAGATGGTGATGGCACCATCATTACTATCGAGATATTTAGATTTATTTAAATTTGGGATATATATTTGACCAAACTATAGTATTATTGATTTTCCAAATGATCATATTAAGTGTCAAACAATTTGACCAAACTCATGTAAGAAAAAGTTTATATACTACACGGTGACCTAAATAAAGGCAACAAGATATAAACTAGTCTCTACCACCTTAATCGAAGGGCTCATTTGATTGGAATGGGCATATGATGTTTGACATAGTTGCACCCCAAGGAATCATATATGAAATGGGAAGGTATATTGAATGAAGGGCATGAATGCTAAGAAAAAGGCAATAATATTGCCACCTCAAGTGTTAGAAAAATTATGTACCACCTCTGAGTATTATTTTGGTAAAGCATTTCCACTGATAAAAGAAAAGGGATGAACACCTCATTTGGCATGTCCAACAATTATCAAACCTTCTCATAGGAAATGAAACTACTAAGGAAGATTGTGGATTCTTCCTAGGAGGAATGGAATATATAGAGACTGAAATATATATATATATATATATATATATATATATATATATGGAAAAAGGGGATGGATATTCTAAAGTGGAAACTTCTATAGAACTAAGCCATTATAAAATAATCAATGCATGGGAAGACATGTAAAAATGAATTTGGAGCCCATATGTGGGATTGCAAAAGGCAATGCTTTCAATTTTCCTAAATATAACGTGACATGCCAAATTGTTAGTGAAAATAGTGAGCCCCATCATTCTATTATGCACCTTGATGAATACAACTTTAAGTTATTGTCATACGAAGCTATTATTTATATACCAAATAGAGAGCTCATTAAAAAAATTCAGCCACGCCTTGAGGGAAAGTGAATATTTGGACATGTGCCCAAAAAAAAAATTTGATTAAGAACACATCCTTGGTTGAATGTGTTGATAATAAAATTTACAACTAAGTTCATATTGACTATTTTTGTATGTATGGATGCTAATCAAAGATTAGCGTATACACTATATTGTATAGAATGCTCCATCATAATTTTCTTTAAGATATATGAAGGTTATAAGACCCTCACTTCTCAGTCAAATAAACTAGAAATCCTTCCAAAATAAGAATGCTATGGAGGATAGACAACAAAGAGTAAAATAAGCAGTCATTTGGAAGAATAGATTTTTAGAGATTATAAAGGGCATAAAATATTTTACTCTCCACATAGAGGGGTAGGGAGGACCATACAACATGTGGAACATAATTGTCATAGAGGATGTGTGCTTGAGAAGATGGTCGTCTTCTGATTGAAAACAACAAAGACAACATTGATGTGGGGATTCCAAGACCGTAATAGTTCAGTAGCCCACCCTTGCAGATTCACATTCTATTTTTAGACCGATAGGGGGAGCAGAAGTATTATGATTTGTAAGTACACTTTATGCTCTTCTCTATTATATTAAGAACATCTATGCAAAATGAATATTTTAGTATTTTTATTATTTTCCATTTGAGACTCCATATTAAAAGAGGTAATAAGAATATAATGCTTATTAAATTAAGGAAGATTAATAAGTTTATTAGTAAGGAAATTCACATAATAAAGGCTATTTGAAAGAGGAAATCCCAAAATTGTAGAAGATGTAAATAATTTCATCTTAGCATGAGTGGGTTATGCAAGAGATTGGGAAATGATCAACACCATTAAAGGTATGAATTTCCATATTTTTTCTTAATTGTTATGTAATTATTATATGATTGATAATCAAACATGTCAGGGTAATAAGATAAACATTCATATGGAAATATTATCTAATTTAAAAGATTAGCATATCATCTTCTAAGAAATTGATATAGTTTTTGAATAAGAGATTGATATAATGTCTAAATAAGTATTTATGGTGATTATAAAGTAAAATATATATGTGGGAATCCTGTCACTTAGAGTTTTACATGCCACATGGGTAAAGGTGTGTTGACCTTATGGTCAAATCATTTTTCAATTAGTGACTAAACACTTAATCAAATCAATTGATTACATTGCTACCAAGATTTATAGTTGCTACTGAACCTTACATTCAAATTACAGTGTTTGCTAAGCTTTGTAGAGTCTATCGAGCTCATCAGTGCAAACCATGCATGAAGTAGTACTAACTAAGCTTTGTAGCATTAACCAACCTTATCAGTGTCTACTAAGCTGGTAATGTTAACGAAGCAGAATGAAGGTAGTGTTGACCAAGCTACAGTGTCAACTGAGCCCTTTAGTATCTATCGAGTTCTTTAGTATTCATTGAGTCACCCAATGCTAACTGGGTTTGTGCTACTCCCAAGTGATCAATGTGGACTGTGCACTAGTTTCAACTGAATGTTAGATCTTGCCAAGTTGATAGTGATGTCGAGTGTTAGAATATCACCCGAGTGGTCTTCAGAACTCGAGTTATAGCAGTAAGCCAACTTAGTGAAGATTATTTAAATTTGGTGTTGTAGCTGACTCTAGAAGGTAATTAATTGGTTTGATATATATGTAATACATCTTATCACATCCAAGCATGAAGAAGTAATAAGTAAGAAGCAAAATGAATGTGAATTAAAAGACAAAGGATACAAGAAGTATAAGGGAAAGAAGAGTCTCATCTATCACAGCAAGGTGATCATTTTACATAAAAGGAATCTCATACAAAAAATTAAGTTGTAGATCAGAGATCAACTACTGGTTCAATCAAATCCTCTAACAAGGTGGACTTAAAAGTCTTATGCTAAATCTCCTAACTGAGTACATACTTCATTGCATTGTATAAATCCTTTTACAAGGTGGACCTAACAATCCTTATTGCTCCTAATAGTAATCATTATAAGCCTTAACATGTGAACTTTATACTACAGTCATAAAGCTTGTTGGTATCATCCCCACCCCAGTTTTACTTACTATTTGGAAGGTTTCTGAGTTGCGAAATATTATGTCAAGTGTTATGAATGTTTTATTGATTTTAGTCTTTCATGCATGCAATTAGATCATAATAGATTTTGAAGGATTAATTGGTGAATAAAAGTTAACATTTTATTGGTTCCTAATTCACCCCCCTAGTCACCTAGGCCCACATAAATTTCCAACAATTGGTATCTGAGCTTTTGGTTCTCACATCAAAAGTTTAGTAGCTTGAGAAAAGATTAGAGGTAATGGAAGTGTATAGACTAGAAAAAGCTATTGAGAATGAAAAGTTGGATCTGCAATTAGCCATGGATCAATTCAAGAAAATGAAGGAGAAACTCTCTCAATCCTTGAAAAGAAGAAAAGACCTAGCATCAAAAATGAATGAAAATCTCTACATTAAAGAAAGAATTGAAGACATTTGCCAAGACAGAAGTTCAGATGGAGTTGATACAGCAATCAAAGATCTACTTGAAAAGAATCTTACTCTTCTTGAAGAAGTCAGAAAGCTTTAAAAAGAACAAAAAATTCAATCAGTCAGAATGTGTGAATACATGGAATAAAAGGACAAAGCCAAAGAAGAGAAAATATTGATAATTGACAAGATAGAAGAAAAGAACAATGAAATTCATCACCTATCTCTTCAACAAGTAGATTTTATCAATCAAATGCAAATCAAGAGCTTATCAACTTGAGGATAAAGAATGAAGGATTAAAAAATGATCTCAGCATAGAAAAGCAAACTAATGAGAGGATAAGGAAATCTCAAGAAAGCATAGATCAGTTGGACTAGAAAACTCAATTTAGACACAAAGGTAAAGAAGGATTAGGCGATAAAGATGAAGGTGAATCATCTCGGCAGTGAGCTCAAAAGAATAAAAGACCTACTTGTAATCAATGTGGAAAGATAGGGCATAACTCAAATAAGTGTTGGAGCAATGGGAAATCAAAATTCAGTGAAAATGTTACAGTTGTAACAAGTCAGGACATAGAGCAAGTAAATGCATAGAGAAATCTAAGTTTGAAGGAAAGTTTTTCAATTGTAACAAACAAGGGTACAAATCTTCACAATGCAAGACCAAGAAATGGAATCCAACAAAAAAAATTGTGAAAGCTATCTTTGGTTGAGATTATGACACATGGTGTTGATGTCACTCATTTGGTGAGCATGGTCCTATTGGAGAAAATTATATAAGAACTCACATGAGGAAGAGAGACCTTACAAAGAGATGTTATGTATGTATAGAACTTAGACATCTAGCTAGAAACTCTATGAACTGAGGTAAAGTTGAAGATGAGAAGAAAGCAAAGGCTGACAAAATCATAAGTTAAATGAGGCAGCAATGGATAAAGAAATCTCCAAAGAATACAAATCAAATTCCTAAAAATGTTGATACCCAAGTCAATGAGTTGGGTAACTCAACCATTTGAAACTAGTTAGCCATGGAGATCACTGGAACTATGATTCAAAGGAAGCATCTCATATCAATTCTAGTTAGTAAGAAAAAAGTTCCAAATTAGTATTTCAGACACATTGGGATCACTGAGTTAGATAATAGTTGGAGTAATGTCTCAAGACCTTATTGAGAAAGGTCAGATTGCAAGACCTCAACAAGCAAGGTCAAGTTGCCAGACCTAACCAAGCTTGGATGTAGATGGTGAGTTTAGAGTACCAACCAAATGTTGATGGCACTTATCAAGTTGATGGACTTAACCAAGCATCTTATGACAATCAAATTGAATAGGCTCTCACTGAGTTGTTCGTCATATGATGCATTAATGGTGACTTGAAAAAAAAAATTGGTTAAAAGATGAAATCGAAAGGTTTATTCTTCATCGTGAATTTTAGAGAAAATAGAGCAGAGCATTCCTAAGTCCCAAAGTTATTCAATGTGATTTGGTGTGAATTTTTCAAGGGTTTTATTAGATAATTTCCAAGCATAATGGCATCTTCATCTAGCAGCAAAGTGAAGAAAGGTTCTAAGATGTTGATCAGAGGTGTTGAATCTAGAACCTCGATGTTCGCATTCAAACTATGTCCAGCAATAGTGGAAGAAATAGATCCAGTTGGAGCTCATTCGCAAATCCCTTTGAAGGTACTTTTGATTCACGATATTAGGTCATTCTATCATTGTTCAATTTTGGAATTGGGTACTTTTAAGATGAGTCAAGAATATGAGGAGTGTGGATGGGAGTTTGAAACTCGAGCATAAACATTTGGAGATAAAAGGTTTAACTCAAATTTTACATATGCTGAGGGATTTCCATTTCAAATGGATTAGATTTATCCTAAGTCATGTCCATAACATGAAATTTTGGCTTGATCAACCTATTCAGATAACAAAGAAAATGACATAGGGTTACTAAGTTTTCGATGCTTAGTAAATAAAAGACAACAAAAACCCTTGGTCGGGTTGAACTAGCAAAGAAGACTCTTTCCAAGTGAGATGAAAGAGGTATGAAGTTGAATGGAGTCACAAATATGGAGATTAAGTTTGGGATACATGTAATTGTTCACAAAATTTATAATTTGAGCATATTGAACAGTGTTTCTTGTGAAGCTATTGACCTAGCATTCAAGGTGGTCAAAAGTAACCTGTCATTTGACCTTGTTGAGTTACACTTGAATCAACTAAGAAAAATATTGAGAGCATCCGAACATCAAAGACAAATCCTTATAAGTTTAGATCACTCTTAACTTGACTATTCTTTTATGTTCAAATTTTTTTCCCTTCCAAATGCACTATGGCATGGAAGAAGGATATACCTATTGTATATTAGATAAATGACTATATAGCTAAAATGGGAGACAATTTTGAGAGCATCATGGATGCATACATTGAGACATTTAATGAAAGAATGTAGAGAAGATTTAGAATTCCCAAATAGGTAGTTGATGACTATGAGCAAGATATATGTTTCCTTGTGGACTGTGACAAGGTGCATATATAGGTAGTTAGGCCAAGGGTGCATGGGTGAAACCTCTTGGATATGAGGTGAATATTGATGATACAAGAGACATAATTGAGGCTCTTGTAAATGAGCCAGTGGACCCTAAGGCACCATACTTTGGTACCTATGAAGAAGCTAAGGCAAGGATTTCATTGGGAATCAATCTTCCTCAAACCTTGAAGAGAGGAAGAAAGAAGGTGGAGAATATTATGAAGGAGAGCAAGAAATCTAGCTCCCCTCTTCTGCTGACAGAAGGTAAGGGAGATGACTTAGAGGAAGAAGAAGGAGATGAGGAACATGCAAAAGAAGAAGAACCTAAAGAAAAGAAGCCTCCTAAGAAAAAGGGGAACGTTACAATCACAAGGGCTGGAAGGTCCTCTCCTGCAGTATTGACAAGAAGACTTGCAAAATCTAGAAAGAAACTAAAATTATAAGATGATGAAGAAGAACATGAAGAGAAGCAAGTTACATTCAATTGGTCTACCCTCACCTTTGAAAAAAGAATAAAAAGACTAAAAGATGGTGAAGGTATGTCTAATTTCAAGTTTTTAAAGTATGAATCAAGAATTGAGGAAGAATAGAAGAAAATTGAAGAATCCGTAGTTGCTAAAATGGCTAAGTGGAAGTACTCTCCAGAGGAATTGATAAGGCAAGTTCCTGATATCTTACTGAAGGTTGTTACACATCAATGGGAGAATTCACTAAATGTTTCTAGAGACATCAGAGAACAAACCTTGAGAAAGATTATTCCAAATCTTTCTGATAGGGAAGTGAAGGAAGCATTAGGAATGAACAGAAACTAATTCCTAGGTTTAATGCATTCCTGATTTTGTCAAAAGATATTGAATTAGTTGTGAAATTAAAAAAAATTGCATGGAAAAACATATATGGATTGCATAAGCCTATTGAGGAGGTTGTACAAATTGATGATGAAAAGGATGATGAGAAATATGATGAGGAGATAGATAATGAAGAAAGAAATGATGAAGAAGATGAGTAGAATCAAGCAGAAAGGGGAGATCTTCCTAAAATTTAGAGCATTCAAGACTCAGATCCTAAAAAGATAGCAGCAGAGGTAATGGCCTCTCTCCCACTCTCTCTAAGAAAATACTTAGTGCCATCTAGCTTAGAGAAATATGCTATTGAGTAAATTGAGGTAAACATTGTTCCACCAAGCATCCAATTGACTACTAGAGCAATTCTATTGAGCAGCAAGCTCCACTCTTCTCAGCAATAGGCCAGACTAAGTCTCGACAGGGAATAGTAAGTTCTCCTACTATTACCAATATAATCCATTAAGCAATGTTGTTTCTACTATTATTGTTTCAACTATTACAAGTGCAATGACAATTGAGGTTAAGCCTCAACATAGCACTAAAGATTTGAGCAAAGGAAAAGAGGTTATTCATTCTACTACTCAAAAAGAAAAGGGTAAAGAGGTAGAAGCATCTAATGATGAAATTGGTCTAGAGGAAGACATTGTTATACTAGATTGGGTTCTTTCTAATCTAACTCCTAATCAAATGGATACCCTTTGTGAGCGATGGAAGAAAAGATCTAGACAATAGAAGCTTAGAGAAGAAAGGAAGAAGAAAAATCAAGTGCTTGAAGACATTAAAGGAATATTTGTTGAAGCACCTAGAATAGAGGTTGATGAGAAGAAACCTATTTTGGATCAACTTTTTGATATTATTCACAAGTTTAATGAAGAATTGAAGACAAATTTTTGGAGAAAGTGGAACAAAAGATTGCCATTGATCATGTGGAATTGTCCACTATTCTTGTAAATTTTGAAGATTATGTTAATAATATTGTCTCTTTATTTGTCAAGTTGAGTGATACATCAAATTTTACAAAGGAAATAAAGGATAAGTTGTCATAGATAGATATTGATTTGAAGGCAAGCACACATCAGTTGTCACTTGACCCTACCACTAGTTCTACACATTTTGTGAAAATTAGATATTTGACAGACTTACAGGAAGAATTGTTGAGGGAAGAAGGTAGGATAAGTGCTACACTAGAAGATATATAGAATATGATAATTCTCAACATGGGTGTGATGCAAAAACATATTGTGCATGCCAAAA
Source organism: Cupressus sempervirens (assembly GCA_028749045.1). Classification (NCBI taxonomy): domain Eukaryota; kingdom Viridiplantae; phylum Streptophyta; class Pinopsida; order Cupressales; family Cupressaceae; genus Cupressus; species Cupressus sempervirens. The sequence goes on along the minus strand of CM053783.1, from coordinate 528,654,443 downwards.
AATTAATCCATGACAACAACTTTTCAATTTTTGATCACATGATGGAACTATCAGTTGAAGAGCAAATAACATTGCACACTTCAAAAGTTTTGCGAGAGAATTGGGAAAAAACCATGTCCATAATTTTGAAGTTACATAGTGATTTCCTTTCACATTTTGGTATTACCTTGTAAATATGCATTTTTTGGTATTTGTGTCAAAATCAAGGGGGAAATAGTTATTATCATACTATACAGTGCATATGTATATACGGAAGGGCATCCAAAGGGAAATACAAAAAGGGGAAATGCAATTATGTACAGCAAAGCTACAAAAACAATTTTTAAAATTAAAAAATAGAGTCAGTGTTTACTAAGTTATCAGTAAACCAGTCAAAATTGAGTTGTAGACCCAACCATATTGATAGGAGGAGCTTTGACTTATATTTTGAGTATTCATAATTTTGGTATGATAAGTGTTTTTGTCACTAATGCCAAAGGGGGAGATTTTTGACCTTATGGTCAAATAATTTTTCAGTTAGTGACTAAACACTTAATCAGATCAATTGATTACATTGCTGCCAAGCTTTATAGTTGCTATCGAGGCTCACATTCAGATAACAATGTCTGTCAAGCTTTGCAGAGTCTACTGAGCTCATCAATGCAAACCATGTAGGAAGTAGTACTAACCAAGCTCTGTAGTGTTAACCAAGCTTATTAGTGTCTATCGAGTTGGTAGTTTTAATTAAGCAGAATGAAGGTAGTGTTGACCAAGCTACTGTCTCAACCAAGCCTTTTAGTATCTACCGAGCTCTTTAGTATTTACCAAGTCATCTAATTCTAACCAAGTTCATGCTACTCTTGAGTGATCAATGTGTACCATGCACTAGTGTCAACCAAATTCCAAATATTGTTGATTTGATAGTGTTGCCGAATGTTAGAATATCACCTAAGTGATCTTCAGAACCCAAGTTATAGTAGTAAGATAACTTAGTGAAGATTGTTTGAATTTGGTGTTCTAGCTTACTCCATAAGGTAATTTATTGGATTAGTATTTATGTAATACATCTTATCATATCCAAGCATGAATAATTAAGAAGTAGAATAAATGTGAATTAGAAGACAAAGGCTATAGGCAGTATAAGGGAAAGCAAAATCTCATCTATCACAGCAAGGTGATAATTTTACATCAAAGGAATCTCATACAACAAATCAAGTTATAGATTGGAGATCAACTATTGGTTCATCCTAACAAGTATATTAGTCAAATCCTCTAACAAGGTGGACTTAACAATCTTATGCTAAATCTCCTAACTGAGTGCATACTTCATTGTATTGTATAAATCCTTTCACAAGGTGGACCTAACAATCATTATTGCTCCTAATAGGGCAAATCATCATACGTGATCATTATAAGCCTTAACAAGCCAAATTTATACTATAGTCATAAAGCTTGTCGATATCATCCCCACCTCAATTTTACTTTCTATTTGGAAGGTTTCTAGGTTACCAAATATTGTGTCAAGTGTTATGAATGTTTTATTGCTTTAAGTCTTCCATGCATACAATTAGATCAGAATAGCTTATAAAGGATTAATTGGTGAATAGAAGTTAAAGTTTTATTGGTTCCTGATTCACCCCCCCCCCCACTCTCAGTCATCTAGGACCACATACATTTCCAACAAGGTCGACCCACCACAAGATGGAATAATAATAAAGGTGTACATAACAAGACATTACATACACCTTGAAGGATATGGGGGACTAGCCATAAGGTACATAGGAATATGTTAAATAATATAAATCATTAGAATAATTATAAATCTCCAATAATGTTATTTAACAATATTAAAATAGGATGAGATTTAATATTGAATTTCTAGGAGTATATGTCATCTAAAAGGAAGTCATATATATAGAAATTGTATTATCTTAATTGAGATATGTTATAATTATTTATAATTTTAGTAATAGATATGAGTTAAGTTACTAATTTCCTAATTAGGTTAACATTCTTATTTTTCTATTCATTAAAGTCATTCTCTTATTTGTATGTACTATAAGAGATATATGCCTTGATCTTTTCTGAGAATGTTATTGCAGGAAAATGAAGATTGAGATTAAGAGGGAGATTGACATTTCAGAAGACTGGGAAAATAGATGATATGATTCAACCCATATTTAGTGATCTTGAATATATTAATTAATAGGGATTAAAATATTTTAAGATGGATTCCTTAGTGATCAATAAATTGTATCAGACAAGAGAATTGTGATTAAGGAATATTCCTCGTGACTATGTGATTTTAATGGGCCTAGCCCCTATGTACATCATGAGGAAGTGATGACTTCCAAATGATGTCACTTGTATTTGCAGAAGTTACTATAAGGTGTCAATATTACAATAACTTTTATTATATGATATCAAACCTTAATTTGAGTACTTGGCGAATATCATTGATATCCTGGGAGGCCAACGGTCTTGATATCAAATGTGATATCATACATTTGAGTGGTTGATGAATATCATGTATTCTAGGAGACCAATACTCATGATATCAAATGTGATATCATAATGATGGATATCTTATGATCAAAGAGATCCTTAAAACTTATCATTCCTAATATTACCAATGGCATAATATATGTCTTGTGTTTATCCTTCCTAGCTAGGAGGGAGTGTTGATGTGTGGTAGCTTAAGTTAGCTAAATTATATGTTATACATTTTGACTAAGTTTTATACTTAAATCATGAGAATATGCATCTTGTGAGACGTAGAACTAAGTGCCTAGATTTCATTAAATTGACTGTCTTTGAGTTGTCTATATGGATGCATATTAGGTATGAGGTAAGTATGTATTTTGTGAGTCTAACAACTAAGAGCTTAGATTTCATCATGTTGATTATCTTTGGGTTGTTTTTATAAATGCATACTAGGTATTTTAATAACTAAGAGCTTGGATGACAAATTGTTGATCATCTTTGGGTTATTCAAAATATTGATTGTCCTTTACCTTTGATTATCAAAATGTATTTATCCTTCTTGACTAAGAGGGTGTGTTAAAGCTTTAGTCAATTCAAATGTATTTATCATGTATATATATGTGTGTGTTTATTATATGAGATAATTTAATATAATAATAATATATATAACTATGGTTATATTTATTATAATTATATAATAGGAGTATTATAAATATATTATAATATTAATTATATAAATTAACAAATAGACATGTCCCTTATAGGGACGTGTCTATTCATGACTTATGGTTATAAATACAAGGAGAGATGCATTTGAAAAACATATACCAAAATTATGGTAGTGTTAATACATTTGCAACAAATCCTCAAGAAATATAATACTTTTCTTCTCCTTGGAAGCTATCATGATGTTCATTGTTATCCTTGATTTGGCTTCTTCATATCTTCCAAAAGGTTCGGCCTCAACATCTATTTCTTCTTTTAATAGTAAATCAATGTTTACACTCACAACATCACTATCTATCTCATATTCAAAGCTTTGTAACCACACCTCCCTTGGCTTAACTGCTTGTACAAATGTGTTGTTTGTATCACCAAGAAGACATATGTCATTTTAATATTTTGTGACCAATTCCTCTAGAATTCTCATTCTCCTTTTCATCCTTAGCTTGAATTCATCAAAATATGTATTCATTGCATTTTCAAAAGTGTCTCCTAATTGATTAATAAACTCATTGATTTTCCTTGTCACTGGTTTATCTTATTCCCATACAACAGTACCTATACCAGGAAAATACTTTTGGATATAAAAAAATATATAAAAAATTAGGGAACCAAACTTGCACATTGAATTATTTGTCTTTCTTATTGATGATAGATTTTTTGCCAGTTGTAACATTTGCAACTCGGCAAGATTATACTCATGATCTTTCATCACAATCTTCCATGATTTGTCCACATCCATACATGACACATTGTTCTATATGCTTGATTGCTAAAATTTGTGAGCAATGAATCTCACTAAAAATTCTATGAGTGGATCAGAAATGCTTGTAATGGATAGACCGCATCCATTCTACTTGGCTCCCATATTCGCCTTAATTTCTCCTCGATTCAAGTATCAAATGGTTTTATTCTTATCTAGGGTTGGATAACCTATAACCTCGTGTATCATTTTCTTTGTGATCTTCACTATTCCATTCTATAACTACTACTTCATGTCATGAACTCTACTCAAAATAACTTTGATCCATTCAATTCTAAAATTTCTCGAAAATTCTAGGGCTCAGTTAACCCTTTCCTCTCAACAATCTTAAACTCACCTTCAAAGTTCCTTCATTACACAACTTCTCATAAGCTTCCCTAATTTCATAATCTCTCACTTCTCCAATTTTACATATATAACAACTTCTAACATCATGAATCATAATGACTTTAGTGGTATTGAGGATAACACACCGATTGAGTATCCTTTTCAATAATATCTAGAATAGCACGAAATTTAGGTGGAAGACAGGCGTCACTCTTCACTAGTTGAACTTTACTAATATTTTGACTAATTCCAATGGTTGATGAAGTTTCCATGAATGTAACAAGGGTTTGATGTTCTTCCTTGTCTGGATATTTGGCACTTGTTAATGCTCTTTTCTCATTCAAACTTCTTAATCGAATTGCTCCCTGAAATCTCTGTTGATTGCTTGAGTTGCTAAAATCTCTCTAAGCTCTTCGAAGACATGGATGCAAGGTATGAAGTAATTCATTTGAGATTTTTTATATACCTCTTTTGATTGATTAGGTTCACCATTAATGTTGCATACTTCATTGAGTGGAAACCAGCTAGCATAACAACTCGGTGTCTTCCATAACCTTCAGTCTCTATTGGAGTGCTCGATCTATGCTGCAATGCTTGGTCAACATAGACAATTTTATTGATACTTGACAACCTTTCACAAACTTTGTTCGTATGCATCTTATAAATGTAGATATGAACTTTTGGCACATGCTAATGTAAGGAATTGATGTATGATATATCATTGAGGTATACAGTTTCGTAAATACCTCTTTTACATAGTTACAGATGACATGGTCACCTTCTCCATTGGATTAGGTGACTTTAGCTCCATTAGTTCCACTATTTCTATCTTTTGTTTTCTTTTTCTATTTCTGGTCCATTTCATTCCTCACTTGCTCAATGTCCACTTTGTCTTTGCCTTTGTCCTTTGTCTGATTTTCTAAATGTACTTGAGTTCTACAATTCTTGCTTTGATGTACAAACTTATGACACCTGGAACATGTATTATTAGATACATAATTTTTCTTCTTTTGATTTGACTAGTTAGGATTTTTCTCTAATCTACATTCAAATTCTCTATGCCCATATTTCTGACAGTTGTAGCAGTATCATTTAAATCTAGGTGTAGTAGGTGTATTCCTCAGTCTTAACCTACACTCATATATTTGATGTCCATGTTTCTTACAGCAAAAATAGTAACCAATAAACTTAGGTTTAGAATTTTTCATACCATGTTTGCTTTGACATATATTTATGGTATATGACCAACTTTTCCATAGTGATAGCATGTTGGTTTGTCTTTTGGCTTTGCATTTCTCATTTCTTCATTCCTAGATGATACTCCTTTCTTAGTGCATGAATTTCTTGGCCCATTAGATCAGCTTGATGACTTCATAAGTTCTTCAAAAAATTCCATTGCTTCCTTTGGTTTGTTAAATTTTTCCATAGATTCCTTCTCATTCTTCAATTCATTTTTCAGTATCTCATTATGTGATTTTTAGATTTGCAATTTCCACATCCTTGTGATTAAGTTTTTGATTTGTAGTTATTAGTTAATTCATCAAATCCATTTGTATATTTTTGAGCTTCTACACATCTGATATCCTTTCTTCAAGTCTGGTAGCGATTACCCTTTTGTCTTCTTCTTCCATAATCCTATCTTCTTCAACTTTCTTTCTTTGTTCAATCACTTCACATAGTCTCACTAACTGAATTTCATGTTCTCTTTTCAGTTCCCTTACCTCTTCATTAAGGAGTTTGGTCCTTTCAAGTAGCTCAGTAGATGCTTTGTCATAAGGATTGATTGGTTCAAATAGTCCTTCAATCTCAACTTCTTGATAAGAGTATAGCTTTATTTGGATGACAATTTCCTTTCTCCTTTTTAGGGAATCCTTCAGATCTTGTCTTGCCTTCTCAAGTTTTTGCAGTGTGAGTTGGATGTCAATCACCTAATTGTCAATAGTCTTGTCCAGTTTGAAAGCCTCCATCTTCCAAGATCTAATCTCGAAGTCTTTAAGCTTCTTTCAGTGAACCAGATAAATCTGAGACCAATTTTTGATTTATGGAGGTGTAAACTAGATACTAAGAGGGGGGTGAATCAAAATCTATAACAATTTATACTTTTCTCATATTCATCCACATCTATCAATAACTTGTGCATGCAAAGCTATGAATGTAAACTTTTTGTAACATGTAAATCAGTTCAATCAGATGCATGAAAGTAATAACACATAACACAATATTTGTTACCCATAAACCCTCCAAGGTGAAGGTAAAACTAGGGCAGGGATGACACCCACAAATCTTCACTATTGCAATAATAAAGTTAACTAGTTAAGGTTACAATGTTTAACCATAAAATATAATCTACTCTGTGAGGAGTCTATCCTGTTAAAAACTTAAGAAATTGTTAGGTTTCACCTTGTTAAAGGATTCGACACTTACAACTAAGTATGAAATTTGTTATGAAATTTACAAAAATATGTTAAGATCACTCTATTAAGAGATTTACCCTGATTCAAGTTTGTTAAAATTGATTTAATACCTAATTCTCAATTTTCTCTACAAGCTAATTTTGAGTCTCCTCCTTACTAATTGATTCTCTCCTCTAATCTGATAACACTTGTCTTTCCCTTTCACATTCACTACTTATGAATAGGTCACTTGCTCCATTAGATGATAACAAAACCCTTGAATGAATTTTGATCTTCACAATCCTTTATAGAATAATGCTTCATGTTCACACTTATCTTCTCTTCTTTGACCTTCTCATCATGTATATGATCTAGGTTAAGATCGTCGCTATTTAAATATTTCCATAAAAATTCTTCTAGATGGTTCTAGGTTTTGCCTCTTCATCCTAATAATTTAACATACACAAAGGGATATGTGATCCACATCATGTAAATATTCTATAACAACCTCTTCAAAACTTAAATAAACTTTCCAAGTTGGCCTGATAATCATTTTGCCTAAAACTTTGTTTCGTTCCTGACTTCTATGTAGAGTTTGCATTGCTCAATCTTTACTATTTCTAATGCTCAGCATTGTTGTTGATCGATCTTTGTTAACCTTCTAATGCTCAGCATATATTGTGCTCAACACATACTATACCACTCGGTACTTGCATACTTGGAATTTACTTGGTTGTTGATAACTTGCTCAGTACATATATAAAATTACTCAGTGAACATACACTTACTCAACTTGTATAGAACTTGCTCAATACATACTATCTTATGTACATGACTTGGCCTATGTAGAGTAGCTCGATCACAATGATGACCATCTGACTTTTCCTTGTAAATGACTGACTGGTTGACACTAATAGACAATAATGGTTAGAGATACCAACATATTTGTTGTAGCATGTTCTTATCATCATTTCTTAGGTTCAAGAATGTATTTTATCAAGCTTCAATTATCTCTAAGAATGTCCAAATAAATTTATGACATTCACCAAGAATTTCCTTGATCAAACCTTTATGCTCACCAAGAATGCCTAAACCATGTTTTGACAATCACTGATATCGCCCCTTGATCAAGATCCAACACTTATCAAGAATGTTCTTAATCAAGCCTTGACACTCACCAAGAACACCTAACCATGTTTTTACACTCACCAAGATTCTTGTTGTCATGTAGAGCCTAATTTTACTCATAGGTTAAATTTTCCCTACTTCATTCAGTGTGGTTTCCCCTCAAATTTGTATATAGGGATTTGGGGTAGTGCCCCCAAGATAGGATCAAGGGAAATAACCCCAAGCGTACTCCAAGTATCACAATGTAGGATGGGGTTGAGGGGCAATGCCCCTGCAAGGGTTTGTGGGGGGGGGGGGGGGGGGGGGGGTTAACACCCCTAAAAGATTAAATGATTTTATCATTGTAAAAGGTGTCAGGGTTAATTTTCTATTGCTTAGAATATTCTATCCCTAATTTTGTAAGCAGGAAAAAGCTTGTATAAAATGGCTTAGGGTTGTGGACTTCGTAATGTATGTTGATTTAGTAGCTTCTTGCAATGGTGTTGTAGCTATAAGGTATTGTAGATTGTAATTAAGTTGAAATCACTAGACAATAAGAATGTTGGACTCATTTTTGTGTGGATGTAGCCCAGAGATTGGGTGAACCACATTAAATCTTTATGTCTTGTGTTCTCTTTTGTGTGCTTTATTATTTTCTAATATTGGTTATATTTTCATGTAATTTTTATCTATGTCTTGTTAATCCTAATAAATTCCCTTTAATCAAGCTCTACCACTCACTAAGAATGTCCTTTGGTCAAGCTCTAACACTCATTGATAATGTCCTTTATCAAGTAACTTAGACATCCAATCCAATGACCCTAAAGAATAAATTTCAACTTTATGAGAATTTTATATATTTATAAATGTAAACTTATAAAATCTGAAAGTGATAATATTTAATTAAAATTTTAAGAAAATTCAAACAGTATTACTCATCCAAATTTCTTGTAGCATCTTCTTATCATTATTGCTTAGGTCCAAGAACATTTTTTGATAAGCTTCAGTAGTCTCTAATAATGTCCAAATAAAGTTATGACATTCACCAAGAATGTCCTTGATCAAACCTTGATGCTCACCAAGAATGCCTAACCCATGTTTTAACACTCACCAAGAATTCCCCTTGATCAAGCTCTAACACTCACCAAGCATGTCCTTGAATTAGTATTCACCAAGAATGCCTAACCATATTTTGATACTCACCAAGAATGTCCCTTGATGAAGCTCTGACACTCACCAAGAAATTCTAATGCAGATGTATCCTAGGTATAAGAGCAATCTTGCATCAACTAAACATATTTTATTTTAGTTGTTTGAATAAGGGTTGTCTTTATCCAAAGTTGTTGTTTGTGGAGGCTTTCTACTTAGTAAGTTAGTCATACAATCTCAAAATGTCCTAATTTCAAAGGTGGATATTCATCTTGGATATATCAGTCTACCAGTTGAGGCTTAGCTCCATATCATGTGTATTCATAGATTTATTGCAGGTTTTTGGTATATAATTTTGGTATATAAACTTTAGGCTCATCATTGAAGGCCTAAAAGTGTCCAAATGAGGTCTAAAAACTCAATGGATGGGTGCTTGCACAGATCTAAGCTAATAGATCAAGAGCTGAGGTTTTTGAAAAGTGGTTATAATAGCCAATCAGAGCAATAGTTTGAGAGTTATGGCCTTTTAAATTTGGGCCCACCAAAACTTCCAAAATAAATGTCAAAAATGTATTTGGTCAACTCTATGTGTATAGTTAAGGTCTGTCGGCCCTAGGTATTAAGTTTGAGCATCTAGAACCTTCTTGGTCAGCATAAAATTTCCCATTTAAGAAATACCCAAACATTGTCTAAGATAACTCTAGGTGATAGTTTGCAACTTTGTCTTGCATATTACTGTAATGAAGGTGCCCATGTAGGTTAGCATATTGTAATTCTGAATTTTTTAATTCCACATCTGCAGCAATAATAAGAAGCCCATATTTTGTTATTGCAAATTGTTGTTGTTGCTTTGTTTTTGTTATGTGTTTATGGTATTAAGGAGAACGCCTGTCATCAAAGTCCTTGATCAAGTCTTGAAACTCACAGAAAAATCATAAACCATGTTTTGAAACTCACCAAGAATTCCCTTTCATTAAGCTCTAACACTCACAAATAATTTTTTTGATGAAGCCTTGATGTTCACCAAGAATGCCTCAATGATATTTTTTAAATCACTAAGAATTTCCTTTGATCAAGCTCTTACAATTACCAAGAATATCCTTGATCAAGTCTTGACACTCACCAAGAATGTCCTTGATCAAGTCTTGACAATCACCGAGAATGCCTAAACCGTGTTTGAACACTCACCAAGAATGTCTTTAATAAAAGTTTTATTTTTTTATTTAACTATAAATTGATGTTACATAAATATTTTATTTTTATTTTGTGTTGCTAGTTAACACAACTCCCTAGTTTATTGTCACCTTGGGTCTAAACCTTCTCAATTCTCCACTAGTCTTTTTATTGGATGTTATTGAGATCTCCATGGTCGTACTTTATTTTTATATATGGTATTTCTATTGGATACAATTGTTCAATTGTTTGTTGTCTTTGATGTCACACAAATGTCATATCAGTCATCAGACAAAGTCTACCGAGCTCAGATGGTCAACAAGGCAAAGGACATTGTCTATCGAGCTCAGATGGTTAGCAAGGCAAAGGACAGAGTCTACCGAGCTCAGATGATCAGCAAGGCAAAAGACAACGTCTACTGAGCCCAGAAGGTTAGTAAAGAAAATTTGTAGTGTCTACCGAGTAGACAGTTGTTATCGAACTTTCAAGGTTAATCAAAGAAATTTAGTTGTTACCGAGCTCACTCGGTCATCAAAGGAAATGTGGCAGAAGCAGTTCTTACCGAGCTCTCATGGACAGAAAAGGAATTCAGCTCTTACTAAGTAAACTCGATAGCCAAAGGATTTTGTAGATGATGCAATGTTAATCAAGTTAAGACAGTTAACTCAAGAAATCTTTGGAAGCAGTATTTACCGAGCAGGGTTGGCTAGTGAAGGATTTCATTGTTTTATAAAATAATGTTTATTTGTTTAAAGTAATATTTGTAGCCGAATGATGTATGGGTTATTGGTAAATGTAACATGAGAATGAGCCGACTTGATAATCCTAATGGTATAAATAAGAGGTCAAGTTGTGAATTCTAAGTGTGGAAGAGGAATTGATGTGATATGAGGACTAATTATTGTGGAAGCGAATTTGAAGGATGATCAGAGATCATTGAGTAGTAGCAAAGCCATATTTGATCAAGGAGGATCTAATGATGTAGAATAGATACCTGTAATCAACAAATTTAGTTGCATCTTGTTCAGGTCAATTCATTGTTGCTTTCTAACAATTGTAGCAGTGATTTCAAATCTCTTAACAAAGTTGGTTTAACAACCATTTTGTAAATCCTCTAACAAGGTGATAGTTTAGTTGAATTTTTCTAAAGACCTCTAGCAAGGCCACTCCTAACAGGGTGACCAAAATCCTCTAACAGGGTCACACCTAACAGTGTGTATTGTAACCTTTAACAGGGTTGGCTCCTAATAGGGCTCACTTCAGAAGAGTGAAAATTGGTAACTAGTTACTTGGTGGTTTTTCCCATATTGGGTTTCCACGTTAAATCTGGTGTCTCTTGTGTTCATTTTATTTTCAATTGCATGCATGAATGCTTGAAGATAAGTAACAGTTTAATTTACCAAGTTACAGCATTTTTGTTATGTTTACCGAGTATCAGCAGTAACTAGATCTTTAAGACATCTAAGGGATCTGAGGATTAATTTTTGTTAGTAACTGATTCACCACCCCCCCCCCCCCCACCTCAATTACTCTATCTTTAATCCCAACAATTTCTTCATCTTGTGTTGCTTTAATTCTATTGAATTGGCTCCTTTTTCTACACTTGTTCCCTTGTTTCCATGGTTCTTTGCATCTTAAACATATGCCTTTCTTCATTATTTAATTCCCCCCTTGGCATTGATGTCATGTATACCATTTTTCTTTATAGAAATAAAATTTTCTTCCCTTGTCATGAGTCCTCACATCTATGTTGTGTCTTATTAAAAATATTATTTTCCTTTGAGTAATTTGATTCAAACTTCTTGGCCTTTTCTAATGACCTCCTCCAATTTTGGGGGTTCAAGGGGTCTTTTTGAGCTTTTAGTGGAGTTCTCTAGTCCTATAAACATATAAGTGATTCTTTTCTCAGAAAGATCAAGAATCATAATTGATAATTGCTAGGAATTTTTGGGAAAATTATTCCATAGTTCTTGTTTGTTTAAGGTGGACTAATTCTTGGAAATGTCATTCAAAATATCTATCATCAAAGTCTACAAACAAGTTTTCATGTGAATTCATTGCAAGTGATGATTGTTTATGGCCTAGAGTTTTGGATTGTAGGGACACCAATCATGTTTTGACTTTGCTAAATAGAGTACAGAAAACTTGATTGCTTTTTCTTCCAACATGGGACTAAGAGATAGGTATGTATTAGTTTTTGAACCCACAATTGAGTAATTTCCTTTCCTGGTCCATCAAATCATGGTAATCTAGTACTTTGCTTATTTTTCATTTAAGGTCTTATTTATATGGATTTTTTATTTTTATTTTCCAATGTTTTTGTTTTGTAATACTCTTTAAAGGGAACCAATTTCCTAATCTCTAGGTCCATCCTTGTGTATATTTGTGCAATTTCTTCCATACTATTGGTGGTTAGTTCATCTTCTTCTATAATCAATTCTTGACTTGGAAGGAATGAAGGAAAGTTGTCTTGGGAAATTAAATCTTGTGTCAGAGGTTCATTTTGCAAATGAATAGAGTGGTCATCCCTTCCTAAACGTGGATTGGATCTTTCACTATGACTGTTATTGCTCAATTTTTGTATGGCTTCAAGAGTTTTTTTATTTGTGCTCTCAAACCTTTCATTGGTTTCCTCCATGAAGCTTCTTAATTCTTGTGCTAGATATTATCAGTTGATGGGTTTGTGTGAGCCAAAATTCATAGGATGGTAGGATTTTTCTCTAATACAATTGTAGCGTCCCCTTCCCGATCCTTGAGTTTTAGGGCTAATCTCTTGAAATTTGATTATTGAAGACTTCTTTCTATCAAACTTATACTCAAGATAAATTTAAAATTTTGGCAAAGTAGTATTAATTATCTTAATAATCAATATGTATCAATCACATGTCTATTTATTGCATATGCAAATGATGATTCTATTATATGATTTATATTATGTTTTGTGTGTATTTAAAGGTGGTTTCTTCTCAACTCATCCAATCCTATCGTCAGAACATATAATTCAATGTTTCTCCTTTTGAAGAATTTTGCGCCCGAAGAACTAAAGATATACTCTATTATTATTTTCCTTCTTTTCTTCAAATTAATATAAATAATGGTAACATGAATCGAATGATATCTCTTGGCTTGATCAACTCGTATTCTTTAAGGGCCAATATTCAAAACTATTTGAAAATGCTTTTCCTTATAAACTTTAATCATTGATCTCTAATTGATCATTATGAAGAAGAAACCAAAATATTGGAACACGAGAGCCATTCCATGACCTTAAATAGAATGTTTAAAAGCTAACTTCAAAAAATCCAAGAGAAAATTATTAGAAATGTTATGAGGCAACAAAAATCAAAATGAACATGTAGAAAAGGTATCTCCATAACTTGTTAAGATATAATAAATCAGGATAACAAACTAATTCTGCTAATACACGCAAAACATTTAATCCTCCATATTCCTAATCAATCCAAAGGCATATTCCGTGAGGAGAAATCCCTTTTAGATTTCAAGTGTTCTTTAGGTACACTAGAGACATGTTCCAATAGTTCCAAATTGACAATCCCTTCATTTCCCAAGTGCCCACTATGTCTTCAAAAATATATATCAATCTAGTCAGTTGAAAGAGGAATAATGAAATCTAGGAAGAAGAACAATAAGTCTAGATTTCTTTTTATAATTGGAAGCCAATCTACAAGCCTTTAAGAATTCAATGTCAAAATAATGGGATATAATGGAATAAATTGGCCACCAGTCAAAAAGGCATCATAATCATAGGGACTAGGAATTGTGAAATCTTCATTAATGTTTGAGATAATCCTCTCCAAGTCCCCTATATATTCCAACTTAAAGAGTCATGTAAATAAGGTATTTATACAAAACTTATCACCTACCACCAAAATAAGTATCATTACTATTATTGATATGTATTTATATATATTAATTATAATGATAATACATTGATGTTCCAAGTTATGTGTAACTTTTAGCTATGAATAAATAGGATTTTGACTAGAATGTCTTCTTTTCTCTTCTTTGTGGAAGCTTTTTATGGTGTGTGCATCTTCACTAAATCTAATTGGTTTTATCTTTCAAAAAGCTCAATTGGCTCAACTCCATTCTCTTGATGAAATGTGTTAGGAAGCCATCCACCATACAGAGATGGTCTAGCAACAATGGAAGCATTGGCATGACCATTTCATCCAGCTACATGCTTTTCAACCTAGTGATTGGGTATTACTCTATGACTCCCGATTCTAGGACTTTCAAGGAAATTTTCATACCTAATTGTTGGGGCCATATGAGATTCAAACTGTCTATGATAATGACATTTTTCACCTTTATACAATGGATTCTGAATGTCAAGCTTTTCTTGTGAATGACTATCATATGAAGTTGTACAAGCACCCTCTTTCCCAAGAGGCCTTCTTTCTTGATATAGCTAAGGAACTTACTATTGTTCCATTTGGTATGCTTTGTGATTAAAAGAGTCCACTTAAAGTATCCAAAAAAAGAATCCAATGAAGATCAAACAATGAAAACCATATTTTGGCATTGTTGGCCAACTATGAGTTGAAAACTAGTTTTCTAATGACTCGTAGTTTTAATAACTCCTGATTGTGAAAATCCTAGCACAATCAGGTAGCATACAATTTAAAAATGACTTTTTAGTGGCCTTATGTCGCAATCAAAATTATTCAAAAAAAGCCCATCATATGATTGCAGGAACTTAAATTCTACCTTTTACGTCATCTCTTTGCTTATGCGACAAGAAGTCCCTTTACTTTCTATTGCATCTCTTGTCGAGAGATGATAGAGTTCCTACCACACTTCTTCTAATGTACCTATTGATGTCCCCTTTTCACATTTTCGTCATGAGGTTTTTTAAGGATGCCTCATTTTTGTCAAGTTTCTGGTACCCATTTCTTCACTAGCATGCCTAATGATTTTTCATAAGGCACAATCATTATTATCGCATCCTTTATATATTGGTGACACTCTTGGCCTTTGTCCTCGACTTTGTTGTACACAGATTCTTGCATCAACTTGCCCTTGGTTTCTTATGAATTTAGGGAGTATTTTCTACCTTTACATTTTATTTAAGTGCACTTATTTTCTTGTTAATGATTATCTGGCATAATCAGGATGGATTAGCCTCTTAGTTGGGGAGGGGGGGTGTTTAGCACACGTCATCCACTAATGAGTTATTTCCCTTACTATGTCATTATCCATCGCTTTATTTTTCTATTTTTTTATAAATCACTCATGGATGAGTTAGTTGTTTGAACATTACCTTGCCATTATTACCCTATGTTATTGTACTTTTTTTATTTCATTCTATATTAAAGTTTCTTTGTATCATTTATACCATCATTTCTTCTCGTCACTACCATTTTCTATTTTCAAAATTTTCTTTTGGTTTGAGTTTTGTCACCTAAGACTATGGGAGGACACCATCTTTGTCATGAACTTGACTCAATGGATGAGTTGAATGCTACTGAGGAAGCTCTTAAGATCTTTTCCCACTCTGGTTGGTTGTGTTTCTTTGAATTCCTATGTGGGTATGATGAAGTAATTAGTGCAAAATTTTCCATGGGTTTTCAAGATGAGGACACCACTATGTGAAGGCCACAATTTTGTGTTAACCCATAAACTGTTGCAACTGTCATTGGATTTCACAAGTTGGTGACCACTATTTTTCTATGGGATCATCCAAGGTTATAGATTTGAAACCTCACACACCGGGGGGAGTTAGTTGAAACTATGTGAGGACAAGGGATAGTTTGTGAATCCTTACTAGAGCCACCGGATGAGGTTGCTTGATTCTTGATAAAATTTGTTACTTGTGAAGGCCACTCCAAATATGTGTATAGCCATCACTTTTATCTTATGTTGCATTTATGGTATGGAGTTCTTGTTTACCTTCCTTATTATCTTTTGCATTCCTTGAAAAGGTCATGTAGTCAATATTGAGCATACCATATTGATTCTCTTATCCACCACAGCTTGATAAACTTACTTGTCCTTTGCACCCTTCAGTCTACTCAACTTACCTTGGGATGGGATATTTTGTTGATTTAGTCGATGTAGGTGACCTTGAAGCTATTGCCATTACAAAATCCCCTAAAGCCAACTCCTCTAAAAAATAACAAGCAAAACCCTTGTCTTCTTTAAACCCTAAAAAACCTAAATCCCTCAAGATGCAATCCATCAAGCAGGTAAAGGATAGACCACCTCCCAAGAAGAAACAAGGAACCCCAAGCCCACATACCATGGTTACTAGGCAGAAACAATGCACCCCTAATAAATTACAAGAACTTGCCACAATAGCTCATTATATTCAAGATGTAGAAGTCATAAGTGTTCAAAATGCTACGCAGAAAAATGATTGTATCTTAAGGGAATTAAGATCACAGCAATGGAAAAACAAAAAATAGGGTAAGCAAAAAGGAAATTTTTCCTTTATTGAAAAGAACCAATTACCCTCTGAAGAAGAACATGCCACCAAAGATGAGCAAGAGGCTAAAGAGGAGTTTGAAGAAGACAATAATAATAGAGAGGATATCCTAGAAAGGTAACCATACAATCCAATTCAAAGCCCTACCATTGATGAAAATGAGGAAACTATTTTGGATAGCCAACAAAGCCACGACATTGATAAAACCATGGAAAATCTTCTAAAAAACCAACAAGGTTCTTCCCTTGATAAAAGGGAAAATAAGGAACCTAGTTTGGAAGGTCAATAAGAGAGTTCAGCCAGAGAACTACAAATTGAAACAATGACAATTGCAGTTATAGAAGAAGTAATAGAAAAGGCTAGTAGCATTCCCCCTAGTGATGATACTCAATAAGAATAGGCTATAGTAGATGAACTTCCTATCTTGGATATTGGTACAATACAAGTACAAGATGTCATACAAGAAACAAAGCTTCCACAATCAGAAGATGCACACATTATTACCATTGTATCTCAGTAGGGTCAAAGTGAAGATGCTTCGAGAACTTTTGAAGTTCTTGAAGCAAAACAATATTCATCACCTATTCAAATTATATAGTTGTGCCAATTGATTAATCAACTCCAAGAATCCAATGAACAACTATGGGAACAAGTACAAGTGTTGTCTAATCAAAAGAAAATTGATACTAGTAAAGAAGTTACAGGAATCACATCGGTCTTTAGGAATATAGCAGTTGAGATCACGGATGTTGATTGCCCACCCAATGTGCATAAGGACATGCATAACCCTTCAAGTGGGGGGGAATGATGGGTGTGCTTTATGTCTCTTTTCATATGTTTCTTGTGCATATTTTCATCACACTTTAAGCATTCCTAATCCCTTTCATGTCATTAATTATTAGAGAAATATAGTGTATTTTATAAAATGTAAAGTAGAAGATAATGTCTAGAAAAGTTCACCAAGTATAGAAATTGACAATAATCTTAATTGGCTTCTACTATAGGAACTGAATGTGAAAGCCAGACAAGGTGTAGGATTGATGGAGAAGAAGGAAATCAGTTGATTGAGTTTTTGGATATCTATACTTACGCAGGATGCTTAGTCATCCAGATCGTATAGTTTAAAGGCTTGAATAAAATACAACTAGCCTTTTGTACTAAATATATCATGTTTGCTTTATAATTTGAAACTATTGGTCGATGGCCAAAACAAAGTTTTTAACTTAGACAATAGCTTATGGTCGAGAATGTCGATCTAATTATATTTTGGTATCTCTGAAACTATATAAACTTGTGCATACTCCTAAGTTAAGGTGGGAGAAATATAATACAAAACTCTATTAAGATTATTCATGTGGATGCATTGATTTGAAATTGAAGTTGTTGTAGCAAATGTGTGTTAATTCTTCTCTCACCTGGGGAACCAGAGGCAAGGCCCCCTCTTGGGAAACTTGGTGAGATTGTTCTTCTTTTTAGATAGATTATTCATGTGTGGTTTCATTTAAATCAACTTTCATATCATGTAAGTAATTTGTCTACATTATGTTTCATTATTTTGTCTGAACTCAATATCATGAGGATTACAGATGTGTGATTGTACATATCGTTGTATAGATTCCACTAAGTTATGAATGCTTGATTCATCCCAATCTAATTCATGTATTATTATTTCTCTATTATTACAACTTATTTCTCTTTCATAATATTCTGAACTTATTGTATGTCAAACTGTAACACAAACTTCCTATTTCTTATATTGCTTTGTTTACCAAATTATAATAGAAACTTGTTGTCACAATTGAACTTCCTATCGTAGTTGAACTTCCTGTCGCAAACAGACCCCATCCTAATCCTCATTCTTGATACATACTAAAGATTTATCTTTAGTATTAATATTTAATTGATCGAATATGACTATGAATGGTCAATCTTGATATTGATAATTAAATTAGTGGGTGTGATTGTCATAATCAATAATTGATTGGTTAAGGATAGTCTAGTAATTACTAGATTGAATCCAAGTGAGATGATTGATTTTATTTTACAAGTGTGAGTTCTTCTATCTTTCAGATTGTGCATTTCAATTCTTTAGCTAAAAATATTTTAATTGATTCCTCGGTATGAGATTTATGTTGCATCCATATCCACTTGGCCTATTATCTTCATCCCTTGAGTGGATAACCACTATATCTCTCATCAGCTTACGAGTCTCGGATTGACACTCTTAGCGTATTTCAATCCAAATTATATCTCAAAACAATTCATCAAAATAGACCCCAACTTTACCATACAACATGTACTCATTCTTTAATATATATTTTTGAACTGTATTATGTAATTATAGTATGGGACATTAAATCTTCCTACAATTTGTTTAATTATTAATTCATATTGATTTAACATTAACTATTCTTTATTATTATTTAATAATTATTGACAAGGATCAATTCATGCTTATGGATTAACTTACTTATTTTCATTTAGATATTGATTTTATATCATGAATAATTTATATTATATTGTAACTACTTTAATTGATTTTTTATTATTTCTATTTAATGATATTACATTATTTAAGTATTATTAAGATTATATTTGGAATATAGGGATATAACATCATTTTGGTATGTTAAACTATGAATCAATGCAATCACATGTGAAAGATAAAACCAATTAGATTTAGTGAATTCCATCATGTAGAATATAATGCACCCAAACCAAATCTAAAAATAATATCTTAAAATGGGGGTCATCAAAATGTACGTGAATGAGACCTCAAGATGTATGTATATGATATATTTTAGAAATAAAAATCAATTAAGAGTGTGTGTGTGTGTGTGTGTGTGTGTGTGTGTGTGTGTGTGTGTGTGTGTGTGTGTGTGTGTGTGTGTGTGTGTGTGTGTGTGTGTGTGTGTGTGTGTGAAATCTAAAAATAAGAATTAAAGATGGAGATATATGACATGTTGGGTCCATTGAAATATAAATTTAGGAAATATAGCTCACTAACTTGTACATGTGAACTAGAGATCTAGATATATTTCCCCTTTAATTGATTTGGAATGAGAGTGTTATAATTGGCCCTATTTATTAGGTACAAAATGCTTTAAAAATCCTCCATAACGAGTTTACAATGATATCGTGATTATGCAAAAGGAATTTAGAGGCTAGGGCAAAAGGTGGAGAAAATAGAGTTTTTAACATAAACAAAGATACAAAATTTGGGTACATGTAGACAAAAATAATAGATTTGGACATAAAATACAAAGAGGAATTCACTACCAAATTATGGGCTAGAATCTAAGGAATGCGAGTGATTTGGGCAACCTTGTCCTAGAATGATGTTAAATTAGACAATCTTGTTCTTAATTTTTTTAATATGTAAATGGGGCATCTAGGTCTTTCCTCCTTGATCTAAATATGAGTTTGTGTCTTTGTAGTCTTCCACTTGCACAGATAAAGAAATAAAATTGTTGTGTTGATAGGAGTTTTTTGAAGTCAAACCCAAATTTGGAATTAACTATGAAATTGAAATAAATTGAACTTTAATTGAATGTGTGTTAATATGTAGCATGGCTATATCTAAAATATTTTAATATTATACTTTATTGATGCAGTTAGCTTTGAATAACATGACTCCACAAGACCTAAGAGGAAACTAGACATTAAAACATTCTTGCATGAAGGTCATTGAAGATTTCGATAATGCTATATCTAAAGAGTAATGATGAAATACTTCCTTGAATGCCTGATTCTTGATGTTGACTTGAGAGGGTGTGAATGCATGAAATAATCATCAAATTAGGGATAATTTGCTTCATGGCATTTCAGTTTTGTGATTTCAAAAAGAGCTAACAAAAAGGATATTTTCTCGTTCATGCAAACTAGTCATTTGATGGTTTGAATTTGGACCTTAATTATAAAGACAAGGTCACCTCAGGTGACCTCAATCTCTAGAGAAATATAGATCCAATTGTTAGAGTAATTATTTTGTTTCACTTATTAATTAGATCATCTTGATTTAATTAATTAAGTGGTTTATTACTCTAGTTCTTAAGCTTGCTTTTAGGTGCATATAATTAATATTTTATATTAATTATAATGTGCAAACCTAGTTAGGGTTTCGTAATTCCTTTTATAAGAATTCACCTCTTTGTATTCTTTAATTCACTTATTGGATCATAATAGAGATTGCTCTTTGCATGTCCATAAGATGTCTCTGGCTTTTTGGCCTCCATATTTTTTTCTTGCTTCTATTCTTTGCTTCATCCATGTGACAGGGTTATACATGCAGGTGTTCTTGGGAGATTAGTTTTTCACCTAATCTAACATGGTATCAGAGCCATCTTGATGCTCGTTGTTCGTGTTTTGTTGAAGTGTTTCAAAAGTAGGCATTTTTCAAGGGTTTCAAAAGCTTTTTATGTGGATTTAGGGGGGACCTTTGTTTTTGGTCACTTTGGGCTCAAACGAACATCACTGTTGCGCTCAGAGCACCCAAAAACCCCAGAATCCATATAAAATTTGTCCATTTTGGACAACGTTGATCTCGGAGGCAAAAAAAAATTGTCATACAAGGACGTACGGCCCCTGCACATGGATTGAGGTGGAAAATTGTTAAAAAATCGCAAAAAATAAATAAATCTGTGGCATTTTTCGCCGCAGCGGTTAACTAACCACAGCGGAGCCGCTGACGGCCACTGCGCGCGGTTAACGCTGGCGGTCCGCCAGCGGCCCACCGTGGCCCCGTCGTGCTCCGCCCTCCCTCCACTCAACCACCGCCCAGCCACCACTCGGCCAGCGGTGTGGAGGTGGTGGGGTTTTTAATTTTTATTTTTTATTTTTTTATTAAAAAAAATAATTTTTCATGCATTTTCAAAGGCCCTATCGATTTTTCTTCCGTAACTTAAGCATACAGATGTATTTTTTCGATCTGAAAAATGCGTCGGAAAGCTAGTTTTGAGACAGAGATGATGGAATAGGTTTTTTTGGTTTTTTCTATAGTTTGGTTTCCTATTTTGGCAGTCAAACCTGAATGTTCTGTTTTGCCTTCCGGGAGCCATATCTCGCTCATCCACACTCTTTTTTGGGCTTGCCAAATATTGTTGGAAAGCTGGTTCTGTGAGTTATTTAGTTGTAGAGTTCTTTTATCCAAATTCTACTCCAGGTTCTTTCTCCTTTGAGTTTTGCACTTTCACACTCTAGCGGATTACTTGGATTCTACAGGTCCTAGGATCTCTTCTTTTGTTCTTTTGGCTCACTCTTCTTTCTGACTTCTGAGCATTGTATGATTCTCTTCTGTTGCATTCCTTTTTCTGTAAACACACTGAGATAAAGTTCCTACTGCATATCTGGGATATTGTACACCTTGTGTTTGTTTGTACTCGCACTCAGTTATAAAGTGCCATGGGGGGTCATGATGTTTTTCCATTTTGTGCGCATCCACCTTTGTCAAGTGAGTGTTCCTTCCACAACATTAGCCCATGTAGTGTGTTAGTGACATCGCCCTTTATCCTATGCTTGTACTTATTTTTCACTGTTGGTGTTCCTGATTCTTCTTCTTGCAGATGTTTTTGGCATTGCATTTCAGTGTTCATGTCACCCCTCTCCCTGTTCAGCATTATGGGGGGGTTCAGCTATTGGCTCTATTGCTTCCTTGGTTCGGTTGAGTGATCTACGTATTCAATTTTTGTTCCTATGTACTAGGTGGATGCAGTGGCTAGGCACCTATGCATTTTGGTGAGATGGTTCATCTACTATATAAACACTCATTAATTCCTACTTTTGGAGGTCACCTCTTCGATTGATCAGCTCTTCAGACTTTGTCTTCTCTGCCTGGTCATGCTCTATTTCAATAGGGGTTCCAACAGTTTCTTTTGACAGTGTTTGCAGCTTCATGCTTCAGAGATGCTTCATGCTTTTTCTTGTTCCTTTCTTTGGGACATTTCCTAGATTGGAGGCTTTGTTTCCTTCATCTAGTTCATTTCCTTGTATTGGGTACTTGATCAGGCCTTGTTGCCGGGACCCATTTTTTTTTCTGCTTTCATAGTTTTGCTAGGTTAGCTTCCTCCCAAGCTTTGCTTAAGGGGGGGTGTTAGAGTAATTGTTTTTTTTCACTTATTAATTAGATCATCTTGATTTAATTAATTAAGTGGTTTATTACTCTAGTTCTTAAGCTTGCTTTTAGGTGCATATAATTAATATTTTATATTAATTATAATGCACAAACCTAGGTAGGGTTTCGTGATTCCTTTTATAAGGATTCACCTCTTTGTATTTTTTAATTCACTTATTGGATCATAATAGAGATTGCTCTTTGCATGTCCATAAGATGTCTCTGGCTTTTTCGCCTCCATATTTTTTTCTTGCTTCTGTTCTTTGCTTCATCCATGTGACAAGGTTATGCATGCAGGTGTTCTTGGGAGATTAGTTTTTCACCTAATCTAACACCAATGACCCATATTTCATAATGTATTATGATGTCTAATACTTAGCCAGTGTGTGTTGGATTAAACAAAATTGGGCATGAGAGGCAATACACACTATGATGAGGACTGGGTGAGCACAAAATTGAATAGGGATAAAATTTACAATTCTAAAACCATGTGGTAGAATAAAGGACACAAATTATAGAGAATAATAGTCAAAAGAGGCCTAAAATAACCAAATAAATAAGATACCCAATTGTAAACTATAAAGTAATAATAACCTTTCAATCTAATTAATCCTTGGGAAATATTTGACAAAGAAACTATAAATTATCTTCAACATAACAAATGATTTTTTTCGCAAGCATTGAGAGAACAATAAAGTTAAGCTCAATTATTAGAAAACAAAAAAAAATTGTTACCCTCAATGAAAGCTTCCACCTATTTAATTTCTTTGGCTGAAAGGGGGCTCACGTAATTAGTAAGAAATTGACAATTTGATTACATTGTCAATAACATTGCATCCAAAAAATGTCTACTTGAAACAATAAAGGTCAAGAACCTCTTTCATTAAGGTAGGCATTTCATGTTTTGTGAGAGCATTTTATTCAAGTATTAATCATAACTAAAGCACTGCCTTCCATAGTTAGTTTCTTCTAGTCAACAAAATCAACCATATATAAACCTTTCACTGCTGCCAACTATTTTACCCTATTTAAAAAATTTAAATTTGAATCTAGAAAGAAGAATTTATCCTTCAAAGATTCTCCTTAGGCTTTCCCAATTCCTAGCTCATACTTGTAAATACA
Source organism: Cupressus sempervirens (assembly GCA_028749045.1). Taxonomy (NCBI): domain Eukaryota; kingdom Viridiplantae; phylum Streptophyta; class Pinopsida; order Cupressales; family Cupressaceae; genus Cupressus; species Cupressus sempervirens. The sequence goes on along the minus strand of CM053783.1, from coordinate 528,630,666 downwards.
AGATTTCAAAATATGCCTAATCAAGATAAAACTTGAGCTTACTAAACTCCTTAAAAAGTTCAACCTTGTTTAATTTTTTTAAAGAAAATTCTTTTGAATTACCTTGTTCATCAAGGAAAAATAAATCATAATTATACTACACATTCTATTCATTTAATAGAGGCATAGCTTTAGGAATGCAATTTTACGGAGTATTGAAGGTATTTTTCTATTCTGCCAAGAAAAAGTAGTCAACTCACATTAGTGCTAGTTTTGGTCGCAGAAAACTACATCTAATCTTTAGTGTACAAAATTCATAAAGCTATGAGTGCTATTTGAAGAGTTGCGTCCCATAATCAACTTTTTATAACCAATTAAAATAATGTGTTTACACCTTCCTTCAACGTATACCATTTAGCCTCATTATTAAGTTTTGGATCTAGATAAAAGAAACTACCTTTTTACCAACTTCTCCCAAAACCATTTAATATTCAACTCATACCTTCAAAAGAAAAATTCCAAAATTATTCAATCAAATTTGAGCTCATGAAACCCCTACAAAATTACAACTTTGTTTGTTTGTTTGTTCTTGACCAAACTTTGTGAATTTCCTCATTCGTAAAGATTAATTCAACAACATCTTTGGTACTTTGGCAATCTTGCATCAACCAAAAAGATTTCATTATTTTGTTCCTATTTGATGTTTAGAGAATAGTCATTGTTGTTTGTGTTTTCTCTTTCTATGCAATTAGCTTCTTAATGTGGAGCCGTCATGAATCCTTTGCCTAAGATTAAAAAATTTAATTCCATCATTTATGGGAGTTATCCTTCTCTTTGTTTGAGGCATGCCAATTTCTTGGCAGCTCAAGTAACATGCAGGTTGGCTTCAACAAAGCTTATTTTGACATCATGGCATTTTGCACACTTGGGAACCTCTTCTTGGATCATGGGTGGACCAGTCTTTGTCCCTATGAAAGTTAATTTTATTGTTTGAAAGGTCATTGAATTCTTCTTTGAGGCATGACCTATAATTTGTAATAAATTGCCTAATAGGTTGACTTGTCATCTTGTTAGCTATAAAACTAGAGATACAAGATTAGGAAAAGGATAATAAAGTTAGATAGAAGGAAATACTAATATTTGACTCTATATGCCCGAGATCTTAAGTTCATTGATTGTAATTTGAATGTATATGGTTGCAACCAGGTAGGCCTTATGCCTGGCATGTTGAATGAATATTGTCTCATCAAATCCACATTGTTCTCTCTATAGTTTCTTGTGGTTTCTCCTATTTACTGGCTTTCGTGTGTAACTCTAGGTGAGGGTAGTTGGGAGGTGAATTTTTTCCCCTCCTACCTTGCATCATGTGATATTAGAGTGAATTTGTTTCTTGACAAAGATTGATATCATGCATAACCTTGTTGAACATTGGTTGTAGGGTGGCATAATTGGCTTTTGACTATAACTTGCAGAAGGTTATAGTTAAAGGTAGAGGAAATGCAGATAATGTTGTTATGGATATGCTAAGACACATTGCAGTAGACTTGAAGTTGTTGAAACAACCCAAAAAATAAGAGTATATATTTAAGATGTTAATGATAATGAAGAAGAAGCAACAACTGAGTATAAGTTTCCTTTTCCTAGGATGGATGACATTATGGACAAATTGAGTGGAGCAGGATATTTTACAAATATTTAATTGAAAATTGGCCATCATCAAATTAGGATCAGAGAAGGAAATGAATGGAAGACTTTATTTTTAAGACTAATGGAGTTTGTATGAGTGGTTGGTTATGCCCTTTGGGTTTAACTAATACACCTAGTACTTTTATGAGGTTGATGAATGAAGTTTTAATGAAATTCTTAAGTTTTTGATTGTATACCTTGATGATGTACTAATATATAGTAAGAATAAAGAGGAACACCTTGAGCATATCATACAACTTTTGTAGAGGCTGAAAGAGAACAAGTTGTTGATAAATATGAAGAAATATTATTTTATGAAGGAGGAGCTTGTTTATATTGGTTTTGTGATATTTTTCGATGGTTTGAAGATGGATCCTGAAAAGGCTAAAGCTATTCTTGATTGTCTTACACCCAAGAATGTTGGAGAAGTTAGATCATTTTATGGATCGATAAGTTTTTACATAAGGTTTGTCATAAGTTTTAGTTCAATTTATAATTCTATGACAAAAAATATGAGAGATGATAAAAATTATTTCAAGTGGACACATGGAACAAATAGAAGTTTTGAAATATTGAAGTAAAAAGGTTGCATAATTACCTGTTCTTGATTTACCTCATTTTTAAAAAGTTTTTATAGTTGACTGTGATGCTAGTGGTAAAGTCATTGGTGTTATTTTGAGTCAAGAAGGTATGCCTATAGCTTTCTACAATGATAAATTGAATGATGCTAAGAGAAAATACCCAGTCAATGATCCATAATTTTATGCAATTGTTTAAGCTATAAGAAAAAGAGACATTATTTGATGCCTAGAGAGTTTGTGTTATACAATGTTCATAAAGCCTTATAGTAGTTGGAAAGTTAGTGTTAGGATAAACCACGGACAGAAATAAAAACTACATGCAAATATAACCAATAACAGAAAATAATAGATCACACAAAAATGAACACAAGGCACCAAGATTTAACGTGGTTCACCCAATCCCTGGGCTACGTCCACCAAACAGCAAGTCTGATCTTATTACAATCCAATGATTACAACCTGATTACAAACCGTAATCCCTTACAGCTCAATACTGCTGCAAGAAGCAATTTCGCATCACAACATAATGAAAATACCCAACCCTAAACCCTTTTATACAAGTATTAAACTGCTTTAGGGTTATAACATGTCGGCCATAAATTAGCCATAACTTTAGTGGCGACTCTACGAATATGAAGTATGTATAGTACTTTCCTAATCAGTCATCATAATCTAACAATCTCCCACTTGAGGACTAATCAGGCTACACACTAAACAACAATTAGAACAAGTTGAATTAGAGACATACGAAGTGAGTTGACTATATGCAAAAAAAAATTGTTTGTCTTGAAACATAAGAGTGGACTGTCTAATAAGACAACAAATGAATTGAGAAGAAGGAGTTTGTTGACAAAGATAAGAGTTGAAGTGCTTGGATTCAAGATTCGTGTTGCCCCACTTTTCACTCTGTGACCATTTTGAAAAAGTGGAAATTTTGTGTCTTAGTTAAGTCTAGGCATGTCTAGGTCAAGTTTTAATGTCCCTTAGGTGAAAAGAGTCTCCATCAGATTTTCCATCTTTCCCTTCTCCCACATTTCATGGCCGGGTGGTTTCCCTTGATGTTGTGAGTTTATGGGTAGCTTACTACCTAATTTGATGGAGGTTTTTACAACATACAAAATTTGTTCACAAAGCTAAACTTGTTCATGACTTATCATGCTTTTCAATTAAAGAAAGAAGCTTGCAAAAAATTGAGCATCGCCTTCTCCTCGGTGAGTTGAACGGGTTTTCAACCCATGAAGGCAATTTTTCACAAAGACCAATAAATGATGCTTACGGGCCTATATAAGAAGATAATGAGCTATTTTATGGAAAATCCTAATTTTCATTACAATATTCTACCTTGGGAAACATTCTAGATTTATCACAATGCTCATACTCATCTTTAGTGGAAAACTCAAAAATGACTTCTCCTCGGCGGGCTTTTGATTCATGTACTCTGTTTTCTGCCAAAGGAAATTGTAAAGCAAAGAAACAAGGAAGTGGGCCCCTTTTCAACTTTTGCAGTCCTCTCAAGATTTTTCTAACCTAAAGGAAATTGTAAAGGAAAGTATGGGCGTAAAAATGGAAATCGTCTTCTCCTTGGTGGGTTTTCAACCCATGAGGATGATTTTTCGCATTCAAGAGAAAATCAACTTTGTAAGCGAATTAGGCCCACGGATTACACACATATCATCTTAAGATGATAATGGAAACAATCTAACCATTACGAGAAAGGTATTCTAAGCAGAATTCAATTTGGCAGACATTCCCTTACTGGGTACTATGTTCCTAATTCTCTGAAACTTAATAGGAAACAGAAGAGTAGGTATGAAAGAAATGAAAGTTACCATTGGGCCAACAAAAATAGTGAAAAGACACCAAAATATCCATTAGCACTCTCACATTTACTGTCTCAATGGATTTATCCTTTAATTCATTCGTGTGGCACAAATCCTGTAGATCAACAGATGAATTGAGACTCCTATATAGATGGAAACATAATAGTTATTCAAACTACTACCTTTTCTTGAACCGTTATGTTGTTAAATTGCACAACGCCTTAAAATATTTTGTATTTGTGAATTCAATATCTGATTCCTCATCTAAATTCAAACTTTCAATTTACTTCATTCTCAAATAGAATGGCAACCAGATTTGTGGGGTTTGATGAGCTAAATGAAATCAAGTTCACATTGTAGAATTTCATGGATACTTCAATTTATTTTTATGATATGCAATATTTCCAAAGGAGGTTGAAGTCAGAGCTGATTCATCCCATAAGTGAGAAGCTCTAAGGAAGTGAACTAGTAGAGGCAGTTGGTTTCTTGGTGGCAGTCCAAGCTCCAGAACTAATTTATGAATGCATAAATCACTACAATATGGATACCAGATAGATTTTTTTACTTGATCATATAGTATTAATCTCCATTGATAGGCAAACTGTGGTGAATTGCCTCTACCTTCCAAAATGAGAGGAGTTTTTAGACTTGATAGTAGGAGGAGCAGTCTCTAAGTTCTCCATGAAGAAGATGGTGTGGAGGAAGGAAATTATGCAATGCTAGTTTCAAAAGTCACGGAGTGCCAAGAGTAAGGTCCCCAAAACTCTATTTGGTACTAACCTCAAACCTGAGATTGTAAACATTTTGGTCCTCCTGCACAGACTGAAAGGTGAGGTAGAGGCTCTAAATTTTGTTGAATAGTATTTCTTTTTTGGTACAAGTTATTTGTTCAAATATACAATATATTGATTGGGCTCATGAGGTAAGTGAAAATATTTCCAGAGCTCTCAGTGTTGCAAAGTTCTACAACACTTTTTATATGTCTTCCTTGTTAATTTATATGTTAGCATCTCTACAGTTATGGCTAGGCCTTCCAAGAATAGAAAATTTTTCTGATGATGTGAAGTGTTATGAGTTTTATCCATGTTTGCAATTGCAAAATAGTTATGCAAAGAATGTCAAAGTTAATGATGCATTCATAATGAGAATTTGTAGGGAACTCCAAGGATGCTTGGAGAGGAGATTCAGTCCAGAGGCAATGGTGGCTATTAGTCAATTTGGAAGCTATTTTATCTAGTTCTCATCTTTCTCATATTTGTGTCTTGCAACTTTCAGTGGATTCCCCTTGAAGTTTCCCAGGTATCCGAGTAACATGATCGTGCTGATAGAAATCGTGAGGTAGGTGATCCACGTGAATGTGCTAAGCGAAAGCTTGAAGAAGAAGGGATATGAGTTCCCTATGAAAGTAGGAGCTTGTAGTTGCGAGTCCTACTCTGATGCAAAGAATATACTCAAACTATTCGAGATGAATATGAGGTCTTGAGACCTATGTTTGATCTGAATGGATATGCTAGGGAGGTGTTCCAGATTGGAAGTGTGATCAAACACATTACCACTATTGAAGACTATTGGGCGGATTATAAAGATGAGTTTGAAAGTCAAGATCATGCTTTCGCCAGGCTCATAATGGAGCAAATAAAAACATATAATATCAATCTTAATGTTGAAGGATTGGAGCATGATGGGCAAAATATGTATAGTAATACATATTTGACTAAGTTAAGGAACACTCCTATCAGTCCAGAGCCTTATGAGAATGTTGAGGAAGATTTAGACATTATGATGGCTTGAATCATCAAAAGAACTTGGACATGGGTTGAATGGATAGCCAAAAGAAGTTGAAGTAAAGGTGTAGCCACTCAAGGTTCTCCAACAACTACAACTCCCTCTTCCTCCCAGAGTGTTACACCTAGCATAACACCTACTATTACTCAAGGTCCAGCTTAACCTTTGGGAGGAGGTGATCAACCTCCAGACAAGAGCATTCCCATAGTTAAGACTTGTCATGATGGCTCCCTCCCAGTTATTGGAACCCAAACTAGTGCTAAAGAGAAGTAGATAGAGGAGCCAAAGGATAGTGTTGTTACAATAGTTCCCTCTCCTCGTGTTAGACTAGTCTCCTCTCCCCATCATAGCCTAGTTCCACCAGTAAGTGCTACACTTATGTAACCAAGTGGATCCCTAATACAAATAGTAGATTTGGGAGATGGAAAGAGCAATAGTAGTGAATCTACTGAATCTGACAAGGCAACAAAGAAGACCTCAGAGGTGGAGAAAGGCCAGAGCTCTTTCGAATGGCTTCAAAGCATGTAGTTCAAGTAAAAAATGATCCTATTAGCAGAAAAAAGACTTAAGGAAATAGAGGATAAAGTGAAGAAGATCCAAGATAGAGGATTTGAACTCATGAAGGGGCTAAATACAAATTCACAAACTAGTGGCCAGGGGAAAGCACTCATTGGGATAAATGTCATGAAAGAGAATTTCTCCAAATTCTTAGATAGTCTGATGTTTCTTCCAGTAATCAAAATAGAGTCACAGAACTCTAGAAACTCAGCAGATGCATACACGTGGCCATGAAGGAATTGTCAAATCAATCGAATGCTGTGAAGGAGTGGGCAAGGGAGCATTCTAAGTGGCTCTTGAGATACACCAACATGCATGTGCCTAAGCATGGAGAGTTAACCCCAATCATAGTTGTTGCTAAGGCTTATAGAAAAAAAGAAAAAAAGGGGAAGAAGATGAAGTGATTCACATTTCGCCCCCTTTTCATTTTTATATGTAATTATTGCAATACGACAAACAAGTTTCTTGCCATTTTTCATTCTTTGAGGAGATGAACTGATTGAACTTCTATTGTAACGGTCATCTCAAATCTTATATGTATGAAATTTAAAGATTAATAAAAGGTGGACAAATTTTTGGTGGGAAGCACTTGATGTTGCAGAGTCAATTGAATAGTATTTTGTATCAACTATTTTCTATTCCATTTCTATTAATTGTAGTTATATGTTTTCTCTTTAATCTAGATTGAAGTAAGGAAAGAACAAAGTTTCATTCCCCTGTTTCAAGGCAGGGAACGGATGTGATAAGTAGTGTCATTGCATGTTCAAAGAGGAATCCCTTAAACATTTTTCCCTTTAGCTAACTTCTTCTTCTCTATAGTTTAGATTCTAATTGGTTCAGTTCAGTATTAGTTGTTCTGTTATTAAGCTTTGTGAGTTCATAAGATGTGTGGGTTCATAAACTTAATCGATTCTTCAAAAGTCTTTTTCTGCCTGAGTTAGATCATGTTTAGGTCTAGTCTGGTTTTACCTCTTCTATTCTTGGGTTAAGAACACACCCCATATTAGTTTAGAAATAAAACATAATTCACTGCAAATCTACCATAGGGAGCTCTACCTATCAATTTAGAGAAAAGCCAGTTTATCCATAAGTAGCTTTTCAACTGTTTGTAATTAGATATTGTTTATAATTTGGGCATTCAAGAGTCATAATCAAAAAAGAATAAACCTTTTTACCAATAAATATTTGGCGACTCTACTAGGGAATACGAATAGTTGCTTGATTAATAAGCCTATATCATGAGGAAAAATGGTACTACCTCATGAGAACATTTTTCCAGTGCTCCAACCTAACCTTGGTTTTCAAGATGACCAAGAAGACATAATTTCATTCCTTAATACATTTGTTTGGAGACATAAGAGGAATGTTGAACATTACAGGAACGCTAGCCAAGTATTGGAAGAGGAAGAAAGAAGAGTTGAAGCTTTAGAAAGAGTTGTTCAAAGGAGGGACATCCGAAGAGCAGAAAGAAAGACAATTGAGACGAGAAGCTCAAAGACAAAACTAACCTAGCATCCTGGAACAAACAAGGTTCCTCAGAAGTACCAAGGAATAGGGTGGACAAGACCCCATTTTTGATAAACTTACAAAGCTTGGTTTTCCCATCTTAGATATTCTGAAATGGAAAGGTGAAAAGAAAAGTCGAAGTAGACCACCTTCCCCTATTAGTAATCAAAGTGCTTCACATACTACGTGCCAGGTATTGGCCCTGAATGGAATCACAGCTTCCCCGGTTGTTAATTTCCTGCCATACCTTGCCAGAATAATTATGGCTGCTCCATGGACTGTAGCAACAAGACCATTAGCACTAACAACTTATCATCCACTTCCAACCAATTCAAGAAAGAATTTCCCTAAATTTTAAGGTGATGGGAAGGTTACTACAGATGAACACATTAAGGCCTTCTTTGTATCTACACACATCTTAGGAGTTGGACATGAGGATGTTGTTGTAAGATTATTCATGGAAACCTTGACAAAAAGTGTAGTAGACTGGTTCTATCATCTAGATGATGGCTAGATCACTGATTGGGATACAATGAGAATGGCCTTTGAGACAAGATTTAAGACTACAAAAGATGAACATGTCTTGTTAACACAGTTGACACTTATTAAAAAGAAACCTACCATGAGTATGAGGAATTTCATTACTCAGTTCAATAAGATTATTAGTAGAATTCCAACTGCTGACAAACCCACAGTCGGTAATTTGAAAACCTTCTTCATAATTGTGATGCTGCTAGATATCAATTATGACCTGAGAAGAGCACATCCCACAGATTTAGCAGATGCACAAAAGAAAGCAATTGAATTTGAGGATGATTTAATTTTTGTAGGAAAATGGAAGTGAGAACTTCAAACTAAAGGAAGTTCTAGTAATACCACATCATCTGATAAAATGATTCAAAAACTATCAAATGAATTGATAGTAGTAAAAAGGCAATTACTCAGATTTAATAATTCCTACCAGCAAAATTATCAAAATTTTCCAAGAAGGAACAATGATGGAAAATATCTACAGCTCACAGGCTTGCAACCCAAGTTGCAAATTGAAGCAGCACCAAAGAAAGGAAATATGTGTGTATTTCATTTGACAATAAATCATGATAGTGAGAGTTGTCCAAAAACTATTTGTATGATGCAGTTATTATCCACCAACGAGATGAACACTGCAACCCCTTGTCTAGAATCATATTCGTACTCAAATGGCGACTTTAGAAATTTATTTTTAGAATATGAGTTAGATTCTGAACCAAAGGGTGAATGCTACGCAATGATTGATGGAACTTCATACATAGTATTGACTCGAGGTCAAAGGAAAAAGAATCAATCCTCTAGTCATGCTCCTAAGAATGATCCCAGTCCTTAAGCAAGTAATGTTCATGTTGATCAAGGAGTATCCTCATCTCAGACAGGTAAGGACAAAATGCCCTTTGATTTCATTCAATTCTGTGAAGAATCAAAAATCCAAATTTCCCCAATAGATTTTTTGAAGTCTCATCCCTCTAAGTTGAAAAGGTTGGTAGATCGTTGCAAAGGAAATGCTACAGAGTTAAATCACAATGTAACTGTTGAAGAAGGGGATGAAATCTTGACATCTAACTTGTTTAATCAAGAGGATTCTACTATTCTAGCAACCTCTCCCGGGCAAAAACCCAACCCGTTCTATATTTCACTATATATAAATGGATGTAAACTAAGAAATTGCATAATAGATTTAGATGCATCAAACAACGTTATGCCTTATTCTGTAGCTAAGGCCCTAGGGCTCAACCTCACCAAGGTACATGGCAGATGTTATTCTATGGATGCTAAACAGGTTCCTTTGCTCGGACAAATTAAAGATGCTCAAGTAGCCTTAGCTTCTCATCCATAAAAGAAACTCTTATTGACCATTCTAGTGGTAGATATTCCAGTAAGCTATGGGCTTCTCTTAAGTAAGAGCTTTTGCCGAGACCTGGGAGGAGAAATAAAACTAGACTGGTCTCAAGCAATCATACCAATAGGGAATAAGAAAGTTAAATTAGAACTTGAAGAAAAGGAAAATTTATTGTCTTAAAATTAGATGATCCTAAAGCTCAGATCCTTTACCAAGAGCTGGAGTTCAGCAATTACATGTTATTTAATGAAAACATTCCGAATGAGCAAGAAACTAAAGGTTCAAAAATGAGAGCCTTGGGTGAAGAACAAGAGTCATCATCTATATGGACATTGGAGTTTGATGAAATTTGTTCCTTATCAGGATATGGTGTAGGTGTAGTGTTAATACCCCCCTAAAGAAGAACCTGAACCCATGGCTTTCAAACTGGAGTTTGGGAACACAAATAATACTACAAAGTACAAAGCCCTGCTTCTAGGGATAGTGATTGTGAAAGAAAGAGGAATAAAGATCCTAAAAGCTTGAGCTAATGTAGAGCTCATTATAAAACAGATTAAAGGGCAATACTTCGTGAAGAATCACAACTTGAAGAATTATAGAAACAGAGTTTGGGACGAAATAGAAGGCTTGGATGCTTTTTCTATTGAAGTGATGCTAATGGAGATGAACACCAAAGCTGATTCTTTAGAGATTTCTTCTTCTCTACTATTACCTCATCTAGAATTAAAGGATAAGAAATACTACATTGAAATTGTGTATCGAGCGTCTATTCCAAAAAATATAGAATCCTGGCAGGTCTTTAAAGATGACAAGAGCTTGCATATGTTCCTAGAAAATGAAAAATCCAGTTCTAAACATGAATTCAATGATGATAATCATGAAAACTCTGATGTTGAGAGGAAACAAAATCAAAATGATGAAGTTCAATTGCAAGGTAATATCATTCCTCCATACTTTGTGGCTTTGGAAAAAAAAATTAATAGACATGATGCCTACATAAAGCAAAAGAGGGCAGAAAAGGGATCTCCCACTGGTGAGTATGAAGGAATAAATATTGGAGATGTTCATGATCCCAAAATGATTAATATTAGGAAATGTTGCTCACCTAAAGAGAAAGAAGTTGCAAAACAACTCATCATAGAATATCAGGATGTTTTTGCCTGGAGTTATGAAGATTTGAAAAGCTATCGAGGTGGGAAGATAAAACATAAGATTCCCCTCAAACTTGATGCAATCCCTTTTCGGTAGAAACAAAGGAATTATTATATCTAATGTAGTAGACGCCATATTTTGGGAAGTAGATAAAATGTTGAAAGCAAGAATCATCTATTCCATTCATCACTCCACCTGGGTAGCTAATATAGTACCGGTTAGAAATAAGAACAGAGAAATAAGGATCTACGTTGATTTCCATAATTTGAATCAGGCATCTCTGAAGGATAATTTCACTCTCCCCAACATGGATTACTTACTACAAATAGTGGCTAGATTCGAAATGATGTCCATGCTTGATGGGTTCTCAGGTTACAATCAAGTTGAAGTGGAAGAGAAGGACCAACATAAAACAACATTCACCACTCCCTGGGGTATGTTTTCATATCACAGAATGCCCTTTGGGCTCATCAATGTTGGCATCATGTTTCAAAGGTGTATGAGTAAAAAATTTGCTGATCTAAAGGATTGGATTATAGTTATATAGCTGGATGATCTCACCATGTTTTTGAAAAAGAGAAATGATCACATAGAAGATTTGAGAAAAGTATTACAAAGGTGTCAGGAACATGGAATCTCACTTAATCCCAAAAAATCTATTTTCTGTGTGATGGAGGGGAAGCTCCTTAGCCATATAGTTTCTCAAGAGGGCATTAGAATTGGTCCTAAATTAGTTGAAGCCATTTGAATATTGAGCTTGCCATCAAATCAAATAAGAGTTAAATCATTCTTCAGGCAGGTGAATTTCCTTAGAAGGTTTGTACCGGATTTTGCAGAAACCACAAAGTGTATTGTGGACATGATGAAGGGAAATTCAAATTTAAAATGGAATGAGGTGGGATAATGGGCCTTTCAAAATATAAAAACTACTATTGCTAATGCTCAAGTATTATGTCACCCAAATTATGAGCGAAATTTCATCATCTACTATTACGCTTCTGAACACACTTTATCGGCAATACTTATGCAAGAAAATAATGAAGGTATACAATCCCCAATAGCTTTCATGAGCATACCCCTAAAAAATAATGAATTGAAATACTCACAAATTGAGAAACATGCTTTTGCAATGGTTAAAGCACTTACAAATTTCTAATTTTACATCTTGCATTCACATTCTGTCATTTATGTCCCGAATGCAATAGTAAAAAGTGTGTTAACACAATAGGATGTAGGGTGTAATGCCCGAGGAACATGGATAGAAAAGACACAAGAGTATGATATAGAAATTAAACCTACCAAGCTAGTAAGGGCTAATGCCTTGTGCAAGGTGATTGCAGAAAATAAAATCACCGAAGAATCAAAAGATTTGAGAGAAAAACAACTAGTTTTGGCTGTAGGTCTTTATGATCCATGGTTTGAGAACATTACATATCTACTAACTTATGGAGAATGTCCAAAAGGCCTAACTGCAAGACAAAGGAGGGATCTTAAATTGAAAGTAGCTAAGTATGTAATTTGGGATGGAAAATTGTTTTAAAAAGCCATAGATGGCACTTTCCTCAGATCTGTGGACAAACAACAGCAGGAAAAGTTGTTGAAAACATTTCATGATGAAGCCTATGGAGGGCATTTTTCATCCTCTGTCACGGCTTTCAAAATATTAAGATAGTGCTATTACTAACCTGGAATGTTCAAGGATGCCTATTCCCAGGTGGTAAAATGTGAGAAATGTAAGATGTTTGCCAGGCGTCCTCAATTAGCCGCTCTACTATTAAGACATGTTATCATCGAGGGATCTTTTCAACAATGGGGTCTTGATTTCATTAGTCTGATTAATCCAACATCCAGTGTTGGTCACTAGTATGTGATAACTACGACTAATTACTTCACTAAGTGGGTGGAAGCCAAAGCAACTAAGAAAACTACTTCTAAAGTAGTATGAAAATTCATTAAGGAAAATATACTGGCTAGGTTTGGTGTTCCCATCAAATTAGTGATGGAAAACATAGCCTATTTCTCTTCAATTGAGATTACTAATTTTTGTTGAGTATGGAATTACAGTCAGTCATTCATCTAATTATTTTCCACAAGGAAATGGTCAAGCCAAGTCCAATAACAAGAATTTGATAAATATTGTCAAGAAATTGGTGTCAAATAATCAAAAGACTTGGCACAAGAAAATTCATGAGGCACTGTGAGAAGATAGAGTAACACCTAAGAGGGAAATTGGCATATCTCCTTTTGAATTAGTCTATGGAACTGAGGCTAATCTCCCATTACCCTTGGAATTGGCTATGAACAAACTTAGAATAGTGATTGAAGATGATATCTATAAAGATGGTTTAGAAAAGAGGATTTTTTACTTGAGCAAACTTGAAGAGGAAAGAGAAGAAATCATGGATCACATCACACAACATCAAATGTGAGTAAAGAATCTATTCGATAAGAAGGCAAGACCACAAAAATTCATGGTAGGAGACAGTGTGTGACTCTAGGATAAGAAAAGCACTCCAAAGGATATGCATAAAAATTTTGACACCTTTTGGAAAGGTCTATTCATAATTCATCAAGTTTTTGAGAATAATTCTTTCAAATTGGCTTATCAAGATGGTGAAGTGTTGCCCCTAACCTATAATGGTCAGGATCTAAAGCTTTATCAAATTTCAAACTGAGAATAGGTAACCCCTGTATTGTATTATAGTTACATTTAGTTCCTGTCCATGTTTTCCTAGTTAGTTTTCCTTCCTTGCCTTTGCTTCCTTGTTTTTCCCTGTTTTAGTTTTGTTGTGTTGCCACCTTTTATTTTTGTGAAACCAGAGATTTCGAGTTCCTTGCTTGGGTATAGTCTACCCAAGTCCCCAGTCAGAGCCAGCAATTGTCCCAGTTTTCACCCTGTGAACATTTTGCAAAAGTGAAAATTTTATGTCTTAGTTAAGTCTAGGTATGTCTGGGTCTAGTTTTAATTTCCCTTAGGTGAAAAGAGTGTCCATCGGATTTTCCATCTTTCCCTTCTCCCACATTTCATGGTTGGGTGGTTTCCCTTGATGTTGTGAGTTTATGGGTAGCTTGGTACCTAATTCGATGGAGGTTCTTACAACATGCAAAATTTGTTCACAAAGCTAAGCTTGTTCATGACTTATCGTGTTTTTCAATGAAATAAAGAAGCTTGCAAAAAATTGAGCATCGCCTTCTCCTTGGCGAGTTTTCAACCCATGAAGGCAATTTTTTTGCGAAGACCAATAGATGATGCTTACAAGCCTATATAAGAAGATAATGAGCTCTTTTATGGAAAATCCTTATTTTCATGACAATATTCTACCTTTTGAAACATTCCAGATTTATCACAAAACTCAAAATCATCTTTAGTGGAAAACTCAAAAATGACTTCTCCTCGGCGGGCTTTTGATCCATGAAGTCTATTTTCCACCAAAGGAAAGAAACAAGGAAGTGGGCCCCTTTTTGGCTTTCATAGTCCTCTCAAGATTTTTCAAACCCAAAGGAAATTGTATGGGTGAAAAAATGGAAATCGTCTTCTCCTCGGCGAGTTTCCAACCCATGAGGACAATTTTTCGCATTCAAGAGAAAATCAACTTTGTAAGTAGATTGGGCCCACGAATTACACACAAAACATCTTAAGATGATAATGGAAATAATCTAACCTTTGCAAAAAAGGTATTCTAAGCATAATTCAATCGGGTGGACATTCCCTTATAGGGTACTATGTTCCTAATTCTTCAAAACTTAATGGGAAACAGAAGAGTAGGTATGAAAGAAAGGAAAGTTACCATTGGGCCAATGGAACTATTGAAAAAACACCAAAATATCTGTTAGAACTTTCGCATTTACTATCTCAACCAATTTGTCCTTTAATTCATTTTTGTGGTGCGAATCCTGAAGATCAATGGATGAATTGAGACTCCTATATAGATGGAAACATAACAATTATTCAAACTACTGCTTTTTCTTGAGCTATTATGTTGTTAAATTGCACAGCGCCTTCAAATATTTTGTATTTACAAATTCAATATCCTATTCCTCATCTAAATTCAAAATTTTAATTTACTTCATTCTCAAACAAAATGGCAACCAGATTTGAGAGGTTTGATGGGCTAAATGGAATCAAGTCCACATTGTAGAATTTCACAAATACTTCACTCTATTTTTATGATATGCAAGATTTCCAAAGGAAGTTGAAGTCAAAACTGATTCATCCCATAACTCAGAAGCTTTAAGGAAGTGGACTAGTAGAGGCAGCTGGTTTCCCAGTGGCAGTCCAACCTCTAGAACTAATTTATGAATGCATAAATCACTACAATTCAGATACCAGACAAATTGTTTTACTTGATCATACTATATTAATCTCCATTGATAGGAAAATTGTGGTGAATTGCCTCTAGGTTCTAGAATGAGAGGAGTTTATAGACTTGACAATAGGAGGAGTAGTCTCTGAGTTCTCCACAAAGAAGATGGTGTGGAGGAAGGAAATTATGCAATCCTAGTTTCAAAAGCTGCGAAGTGCCAAGAGTAAGGTCCCCAAAACTCTATTTGGTACTAACCTCAAACCTAATATTGTAGACATTCTAGTCCTCCTAAACAAACTAAAAGGTGAGGTAGAGGCTCTAAATTTTGTTGAACAATATTTCTTTTTGGTACAAGTTATTTGTTCAAATTTGCAATATATTGATTGGGCTCATGAGGTAAGTAAAAATCTTTCCAGAGCTCTCGTTGCCGCGAAGTTCTACAACACTTTCTATATGTCTTCCTTGTTAATTTACATGCTAGCATCTCTACAGTTATGGCTAGGCCTTCCAAAAATAGAAAACTTTCCTAATGATGTGAAGTGTTATGAGTTTTATCCATGTTTTCAATTGCAAAATAGTTATGCAGAGTATGTCAAAGTTAATGACGCATTCACAATGAGAATTTACAAAGAATTCCAAGGATGCCTAGAGAGGAGATTCAGTCCAGAGGCAATGGTGGCTATTAGTCAATTTGAAAGCTATTTTATCCAGTTCTCATCATTCTCATATTGGTGTCTTGCAACTTTCAATAGATTCCCCTTGAAGCTACCCAGGTATCTGTGTGACATGATCATGTTAATAGAGATTGTGAGGCAGGCAATCTAGGTGAATGTGCTAAGCTCGAAGAAGAAGGGATATGAGTTCCCTATTAAAAGTAGGAGCTTACAGTTGCGAGTCCCACTATGATGCAAAGAATATGCTCAAACTATTTGAGATGAAATACAAGTTGGAGATGTGTGAGGTCTTGAGACCTATGTTTGATCCGAATGGATATGTTAGGGAGGTGTTGTAGATTGGAAGTGTGATCAAACACATTACCACTATTGAAGACTATTGGGCAGATTGTAAGATGAGTTTGAAAGCTGAGATCATGCTTTTGCGAGGCTCACATTAGAGCAAATAAAAACATATAATATCAATCTTGATGTTGAAGGATTGGAGGATGAAAGGAAAAATATGTATAGTAATACATATTTGACTAAGTTAAGGAACACTCCTATCAGTTTCAGAGCCTTATGAGAATGCTAAGGAAGATTTAGACATTATGATGGCCCAAATCATCAAAAGAACTGGGAAAGGGGTTGAATGGACAGCCAAAAGAAGTCAGAGTAGAGGTGCAGCCACTCAAGCTTCTCCAACAGCTGCAACTCCCTCTTCCTCCCAAAGTGCTACACCTAGCGTAACACCAACTATCACTCAAGGTCAAGCTCAACTTTCAGGAGGAGGTGATCAACCTCCAGACAAGAGCATTCCCATAACTAAGACTTGTCATGATGGCTCCCTCCCAATTATTGTAACCCAAACTGGTGTTGAAGAGAACAAGACAAAGGAGCCAAAGGATAGTGTTGTTACACGAGTTTTCTCTCCTCATGTTACACCAGTCTCCTCTCCCTATCATAGCCCAGTTCCACTAATAAGTGCTACACTTCTGCAACCAAGTGGCTCCCCAATATAGGTAGTAGATTTGGGAGATGGAAAGAGGAGTAGTAGTGAATCTACTAAATCTGATGAGGCAATGAAGAAGACCTTAGAGGTGGAGAAAGGCCAGAGCTCTTTCAAGCTCATTTCCCAAGCCCCAAAGAATTCCTTCTCTTCAATTGCGATGACCATCACTCTAGTTAAGAAGAAGATGTTTAGAATAGAATCACTTGGAATGGCCTCCAAAGTGATAGGCATTGATTTCTAGTTAGAGGATACTTTGGAGAGGAAGAGAAAAAGGAAAGATGAAAGCGCCCCTGCCAAGGATACCATATCCCTTGTAGTTCATTCTAGATCTACATTAACCAAAGTAAAGAAGCAAAAAACTTTGTCTATACTTGGGTGAGATCTAGAAACAGGGCACCTAATAATGGAGATAGCCAAGCCCAAAAAAGAAGGAAGAATTGAAGATATGACTGCTAATAATTTTACTCTCCACTTGGTGGACCTTGGAGAGGCCAGACATATCACTAAGGTTGACTTGTGGAAGTCAACCAATGAAGTAATTGAGGGACAATTGGAAAACTTGAAGTTGTCAAAAGTTAGGATGAAGGCTGAGATAGAAGAGTTGAACAGATTCATCAGACAGTTGGTCACTCCATTGGCAACTATCTCCTAAGTATCAGTAACAAGAAATCCTACTACTGCCATAGTTCAAGCCCTTATCTCTCAACTTCAGGAAGATAGACACTTTGGCAAATTAGTAAAGACTGGATTGGGAAGCTCAAATTAGAGGGAGCCACTATTATAGAACAAATTGGCAATGTTAACTTAAGATTAGAAATAGAGAAAGATAACATCTTAGCAAATAGCAATACTCTGACTGGAGAAAGAACGAAGTGTGAGGATTGTATTTCTCTTTTGAAAATGATCATCTAGATGAAGGCAAAGGAAGCCATTGAAGCAAAAATCTTGCCGAAGGGAGACGAACCTCTATTTGAATGGCTTTAGAGCATGCAGGTCAAGTCAGAAATGATCCTGTTAGTAGAAAAATGACTTAAGGAAATAGAAGATAAAGTGAGGAAGACCCAACATAGAGGATTTGAACTCATGAAGGGGCTACATACAGATTCACAGACTAGTGGCTAGGGGGAAGCACTCATTGGGATAAATGTCATGAAAGAGAATTTTTCCAAATTCTTAGATAGTCTGACTGATGTGTCTTCCAGTAATCAAAACAAAGTCATAGAACTCTAGAAACTCAACAAATGTATACATGTGGCCACGAAGGAATTGCCAAATCAATTAAATGTTGTGAGGGAGTGGGCCAGGGAGCATTCTAAGTGACTCTTGAGATACACCAACACACATGTGCCTATCCATGAAGAGCTAATCCCAATCATAGTTGTTGTTAAGGCTTAGAGAACAAAAGCAGAAAAGGGGAAGAAGACGAAGTGATTCACATTCTGCCCCCTTTTCACTTTCTTATGTAATTATTGCAATACGACAAATTGGTTTCTTTCCATTTTTCATTCTTTGAGGAGATTAACTAATTGAACTTCTATTATAAAAGTCATCTCAAAATCTTATATGTATGAAATTTAAAGATTAATAAAAGGCTAACAAATTTTTGGTGTGAAGTACTTGATGTTGCAAAGTCAATTGAATGGTATTTTGTATCAACTATTTTATGTTCCATTTATGTTAGTTGTACTTATATGTTTTCTCTTTAATCTGGATTGAAGCAAGGAAAGAACAGAGTTTCATTCCCCTATTTCAAGGCAACGAACGAATGTGATAAGTAGTGTCATTGCATGTTCAAAGAGGAATCCCTTAAATTTTTTCCCTTTAGCTAACTTCTTCTTCTCTATAGTTTAGATTCTAATTGATTTAGATCAGTATTAGTTGTTATGCTATTAAGCTTTGTGAGTTCATAAGATGTGTGGGTTCATAAACTTAATCAGTTCTTCAAAAGTATTTTTCTGCTTGAGTTAGATCCTGTTTAGGTCTGGCTTGGTTTTACCTCTTCTGTTCTTGGGTCAAGAACACACCCCATATTAGTTTAGAAATAAAACATAATTCACTACAAATCTACCATAGGGAGTTGTACCTATCAATTCAGAGAAAAGCCAGTCTATCCATAAGTGGCTTTTCAACTGTTTGTAATCAGATATTGTTTATAATTTGGGCATTCAAGAGTCATAATAAAAAAGAACAAATCTGTTTACCAACAATTTGAAGAACTTGTATGAAACTGACCCTGATTTTGTAGAACCTTGGAAAGCTTTTAAGAACTTGTGGGTGATGAACAAGATAAGTGGGTTGATTATTTCAATTAAGAAGACTTGTTGTTTAAAGGAATTTAATTGTGTATACCTAGGGGATCTATGAGGGAGAATATCATTACCTAGGGGATCTATGAGGGAGAATATCATTAAAGAGAAACATAGTGGTGGATTTGCAAAACATTTTGGAATTGATAAGACAATAAAAATGATTTCAAAAAGATACTTTTGGCCATAGATATATAAGAATGCTCAGAGGATGGCAAGGAGTTGTAGAATATGTCAAGTTGCTAAAGGAAGCAATCAAAATGTTGGATTGTACACACCTTTGCCTATTCCTTGCAGACCTTGAGAAGGTATTAGTATGGATTTGGTTATGGGATTAAATAGAACTCATAGAGGTAATGATTTAATTTTTGTAGCGTTTAACATATTTTCTAAAATGACACGTTTCATACCTTGTAAGAGGTGTTAGCATGAATTCCTATAGTATTCCTTTGGGGGAGTATCCTAAGCATTGGAGACTATTGACATGTTGCATTCATGACTGTGTTTGTCATTGATGTCAACATAGCAGTAAGTTTGTAAAGTCTGACAAAATAGTAGACAAAGATCATACTTGTACGGACATAGTTTTATGTACAAGTGAAGTGTGATTAAGGACATGTTGTACCTTGTAACCTGATGACAAGGTTGAATGCGCAAAATCTAAGTTGAAGATGTATGGAAGTTACAAGTTATTTGCATAGAGTTCTTAAGGCTAGGTATTTTCTTACTTGTAATTTAATTAGGGCATGATGGGTAATTTAATTAGGACATGATGGGTAACAAAATTATCTTTTCCTTTTTGAGTTTCTTCCGCACTAATACAGAGCATACTGTACAAGAAATTTGGAATGTTTATTGAAAGATTATGCCTTATACAACTAAGTAATTTGAAATGATGTGCATATAAGTATGAGAATCGCCCTTCACATGTAAGGTACCTAATAATATGCATGGCTAATTCATTGTATGGCAACAAAAGTGACATTCTCTTGTAACCTTGTTTTGTAATGTCCATTTGAGGATCAGTCGGTCTAGTAAATTAAGCTCTTGCTAACCTTGCATCATGTGTGTTGGGATAATGTTCTCTAATTGCAAGCAACCTAGTTACTTCAATAATGCATTCCTCTATTGCAATCACTGTTAAACCCCAAACAGAAGCTTCACCTTCATCAAATGTCCTTGTGAATTATGCAGTTGCCTTCTCATCAAATGCAGTCAAACTCAGGAAATACCCTAACCATCCACATGTATTAAACCTTCTTACGACCTCTACATCTGAGAGCATCATAGTATGTTCCACTGGTTCTCTCCTTTGCAACTTTCCACCCATTTTCTTAACACTTTCTTTATCTGCTCTGTTTTCCCCCTTTTGAATTCAACCTGCTTTGTTGTTTTATAGACGCAACTCACATTTCTTTGTTTTAATAGGTAATTAATGTCATAATGAATTGTTATGCACAATAATATGGCTTTAATGAAGGTAAATCATGAATATGTGTGAGAATCATCCGAAAATGGGGTTTAGATCACATAAAATTTAAACACAAGTCACATCACAACCTAACAATAAAATCATCCAAAAAAAAGGGATACAACACCTCACTTGTGTACTTATGGCAATTAAATTTCATAAATGAAGGAAATACAAAGATTTGGAAAAATCTTTATGGATAAATAGAAATTCCATTAGATATTAGTGACCTTCCTTGCCCCCTGCTAAATATGGACAAGTGTCCACACTTGTCAAACCTAGTACAGGTAAGGGACTGGCATAATGCAGCCATCATATAAAGAATACAGTATTAAATATAATTAACAAAATCTACGTAATATAAGTGAATAATAATTTGAAAATGTTATACCTATCAACTAATCATTGCACATACTCGAAAAGGTGGCAAAAGTTGCAACAGCAGTGATAGCATCCATCAACGAGTTGCGGTGTTTATTGAAACATTAGAAAATGATGACATGGAAAGTGGGTGGATGGAAGGTAAAGAAATGAGATGAGGTGGATGGTTGAAAGGTAAAGAGATGAGATGGAATGAGAAAGTGAACTTTATGTGGTCATAAAGTTTTTATTATGAACATGCACAAAGAAACTAATGTTGAAGAGCGGTAGGCAGAAGGTTGACACCTTCGATTGTACGAAGAGTCACCTGATGTGTGTTTGAATCCAGCCGCTGAAACTGCTGTAGGAAGTCCTCTTTTGTTTGGGGCCATTTATATAATTTGAGTCTGTGACCATTGACTAATAATTTGAAAGGTACTAGATCAATGGTAGTTAATTGAATAGCTCCATTATCAAAGACATGACTAATTTCATATGGTCCCAACCATCTTATCTATAGCTTTCCTGGCATATCTTTAAATCTGGAATCATATAGTAGTGCCTAGTCACCAACTTGAAATTGTTTATTGATAATATGGGAGTCATGCCATTGTTTCCTTTACTTCTGTATAAGTTCAGTGTGTTCCAAAGTAGCTTTGCGCATTTCATCCAAAGAGTTAAGATGTAGAAGATGTTCTCTTTGTGCTACAGGAAGTTCAATTTCTAGCTCCATTGCAGTTCTCAAAGTTTTATGTTCAAATTCAATGAGGAGCATTGCTACCTTTTCATACAGGAGCTCAAATGGTGTGAATCTTGTAGTAGTCTTCCATGGTGTTCTGTAAGCCCAAACAACTTCTTGTAATCTACTAGTCCAATCCCTACAATGTAGATGAACCATTTTTGTTAGGATATTCTCCATTTCACATTTTGTGACCTCTGCTTGTCCATTGGCTTGAGGGTGATAAGGACTGGATTTTTGGTGCCTAATGTTATTCTTTTCATCAACTCTGAGATCATATTAGAGGTAAATTGTGCACCTTGGTCAGTGACTAGCTCTTTAGGTACATCATAGCAAGCAAAAATTTCTCTATACAAAAATTCAACAACTTTTTCATCATGAGCATGCTTCATGGCCTTGACTTCAACCCATTTTGTCAGGTAATCAATGCACACAAGAATATAGGATTTCCCATTAGATGGAGGATCAATTGGACCAATGAAGTCCATGCCCCATTTGTCAAATGGTGTTAACACCATCTGAGGGTTAAGAGGCATTTCATATGTTCTTGTTGCTCGGCCCATCCTTTGATACTTGTCACACTTCCGTGTATAGTTGGTTGCATCTTTGTGAAGTGTAGGCCAATAATAACTAGTTGTCAAGATTTTTAAGGCTATTATTTTTGTGGCAAAGTGTCCTCCACATGGTTCATTATGACATGCATGTAGAATGTCATATGTATCATCCTCTCTCACACATATTCTCATAACTTGGTCAGGTCCAGTATAAAACAAGAGATTATCTATCCAGGAGAAACGAAAACTTTTCTCTACAAGCAGTTTCTTTTCCTTGTAAGAAAAATGTTCCAGTATTTTATTAACTGCAATATAATTAGCAATGTCTACATACCATGGAGTTTGAACATCAATATGAAATAAATGCTCATCCAGAAATGCATCATGATGGATTCTTGATAAATAATCAGCTACAACATTGGCTTTTCTAGGCTTATCAACAATAGTTATATCAAATTCTTGCAACAACAGTAACCATCTTGCTAATATGTCGATTATAGCAGGTTTATTCATGAGATATTTAATTGTTGCATGATCAGTATGAACAAATATCGAATAGCCAGTTATGTAATGCCAAAATTTGTTCAGGGCATAAAATACTACTAGTCGTTCTTTTTCTATCACTATTTAGTTTAATTCTAGTCCATGAAGGCTCTTGCTAATATAATAGATTGCATTTTCAAAATTTTGGGATTGTTGTGCTAGGACTGCACTTATGGCGTAATCAGAGGCATCTGTATATATGTGAAAAGGTAAATTCCAATCAGGGTCTTGTAAAATTGGGGCTGTAGTCAAAAGTTTCTTAAGCTGCAGGAAGGCTTCATCACATTTGGATGTCCAACCAAATTCAACTTCTTTTGTGAGTAACTTATACAAGGGACTAGCTATTTTGCAGAAATCTTTTATGAAACATCTATAATATCCAACATGACCTAGAAAAGATCTTACATCTTTTGATTTTGTAGGTATGGGTAATGTTTGAATTACCTCTATCTTAGTTGGATCCACTTGTATTCCTATAGCTGATATGAAATGATTAAGTACCACACCTTCCTACATGAGCATGAAACACTTTTCACTATTAAGTGCCAAATTATGTTCTTGACATCTTACCAAAACCTTTTCAAGATTCATCATTGCTTCCTCAAAAGTGACTCCAAATGTTGTGAAATCATCCATATATATTTCCATACAATCATGTGATGTATCAACAAAGATGCTAATAACTGCTTGTTGGAATGTTGTAGGAGCATTACATAGACCAAATGGTAAAACAGAGTATGCAAAAGTACCTCATGGGCATGTAAATGTTGTTTTGTCTTGGTCTTCAGGACAATACTGATTTGATTATAACCACTATACCCATCTAGAAAAGAAAAATACTTCTTTCTAGCTAGAGTGTTCAAAACTTGGTCTATAAATGGTAAAGGAAAGTGATCCTTTTTGGTGGCCTTGTTCAATTCTCTGTGATCTACACAAATTCTCCACTTTCCTCCCTTTTTAGGCACTATGACCAAGGGTGACACCCATCTACTATCAGATATAGGATAAATAAAACCAACGTCAAGCAATTTTTGCAATTCAGTTTTAACTATCTCACTAAGGCTTGGATTTATCCTTCTCTAGGGTTGACGGAGTGGTAGACAACCTTTTTTGATGTATATGCTATGGGTGAACAGTGTAGAACTCAACCCTTTCATATCACTATAGTCCCATGCAAAGGCCTTTTCATGCCTTTGAAGCAACTCTTTTAATTGTTCCATCTATGTGGGTGTTAATTTGGGATTAACATGGAGATTATGACCTTTAGTCAGTTCAACAGTGGTGGTGGACTCTATCATAGCAGCTTCAGAGATTGGACTTGCTTCTAATTCACATGGTAAGAGTGGATGAAGAATATTAGGTTATTTGAGCAAAGTACAATTCTTATCACATTCTTCATATGTGATTAATTCTAACACAGAACTTTTAGATACATCTTTTTCTACCACACAACTATTAGTAAGGATGTTCTGAAGTACTGAATCTTCCTCTTGCAGTTTTCAAAAAATATTGTCTATACAACATCATGAGTTGTACTATAGAATTTAACTCTTCTTCTTCATCCCCTAAATCTGGCCAAACAGATGTGCTCAAATCTGGTAATGGTTGGGCTGGAGGATATAAATCAAATTTCTTTATTTCTTGGTCATTTGATATGGTCATATTCCCTGATCTAAAACTTATATTTGCATCAGTTGTGGCTAACCATGGTTGACCTAAGATGACATGGTAACTAGATAGATTAACTTTGAGGGATAAAATCATGAAGTTTGCAGGATACTCTAGAGAATCTAAGGTTACAACTATGTTTTCTATCATCCCATCAAGGTGATAGTAGAACTATCTGCAAGTTGCAAAATTGTTGGTGTAGCCCTTAGTCCTTCTATTTTTAACTTCTTCATAGTATCCTTGGTCATGACATCTATAACAGCACCAAGATCTATTAAAGCATTTTTAACAAACTGACCATTCATACTGACATTCACTACTAGACTTCCTAGATTAGAATATTTTGGTGTGATCAATTTTCCTAACATGATGTTAGCCAATTGTCCCACAACATGGACTCTAGTGGGGTCCTTTTTCTTCCTTCCAGGCTTCTTCAGGCAAGCATCTCTAGTGGCTTTTCCATAAACTGGAACATTCTTAATGGCTTGAAACAGGGGTATTTGGACATGTATTTTTTTCAATTGATCAACAATATCAAAAGGTTGTTCCTCTACTTGTATAGGTTTGCTTTGTATAAACTTTTCTAGAAAAGGAGGTTCCACTGCTAATTGAGCTTGGGTTGACATGGTAACATTAGTTGGGTCAATTATTTCAACAACTGAGGGTTCTAATGTTGCAAGAGGGTATGGTATTTTAGTTATAAGAGGTGGTTTAGGTGTTGGTAAAGTTGTACTAGATCTCAGATGTATATCTACAACACCCAAAGCGCAAGCAGGATAATGTTGAGCATCAACACTTTACATGGGTTGTTGTGGTTGTTGGCTATTTGGGTTTGGCTGAGGTTGTGTAGGTAGCTGTGTTTGCTTTTGAGGTCCAAGATTTATAGGTGGTGGCATTAGAGCAGGTTGTTAAACTAGAGGTGGTAATTGTGGAGTACTAGGATTTTGGTTAGGCCACTGTTGAGATCCCCTCCATTGGTTCTTACACTACTAATTCCCTTGGGGTGGTTACCATTGGTTTTGTTGGTTTTGCCAATAGTTCTGTTGGTTTTGCCTTTGGTTACTTTATTGGTTAAGCCAGGGTGGTTGGGAATTCTGAGGCCATTGGGACTGTTGCGGGTTGTTTTGCCCAACATTATTCCAATTAGGTTGATATTGTGGAGGACCTTGGGGATTATGGTTTTGTCATTGATTACCGTATGAATTTGAATTTTGCAAAGGGTCCTGAGGCATACCTTGACGTTGGGCCCATGGTCAGAATTGAGCAACAAAGAATACTTGCTCATCATCTCCATCTATCTTGATGTACCCAGTTGGAAGATGTTGGTTCTCCATGCTTGCAACCAGTTTACATTGGCAATCCTTCTTTTGCTTCCGGCAATGAAGGCAATATTTGGCTAGTTGTAGCTCATCTTCTGCATACTTCTTCTTTGCAGTCATTGTGTCAAGATGTGTAGCAACATTGTTGATGATGTCTTGTTTGAAATCTAACAATAGGTTAGATATATCGAGCTCTAAAATGCCTTGACTGATTCCTTTAGTGACTGTGGAATGAGGTCCTCGACCTTTCTTCATGGTTGACCTTGAACAGTTGACCAAGAGAAGAGATAAGAGTTGAGTTAGGAACTCCTACTTCTAACAAGAATCTGACAAGGAATCACCCTTTAGAGAAAATAATTGGAAGCAAAGAGAGAGGAGTGATGATGAGAAATAGAGCTAATGAAGAGATATGTTTGATTTCTCAAGTTAAACCTAAGAGTGTAGATGAAGACTTTAAAGATGATCATTGGATTCAAGCAATGAAGGAAGAGTTAGACTAGATTATGAAGAATGAAACATGGGAATTAGTTCCAATACCTTAGGACAAGAATGTTATTGGAACCAAATGTGTATTCAGAAATGAGATGAATGAGCAAGGTGAAGTTGTAAAGGCTAGACTTGTGTGCAAAGGATATTCATAATAGGAAGGAATAGACTATGAAAAGATTTATGCCCCTATTGCACAAATGGAAGCAGTAAGAATGTTCTTGGCTTATGCAGTAAACGAGAAATTCAAAGTGTATTAGATGGATGTAAAATCAACCTTCCTGAATGGAGAACTTGAAGAAGAGGTATACATCGAGAAGCCTGAAGGTTTCCCCCTAACAGAAGAAAAAGACATGGTATGCAAACTAAAGAAAGCTCTATATGGTCTAAAGTAAGCACCTAGAACCTAGTATACAAAGTTGGATGACTATTTGGCAAAACTTGGATTTGCTAAGGGTACAACAAATAGTCATTTGTATTTGAGATAAATAGAGAATGGTTTGTTAATAATAGTAATATTTTTTGATGACATAATATTTGGAGATAATGATGAAGCAACTGATAAGTTTTCCAAAGAAACGAAGAATGAGCTTGAGATGAGCACAATAGGAGAAATGAAGTTTTTCCTAGGTTTGCAGATTGTACAAAATAGTGATGGCATTTTCATTTCACATGCTAAGTATTTGAAAGATTTATTGAAGAAAATTGACTTGGAAAGTTGTACGATTGTTGGTACACCAACAATAATTGGTCATAAGTTATCTAGCAAAGATAAGACACCTGCAATTGAGAAGAAGGACATATCCATGATTGGAGGTTTGCAATATCTAACTTATACCAAACTAGATATAGCAGATGTAGTTGGGATTGTAGCTAGATTTCGAGCTGATCCTAAGGAGTATCACTATGCCACAATAAAGAGGATATTCATATAGTTGAAGGGGACATCTAATTATGGAATATGGTATGATAGATCGAGTGATTTCACTCTATGTGCATATATTGATGCGGATTGGGTAGGCAGTATGGATGACAACATGAGCACCAGTGGTTCTTTCTTGGAGGAAGATTGATTTCTTGGATAAGCAAGAAACAAGATGGTATCTCACAGAGTACAACTGAGGCAGAGTTTGTGGCAGCAACAAATAATTGTAATCAAGTGATGTGGATGAAGAAGATAATAAAAGACATTAGTATAGAATTTTTAGAACCTGTTATCATATACTATGACAACAAAAGTACGGTGAGTATGTCTAATAATCTTGTATTGCATTTTAATACTAAGCATATATCTATTAAGTATCATGTTTTGAGAGAGAAAGTTGTAGAAAATGAGATTAGATTAGAGTATGTGAGTGCTAAAGACTAGATTGCAGATATCTTTAAGAAGCCCTTACCTAAAGATACATTTGAGTACTTGAGACATATGCTTGGGGTTATGCCCCTACCTAGCTTAAAGTAGATAATGCAGAGATTGCATCAATCTAATGGTATAGAGCACTATTGTTTGACTGGACTGAATGTTGATACTTCTTATATGGGGGAGTATCTGTGATGAGAAGAGTCATTGAGGACTCTTGGTATTTGGTATTGAATAGTGTCTTTGGACGCTTGAGCTAGTTAAAATCTTTGAGTAGCAATTGATATAATAAGGTCTCTATCATTGATGTTAATGGGGCAGAAGAGTGCATGAAAAACATCCTCTAGTTGAATGGGAGAGAGATAGTTGCACATCTTTATTAGGGAGATTTAGAAAGATTCATGAATATATCTATGGGGTAGATATATAGAACAAGCAGTGTTTCAGAGGTTTTTAAATTTGTTTGATGAAGAGGATTTGAAAATATGAGTTCAACAACAACAAGTAGAGTACTATTTGGTATTCGTGGAACTTAGATGTTTTTCATCTATGTTGTCACCAATGACAAAGGGGAAGATTGTTAGCATGAATGCTAATGGTATTCCTTTGGTGGAGTATCCTAAGCATTAGAGAGTATTTACATGCTTCATTCATGACTTTGTTTGTCATTTATGTCGACATAGTAGTAAGTTTGTGAAGAGTAGTAGAATAGAAAATAGAGATCATACTTGTACGAACATAGTTTTTATGTACAAGTGAACTACGTGATGAGCCTCTAAAAGGCCATTATTTTGGGAACCTTTTATCTTGTTTCTAAGCAATTATCTTACGAGAAATATTTAATGACTCTATGGTTTAAGCAAAAGAACTTATGAATATATTATCTATATGTCAAGACATGAAGATTGAAGTATAGATTGTTTAGATATTTTGTGTTTTCTTGAATCTATGGATTTCTATGGTTTAATGAAGGAATATTACATGTTAATAAATATCTTCTTATCCATGCTATGTTTGGGTAGGTTTCTTCCTACATCCATAGGATTTGTAAGAGTGATAATTTGAACATTATACCCTTTCTAACATTGATGATGAAATGAATATGTATGCATGTAGAAGTTGTTGTGTTTAATGTTTTGTAGGTGTTTGTCACGCATGTTGGTCTGCCTCACAATAGGTGTATCATAGTCATGCTTTAGGCCATGCATAGGAATAATATATTCAAACTAAGGACTATTTTTCCCACTATGAGGTGCTTTTAATCTTGTCAACCCAGGGACATATACTTGAAATGGTCACCACAGTATGTGCACTAGGTCTCTTAATGAGTCACTAAGCTTATGTTGCAGGAAAGTAAAATGCAAGGAAAAGAACTTACACTATTGTTGTAGGAAACTAAGACACTTAACTCTATGAATACTAGAAATACAATGAAAGGCTAACAAATATTCCAACTCAATTCATCCACTATAACTGTTCTCACATATGTTGCAGGAACATTCATGAAGTGCGATGCTACAGGAAGGAACTTACAACTTCTACTTACAATACTAAGAATGCTTGGAAATAAATCTATACTAACCTAATCTAATCCACCTTCCAAGTGGGCCCCCTTGGTTGGCTTCAACTAAACTTCTAACATAAGATAGAAGACAATAACTTATTTTATTACATTTTAGAAATTCATTACATAACACAAAGAACTGTAAAAACACAACTCACTGTAAAAGTTAATAGTTTGTTCTCATAAACTCTTTCTTCTAACTCAACTAACATGCTTGGTCTGATTCCTGTATATAGGATATTGACACTTATTCCCATAATAGAAAAGTAAATAACCTAGCTATAAATTTGCAGGAGAGAAAGAAGGAAAATAACAACTCAAGGTGGGAAGAAGAGATAACGACTTAAGGTGGGAATAATGAAGTCTAAACATCCGCTTGCCATAGGAATAAATGCAGAGAATGTAGTAAGTCTTGATAGCTCCTCCATACTTGTTGTCGTGTCCTTTGGAACTATTATGAATTTCCTCCACCATGGCTACACCTCAACATTCTTTTCTCCTTGAATGTTATTGGCGCTCATCTTTGAATTCTTCCAATCATCTTTCAGCCTTATTGCTAACAATTAAGTTATAATACAGAGACATGTTTGAAAATAAGCATTTTCAAATTAAATTCAAATATAAGAACACACATTTTAATAATTATATGAAATACTACATAATATATATAATACTAGCAAAAGATGGCATAGTATCTACCCATAGGTTTCAATAAATATAGGTCCACAAATGTTTTGACAAAAATGAAACAGAGTATCAACAAAGTGTTTTAAAACTATCATGAAATAAAGGCAATATTTGGCCTCATCACATGTCGAAGTCATCATTTCAACACTAAGTCAATGCCGACTAGATTGATGAATCATCGCAACAAGAAGAATATGGTGTGATTTTTGTTATGGTAGTGCACGAATACAACTTCCTCAACCTGCTATATTTTTGGAGGAATTAAAATGCAGTTAATGATATTTTCGTTGTGAACTTTATGATCTATATTTAATCATCGATGATGGAGTGGTCATAGAAGTAGGAAGTTGTAGTAGCTTTCCTTTGAATAATTTCCATTGTAACCTTGAAAGGGGTTTTTTCCTAGTTTTGACCGAAAGAAAGATGGAATAAGATTGTTCTATTTAGTAGTGTGCAATCTTACTTTCAGATGTAACCTCTTATTATGAATGAATAGAATACATAGTTCAAGTTTCCACCTTCAGACTTGATCATTTTTTTGTTCACTCATCCAAGGGGCCCCACTTGGTGTGTGAACTACTTTGTTAAAATATATTTTATTTCTTTGTTCATTTTTTTTTGCAAAGTAGAAATTTTTTGTTCCTAAAACCATTGATAACAAAATCATTAAACTATTCCTACTGCATAGGTGCATAAGTAGATTTATTATTTGTAGCATTACCTTAAGCTTTAAGGTAGAATTTTGTTTCAATTCCTAGCTTAGTTCTTTTAGCATTCCTTTTTTGTTTTAGTTGTAATGACTTAAAGAGGAATCAGAGCATATACTTTGCAACCACCCTCTCAAGCTTACACACCCGATTTGACAAATAAAATGAAGTTGGTATGTTGTTCTTATGAAAATACATGATTCTGTTTAGTCATAGAGTCAATGTAGAAGGATGTCCAATCCTTTGTTAGTAGGGTAATTAGCTGACCGACCATTTTTGGCATCATTGCCGGGGAAGGCGTCAATCTAATTCAACCTTGAAGTCATTATGTTAGATTAGATTTTGCATTATTTTGCATGCATAGAAGAAGAGACCCCTTTGGGAGATTTCTTCCTCATAATAATCATAAAAACATTTTTCATCCAAAACCTGAAAAGCCTCACAGTGAGAATGAAGAAAAACCTTTTGAAAATCCATTTGCTATTGATCAAGAATGAATATCCTCATCCTCTAATGAATCCTTGCATCTAAATGATCTCTTTGTTGAACCTGAATACCAAGATAATCCACTTGCTCTTGTCATCTATCAAGCACCATTAATAGTACCTCCTCTAGGAATGGCTCAGCCTCAACCAACATTCCCTTTTCCTATTCCTCCTCAGCAAGGTAACCAAAATTTGAAGAACATACCTGCTGCTGCACTCCCCAAGTTTTATGACTTGATTACTGAAGACCTTGAAACCTTTCTCTTTGAGTTTGACATACTATGTAGAAGTTATGACTATACAACTGATGCCCACAAATTGAAATTGTTATTAAAATGGAAACTAGTCTAGGCAAGGAGTTGAATGTAAATAATGCTTTATCACCCTCCCAACAAGAAGTTATGTTGCAGTTACTATAGGAGAATCAAAGCACATTTGCTTGGGACTAATGGACATGAAAGGTTTGGATCCTATGCTCTGCACTCACAAGATTTACATCATCCCTAACTTCAAACCTGTCTGACAGCCTTAGAGGAGAGTTAACCCTATCTTAAAACATATTGTTAAGAATGAATTACAAAAACAATTAAGTGTTGGTTTTATATACCCCATCTCTGATAGTCAATGGGTCTCACCCTTGATAATGGTACTTAAAAAGGGAGGAAAATGGTGAGTTTGTGTACATTATAGGGAGCTCAATTTAGCCATAAGAAGGACCATTTTCCATTGCCATTTATAGACCAAGTCCTTGATAACCTAGCTGGTAAAAAGTATTTTTCTTTTCTAGATGGTTTCAGTGATTACAATCAGATTCAAATAGCCCCAGAAGATCAAGAAAACCAACCTTCACCTGCCCATGGGGAATGTTTGCCTACTCAGTCTTACCTTTTGGCTTGTGCAATGCCCTGGCCACATTTCAACAAGTTGTCATTAGTATATTATTAGATATTTTTGCTAACTATATGGAGATCTATATGGATGATTTTATTGTTTGTGGTGCTACTTTTGAAGAAGTAAAAGAAAATTTAGAAATGGTACTTAAACGATGTCAGGACTATAACCTTTCCTTAAATAGTGAGAAATGTTTTATGATGATGTAGGAAGGGGTAGCCCTAGGCCATTTCATTTCATCTAAAGGCATCCAAGTAGACCCAACAAAGATTCAAGTCATTAGTACCTTACCTATGCCAAAGAAGTAGAAGGATGTACGTAGTTTTTTGGGACATGTTGGATATTAGAGAAGATTTATTAAAAACTTCAGTCAACTTGCAGCACCTCTCCACAATCTGCTAAAAAAGGATTCAGAATTTGTTTGGGACTCTGACTGTGCAACATCCTTCCTACAGCTTAGGGAAGTTCTTATCACAACACCTATTTTGAGAGGACCTAATTGGGGCTTGCCTTTTCACATTCATACAGATGCCTCAGACTATGTTATCGGTGTTGTGCTAGGAAAGAAGGTAGACTCTGTTGAACATGTCATTTATTTCATCAGTAAAATTTGCAATGTACAAAATTTAATTATGTAGTCAGTAAAAAAGGAATTACTTGTAGTCATATGTGCCCTTAATAAGTTCAGGCATTACATTACTGGATATGAGATATTTGTTCACACTGATCATTTTGCTATAAAATATTTGGTGAACAGAACCTACAATTTTAGGAAGATTGGCTCGATGGTTATTGCTCATGCAAGAACTTGACATCACCATAGTTGATAAACCTAGTAAGGCTAATTTGGTAGCCGACTTTCTCTCTCGGTTACATGTCCTTGATGATCCTATAGCCATTGATGATAGTTTTCTAAATGAGCACCTCTTTCGGTTGGCCGCACAAAACCCCATGGTATGTAGATATTGCTAACTACCTCACCATAGGAAAAATGCCAATATACTTCTTTGCCCAAGCAAGGAAGTTACTAGCAGAGAAGAGCTTTAACTATTCATGGATTGCTGGATTTATGTTCTATGTTGGACCTGATCAAGTCATGCATAGATGTCTAAGAGAAGATGAAACATATGATGTCTTGAAGGCCTATCATGATGAGCCCTATAGAGGTCACTTTGTAGCCAAAAGAACAACCTTCAAAATCTTGACAACTGGGTATTATTGGCCAAGCTTGCACAAGGACCCAACCAACTATACAAAGAAATGTGACAAGTACCAACAAATGGGAAGACCCACTAAATCTTATAAAATGCCCTTGCAGCCTTAAGTAGTTGTTACACCCTTTAAAAATGGAGGATTGACTTTGTAGGACCCATCGAACCTACCTCCCAAGGAAAATCCTACATTCTAGTGTGCACTGACTACGTAAACAAATGAGCAGAGGCTAAACCCATGAAACACCCAAGGGATGTCAATGTGGCAAAGTTATTGTATGAATCCATATTTACACACTTTGGCATTCCTAAGCAATTGGCATCTGATCAAGGGACTCAATTTACGTCACATTTGATAACTGCCCTTATGAAAGAGTATACTACCAAACATGGTAAATCATCACCCTATCATCCTTAAGGGTAATGGTCAAGTAGAAGTTGCTAATAGGGAGCTTGAATCTATTCTCAGAAACACTATAGCACTTCATAGGAAAGATTGGGCCATACGCCTTCCTGAAGCTCTCTAGGCGTATAGAACCACCTGGAAGTCCACAACTAGTTTTACTCCCTTTGAATTTGTTTATGGTAAGTCAACAGTAATGACTATAGAATTTGAATATAAACATTGAAGACTATCTTGGAGCTCAAGATAGAACTCAATATTTCCCAACAAGACTGAATTATGAGTTTAAATGAATGGAGGAAATCAACATTGAACAATATTGAGCTCATTCAATACCAAAGAAAACAATGACATGACAAGTTTATTAAATAGAAAGCATTTGTTGTAGGAGATTGGGAACTCCTTTATGACTCAGAGTACCAACATAATCTAGGAAAGTTCCAAACACGTTGGTTAGGACCCTATGAGATTGTTGTCATATTTCTAAACAATGTAGTTAAGTTATCTACCATTGATCTTGTTCATTTCAAACTACTAATCAATGGGCATCGTCTCAAGCTTTATCATAAACCAATTAGTCGTGAAGAGTTCTTGCAGCAACTCCAACACAATGAGGATGTTGTTGCTCCTGTAGCCACTAAGTCTAGGTCTCCTACCTTGACTCCTGATGCTTCTTGACTCCGATCAAGACATTCATAATAAACACTTTCTTTTTTAAAGTACCTTCTTTGCATCAATTCCATTCCACCTTCTCTCTCTTCCATCTTACCATTCCATTCTATCACTTTGTCAATTTCAATGATCTTTATAGAACATCTTTCCTGCAGTAGTTGTCAAGTACCTCCCACATAACTTTGCATGCATTTTATTCTATTTTATTCATGTTTTTTTGCGATTTGGTATTGTTTATAATTGTTCACTCTTGCCTATCCTGGCCTGGTGGGACCCATGCCTTCATTTAGTTGGAGGGAGGGAAATATTCAAATGTTTAAAAAAAAAATCAAATCTCATATACCTTCAAAGTGCATTGAGATGACTGGAATTAAGTGCATATTTAATATCACATGTTGGTGACATGTCCTTCTATGATTGCGTGATTATGCAATTAAAGACATTAAAAATAGTCACTTAACTTTTAATGATGGTTTACAACGTGTTTGGGTGACAAACCTATACATGAGCGAAAATTATGAAACTAAGTGCAAGAAGGATATTATGAGATATGATGCATTAAACTCTCCAAGTACATGTCATTCTTTTGAAGAACCAGGGCCAATGTTGTAAACCTTGATCTACTAAGCTTTGAAACATCAGGGTTTTTCTGTAATTTAGATGTAATTAACCATGGGTGGAGGTATACAGAGGAATGAGCCTATTGATCATCAAGTTCTTTTGAGAGATGTAGTCAGCTGTTAAATATTTAGAAGAAGAGGATGGTTGGATTATTGTGTTAGTTCAAACAAATTTGATGAAGAGGTAGCTCTTTAATTCATGACCACCTTAAGGGATGGTGTTGTAGTAGTTAAAGGTATGAGAATTGAGTTCTCAGAGGTAGTGATAGCAAAGGTTAATGGGTTTCCCTAGGAAGGCAAAAAATGGGAGAAAGAGTTTGACCTGAAGACAACTAGGGAAAAATTTAGTATACACTAGGACCCACTATTAGACATTGATAAGAAACAAGGTACTTTCAGGCTATCCTTGGAAATGGAGTTTATTCAACCTACTAAGTTTATCATTTGGTATTTCAGGTGTGACGGACACTGCAAATACTTGCATGCAATACACTTCAAAATATTGGCTCACCTATGGCATGAGTACAGATAGGTAAACATTCCAAATTTCCTGTTTAACATTATTAAGAAGCAAGCTTCTCTAGTGCAGTTAGGAAAGGACCAATCTATTTCTTACCATTGTTTAATAAAATTAATTATTGAAAGAGAATTAAATAAGCAAGCAATTGGGTCATGGGAGGAGTTCTTGTAGTTAAAAGAACTAGAGCCTAGGTTGGTCGACAGTAGAGGCCAAAGTGTAGGATGAAGGGAAAGAACACCCACGAGTTTCTGTAAAATTGTTCCCAGAGCTAAAAATTCTCCTAAAGCCTCTCCCTCTACTCTTATACCAACTAAGAAAGGATTTACAAGGTTGAACCCTCCATTGTTAACAAAGAGAAAAGAAAAAATGTAGAAGTTGCTAGTGCTCTTGAAGTCCCATCATTTGTTAAGAAAAGGTCTTCTACTGAGAAAGACAAAGGTAAAAATTTGAAACTTGAAGCAGAAAGGCTACAACAAGCGGATGAGGAGAGTAACCTTAAAGAACCCTTACACTCTCAAGAGGATGAAAATCTAGAAAAACCTCCTAAAGTGTTTGTAGTGGAAACACTTGTAAACAGGAGGAAACGAAAGACTCCTCCATGCTTGTCAATACCAGCCATGAGGTGAAGTGCAAGAATCTCCAAGGGCAAGGTTCTAGAAACCTTTGTTCCCATAGTTACCCTTGAAATGTCTTGAAGTGAAAAGGAGTCCTCTCAAGAGGAGAATTTACAACAAATTGAAGCTAGTGAAACTTAGAGCAAAACCCAGAATATACAACTGAAAACTAAGTGTAGTGTTGATTATGTGTTTATCAATAGAGATAAGGAATCTAGTGAGATTAAAATGTCTGAAGAATTTGAAGAAAATCCTGCTATGCAAGATGTTAGTGAAAATTTTGCAGAACTCCCTTCAGAAGATAATCCATAATTTAGACCTGAAATTGTTAAACAAGTATTAGAAAAACTAGATCAAGAAGGGTAAGGAAAGGAGGAAACAATTATTGTCATAAGAAAAAAAGAGTGCTCCATGTTGAAGAGTGTCAACAAGACCCACCATTTGGTACCTAAATGGATAGACCTCCTTAGTCACAAGTCATTGCCCCCACCAGACTTGTCTACACCTTTGTCTACAAGAATTAATTGGTTTCAACAATTGTTATGGGAAAGAGCTCAATAGAAACTACAAAAGGAAAAATTAAACCATGTTATTGATGAGCAGAATTGCTAGTTGAAACAAAGTTTAGATCAGAATGAAGTTTTGAAGAGAAGAATTGAGCAGATTACAAGATTGATTCCTGAATTAAGGGAATGTAGGTCGCCATCGCCCGTATATACTTTGTTTCTTAAAGAACAATTTGCAAATTATAATCTGACTAAGATTGTGGAAGGACTTAACCCCTCTATCTCTACCCCACATGAGTTTTATGATGCATTTTGATTTGTTCCTATGGCTTTGAAAAATTTGGTATGTGAATTATATCTTCACAATCTGGCAGTGCCCAATGACACTGAATGGAATCCCATCCTGTATGTAGGGGATGTGCAGCTAAGGGCAACAATGTCATAGATATAAAATGAAATGAATGGAGAACATCAAGTTGCACCCTACAAGGAGAATGAGATGACAACACCTTTGTTTATGAGACTAGAAATTCAACAATCCAGACGAGCATATCTGGATTGGATCTCTATTTTAGGCAATCCTATACGACTTAGGTGAGTGCAGTCAGAGAACAAGCCTTTTCAGATTGGGAACAACACTTATCTTAGAATGTTGAGACAAAAATCGTCACCTCAAGGCAACGATGGGTTAGAATGAGGCATGATCTAAAACTAAGAGAGCCCCACTCTCCACAAAATTTGACTCTTGCTACAATTTGGATTCCTTGGTATATTGACTTGTGGAGAAATCATTGTAAACATTGGTTACCATTAAGGTATCATCCCCCAGTTCTCCTATAACCACTACTAGCAACAAATGCCAATGTAGAAGACCATGACATGACTGCTGAAGTTAGGCACCGGAAGAGGCTCAGGACAAATTATGGTTACTTTGATTATGTGAATAATGAGCCAGGTGAAAAGACACCTACTGACTAGAGAGTGCAAGCTCGAATCTGGAACTTCATGATTGTTGGAGACTAGCAACAGATCAGTTGGGGGGAATGACGAGCCTCTAAAAGGCCACTATTTTGGGAACCTTTTATCTTGTTTTTAGGAAATTATCTTGCAAGAAACATTTAATGACTCTATGGTTTAAACAAAAGAACTTATGTTTTTATGAATATATTATCTATATGTTAAGATATGAAGATTAAAGTATAGATTGTTCATATATGTTGTGTTTTCTTGAATCTATGGATTTCTATGGTTTAATGAAGGAATATTACATGCTAATAAATATCTTCTCATCCATGCTATGTTTGGGTAGGTTTCTTCTTGTTGCCGTAGGATTTGCAAGAGTGATAATTTGAACATTATATCCTGTCTAACATTGATGATGAAATGAATATGTATGCATGTAGAAGTTGTTGCATTTAATGTTTCGTAGGTATTTTCCATGCATGTCCAAGTCAACATTTCAAAACCAAGTCAACGCTGATTGGATTGATGAATCATCGCAACAAGAAGAATATGGTGTGATTTCTATTATGGCAACGCACAAATACAACTTCCTCAACCTGCTATATTCCTGGAGGAATTAAAACGTAGTTAATGATATTTTTGTTGTGAACTTTATGATCTATAATTAATCCTTGATGATGGAGTGATCATAGAAGTAGGAAGTTATTGTAGCTTCCCTTTAAATAATTTACGATGTGACCTTGAAAGGAGATTTTTCTTAG
Organism: Cupressus sempervirens; assembly: GCA_028749045.1. NCBI lineage: Eukaryota > Viridiplantae > Streptophyta > Pinopsida > Cupressales > Cupressaceae > Cupressus > Cupressus sempervirens. The sequence continues at coordinate 528,592,347 of CM053783.1, read as the reverse complement.
TTTTGACCAAAAGAAAGATAGAATAGATTGTTCTATTCAGTAGTGTGTAATCTTACTTTCAGATGTAACCTCTTAGTATGATTGAATAGAATACAGAGTTCAAGTTTCCACCTTCGGACTTGATCATTTTTCTATTCACTCATCCAAGAGGGCCCACTTGGTGACTGAACTACTTTGTTAGAATAAATTTTATTTCTTTGTTCATTTTCTTTGCAAAGTGAAAATATGTTGTTCCTACAGCCATTGATAACAGAATCATTAAACTGTTCCTGCAGCATAGGTGCATGAGCATATTTACTATTTGTGGCATTACCTTAAGCTTTAAGGCAGAATGTTGTTTCAATTCCTTGCCTAGTTCTTTTAGCATTCTTTTTTTTGTTTTAGTTGTAATGACTTAAAGAGGAATCGAAGCATATACTTTGCAGCTACCCTCTCAAGCTTACACTCCCAAGTTCATAAATAAAATGAAGTCAGTATGTTGTTCTTAGGAGAATACATGATTATGTTTAGTCATAAAGTCAATGTATAAGGATGTCCAATCCTTTGTTACTAAGGTAATTTGTTGACCGACCACCATGGCTAAGTACATATTATACATTGTGTCCTAATGATGAGGTTAAATGCACAAAATCTAAGTCAAAGATGTACGAAAGTTATGAGTGATTTGCAAAGAGTAGTACAAAGACAGACTGCATGGAAAGTAGTTTCTGATGATCCTATTATATCTTCTAATAGAGACATAATCTAGTGATGTGCATTTGGGTAGTGACAAAGGATAGTCTTATGATGATGTCAGCGAGTGTGCAAGCCCTAGTATTGCATGTGTGAAGTTTTGTATATACTGTGAGCCAACAATGCTATTGTAATTATGAATTAATTATCTTATTATAATTAATTGGGAAAGCCTCAAGGTCGACTCAAGAAATTATCTTTGTAAATGTGAATTGTGTATATGTTATATGCAAAGTGCAAAAAGGATCAGAGTGTCTGGTGAATGCAAGTAAGAGATCCAAGGGATTATTGGATGCAAGATTTGTGATCTTGTTACAAGATCAGAAGGAGTAGAAGTTCGGTTGACATGATAGAGAAAGAAGAAGGGAGTATAATTCATTTCTATTATTCTACAAGGAATAATACAAATTATTTGGACAATGGGTTCATTGGTCTTGCCCTTGAAGTTGTTTGGATAATGGGTCTATTTGCCTTTCACAACTCCTAACAGGGTTGGAATCTCCTAATAGGGATTTAAAGTCTCCTAGTAGGGGCTGATATGTACTAACTGTTGTTATAGACTCCTAACAGGGTCCATCCTCAAACAAGGAATATCTATATTAGTACATCATCTTGTGGGTATCATCCCCACCGAGGTTTTCCCTCTAATCAATGATTCCCGTAGTTAACATATCTGGTGTTATTATGCATGAGCATCTTGTTGTGTTTTTTGGTTATATTGCTCAAATGGTTAAGTTTGATTAAGGTTGATAATTGTGATTATAGTTTGATAACTAATTCACACCTCACCACACTCCCCCCCCCCCCCCAAAGTTATATTGATGGACTATATATTCTAACAAGAGGACATCAAATACACTACACATAGCCGACTTATTTTTTAGAGAGATTGTGAGACTTCATGGATTGCCTAAGACTATTATTCTTGATAAAGATATAGTTATTTTTGGAGGACACTTTGGAAGAAGCCAAATATTGATCTTAAGTTTCATTCTACATTTCATCCACAAACTGTTGGATAAATTGAAGTTATGATCAAAAGTTTGGACAACCTTTTGAGATGTTTGATTAGAGATAGACTTTCTAATTGTGGTTTGATTCTGGAACAAGCTAAGTTTGCATATAACAATTCTGTGAATAGAAGCACTGAGAAAAATTCTTTTGAGATTGTAAATGGCATGAGTCCTAGAGGAACTATTGAATTGAGGAAATTGGATGCTAAAGTAAAGAACAATGTTGAAGGTGAAGAATTTGTGAACTTTATGAAGAATTGGCATGAAGAGGTGAAAAGTAATCTGCATGGCAATAATCATGGATATAAAGACATAACAGATAAGAAGAGAGGACATAAGACTTTTAAAGTTGGAGATGAGGTCATGGTATATTTGAAGAAGAACATATTTCCAATTGGTACATGCATTAAGCAAAAGATGAATAAGTTTGGACCTTGTAGAATCTTGAAGAAACATGACAGTGGTAATGCTTTTGAGGTTGAATTGCTCGAGGATATGGATATTTCACATGTGTTTAATATTTCTCGCATCTTTGAATGTCATGAATCAAATGAAGAGACAATTTATAAGCTTAATTATCCTAAGAAGAAGACATAAGAAATTGTTAAGATTTTGGATACTAGAATAACTAAAAGCACCAGAGGAAAGGATTACAAAGAATACTTAGTTCAGTGGCAGAATAAACTTGTTAAAGACAGTTCTTGGATCACGTAAGTTGAGTTTCATTTTTATGATACTTCTCAAAGCATCAAGACTTCTCGATATGGACATCAGTTATTTATTTACCCTAGGTATTTGATGCCAGAGCATCTTGGGTACTTTGATAATCTTGCATCAACCAAAAAGATTTCCTTTCTTTGTTCTTGTTTGTTATTTGGAGAATGGTCATTGTTGTTCCTGTTTTCTCTTTCCATGTAGTTAGCTCCCTAAAGTGGACCTATTCTGGATCCTTTGCCTAAGATCATAGAATTTAATTCCATCATTTGCGAGAGTTATCCTTCTCTTTGTTTGAGGCTTGTTGTTTTATGTCAGCTTGAGTAACATGCAAGTTTGGCTTCAACAAAATTTCATTTGACATCATGACATTTCACGCACTTGATAACCTCTTTTTGGATCATGTGTAGACCTATCTTTGTCCCTGCTAAAGTTCATTTTCTTGTTTGAAAGGTCATTGAATTAACCTTTGGGATATGACCTAACATTTATAATAAATTGCTTGATAGGAAGACTTATGGTCTTGTTGTCTATAAAAGTAGATATCTAGGATTAGGAAAAGCACAATAAATTTAGATACAAGGAGATACTAGGATTTGACTTTGTATGCCCGAGATCTTAAGCTCGCTGATTGTAATTTGAATGTATATGGTTGTAACCAGGTAGGCTTTATGCTTGACATGTTCAATGAAGATTGTCTCATCAGATCTACATTTTTCTCTCTATAATTTCCTGTGGCATCTCCTATTGGTGGCTTCCATGTATAAATCTAGGTGAGGGTGGTTGGGAGGTGAATTATATCACCTCCTACCTTGAGTCAAAGATTAATTAAATATTCTATTATCTTACACATTAATTTGTCATGTGCATTTTTTTTATTGGCTATTTCATGTCGAAAGGAGATCCGATAGCATAAATCCTATGGCAGTGGGCCTTGGGGTGAGACACATTTTTTATAAACTTGGGGCAATGCATCATACCAGATACGTGGAAAAAAAATATTCCAAATTGACATTGGTTGATGAGCGAAATTCACCAATTGGCAAATATTTGCCACTAAAGTGAACGTTGAACCTATTTTAAGGAAAAGTCTTTTTAAGACTAGATGCAAGATTAAGGATAAATGTTGTAAGGTAATTATTGACAATGACAATTTGGAAAATTTGGCATTTGAAGAATTGGTAACTAAGTTGAATTTGCATGATTGGAGCACCCTAACCCTTATCACATTGTTTGGATTAGGATGAGCACAAATTGATGGTAAGTGAACAAGCCATGTGAAATTCAAAGTTAGGAATTAATTTGATAAAGTTTTGTGTGATATCATCCTTATGGATTGTTATCACGTACTTTGGGGAAGACCTTGGCAATATGATAAGAAAGCTTTGCATGATGGTAGATTAAATTAGTATACTATTTGGGCTAATAGAAAGAAATGAGTATATTTGCCTTTGGTTGAGAAATATAAGGAAAGTCATTATTCTTCTATAAGAGTTCATTTGGTTGAGGAAAATAAGTTTGTGAAAGATATGAAGAAACATAATGTTTTATTTTCTTTGATTCCTATAAAGACTGAGAAACAAGGTGAACTTGAAGAACTTGAGGTTAGATATTTATTGGTTGAATTTGTAGATATTATTTCTAATAATGTTCTTAATGGATTACCTCTTGTGACAAGTATAAGTCATTGTATGGATTTGATACCTAGAGCTAGTTTTCCTAATAAAACACCACATAGACTTACACATGTAGAGAATGAAGAATCGAATAAATAAGTGCAAGAATTGCTTGAGAAAGGTTTAATCAGAGAAAGTTTGAGTCCTTGTGCAATACCTTTTGTAATAGCCTAAAAAGAATGGAAAATGGAGAATGTGCATCGATTCTAGAGCTATAAACAAGATAACAATGAAGTATAAGTTTCCTTTACCTAGGATGGATGAGACTATGGATAGATTGAGTGGAGTAAGATAGTTTATGCAGATTGATTTGAAAAGTGGCTATTTTTGTTACAAAAGTTTGCACCTTAGGCAACCTTGTGAAACATGGAAACAATCTCCAAGTTGTGTTACTTGAATTACGAGATTGAGTCTCTAGAGAAGGTCAACTTCCTTGCAATTAGGATGCACCTAACTACTGCTTGAGGGGGAAAGAGAGAAGGAGATGCAAGGAAGTAAATTGCTCAAAGGGAAAGGGGTGATGCACCTAATTGAAATGGTTACAACTCTGCCCTTATATGTACAATACATCAATAAAAAGGCAAAATACATAGGTCCTAACTCTATTCTACTCCCAAAGAATCACATGAAGGTTAGAAAATAATAAAAACATTGAAAGGAAGAAATCTTCACAATACAACCCTTATCAGTAGATGAAACACAACATGTAGAATCAAGGGAAACAAAAAAGAAACATTTAAGGAGAGGCAAGATACATGCACAGAATAATGAATTGCAAGAAGAGGTAAGAAACCATCTATTTCATTAATGGAAGGCAAGGAATACAATTGTAGAGCACAAGGTTGCTGCAAGTAAACATAACTGAACAGAGATGAACACTTAAAACATATTTACAACTGCCTTTTATAGAGTTCAGGCAGAACTCAAAAATCTCGCTAAAACCTTAAACTCAACCACAGAGTTCAAGTTGTAGAAGAGCAATAACTATCGATCCGAGCACGATTTGATCAGATGCCCGTCCATATGTAGAAAACCTAATTTTTATGTGCAAACTCAGGCCCTAAAGAGGCAAAAATGATGACCTTAATTGCTCTAACTAGTAGATGGATAACCATGGCAGCGGTAGAATGATATTTGCATTTATTAGATGTCGAGAACACCAAAAGATGGTTGCAAGTGATCAAAGGATTTGTTTGCCATCAATGAGCCACTTTGATATTGTTTACAACAATGCCAGGTCAATTGTGTCATCGAGTCAATTGAATTCAACAGTTAATCTCTCCACGTGGCCTTATAGCTTTGAAGCATTCTAGATCATCCTATTTTTTCTAACAGTCATGTCAAGCCTGTGATGATACACTTTTTTGATATTTCATAGCCCTATTTCTTCATTGACTGCATGACTTGCAAAACTATGACCTCTTCATTCTAAGCTTCATCATTGCTTCGTAGTTGTCCTTCACTTCATTTCACTAACCCATGCAATCTTGTGATGACCATCAAACTGACTTTTTCACATCTTCATAGTAGTTTAGAACCTAGCATTTCCATCAACTGTGATGTTGCGAAGACCTTTTTTAAACCTCTTCACAACGCTAGACACAAAGCTTGTCTGAATCATGCGATGTTATGAACACAGTTATGACTAACCACCACCTCTCTTCATAGCTTCACAACCAAAGACCTTAACTACAGATGAAACCTTGCAATGTTGCACTTAGCCCATTAAACTAAATTTCTCTTTGTTCGTAGCCTCACAACCTCAAGTCTTAACCTTAATTTTAACCCTATGAAGATGCAATCAAAGCATTTCGATACTTCATTACTCTAATCTTAGGTTAGCCTTAATTCCATGCAATGCTACGATGAGCATTTGACTTAATTGCTGCTATCTTTTGCACCTTTACAACTTAACATATCTTGAGCTTGACATTGTCTATGATCATACAATCTCCTACCTTTACCTTTTTGGCAAATAGGACATGTGTCATCTCGTCACTTTCTCACTTTGGCTATTGTTCACGCATCTTTGAAAAGTGAGAATATGACAGCCATTGATCTAACAAGATCTGGCAGTTCCTATATAACTAAAGTTCTTTTGTCATAGTTAACACCCTCGACCAACTTGAACATGCCACACTATCAACTTGTTTTAACACGTTCCTTTTTGTGGTCCACACCTAAATCTGGTCCCACTACGTCCACGTGTTGAATGCTCGCTTTCTCGCTTTGGCTATCCTTTGTGAAACTTTAGAATGTGAGAATATGACAAGCATTAATTTGCATCTAATCAACTGTCATGATTGATCACAAGCCTTTGAGACATTTCTTCCTTTGATCCATCAAGACCTTCCAGAATCTTGATACCTATCAACACCCTTGACCAAATAGAACATGCCACATTGTCAACTTGTTTTGACACATTCTTTTTTGTAACCCACACTTGAGTCTAGTCCCACTACGTCCACATGTCGAATGCTCACTTTCTCGCTTTGGCTATCCTTCGTGCAACTTCAGAGCAAGAATATGACAAGCATTGATCTACATTTGATCAATGGTCATGATTGATCGCGAACCTTTTAGAAATTTCTTCCTTTAATTTATCAAGACCTTCCAAAATGTTGACACCTATTCGCCGCTACGTCACCACCATCGGGTCCCACTGAAAAATGGACTCAAGGAAAATATAAAGGTAGACACGTAATTGATTTAAATAAATAGGACGTGGAGTCAACACTTAAAGTGAATGAACCTAACAAGGGGACCAAACTTAAGTGACGCATGGGTAATCCAACCCTTATAAAAGGCAATACAAAATTATATCATTGAAGGGGATAACTAGGGTTTTAGTTAAGTTTTAGCCACATGCCTGACATGCTATGCAATCTTGATGCCATGAATAGATATCTCTGATCAGATTTCAATGATGGCGACAAGGGAATAAAAGGAGAGGAGGGGGGCTAAAATGGAGGTTTGTATGAGTGGTTGGTTATGCCCTTTGGTTTAACTAATGAACCTAGTACTTTTATGAGGTTGATGAATGAAGTTCTAAAGAAATTATTGGGTAAGTTTCTAATTGTATACCTTGATTATATACTAATCTATAATAAGACTAAATAAGAACACCTTGAGCATATTAGTCAAGTTTTGCAGAGGCTGAAAGAGGACAAGTTGTTGATAAATTTGAAGAAATATTCTTTTATGAAGGAGGAGCTTTTGTATCTTGGTTTTGTGATATTTGTTGATAGTTTGAAGATGGATCCTGAAAAGGTAAAAACTATTCTTGATTGGCTTATGTTGGAGAAGTTAAATCATTTCATGGATTGACAAGTTTTTACAGATGGTTTATCAAAAATTTCAGTTCAATTTGTAATGCTATGACAAAAACTATGAAAGCTGATAAAAAATTTTCAAGTCGACACATGGAGCAAATAGAAGCTTTGAAACATTGACAAAAAGGGTCAAAAAATTACCTATTCTTGCTTTGCTTGATTTTGACAAAGTTTTCCAAGTTGATTGTGATGCTAGTGGTAATGTCACTGACACTATTTTGAGTCAAGAAGGTATGCCTGTAGCTTTCTATAGTGAGGAATTGAAGATGTCAAAAGAAAATATTCAGTCCATGATCTAGAATTTTATGCAATTGCTCAAGCTTTTGAAGAAATGGAGACATTATTTGATGCCTAGAGAGTTTGTGTTATACACTGATCATAAAGCCTTGCAGTAGTTGGGAAGTCAGAATAAGTTGAATCATAAACATATGAAGTAGGTTGAGTACACAATTTTTTTCTTTTGTATTGAAACATAAGAGTGGACAGTCTAATAAGGAAATAGATGCATTGAGCATAAGGAGTTTGTCAACAAAGATGAGAGTTGAAGTGCTTGGATGAGATTTTAAGAACTTGTATGAAATTGACCCTGATTTTGTGGAACCTTGGAAAGCTTGTAAGAACCTTGTAGTTGATGAACAACATAAGTGGGTTGATTATTTCATTTAATAAGACATGTTGTTTGAAGGAATTTAATCATGTATACCTAGACGATCTATGAGGGAGAATATCATTAAAGATAAACATCGTGGTGTACATGCAGGACATTTTGGAATTGATAAGACAATAAAGATGATTTAAAAAAGATACTTTTGGCTATAGATATATAAGAATGTTCGTAAGATGGTAAGGAGTTGAATAATATGTCAAGTTGCTAAAGGAAGTAGTTAGAATGTTGGTTTATACACACCTTTGCCTATTCCTTGCCAACCTTGGGAAGATATCAGTATGGATTTGGTTTTGGGATTAACTAGAACTTAGAGAGGTAATGATTATAATTTTGTAGTGGTTGACATATTTTCTAAAATGATACATTTCATACGTTGTAAAAAGACATCAGATGCACTACACATAGCAGACTTATTTTTTAGAGAGATTGCGAGACTTCATGAATTGCCTAAGACTATTGTTTTCGATAGAGATACTAAATTAACTAGTTATTTTTGGAGGACACTTTGGAAGAAGCTGAATATTGATCTTAAGTTTAGTTCTACATTTCATCCATAAATTGAAGTTGTGAACAAAAGTTTGGGTAACCTTTTGAGATGTTTGATTAGAGATAGACTTTGTAATTGGGATTTAATTTTGGCACAAGTTGAGTTTGTATAAAATAATTGTGTGAATATAAGTACACAGAAAACTCCTTTTGAGATTGTAAATGACATGAGTCTTGGAGGAACTAGTGAATTGAGGAAATTAGAATGAAAGTAAAGAACAATGCTAAAGTCGAAGGATTTGCAAACTTTATGAAGAATTGTCATGAAGAGGTGAAAGTAATCTACATGACAATAAGCATGGATATAAAGACATGACAGATAAGAAGAGTAGACATAAGAATTTTAAAGTTGGAGATGAGGTAATGGTACATTTGAAGAAGAACATATTTCCAACTGATACATACAGTAAGCTAAAGATGAAGAAGTTTGAACCTTGTAGAATATTGAAGAAACATGACATAATGCTTATGAGGTTGAATTGCCTGAGGATATGTATATTTTACATGTGTTTAATATTTCAGGCATCTTTGAATATCATGAATAAGATGAAGAGACAATTTATAACCCTGATTATCCTAAGAAGAAGACATAAGAAATTGATAAGATTTTGGATACCAAAATAAGTAAAGGTACCATAGGGAAGGATTACAAAGAATACATGGTTTAGTGGTAGACTAAACTTGTTAAAGGCAATTCTTGGATCACACAAGTCGAGATGGATCTTTATGATACTTCTCAGAGCATAAGGACTTCCTAATGTGGACATCAATTATTTATTTACTATAGGTGTCTGATGCTAGAGCATCTTGGGTACTTTGACAATCTTGCATCAACCAAAAAGATTTCCTCTCTTTGTTCTTGTTTGTTTTTCCTTATATATATATAGTTCATATTAGTTTCTTCTAAAATCTTTATAAACTTGGGTTTGGTGTCATTGTATGCAAACATCTCATGGCCAAATAGTGCTCCCTCTCAATAGCTCTCATGTCACATTAGGTGCAACTGCGTAGTTAGCTCCTTAACATAGACCTATTATGGATCCTTTGCCTAAGCTCATAGAATTTAATTCCACCATTTGTGGGAGTTATCCTTTTCTTTGTTTGAGGCATGCTATTTTTTGTCAACTTGAGTAACATGTAGGTTTGGCTTCAACGAAGTTTCAATTGACATCATAACATTTCATGCACTTGAGAACCTCTTCTTGGATCATGTGTGGACCTATCTCTGTCCCCACATAAGTTCATTTGCTTGTTTGAAAGGTCCTTGAATTCTCTTTTGGGGCAGGACCTATAATTTGTAATAAATTGCTTGATAGATAGACTTGTGCTCTTGCTGGCTATAAAGTAGAGATCTAGGATTATGAGAAGGACAATGAAGTTAGATAGAGGAAAATACTAGGATTTGGCTTTGTATGTCCAAGCTCTTAAGCTCGCTAATTGTAATTTGAATGTATATGGTTGCAACCAGGTAGGCCTTATGCTTGACATGTTGAATGAAGATTGTCTCATCAATATGCATTGTTCTCTTTATATAAATTCTTGTGGCATCTCCTATTGGTGGCTTCCGTGTGTAAGTAGGCAAGGGTAGGTAGGAGGTGAATTCTATTCCTTCCTACCTTTAGCCAAAGATTAATTAAATATTCTATTAACTTATACACATTAACTATTTAATAGAGTCGCAGTTTAAAGATATACGAGTTTGGGGGGGCATACTAACAATTTAATTGAATAACGAGCTAAATAAACTTAACATTGGAGGAAACTTCATGATTAAGCGTGCTTGAGTTAGAATAGTACTAAGATCTCTTGAGAAGGTCCAATACTTCACTACTAAATACATCACTTACATGCATTGAATGATAATGTTGTATTTATTAAAATAAAATAAAATAATATAGGGGTTTAGCTCTAACAAACAAGAGTTTGGGGAGGACTATCGATGATGGGTTTTTTCGATGGTAGAACTAGACAATTACGTTGGTGTTAGTTTGGGGCGTAGACAACCTTGCTTGGTCTTGAATGCAGATAAATGCAACAAAAAGTTGAGAGTGATTTGTATGTTTCGCCCATTCCACTATTATTCGTCAAATTCAAAATTAGAAAAAGATATGACGTCCTGTCCCATGTCTACCATCATTTCTCCACCTCGGGCGGTAGATTTTAAGTGGAATTTCTGTATGTCAGGGAAATTGAAGGATATACTCGTTCAAACCTCACTCTCACTGTGCCATCGGGCTGAAAGAGATGTTGATTTGAAGCCGGCCGGGGGCAAAGTCCTTTCAGAGTAGTCAGGAAACCTCCTCCAGGGGCAGAGGCGAAGGGATCCGGCGGAAATCGAAATGGAAACGCCCAAGGAGAAGGAGAAAGAGAAGGACAAGGACAAGGAGAAGGAGCGGGACAGAGAAAGAGAACGAGAATTCGAAATGGAAGCGGCAATGTACACAAATTGTTTGCTTCTGGGGTGGGATCCCTCTGTTGTAGGAGCAGGGGGAGGAGTGCCCAAAGTGGGATTGTTCAGGCATTCCAACCCCCGTGTTGGGGAGAATTTACTCCATTTCCTGCTCTGCGCGCTCCGAGGTCCCTTGCAATCTCCCAAGGTAATTCTGCCCCTGACTTCTGCTCTAACCTTGATACATTTCATGTTGTTTTTGTGAATTCCAAGGTTGGGTTTTCTCGGGGCGATTCTTTTTGCAATTAGTTGTGATCTTTGGGGCACTGATCTTGGGTAGGCTAGGATCTGGTTTCTAGACCCTGCTGAAGGATGCTTCCGCAACCTGTAAATTGCCGGCTCGATGTTTAATGTTTGTGGTTTTGAATGTCCAAATAACAAACAAGGCCTTTGCTATTGAAGATTTACTCCGTAGAAAGCGGTAATCATTTGAGCTCAGTGTCTCACTGGCTCAAAGGGTATTAGTTTCATAGTCCGCCCCTTGGAATTGGTAGACTGTGGATGCTGTTAAGTGTCTTGTCTATGCCAATTCCAGAAATTTGAATTGCTGCATTTGTACTGCACTTGGGCAGGCTCCTTCTGTTGTAACTCTTATATTACGTTCAAATGTCGTTGTTATCCTCCATTTGGCTGGTGCGATGCCATTTTGATGTAGGTTTGGAGGTTATGCGAACCTTTTCGTATCCTCTGATATATTTTTTCTTTTATTATCTATAAACCGAGAGTGTTTCTGGATCAATTGATTGTTTTGGTTAGCTTTTCAATTCCTCAAATTATTGCATGAGAGACAGTTGGTATACTCGGCAAATTTTACCGGTTCGCAAGGCAGAATGATCTATCGCAAGGCAGAATGATCTATAAATTAAAATATTTACGATATTACTTAGTACACTGAGGGGTGTAAACCACAGTTATGGCTGGTTGTTGGTGGTGTGTAACGCCCACGAGTGGTTAACAAGTAATGATTACATACATGATATCGTATCAAACATGATTACTAATTGTAATCAAAATATTTATTGAAACTTTGGCATAAAAAAATGAGTTAATGTATAACAGGAGTAGGTGTAACAGCAGTTTTTGCATGCTGTTGTTTGGGATAAGGAGTTATAATGGTCTTTTAAATATTTTAATTGCGTCAATTACTCATTCAATGTATTTGAATGTGAGGAATGCCAGTTTTTGAACCTTTTATTCAAATTAAGCATTTTCCTTTTGGTTTGTTTCATTTTCTTTGGGTATACCATCCTTATTGTTGATGTTCATGTCATTTAAAGTGTTCTTTGTAAGGATGATGAAGGCACATAACCCTTTTGATGAATCAAATTAACTCTATAATGTCAAATTTTTTTGGTAATGTTCCTTAAGTTTTTTAATCAGCAGTGATATCTCTATCCCATGTAGGATTCACAGTTTCTGAAAAGGTTCTTTTGATTTCTTAATTAGGCCTACCTAGATACATTCTGAGTAATATATTTTTTCATTCAAGCCCAACCACATTGTTTGAGGTTTTCCTAAAGCCCATGTAGATGACCAAAATTACTTGGTCCACTACATTCTTGAGCCTCTCTCCACATTTGTTATCTTTAGCTATGATATTGCAATTAGTTTTAGTTGCCTCTCTTTGGAATCTGAAATCTCTTGCATATCGTAGCATATTGACTTCGATATTATTGGATAGGAATTATTTTCAACATTAAAGTCACTAGTTCAAAAGGACCAAAGTTGTAAGTGTGGATTGTAAACACGATATATTTTTGTGATGGTCTTCTAGTGTTTCTGGCTCTTGTATTGTTTTTTAGAATCATTTGCCGTTTGCGTCAAGAGTTTGAACTATCAACACACAATACAAATGCTAGATTTAATCCGACTTACGGGAGGTGGTTAAGCAATGTCACAAGTCCCCCAAGAAGGTGTTGACCACCGAGCCAACAATCCGCCCCTCAACACGAATTGAGCCTCACCCACTAAAGGGAGACTTGAACTTGTGACCCAAGGCTCTGATACCAGTTGTTGGAATCATTTGCCCCTTTGTCAAAAGCTCGAACTATCAATCCCTGATACAAATGCTAGATTTAACCTGACCCACGGGAGGTGGTTAAGCCATGTACAAGTCCACAAGGAGGTGCTGATTGCCAAGTCAGCAGTGTTTGCATAGGTGTCATTAGATCCATACTATTTGTTGGTGCAATAAATAAAAAATATAGAGGTTTGTTTTTGGATTTGAGGTTTTTCGTTTTTTTTGTTAATTTTTTTGTAGGTTACCCTACATAGATAGATTTTATATTTGATATAGACTATGTGGAATTGGTATCGGATTGTCAAGGTTGTGGTTCCATGTGGGTCCACTCGTTGGTTATTTGTTGGTGCTTAGTGGCTATCTAGAGGGTTAGCACTTTGGCACTACAAATAAACAACTTTTTTGCTTATTGCCTAGCCAACTCACATTGACTTTTGACCACCATTTCTGCATTTCAGGATTTAGTATGGTATCCAACATCGACACATTGTTCCTTAGGCTCTTTGTTAGAATGGTGTGACCAAGAGGAAGACTACAATTATATGTGAAATGACCAATTGTATGACTTAGTCTAGGTCCATGTCCATAGTGTTTTGGGCTGTGACAATTAATTGTGCTAAGTACATTAGAATTGTATGTCTCACAAGGCAGCACAGAATGTGACTTTTAAGGAGGCCTTATCCCATGCTAAGCTTGATGTTTCCTTGTTTAGAGTGCTTCATAATGAAGCATGCACATTCATTTTAGATTGTTGATGTTTAAAAAAGTGAAAATTTGATTTCTGTTTGCTATTGTATTGTGAGATTTTACAATTTGATTGATCTATCCAGGATGTGAAGGTTTATAGGTTACCTGATATTGTTTCTCGGGATGCCTATTTTCAAGAAGATGATTAGTTTGATGAGTTCCTCATTTAGATGCTCCATCTACTTGAATTCCCACTTTCAACTAGGAATTATGGGACAATTACTCGAATTTCTTAGAATTATAATATCTGATTTTGCTATGAAATTGTGTAATCAATATTATAAGGACAAATGTATATATTAATTGACAATAATCAATGCAATGTCATCTTTGATATGAATTCACCACCGAAATTGTGTAATCAATATTATTGCATTATACATCAATAATACAATAATAAACACCAAATATCCAATCTTAAAAACAATATTACAGTCAGATTGGAAACACATAGAAAAGAACGTGTAAATCCAATGTAAACTCTGATATGAATTCACCACCAATGCTGAATCGGGTTGGCATCTGATCCAGCGAGAAGACCTTGAAGGTTTCCGTCCTTAGGTTTTGGAAGCTGAAAGCCAAAGCTTCCTCTTTTTCAAAGAGAAGTCTGAGACACATTCCAAAATCCAAGTATGGCCGCGAATGAGCTCCTCTCCCCAACTTAAGCACCCTCGTGACTGTTCACATTCATCCTCTTGTCCTTCGTCTTCTTTCCCTTTTGTCCTAATGACCACCTTTTTAATATTTAATTGACTTAAAATAATCTGCCTTATGCTCCTCTTAATTCACTTTAAAATATGTTATGCATTTGGCCTAATTTTTTATAATGTCCCAAATTGGGGACAATACAAAATCTTCAAATTCATCAAGTGCAAGCCGAGAAGTGGAAGCATCCAACTCCACAAGCTTTGCATTTATATCCCAGCTCTTCGCCTCTGAATTATATTCTTTACTTGCTTGTGATGAGACACAAGTTGTAATGCCTACCAAGATCTTTGCTCTTTTTGATTGCAAACTATTGCACTTCACCAAGTGGATGAAAGAATACGTGCTCCAATTTCTTTTTGATGCAGATGAACTAGCAACCTATTAAGACAAGGCAAAGTAAACAATTAAAATGAAATTATTAATCTTATAAAACAAAAATTACTTGCTAGTTATGAAGATACAACAAGCTATTTTTTTAATAATAAAACTTGTGATATAATTTGATTGCAAGGGGCTGCAACTTTTGGAATCTTTGGCCATGGAGATACCACCAACTATGCATCCTTTTGAAATTGATGATGAAGAGCATCATTACTTAGGCCTCTTGCATTCACAAACTCTATAAACTCATCCATAATGAAATCTCGCATATCATCATCAGAAAAGAGTCTTTCAAATGCTGCCTTGTAACCACCAGACACTTGTAAATCTCTATAGGGTCGTAGCCTTTTTGGTAGATCAGTATATTGGGTGCTATACTATTTGGGCATCAATGCATAGGCAAGCAAATTGGTGTAGGAGCATCGAAGGGTCCAATGGGACCTCAAAGTTAAAATTGTCATGTTTAGTGTTAATAGGATATAATAAGATCATTTTGATCATTACTTGATATAATAAGACCATTTAAGGTCCAATAATGTAATAATTAGGGTTGGGGTCAAGTTGTCCAGTTATGCAAATGTTGTTAGTATGGTTTAAATTGTTCAAAAGTGTAAGATAAAGTAAGGAATGACACCATTTACTCATTTTTAACATAATAATGCAATATGTAAACATTTAATGGTCATTGGATATGTGGAAGATCAAAATGTCAAAAAGTTGCAGAAATGTTGTCAAGTAACTTTGCATCTTTTTTGACAACTTTTTGCCAACGATTAGTTTAGTTGAAAGTTGGTTGCAATCAGTTGAATAGATGTAGAACATGTTTAAATGCTCATGTACACGTCTGGGAAGGGGGAAGAAGGTGGTGTGGAAGGATCTAGGTTCTAAGACAACAAATCTAATAACTCAAGATACACAATTCCTTTGCAAATTTGATTAAATTCAATGTAGTTGGTGGTTGCGATTCTTCTTTCTGATTAAAATTATATTTGACATAATTTTTTTTGTTCAATCCATCTCAACTGTTTTTGTTAAAGATTTTTTTTTTTGGTGAAGTTTGAGGGTTATCATGAGGATTTGGCTCATTCCAATTTATGTGTCCATTGTTTCTTGTGGAATGGGTCTGGATTGGTGTATTATACAATTTTCTAACATTGGGTGTGAATATAAAATAAGATAAAGTTTTTGATGTCCAACAAGAGACCACAATGGTCTATGGGACTAAAAAACATACAAGGCAATTGCCAACAATGGGAGCAACAAACAATGCTCATAGAAAGAACAAAATAGGAAAGCAAAAGAACATCACCGAGAAAAAACTATATAATCCTCACAGGTGAGAAGTAGCCTAGAATAGAAAGGTACGTTCCGGAGCAAGGGTGTGCTCCAGATCATCTCGAGGAGCTGCTGGAGACAGGGTTGTGCTGCCTAGTGTACCCATTGCAAGGTCTCATAGATTTGGTGTGAACCGAAGCATGGCCAAGGGACTGCTTTGTCCCCCCAAGCATGAGACCCAAGAGTGAAGGAGGAGGTGATGGACTGGTCTGAAGTCTGTGTCTATAGTAGTTGAAGATGTAAATGTGATCACGAAGCCGCAAGACCTTTTGGAGATAAAGGGCAAGATATTGCTGATCAATGGTATCGGAAAAAAGATGAAAGGGATTTGCACTCGCTGAATAGGCAGTAAAACCTCCATCTAATCTCATAGAAGATAGGGCAACAAAAACAAAATGGGTCTCTGTCTACGCTTTCCGAAGCAAGTAGAGGTAACAATTCCTGTTCTCTATTGATTTGATGGTCGACCTGAATACGTAACTAATGAGAACCCACTCTGAAAGACCCCAAAGAGACGCGAAGGGTATGAGAGTGACGAGTGAGGTACTAAGGGCGCACAATAATCCCATCTTGAATATGCATGTAGTGCTCAACATAGAAAGCCATCCTCGGGTGGAATCCTTCTAGAGGATTATTCCATGTGATTATATATTGTCTATAGAGATCATGGAAATGTAAGTTGATACCCTCAGGTAGAGGCTACAAGTGAACTTTGTGAGTTTTTGGTGCAGTGTATTGGATTGAGTGAAATCATTGAATGATGGGGTGTTTTTATAATTGATTATGTTTATGCAAGATGAGTAGATAGTGATTGATCCATTGGTAGGGCCTAGAAGTGCTTGGGAGCATGAGATTGAGAAAGCCCTTGTTTTGTAGCCTAAAAGGGAGGGTTTTGTGAATGGGCATGACACCACTTGAAACCTAGAGAATTAATGGTTTGGCATTGTGTAGAAAAATTGACGAAGGTTTGAAGACTCAGAGATAAGTATTTAAAGGGGTTGCTTTGTAAAGTGGCCTAATTGGGCTAGTTAATAGGGCAACATGGTATTGGTTTTGTTAGATAGTCTAAAGTACCTATACCAGGTTTTGGAAAATGTTGTAGAACTCTGGAAAGTGTGTAATTTGTTTGGCAAGTGTTTTGGGAAAAGTTTGAGTAAAGTTGAAATGCCTGATTAGGAGGGCTTGTAGGATTAAGGCCTAATGAAAGCAGTTTGGATCTTAGAGTTGAAACCCTATAAAAGTGAGCGTTGAGCCTTGAGTCAAGCTAATGTGAGTGTGTTGAGCCCCCTAGAAGTATTGGGCAAGCGATTGTTGTTTGAAACCCTAGTTGACTGGGTTTGGTGAAACCTAGTGAAGGAGAAAGGCAAGGGATGATTGAGAGATTGGAGGTCTAATTGCAAAATAATTGTTGAGTGTTCCTTGTGGGTTAGTCAGACTCAATAACCTTTACATCATAAGTGTAGAGGAGTGGTCATTTCGTTCCATTGTTCCACAACAATTGCTTGAAATTGTTCGAATGTCTCTTGGGGATCTTGCTCTTTTTCATTTACAATTCGTGTTATCTTCTCAAGCATTGAGTCTATACCATCATAGATCTCTCCAAGGCAAGACCTATTCATTTTAGTGTAGCTAAGGATGCTCATAATGGCCTGGGTGAACTTAATGAGATATTCCACACATTCCCATCATAAGTTGTCCGGTATCCTTTATTTTATTTTGGCTGCCCTCTCATTGTTGGTTTGCCTCCATATAACCCAATTATTGCCAATTACCATAGTGGAAAGTGCCCCTTTCACTTGTGCAAAGTCATCTCAAGACGATTAAATTTGATGTGAAACGAGTCTCAACAACATGTAGCATAAATTAGAGCAAAAAAATACAACTATTAGAGATATACACAATCAAAACATGAAAATCAGAAATTGTAAGATACTTTTATTTTTAAAATTAGATTACTAGATTGAGTTCAAGTTCACTTATCTTTAGTAACTCCAAATATGAGAACATTCTGAATATTCCTTGAGTCATGTGGTGGTTTTTGATCCACTCAATTTTGTTCCCTATCTTTTGTAGCATAAGATTAAGTGAATGGTCTGCACAAGGTGTCTAAAAGATATGGTGATATCACTCTTCAACCAATAAACCAGCATGCCAACAATTCCTTGCATTGTTCATTATGACTTGGACAATGGTTCTAGCACTCACTTCTTCAGTGGCAGAAATGAGAATATTAGCAATAAACGACCCATCTTTTACTTGCCTCTCACAATCCACAGATTTCATAAACATTGCCCCTTTAGGGGACACCACAATGGCATTGATCAAGTGACGTTTTTTAGCATCTTTCCACCCATCTGAAACAATTGATATACCATTAACTAAAAATTCCAATTCACATTACATAACATTAACAGTGTTAAATTTAGAACCGGAATTGCATAAGAATAAAGAGCAGATATCTTAAAACACAAGAATACCAGAGATACCCTGGGAAAACCCTCTCCTTGAGGGAAAAACCCAGCCACACCAAGGAAAATACTTTTTATAAAATAATGATGAATGTCTGAATACAATCACAGAACACTTGGACTGCACACTTTTAATGAATGCTACATTATTTTCTCTTTACAATAAGATTGACTCTGATATTCTTAGCACACAGAAGAATGAATGTATACATCCAAAATTGATGACACAGAATGAAGGTGATAATCTGAGATCAGATTACTCACAGTATGCACTACAATAATCATCTACAAAATACTCCTAACAATCTAAACCAAATACACAAGATAATGATCAAGGTGACTCTTGCTATGATCATCAAAACATTACAGAACGCAAATAATAAGATCTGATACACCATGAACGACAACACCCACACTCCTCAGAATCACATTCAACAAGCATATCATGCAATACTCAGAATATAGTGAAAGAATTTTTTATTTCTGACCTCCATGTTATGTGAACTAATCACAGTTGTTAATAAGGTTCCGTTACATATCCTGGTGATCAAGACTCTTCATTTGTCTTCAATCATCAACATCAGAGGACAGGACTCTTCATACGGAAGAACCGTTCAGCATTAAACACTTCAACAGTCGCAATCATCTACTGTTACAATAAGGGTGACTTATCGATCACCAACTGTTATGTAAAGATAGGTCTCTTAGCTTACCAAACAGCTACGCAAGAATAACTCTTCAATGACTGGCATCCACATACACATAGGGGCTTGCATCTGTTGATGCTGAAGATTCTTCATTGTCTTCAATGGATGTAGCTCTTCATATAGATGACGTTCAGCATTGAAGACTCTTCACAGCCTCAATACACTCGACCATAAGAAAGAATAGAGATCACAGCAGCAGAGAATAGACATTATCTTCTGATAGCGTATATCTCAAAATAATACTGATGCAATCATCACAGGTATGCAGATAGCTCTTGCAGCTACCTAATTTCAACAAACAGAATGAATCTGTTCCAAGTTTCTTCATTTTTGTAATATTTCTCCACAAGTAAATTTGCCATATCTACTAGGTTTGGGGATGATAGGCTAGAAAATCCTAAAGATGTGTGGAACCAACTTCGAAAGATTGTGGGTTGATCTTCAAGAGTATCTGGTCATACTGAGAGGGAGGGTGAATTGGTATAACAATGATTTTTACCAATTTAAACTTTATCAAACACAATAGTATCATTTACTGAATTTCAACAATCATGCACAAAAGAACACAATAGCACTTACATGGAAACCATAATAGGACAGAACCATGGCAAATTAATGCTTTTATATGATTCTTCTTTTAAAAAGACTTGCAGGCACCAATCCCTTGTTTAGTTCATGAGCACCGATTCACTAGAGGAACCAACCCCTTGTTCCGTTTGTGAGCACCAACTCAGTAGAGGCACCAACCCTTTGATCACTTTGTTGACACCAACTCGCTAGATGCACCAACCCTTACACAAATTCCACATTGTCAATGTTTCTAACCCTCACGCAAATTCGACATTGTCAATGTTTGTTTCTTCTACAATGGATGATGGATGATATTTATCTTCAGAAATTATTCTATAAATTTTCTCTAATATTTGTATTGAATGTGCCCCTAAAACTTACTTCACAATCTGCTTCTTGATTCTTCATGATCTAATTCACCTTTTGTCATCAAATCTGATTCTTCATGATCTAATTCACCTTTTGTCATCAAATCTGATTCTTCATGATCTGCTTAATGCTCCACAACTTCTCTATTTTCATATGATATTTTACTTTGGAACTTTTACAATCACAAACTTCTCTCTCCTATCCTTTTATACTACTCCAACATACCTCTTCACCGAGAGAGGTAACCCTTTATTGTGTTAAATTTTGAACCAGAATAGCATAACGCAAATAACAGATATCTTAAAACACAAGAACACCAGAGATACCCTGGGAAAACCCTCCTTCTCAAGGGAAAATCCCAGCCACACCAATAAAAATCATTTCATTGAACAATGAATGAGTCTGAAAATATTTCTCCCAAAATAATTAAACTGTACACCCTTAATGAACACTACAGTATATTCCCTTTACAATAATATTGACCCAGATACACTTTGCTCACAGAAAGATAAATATCTTCATACAATACTGACGACACAATACTGATCTACAGAAGACTCATGATAAATTGCACAATGATTGCCTACAATAATGATCAAATGATTCTTGCTATGTTTGCACACAAGAACAGCACCCTGCTGATAGTATTCATAATAACATTAACATCATAGGCTACTGCAAAGATCCTGCGATGAGCACTTCAAAAATGTCACCAAAGAAACATGCTGCTGAGATATGAAACTCAATGCTTTGGAAAGTCTCATCAGTTCCAAAAAATGGTGATGCTTCAATGACTTGTCTGACTTAACAGCCACAAACACCAATGGTTACAAATTCAGCAGTTATACCAATATAAGGCTAAGGCCTCACACATTGACAGTCTCGCATGCACATGACTGTTTGATGATAAGCAGCCATGCACACACATAGCTCTTTGCCATGACCATTCTAGTCTTCATTGTGAGGTATATGAATAAGATCATTCAAGTCTTCATTGTGAGGTATATGAGTAAGATCATTCAAGTCTTCATCATGAGGTGTATGAATAATCTAACTGTTATACCTTCAGCCAACAAGCATACGAAAGACAATTATTGTCAATAAAAGAAGACAGCCAGCTTAGTAACCATTAAGCTGTCATTATCGCAGGAATAAAAGATTCCTCCCAGCACTACACATTAGCATACTCGTCTCAGGTACAAAACTCAACACATTGGTGTACACTGTTCTTCACATATATAAATCAGAATTGTATATCATTTAGACTTCAGTCACTATGCACTTTTTATTCCAGACACCCTTCACTCTATTCCACTTGAATGATCTGCCTTTATATCTTTATATCTTTAACAATTATATGAATGGATGCACCTCTTTGAAATGGATTCAACCATTTGATTAGGCATGCCTTTCACTATCAAATTTGCCTTAGCTTGTTAATAATAGACTTTCATAAATTTATTCTTTATTGCCTACACTCATTTCTTTTCACATTGAACTATCACAGATCTTACCTTTTACATGTCCTGCATTATCTTTCATCCCGATGATGGATGATGGATCGTGATCTGAAACATTGATGTTAAAAAAACATACACACTAAAAAACCAGAAGTCTATTTATGTAATACTCAAATGGATTTTGGAAATCTGATTAGTTTGATTCAACTGTCACCTTTATATCTTCATATTGTTACGCCTCTTCATGAAAAATACACCTTATTGAATAGAGGTGACCTTTTGAAAAGACATCTCCTTTTGTTAAGAATTCCTCTTGATTCCTTTTTAAAATGCCTTTTTAATCTTCAAATCAATCTGTTTTTTATTCCAGATTTATTTATTAAAGCACACACAAGTCACACTCTTATCCCATCACTCAGTGCTCTCTTTGGATCTTGCCAAGAGAGGCAATTTCATTTAGAGACATCTCCTTTCACTTTTAGAATTACAAATCTTCATTTCATGTACTAATCACACCTCTTCATTAATAAATCTGTTTGAATGATAATATAATTCTGTACACAGAATTCCCTTATTACATTTCTATATTCCTCTCTTCAACTTCTTTTTACCTTCATAACCTCCTTATACCTTTTCATAAAAAGAGACAGCCCTTTGAGTAGAGACAACAAATGACCATTTGATGACTAATCATCTTTACTTCAAGCCTTAACTTGCTGCCTTTTTATAAATTTTTGCTCTTCATAAGATATTCCCTATTCTTCATTGATAAGATTATTGTGACATTAATTATTTCCTTCTTGAGATCAATGAATTATGTTTGACATCATGACAATGTTCAATGATCTCACCAATGCTCTTTTGACATTAATGATGATATGTTCACCAACGATATGCACATGAGTGCCTTTGACGTCAACGACAGTATTTTCAACAAATCTAAATTTTGATGGAGACGAGCAAGATAATTTAGGATTAGGAGGGTTGGGATTTAAAAAAATACTTTGTCCATCACCATCTCTTAAAATCCCAATCCCTTCTAGTCCTTGCCATTTGTGTTTTCTCATCAAATAAAGAACTCAAGTATTGTTTTAGCAAAATTTGATAACTTTTTGCCATCTTCAACCACCCTTTTCATCTGTCCAGTCCTCACAATGTTCTCTAAGAAGTCTAATCAAATTGTTGCACAAGGACTTCATGAAATTGTAGAATTCCTCTCCATAAGCATGAACAAAACTACATATGGAACTGCATTTTCTATGATAATTTGGACAACATTCTCATCACTAGCTTCCTAGATCACCCCTTCTTATAGATTACACAATTTCTCAACATTTTTTATTTAATTGGAGGCATCTGCAAGCTTCAAGAAGATCAATGTACCATCAGAAGCCACCAAGACATTCCACAAAGTCCTATTTTATTAGAATATTTATTTATATTTAGCTAGTTATTTTTAGTTAATTAATGGTCATCTTAGATTTCTTTTATTAGAACACGTAGTTATTTTTAGCTTTAGTTAAATGGCTTGTTCTTTTTAGAACACCGTCATGTAAATTCCTAGATATACCTTGTATATTATATTCATGAATAAGATAATGCAATTACTTGAACATGGTATTAGAGCAGGTGATGGTGATTTTTTCTAAACAAATTCGTAGCCCTCTTCTTGGAATTCCTGCCAGATTTTTTGCCTTATTTTGGTTGACTACATATCATTAGGATATTATTTCTGCAAATCATTTTTGCAGAATAGAGGGTAATTTTCTTTTATGCAAGTTTCAAAATAAATTGGTTTGTAAAAATTCACAACTTTTTTAGGTTGTTTGTTCTTTTTGGCTGCATTTTGAACTTTTGTCTTGTGTGGGTTGGACCTATTTCTTGTGTGGGTTGCGCCTATGTCTTCTACGCTTGAGTGCTTTCTAAAGCATGACGAGGCATCCTTTCATATGCGTGTTGTGTGTGCAAAGTTTTTTGAAATGCCTCTTATGTTTTTTGTTTGTGATGTGACTTCTTTTGCTCATGCGCTTTTTGCCTATGTTGGTAGTTCTTCTTGTGCGTCAACTTTGTGCTATCTATTCTTTTGTGTTCTACCTCGACTATAACTTGGAATTTCCCTGCACGTTTTTCTTTTATGGAGGATTTTGTTGGGTTGTGAGTTTTGTTCAATTGACACATCCAATTGTTTTATACGGTCCCTTGTGATTTTTGAGCCTTTTTTTTTTCCGATGAGTTTTTGCTCCTTTAATTTGGTTTCTTTCATTTTCTGGGTCTACAAACTACATGTTTTGCTCTTTTGCTTGACCTAACAATCTTTTTGTTCTCTACTCAAAAAGTTTGTGATTCTTCTCCAACCTAGGGTTTTTTGATTTTTTGCTAGATAAAATAATGGGAGGATTTTTCGTGTTTTTCTCCAAAATAATGTGGTGTTTCATGTTCTCATTTTTTTTTCCTCAAAAATTATATCTAGGTTTTGTGCAAATTTTCCCCAAAAATTGTGATCATGCATTTTCTCTACGCTTTGATTTTTTTCACAAAATATCATGACCAACATTTAAGTGCTTAGGTTTTTCACAAAATATCATGACTAACGTTTAAGTGCTGAGGTTTTTCACAAAATATCACGACTAATGTTTAAGTGCTTAGGTTTTTCACAAGTTTTCCTACAAAATTGTTTGTGGATTTTGATTGATTTTTCACCTAAGATATTGTCTAGATTTCTTCAATTTTGCTTTTTAAAAACACTTGTGTGTTATAATTTGTTTTCCCTAAAAACTTACTGTAACATTTATAGTGTAACACTAGTGTTGGGGTGCATTGGGATGAGGGAACAAAGGGCCTCAATTTAGGATGTCTAGGGGACAATGGGGGGACGACGGAGGGGGGGTGTTGTATGCTATGCATATAGAACTTGAAATGCTAGTTATGAAATGATGTTTCAGTATAACATATCAAATTGAAATACTTGAACACAACAAAATTGCAAACTGGACCGGTTGTATTGAACATTCAACATGGTACATAACCCAATAGTAACATTCAAAAAAAAAAAATCAAATAGAAATTCAAGTAATTGTCTTGGAGGCGGTGTGGTTGCAGAATGGGGGAGGTGGGGGTACTTGGGTACTCCGAGTACATGGTGCTGGGATGTTTTGAGGACAGGTACTTTGAGGTTTTGGGTAGGGTGCGAGTCCCTGGGTTTCACTGGTTTTATAATATTTTCCAACAACATTATTGTAAGGTTCTGTTATATTTTCCTCAAAAAATTACTATAAGGTTTTATAATTTTTTGCGCATTTTTTTTTTGTTGGGTTTTCTGATTTTCCTTCCAGAAAACTTAGGTAGTTTTCATGGGTGATCTCAGCATCACATCAGGGCTTTTTGCAATTTTTTTCCTCAAAAATTGCAGTCCTCCCAATCTTTGTTGAGTGATAGTGATCCTCTACATGCTGTTTTTCGGATGCGTTGGAGGGTTTGACAATTTTCTCCTTAAATCATGGTCTTGGTATCAAAAAGCTGAACTCAGTGTCTCTAGCTACAAGGAGGGTTAGTTTTTTGTTTAACCAACATCAGATTTGAAGGATTTTGATTGTCTTGGTCATTTCCAAAAGTTTTGTAGAATTAGGGAGGTTCTCCACATCAAGCTTATTTTGCAGATTGTTCTATGCTTTCATGATCAGAAGGGGGCAGACTTATGCATCTGTGACCAAGGGACTGCATATATCCACACCAAGTCCCGCCCTATATTTTTCCATCCATCCCATAAGGTGCTGCATCCTTTTCTCCAACATTGTTTTTGTTTAACTACAATCCACGTATTTTTCATGGCTTCTGCTAGCAATGGCTCACTCAACTCATTAGTTGCTGGGGTCATAAACCCCTTGCGTGCAACTGTAAATGCATTCATGAAATCTTCCAAATATTGGCTCTTCGCCACATTGAAAGGTAAATTACTATGGTAACAAAAATTTGTTGCTGCCATCCTAGTTTCGTGATGTTTTTCTTTATTCCATTTGGTATCTTCAACTGTAGGTTGTGCTCTTGGAACATTGCGAGCAATAAAGTAATTTGGTCCAGATGAAAGAGGAGTCTGACTAGCAGTAAAATCCTACAACCAATTACAGCTACTACCGCATACATACTTCTGCAAAATGCCCATTCTTACAAAATTGGACAGCACAACAAAAAGGGTTCCACCCATCAATTGAGCAATTCATACCAGTCTAGCTATATTTTATTCTATTACAAAAGACACCATTAATCTTCATCAAATACCTTCAAAACCAGAGCAGGGAAATCAAACAATGCCACCTCCCAAATTGTCAGAGAGTCTGGCATTCTTATGCTTGCATAATATGCTTTTTGTAGTGCATGGAAAATAGTTTTTAAAAAACATTGAACTCCCTCCTTTCTTGCCTACGTGAGATAAATCTCTAACTAGGCTAATCCAATAGACAGAATAAACCAAAAGAAAATACCAATTGTTCACATCCCTTACACTTTATTATGCCCGCCCATGCTTTGTATCTCTGTAAATTGTTCTATCAATAAGACACTTTATGATGACAATCTGTGATAAACATCAATCTGGTTTTGCAGAGAGGAGTAACACTAGATACACGCTTCATGAAACTTTGTCTTACGTATTATATGATATGCCTGCAATTGCTTTATTCCTATGATCCCTTCTTTCCAATCTCTTCATTGTATAGCAGTGAATCATCGATGTTCTGGCATTTGCATATATTCATGGCTGCAGTAAATGATCTTCTACATGTCAATCAATGCAAGCAATAGAGGCCAGTCAATAACAATAGAGGGCAATATGAATGGAAATGTTGGTCTACTGTAATCAAGTCAAAGAAATTATAAAAATACTACCAATCAGACCATCCAGGCTCCACATTTTATCAAGCTGTGACAATATTTTCTTCAGCAGTCAGCATTGACTGTGAAAATGTTAACAACTGCATACATGACATCTCTACTAAGCAGCATTTTCAGCTTTTTTTATTCATCCATCCACTAGTCTAAACCATGTGCTTGTTGGACTGCAATACAAGCAAAATTTCTTCTCTCTATGCTTGTGTTTCACTACTTCAAATGAAACTTAAGTCTAAAACCTTCTCCACAGTGATGTGCCCATAGCTGTCATTAAACTCTAATTAAAAACAAGCATATATCTTTTAATACATTTGTAATTATGCTGAGAAATGGACTGTCATGCTATTATAGTCTGCTTCAGACTGCTCACGAATTCAACAGTTTTTTCTGGGTTTTATGCTTGTATTCATCTTGATTCTGAAACATTTTAAATCTTGAAAATTCGTTGAGAAGGAAAAAGATAGTGTAGGTTAACTGCAATTGTGTTAGATTGATATAACAAAGGCTATTTAAAAATAAAACAATTTACCAACATAAGGTATGTCTTTGCAAACAGCTTCTTCACAGATGGAACATCAATTCTCTAATGCCATTATATCCATGACTGCATTCACCACAAAAATAAGCTGATATATTGATTGATTGCATTCACCAGAATGATTTTGGTTACATTGCGTTATGGCTCTATAAAACCAAATCTATTCGTGTATAAAACTACTCAAAAACAACTACAGTAAACTAATTGCTAACTAATTATTCTTTTATTCTACTGACTATAAACTGACAATATATCAATTTGTATTTATTATTTATTTTAATCTAAACTTAGAAACTAATTAAAGAATTAATAACCCAGCAAAATCGCGATGGGGTCTAACAGTTTCAAAATCTCCTGCTAGCATATTAATAGTACAGGAAATACAGTAACTGATCTGGAGGCTAGTTTTTGGGTGGACAGGTGGGCAGTCGGCTTTATATTCATCATTGTCTCTCCATGGATTTTAATTTAAAATTATAAAATATGAGATCAATAAGAGGCAATACATTTTTAGATAACAATTTACTTTATGTGATCATAGTGGTGCCTTATTACATTTGAATCAAACAAGAGAGTTTGATATAAGGAAGAGAACAATGAACAAATGACGAACAACACTCTTTTATCATTTAGAAGTTTGTTACTGTTGGAATTTGTCTGATGCTGAAGAAGGGAGACTTATGAACAAGTGGAAAAAAAGACAATTTAATATATTTTTGTGTACAGCCTTCTTTTTGCTACTTTCTTGCCATTGGAATATCCTTGGAGCTGAAGGGAAGTTTAGTAGTTGGCAGAAATGTAGATGATTAATTTTAAAAAAAAAGTTGTGGCATATTTTTTTTTTGTTGCATATTTAGGTAAAAAAAAGAAGAATTTTGTATTCTGTTTTTCTAGAGGGTACTTTGCTGGATTTCTATAAATGTAGTAGATGTTCTTGTTTTGATTTTTGAATTCTAGAAGCCTATCCTTAAGAGTTTTAAGGTTATAAGAAGCTGCATGTCTGCAGGATTTTGCGGGTGTTTGGCCTATATTTGATGCAGCACAGTCTCGAGATTTCCGCAAAGTAAGATTTTACCAGGTTTCTCTAAGCATTTGATAATTTAATTATTGAAAATTTTATTTGTTGAGCCAATTGTCTTTATTGATTTCTTGTGCTAAGGTAATTTTTGGTAATAGTGCCCCTGATTACTTGTGAAGTTTCATGTAGTTGATGTATATCACGGCATTTCAATAAAATCGCTCCATTTCTTCTTGAGCTTTTGTCTTTACATGGCACCTTAACAAGGAGAAACCACTATTTTGCAGATTGTGCAAGGTCTAATTAATGAGCTTGAGTCTCAGGGTGCATTGCCTAGAAGCAATTCCAGAGTTTCATCACTTGCCACTTGTTGTGGTCAAAGGTTTGCATCTTTACAGCCTTTAATATCCTTTCATCGAGCTGAATGGGTGGTCAACTCTAGCTCATTATGAAATATCATTTTGGATTATTATTTTGATTGTCATTGATTTCAAAAAGCTAATGTTAGTGCATTATGATAAGGTTGAGAGCAATATATCGAGACCCATTCATCCTAGTACATAAATATAGTTGAGGGCATTAGTTATAACTAGGGAATGGAGATGGCATTGGAAATGTGACCATTCAAATTTAGAGTGCTGAGGAAATAAAGAGTTCAAAAAATTAGAAAGTCAGTTGACAATTGAAAAATAAGTCGCTAAGGATAATTTTCACCAGAAAGAATAAAGTAGGATATATTCAATTTCAACAATTTTTAAAACATTAACAGTCCTCTTAAACTTTGAAAATATGTTATAATGGTTTATATTGTAATCATTAAGTTAGGCACAAATTTTCAGTCAAAGACCTCGGTGGTTAATTTTACTTTATCAATCTTTGTCTGTTTTTGAGTGGAAATGCAAGATGTAATTAAGTCTGTCATATTTAGTTTGCATTTTCATTTTATGTGCTTGCATAGGTAAATGGGATAGGGTAAGGTAGGAGTAAGTTGATTCTAGAAAATAAGATGGAAATAAATCATAGAGCTATTCTGCAAAGTAGGACTGAAAAGTAGAAAGGGAATAAGACATTGTCCTATTCTATGGAAATAGAATAAAGCAAAAAATGCCATGAAAATGCTAGACTTTAAAAAAGAATAAATAAAGCAATAGAGACTATAGAGAGAATCGGGGAAAACGTTCCATTTAGTAATGTTCAAATATCAAGTACGTCTGAGGTTTTTGTTAGATTAGGTGAAAAACTAATCTCCCAAGAACACTTGCATGCATAACTCTGTCACATGGAAAAAGCAAAGAACAGAAGTAAGAAAAAATCATGGAGGCCAAAAGGCCAGAGACCTCTTATGGACATGCAAAGAGCAATCTCTATATTGATCCAATAAGTGAATGAAAAAATACAAAGAGGTGAATCCTTATAAAAGGAATCACGAAACCCTAACTAGGTTTGCGCATTATAATTAATATAAAATATTAATTATATGCACCTAAAAGCAAGCTTAAGAACTAGAGTAATAAACCACTTAATTAACTAAATCAAGATGATCTAATTAATAAGTGAACAAAATAATTACTCTAACACCCCCCCTTAAGCGAAGCTCGGGAGGAAGCTAACCTAGCAAAGCTATAAAAGTAGGAAAATGGGTCCCGGCAACAAGGCCTGATCAGGTAGCCAATACAAAGAAATCTCTATAAACTGGAGACAAAGGAGAAAACCCAATGGAAAAAACCCCTCTCCAAAAAGAGATAGCAAAGAAAGGAACTAGAAAGAGCATGAATCATCTTTGAAGCATGAAGTTGCAAACACTGTCAGAAGAAACTGTTGGAACCCCCATTGAAATAGTGCATGACCAGGTAGAGAAGACAAAGTCTGAAGAGCTGATCAATCGAAGAGGTGACCTCCAAAAGTAGGAATGAATGAGTGTCTATATAGTAGATGAACCATCTCACCCAAATGCATAGGTGCCTAGCCACTGCATCTGCCTAGTACATAGGAACAAAAACTGAATACGTAGATCACTCAATTGAACCAAGGAAGCAATAGAGCCAACAGGTGAACCCCCCCATAATGCTGAACAGGGAGAGGGGTGATAGGAACATTGAAATGCAATGCCAGAAACATCTGCAAGAAGAAGAATCAGGAACACCAATAGTGCAATAGAAGTACAAGCACAGGATAAAGGGCAGTGTCATCGACACACAGCATGGGCTAATGTCGTGGAAGAAACATTCTCTTGACAAAGGTGGATGAGCACAAAATGGCAAAACATCATGACCCCCCATGGCACTTTATAACTGAGTGCGAGTACAAACAAACACAAAGTGTACAAGATCCCAGATATGCAAAAGTAGGCACTTTATCTCAGTGCGTTTACAAAAAAAACAATGCAACAAAAGAGAAGCATAAAATGTTCAGAAGTCAGAAAGAAGAGTGAGCCAAAAGAATAGAAGAAGAGATCCCAAGACTTGTAGAATCCAAGTAATCCGCAAGAGTGCGAAAGTGCAAAACTCGGAGGAACTCGGAGGAGAAAGAACTTGGAGCAGAATCTGGATAAAAGACCTTTGCAACTGAATAACTCACAAAACCAGCTTTCCAACAATATCTGGCGAGCCCAAAAAAGAGTCCGGATGCTCAAGATACGCCTTCCGGAGTGCAAAACAGAACATCCGGCTTTGACTGCCAAAACAGGCAACCAAACTGCATCAAAACCCAAAAACACCTGTATCATCATCTCCGTCTCAGAACCAGCTTTCCGACGCATTTTTGGATCGAAAAAATACGTTCGTATGCTCAAGTTACGGAAGAAAAATCGATAGGGCCTCTGAAAATGCATGAAAAATTATTTTTTTAAATTAAAAAAAAAAATAAAAAAAAAATCCTCTCTGCCGCCAGCGGAGCAGCGACCAGGTGGTGGGCCATCGCGGGGCGGAGCTGCGGTGGTGGCCGTCGGCGGAGCCGCTGGTGGTGGCCGTCAGAGGTGACCGCAATGGTGACTGCTTGCGGCTTCGCTGCGGTTAATTAACCGCTGCGGCTAAAAATTGCCGTAGTTCTATTTTTTTGCAATTTTTTTGGATAATTTCTGCCTTGTATTGTGTGCAGAGGCCGTACGGCCTTGTACGACAAATTTTTTTTGCCTCTCGGACCAACGTTGTCCAAAATGGACAAATTTTATATGGATTCTGGGGTTTTTGGGCGCTCTGAGCGCAACGGTGATGTCCCTTTGAGCCGAAAGTGACCAGAAACAAAGGTCCCCCCTAAATTCACATAAAAAGCTTCTGAAACTCTTGAAAAACTTCTGCTTCTTAAACACTTCAACAAAACACGAACAACGAGCAGCAAGATCGCTTTGATACCATGTTAGATTAGGTGAAAAACTAATCTCCCAAGAACACTTGCATGCATAACCCTATCACATGGAAAAAGCAAAGAACAGAAGCAAGAAAAAATCATGGAGGCCAAAAAGCCAAAGACCTCTTATGGGCATGCAAAGAGCAATCTCTATATTGATCCAATGAGTGAATGAAAAAATACAAAGAGGTGAATCCTTATAAAAGGAATCACGAAACCCTAACTAGGTTTGCGCCTTATAATTAATATAAAATATTAATTATATGCACCTAAAAGCAAGCTTAAGAACTAGAGTAATAAACCACTTAATTAACTAAATCAAGATGATCTAATTAATAAGTGAAACAAAATAATTACTCTAACAGTTTTTATCATCAAATAATTCTAAAATTTTCAGCTTCATTATAACTATCAACTTGCTCACAATTTCTGACTAATTCATCATATGAACTCATCCATAACTTTAATGATGATTACATTCATTATAATTTGTAACAGCCTTCTTAGAGGCAAATATATGTCACAACCTGATCCTGATCTGTATGGATGAGGTAGCTTTGTGACTGTATCAGCTTTCCATGCTTGAGTTTTTAAACATGGTGGATATGTATTGTTTTCATTAAATACATGAATACACGTTATTTTAATTGTAATTTGCCTGGCACAGCGTTTGACTCCTTCATGGATGTCTTGTAAATGAGCAGCAATCACAACAATTTTACAATGTCTTAAGTGGGAGAAAGAGTTTTGTTTCT
This sequence comes from Cupressus sempervirens, assembly GCA_028749045.1. Taxonomy (NCBI): domain Eukaryota; kingdom Viridiplantae; phylum Streptophyta; class Pinopsida; order Cupressales; family Cupressaceae; genus Cupressus; species Cupressus sempervirens. The sequence goes on along the minus strand of CM053783.1, from coordinate 528,559,913 downwards.
TGCTGATCCATGAAATGATTACTGTTCCTAGGCCAAATGCATAACCTACTGTAAATTATTTATCATCTGTTTTATTGCTCTTCAATGGTCAATCTCCAGTGATCCAGGAAACATTGCTTACAACAAAATTGAGAGAAAACCCAGCAGTTGTAAGACAGATCAAGCTTAGATCCAATTTTTGAAAAATTGGCTCATTGATCTATTGAGGGTCTCCATGCACTGTTGACTTGAGAAGATTGCTTTCCAAAGGAGTAGATACCTGCTTTCAAGTTCCAACTATTCATGTTCTTAAAGATTTTTTTTTGCATATTTGATTGAGATAGGAACATTTATCATTATTTATCCAAAAGCTACTGTTAGGTAATAACTCAAAAAATAAAATCAGTTTCATTAGAAATAGAGGATAAAATTGATTTTATCTGCTGAAATGTGTTGGTCTTGTTGTGTGAAGATTCAAACTCTTGTGGATGAGTCATACATTTCACGTATTAAACTTTCTATTCAAATTGTGATGCAATTACTGGATTTAACTATTTCCACCCTTTTTGTTAATAAAGTAAAGGTAGCCTTTTAGTCTATAATCTTCTCTTAGGGGAATTCCTTTGCCATTAACCTTGCCTTGCACTTGTCCAAAAATCTGTTAACCTTGAACTTTCCCCTAAACAATCTTTAACATCAATTGGGATTCATTTTTGATAGCAATTCATCAAAAAACTTGGTTTTTCTTTTGATCACCTTTCCCATTTTTGTATCCAGTTTTCTTCATTCGAAGAATTAGGCTGAAGCTCAAGTGCAATGCTAGTCATCAAAGCTAAGTGACAAAATGTCAGTTATCATTAGAGAATCAGAACTTTTTTTGTTCTTTCCTAAGCTTTTCATGGCAAGAGAATACAAAATATTCTGAAATGTCATTTTCTGAATTCCTGCAAGTTTGACTTGAACATTTTTACAATTCTCTCCATAATTGTTTTTCCCTCATTAAGAGACATTTCATACCAAGTATCTTCCACAAGAAGAGTACAAACCAGTACATCCTAACTTGTTTTTCTTTCAGTTACAATTTATTTTAATTTTGTAGAAGCAACTAAGGCATTTTCATCATGTTCATCCTTTTTTTTTTGATCGGTAAGAGGCTGAAGCCAAGATTAATTATTATGTTAATTATTATTGTTTGTTAAGCGTGAGTCGATTCGAACCCAAGACCTCTTTGATAAGAGGCTCAGAATTTACCATTGTGTTGTAGGCTCTTGCCTATGTTCATCCTTATCTTCAACACTATTGGGCTTATTATTATTTGACTAGGATTATTTTTATTGATTTTCTTTCCCTATAGCCTTTTACTAATGTCATCATAAGGGTTACCCATCTTGCCACTTATGTAACACCATATTTTTTCATTTATGTCGGTGGAATTGCTTGTGGTAAATGCATCAGTGTCATGCCCTCTAATTATGATAAATAGATGAATGGATCACTATGAGGCTAAATTTCTCAACACTCCCTCTTTAGCAAGGAGAGAATTTTAGCAATTATAATACAAGATTTGAATACCACCTTAAGTGTGGTTTATAATAGATTTAAGTTATGGTGTCCAGCAAGATTCGACCCGAAGAACCATAACAAATTGATTTTCATGGTGTTAGGCAAAATCCAGCCCGAAGAATCATGACGAGTTGATTATCAAGGTGTCCGGCAAAATCCGGCCTAAAGAACCATGATAAGTTGGTTATCAAGGTGTTCGACAAAATCCGGCCAGAAGAACCATGATAACACTTGCTCCAACACATTTTGGTGTTAAGAGATAGGTCAACTATTGATAAGATTGTCACCTTACAATAGTTACCTTCTTTTCATTATCATAACTTCCGGCACTCTGGGACAACGACTTAATGTACTCTGTTATGATAACAGGTCCAACTATTGATAAAGTCGTCACCTTTCAATAACTCCCCTTTAAATATATACATCATTGAAAGATTGTCACCTTTCATGACATAATCACAACAACATCATGTAGTAACTCACATGATATCCACCATGAACCAAGGCAGAGGGTGGACCCACCATAGCTGCTACTAGAGGGTGGAACAAGGGTTTTCACCTTAGACTTCTCTCTCATAGAGGAGAGCACATTACAAAGAATTTCACTTAGAACTTCTCCTCATAGAGAAGATATTATCCACAAAGGATTGCATCTCAAAATTTCTCCCTCTGAACAATGATCCTGGGAAGTCAAGTCCTGTAGTTACTCCTTTTGAGACTCACTTCACCCAAGGATGCCTCTCAGACTCTCTCTGAATCTGGTATCAATCTTTCAACCTTCAGTGATAAGTCGTTATTTCTTCATGATGTATATAGGAGTAGGCCCATCAAAATCATGCAGTCACATACATGTATTTTTAGACTTCCTTTGAGTATTAATCTTCTAAGCTCCTTTGTTGTTTTAGAAGAAGTGTAACACTCCCTATTAATGTAGAAGAATCTCATAGTCTCGATCGTCAAAGATGTTTGCTTCAAAACTCTCATTTTATCCATCTTGATCATTAGGGTCTTTGGAGCTACTCTCATTAGATTTAGTTTGCACAATATTAGGTAGCATTATGTAAAGTACCAACCTTCTTTTCGTTTAAGAATATTCTCAACCATAAAGGAAAAAATCAAGGCAAATAACCCTTATAGTATATATAGAATTATAAATAAGAGAGAGGCTACAAAGAGTAGGTAAATGTAAAAGATAAGAACACTTATCTGCACATGAAGATTAAAAAATTGTCTTCTTATATTATTTGAGAATGGAACATCTCCTCTCTAAATAAGGTTCAAGTGGGAATGGAACATTGACTATGATTCCCCCCACAATGTAAAACTTCCACTTATTCTTGAATAATTTTGTATCAAATATGACAACTCCTTTCTAAGTTCCAACTTTCTTTTTTCGATCATTGAAGGCCGAAACATTCATTTTAGCTTAACAGTAGAATCGAACACGTCCTTCCATTTTCTCAAGCTTGTCCACAATATACCAATATCTTGATTGAGTATGATTGTGCCACATGAATGAATCTACAAATCATACGTTGAGTTTCATTCATCAAAGAGAGACTCGCAGATGGCTCAAATGAATTCTTAAAGGCTTCATTAACGTCTCACAACAACTTAATTTTCCTTTGTTCATGCAAAGGTATTTGTTTGATCTTTTGATTAAACCTATATTACGCACATCTTACAATCTGTGTATTCCAAATTTATATCATTGGTGAATCCATCACAACATGGTTTACTCCCTTTGAATCAATAGGACCAAGATCACTGAAGGTTGATTGAATCATATTCTCTATCTACTCTTTCTCTTTCAAGGTTGTCTCAAATGAAATGTCAGGCTCCCTTTGAATCTCAATCTTCCTCTTCTTGCAATAATATTTTCAAAGGAAGAAGATCAAAGCAAACAATACTTATAATTCAAATAAGAATGTTAGTTGTTTAACTCATGTTTGTTACTAATAGTAACATAAATATATTTCTCATGATTCACATTATAATATTAGATCCTTCAAATACATTATACATTAAATTTATACTTTTTCGATCTTCTATTTACATATTTCAATATACGTCCCTCAAACATATTATTTCCTTATCAAATATTTAATTATGATTAAGAAATTCCTATGCAGATAGCGAGGAACCTGTATTTAGTAATCTATTCTTTATCAATAATTGATTCTAACCAATTCCCAATTTATATTTTCTGAAGTATCATATTCACATAGGAGTTTAAAAAATTAAGGGATGTGACTTCTTCAACCCGTATGTATGAAAGAATGTGGAGTGTCTAGTACGAAATATAACACAATGCGACATTCCCTTATTTAATCTGTGACATGCCTTATTTATGTGGTGGTATATGTAATCCAAATATATTTTGTTATATTGATGTTCCACTAGTGGGATTGAATTCACATATTTTCTCTTATCTGTCTTCTTTGCAATGTCCACATTCTCCATTGATGTCATCATAAGGGTGCTTAATGCCATTTGTTTCTTCTTCATTTTCTCTGCTGAATCGTTGATCACACACAACAATTGTACCTCGTTCCCCGTTCTTATAGCTACTCTGCTTTTCTCTTTCCAATGCACCAATATCTTTCCGTCTTCTATTAAGTTCAAATCCTTCTGCACAGAATCTTCTTCATATACATGCTAATGATATATACTTGATTGAGTTGATCGCTTATCTATTTTTAATTCTTGAATGGTGATCGATATGAATATATGTATGATTGTATTTGACAAGTCTCCTTGCTATCTGGTATATTTCCATTGTATCACTACACAATATGTTGGAATGGAATGGACTACTCTTTTATTCATCAACCTATTCATGCTGGCAGTATCCCTTCTTAAGGAGTACCTTTTGTCATGGTGGTATGTGAAACTATATGGCCCCAATCATAATTTCATTATTTATTAAAATATGCCATTTTCTCTCAACAAGCCATTCGCTTTATATTCTCCTGACTCATGTGATTCAAGATGTCATTTCTCTCGGTTGTTGCATCTTTCTCTAGTTTGGGTTGTTGCTCCAGCCATTCACGAAGCCCGGAATGGTTTTAGTGTAGAGCCTGCTTGCTTCTGGCAATAGTAATGATTCTATTTGATGATATTGCTCTTGGTAGTAGGTCTACATCTCAATCACTTCCTAATTTGCATGGACTTAGAGTGATACGTTTCAGGTATAGGATTACAGGCTATTGGCTACTCTATGTATTGATAATTTCAACAACCAAGGTTCTGTAATGAAATATATCTTCTTTTCAATGTACTATTCATTAGATGAATTGATCAAATGTCCACCATATCCCTTCAGTTACAGTGGCACAGACATAGAACTTTTAATTCCTATTTCAGGAATTTGGTCCCATCATAGAGCTATGTATATTTTGCCATATGTATAAGTATGTCAGACTCCTCCCTCTACTTCCAGCAATGAACTTCAAATATTAATCTTAACTTGCAGCCCCGCGCGCGCGGAATGGGTATGCATCAAGTTTACATAGTATAGTTTCTTGTAAGGAGATATCACGATCTCCCCTCATAGAAATTGTCACGAGCTATCAACAAATGTGAAGTATGGACAAGCTTGCTGATTTGATTATTTCTTCTGACATTACTGATTTGTGGGTCGGGTACTTGTGACTATTGGAGCTTTTACCATCACTGTTATAAGATTGGCAGGTTCGATGCTTTGGTAATGTTCCACATCTGATCTTTTCGATTATATATATGTTGTTTCATTCGATTTTTCTGCAAATGTAATAATATGACCATTGTGATTGATATTTTCGAAATGCAGATTTGGATCTCATATAAATATGAGAGGAGGAGACATGTCTCATGAAGAGAAGAGACATGTCTCCAAAGTTTAATCATCATTTAATTAATACATATATTTCATAATAATAATTAGTATAATATATGTATATATATATGTGTGTGTGTGTGTGTATTATATATAATATATATACTATACTATACTATACTATATATATTATATACTATAATATATTATTATTACATGAATACTTATATATAGAAAATGATGATTTACCAATGACAACAATGAATCTCAGATCAAATTTATTTGACTGAAGCTACAACATTAACACTCCCTCTTAGCTAGGAAGGATTTGTAGAACACCTTGTGCTCTCAAGTATATGAAAAGATATCAACTCAGTATGATATTCTTGGAATGACAGATGTAAGGATATCAACATAAATCCATCAACATACATATATATATTAACATATATTGCATATGGAATTTTTTGCTTCAATTTGCTACGAGGCTAAATTTCTCAACATTGTAGGCTAACCAAGAGATAAAATGGACTTCGAGGCCATTTGGCCTAGAGAATTTCAGTTGCAAGCCTTTCGGAGGGGTTTTGAGGCAGTTTTGGGTACACTTACTATTTATAGTAAGTAATTTTAGCATGCTGGACTTCCAGTTGTAGTGGCATGCTGATTATAAATTGCTAATATCGACAAAGATCATGTGTTCATCGTTGATATAATTTATATGCATTAATAAAGTTAGATTTAATTATTAAACTTTTTAAGTGCATATTCTGTAGTTTATGGGAAATATTTAATTAAATGCCCCCCTTTAGTCTCTAATTCATTGGAATCATAAATAAAAGTTATTGGGGACTTAAGTGAAGGAAAAGCGTAGTATATGGCATGACATATTAAAGAAAAGAGCAATCCCGATAAAATAGGGGTCAAAACAGCAACCTCAAGAAAATAGGGGAGAAAATGCGAAAATCCCAAAATTATAGAAAAGGGGAAAGAAGTGATCTTGTTTATCCCACATTGCCTAGGTGTGTGGTTGAGCTCTTAGGTGTTATAAAAGAGATTGAAGAGCTCTCTTTCAGCATGCTTGGTTATGCTCGGATATGGGATGAAATTGGAAAAATTGTGGAGATCATTCTTTGGGGGGTTTGGAGGATGAAATCCCTCTGTGCTAACACTCTTCTTGCTACGAAAAGATACAATTAGGAGGATTTGTGGAGCTTAAGTTAAATCAGATTGTTTGTGAAACTTGGTATTTGCATTTGAATGAGATTGCTAGCTACCTAGAGGTTTGATTTTTAGCTTTAAAATTAAGGAATCTAAAGGTCATGCTATTTGTATGTGCATACAAGCCGAATGAATCAACTGAATGCTGCATTCAGCGTGATTGGTTTATATGTGATTGAGTGGGGGTGCTGTACTGTTTGGCAAGCCATCTATAGGCTGCTGTACATGTTTGGACAGGGTTGTAACACTCAGAAAAACATTTCCAGCAAGCTGCCGAAGTCTGCAATCACTTAGGACAGTGCCGTACAAGTTTGCAATGTGTTTACAAAATCTGAGGTCAGTATTGAGGGTGCCATACAGAGCTGCAAACGACTAGGCAGAGATGTTAAGGACCTGTTCTTTCTGCTGTTGTGCTTTATGGACAATATCATTACAGAATAGAGACTCAGGTAGGCGCATGACATTGGACTGATATCTGATTTGTAATTGTTGAAGTTCTGAATAAATCGGAAATGTTTTTGGAATCTTAAATAAGTTTTTATTACGTTTACCTTATTAATTTGTTAGGTCAAGAATTGTTATGCATTGCTCTACATTGGAAATGAAAATCCGAAATCCTTAGCAAACAAATAAAGACTTTTACATCTGCCATTGGAAACAAAATGAGAACTTGGCATTCAGATTGTAAGACAACTGTTTGCCAAAATTTCCTGTGAGTAGAAGATGTCAAATTTATCAGAACAGGTGGGTTTCTTACAGTATTATCAAAGCAGTGTATCTTGCCATCCTAGTTGGTACAGTGCAAAATGAGTAGACAGTGAGATGACTGATTGAAGCGTACAACCATTCTCACTCTATTTAATACGCGGAGAAACAGGGCATTATTGAGTGCAGGGCAAGAAGAATAGAGAAATCCAAAAGACTTAAGCATAGGTGAACATGTTATAGGGAATATGGGTGAACAATGAGCTTAGTAACAAAATAAAAAATTGACTTATCTATGCAGATGATGGCTAGACAAATGGGTAATGATGTCAACATTGGAAGAAATAATGGAGGAAACAACAGTGCTATCATTAAGATGAAGAATGATGAGGAGATGCTAGAAGATCTTCACTACTTGCTTGAGCATCCTGGTTGGTTAAGATCCATCTTTAAAAAGAAATAAGTAAATGAAAAATAATCTTCTAGTGCAAGAAGTAATGAGAAACAAACAAATGGAAAGAGATTTAGAATAAATCATTGGAATGGAGATAGTGCCTTGGTAGACAAAGACCAGGTGACAAATTTTCAGAATGATTCTTTGGATATGTATACAGTTACTATTGATGAGTTTATGCATGAAGAGAAAGATAAAAGGATAGCCTTGGATTTGAGATCAGATATTCCCAGTGATGATAGTTGTGATAGATAAATGTTGGATGATTAAAGAAAACCTTAGTGCTTGTGAGCTTTGCAATGATTCTTTCATAATAATAACCTCTCATGAGGAGGACAACAAGCAATTTATTTCTGAACAAAGCAATCAACCTTTTGACATTTGGGACCTGGTTGTGTTGGCACCTACGTATGATGGAGATCCTATCCAAGATGAATTTCTTTTTGACTGTGGTGATAATGAAGTATGAAGGATATTAGTGATGATTGTGATGAAGATCTTGAAGCAAAATCTGATTTATCTTTGTATGAGCCTGACTTTGAGGAGAAGTTTAGGGAGTTGGATGATTTGGATCCACAATATATTGCTGAAAATGATGATGAAAATGCACAAGTGACTTGAGACAGCCTTGGAGTCATTGATGAAAGGTATAACAGATTTGATTTTCATATTCATCATAGCAGTAGTTCTCTTGATCTGCATAAACATGACTAGAAGAATCAATTTGTGGTATACAATGATACCCCCTTGTTTAAGGTGGGTGTAGAAAAAACTAATGAAAATCCACTTTTTGAGCTGGATGATGGAAATTTTTTTGGCTATAGTAATACACTTGGTGGAAATAGTAAGGTATGGGATCTAGGAGAAGATTTAGAAGTTGAGTTGGAGCATGATTTTCAGCTTGCTGATAATTTAAGTTTGCTTTATGAGGTGATTGGGTACTGCCTTGGGAGACCCCCAGATATGAAATGTGCGAAAAAGGAAACAAATGAAGGTTGCATTTGGAGTCATGTGACACTAGCAGGCATCATTATTCCTTACTATATGAGGAATTGGAGGATAACTTGGGTATGCAAATTAATGATTTCAATTGAGAGTTATTTTGTTGTTAGTATTCATTTTGAGTTTGTACAATCTGATATGAGGTTTGGTCTTGAGTTTTGGGATTTCCCAACAAGTGGGACATTTCATATTTTGTTTAAGTTGATGAGTTGTAATGCATGGCTTCCATATGTAGTTGGAGATGCAGGTTTTTCATGGGATGTATTAAGTTTGGAGACTTCTACATTTTATATTTTAAAAGGTTTCCAGAACTTGTTCTTGAGCTTGCTGAAAATTTCAGAACAATAAGTAAAGGCAACTTCTAGCTTATTTCTTATGGAATTTTGGAGAAAGGAGGAGATAAGTATGATATCTACTTACTTGACCATCCATCCTTTGAATTGAATGATGCTATCAATCATACTAATCATCCTTCGGGATTGGTTTTGAAGACAACTAGTGATCCTCACACTTTAGTTGTAGATGCTTTCATGGATAGGCTACAAGGGATTAACAAAGAAGTCCTGAAATTCCATGCTATGCGATGGCATTTGAAGTTCTATTTTGCACCTTTCTAGGAACATTGGAAGTCATTCATGGTTGGGTATACATGCTTGCAAGTCTCAAGAAGAAATAATGATTGCTGGAGTGAGTTTTGGAGGGATGATCTGAATTTCAGAATTGATAGCGTTTATCATTTTCTTACCAGCCATATTGTTATTCCATTGATTCATCTACAAATGGATTGGAGAGAGATTTTAAGTAAGGGTTGGAGCATTAAACAAATGGTCAATCTTGGGAGAGCTATTTGGAAAAGAATGGATGAAGATTTCAGTTTTGAGCCTTCCTTTTGCTTGCAGTTCAGTCACGTCACTTTATAGTTTGCTCTCATTCGGAGGAGTTAGTACAATTTCTTTTGTCAAAGAAGTGAAAATTTTCAGTTGGGGATTGCTTTAAGGTGTTGTATAGCCATTTCTATGTTATTTTTGAGTTTTGCAATGCTCACCATTCATTGTTATACTCGGAGAATTTATTGGTACTGTTGCTGTCCTCTTTGTAGAGTACCTGAATCAGATTGTACTTGATTTCATTCATGTACAACAGTATTTATTATTTATTTCAGATCTTCCAAACTCATGGAGCTCACCCTATGAAGGTGAGTAAAATGGTTTATTTAGTCCAGCAAATGAGCAATTCTCGAATGAGGATGGTGTTGGAAATAGGAGAGATTGGTACTTGGAGTGTTGTAGAGATGTTTTGTTAATATCAGGTTTTGTCATTGATGTCAACATAGGTTCTTTGGATGAAGACACACTATTATTTTCTATATTGCAAGCCTTTGATTAGTTTAGTTTAGGCAACGGTTGACAGATTTGGATATGCAAGCTTACATTGTGTAGGAGTGTAGACATCATATCAATGTTTTCTATACTTTTTTTGGTATTTTGGACGAGTTACAATTTGTTTGGTGAACACTAGTAGCAAATCAGTGAGCAGGAAAGTATGCTAGTGGCAGTTGCAGTATTTTTGCTATAGCTTGGTAGTGATCAGGAATTAATGTTGGTGATTATGGAAGATGATAGAAGACTTGTTTGAGCATGTATTTTTGGATTTGCGAGTCATTTGGCTTACTTTGGGAAGGTTGTCGATGTGTAACGTGCGATGCATACTTTGGGAAGGTTGTCAATGTGTAACATGTGAAGCATATTTTTGACAACTGATTATATCATTGTAGTGTGTGGAACACTGCATGTAATCATTGTATGATTGCTTGAGAAGGCGTGTATGCCTTATCATCGTCCTATGTAGTTAATTGTACATTGGGGAAGCCTTAATAGGTCAATCTAATTAGTTATTTGTAATCGATATAAAGGAAAATTATTTTCCTCATTGCAAGGTATGAAATTATAAGTATAGATGCGAGCCTTGATGCTGGAATGTCAGAGCAGAGCTGAGAAGTTGTTGGATGCTTTGAGAAGATGTATGAGTGAAATTTATCATTCCTAGTAGACTTCAAAGGAACTCTTTTGGCAAGTAAGTTGCAGATCACTTAGTTCAAATTGTTGGATTTGTTATCCTTTTGTAAAGGTGGTTCAACCTTTCATCCTTTGAGCAGTGAGCTTAGGCAGTGTGCCTTTTGTTCTCATTAACTCCTCACAGGGTTAGAACCTTCTAACAAGGGTTCAAGGTCTCCTAACAAGAATTTGTCCTTTAACGAAGACTGTCATACTAAATGCACTTTATTTGACTCCTAATAAGGTCACATCCTTTCACAAGGAACTTATATATTCGTACACTATTTTGTGGGTGCCATCCCCACCGAGGTTTTCCACTCTAATCAAGGATTTTCCGTGAAAACAAAAATCAATGTGTTATGGCGTATGGTTTCATGCCGTGCATTATTATTTTAATTATTGGTGATCAATTTTATAAGTTTGGAATTAATTATATTTGCTCACAACTAATTCACCCCTTCTCTCAGTTGTGGTGTGGACTTTACTTCTTAATAGATATCGTAGAGGAGATTTGATCATAGGAGATTGGTTTTCGGTTGCTCCCATATTCATTTAAGGGCAACCAATTGTGGTAGATCCTCTTGGTACAATTCAATTATTCTCCACTTCTACTTGGGAGAGATTGGGTCATTGCACTGACTTCATGATGTGAGTATGCATGCTTCAAAATAATAATTCTTTGGTTACAGTAAGTTGGGTTTTTTGGTGTACTCAAGCTTCCTACCTTGACACATGGATGTTATGTGCCAGTGGTATAATAATGATTGTTGATCACAAGTACACTACTTGGATAGTTGATTTCAAGGTTAGTTATGTTGCCCTGCATTTTGTGGTAACAAAATGTAGGTAATAGTACGAAACGTTTTCAACTTAGTTTTGCATTTCTCTGAGTTGAATTTGTTATTTAATTGGCTAATATTGATAAATTAATCAAATCCAATTCACGTAATAAATTCTTTTATTGAAGGCTTTCGTTAAGTCTTTTTTGTTTTTTTGTTTGTCGAACTTGTGCTTGATTTTTGAGGCCTTCAAGGTCCTTTCTTCTGTTTCTTTAGCGCGTGTTTATTGGTTTTAGTCCTTTGGTTTTGCTCAAGTCATTGCTTTCGGTTTTCCCTTCGATTTGACCTATTTTAGGGTTTAATCAGAGTTGGCAATCAAAAGATATGGCCAATTTAGTGCCCAAAAAGTGGATCTTTTTGATGCAATTGCAGGAATAAAAAATATCATGTTATATTTTTAATTTGACATTCACTTTTTGAAAAATCTAACTTAAATTCACTTTATGTTATGTTTTTAATTTACTTTATCATTTTGATTTTTCACTTACAGTTGTTTCCACCGATCTTGCTGAAGTAGCAGGGTGTAGAGATCAATGAACTTTAGATCAACACCAGTAGATGTGATGTTGAGAGTCTCGATAAAATGCTCATAGGAATTTGGTAAACTCCGAAGAGTGATTACCACAATATCCTCTTCCTCCATCTTGCGACCGATGGCAAGTAACTGATCACGGATTTCCTGAAACCGATTCAGGTGTGCCTGGAGCGAGGTGCACTCATCCATGACAATAGAAAACAGAGTGTTTTTCAAAAAGAAGGCTCTGCTCTTGTTGGAGGTCTCATGAAGACCTTTTAGATGTGTCCAGATTTTGGCCGCTGTCTTGCCGGATGGAATCTAAGAAAGCTGGTCATTAGCTACGGATAGTTTGAGAAGCATTACTGCCTCTCGATTATTCAAATCCCATGTATCTTGATCAGGACCCGGAGAAGTCGGACGCTGCGTAACACCCAGAACAAGTTGATCAGTGTTTCGATATTCGAAGATTGCAATGATGCGTTGCTTCCAGGTTCCATAATTGTGACCATTGAATTTGGAATTATGCTCGAGCAGAATATTTGTCAGAGATGCCATGGCACGTTTTTCAATGAAAAACTGTGAAAATCTGTGAAGGCACGTTCTTCGAGGCAAAAATACAGAAGACCCAGAAGAATCAGAGAATGACCCAGAAGAGAGCTCGAAAAACCCAGAAGGAATCTGCTGGCTCGAAAATTGAGGCACAAAAATCGAGGCACCCAGAAAAAAAAGACAACAACCCAGATGAGCTCTCGAAAAACCCACCAAGAATCTGCAAACAATTTTTTTTCGACCCCAAAAATTAGGGTTTCGAAAAAAAACGGCCCTAGCTGAAAAAAACTTGAAAAAACTTCAGATTTCTTGATGAAAAATGGTCGAATCTGCTTCCCAGAGCACGATGACAGACTGAGACGGCTAAGAGCATGAAGATTTGATACAGAAACATGCAGATTTTCACCCCAAAAACACGAGTCTTCAAAAAATGGCCACGATTTCCACGCGATTTGCAGACCCGTAATTCGGGAATTTCTCCAAGCAAAAAAACCCTAGGTGGGTTTTGGAGAAATTAGCTGAAATAATTTTGGAAAAATTTAAACAAACAATTTCAAGAAGAAATTATAAATTTTTCCGAAAAAATTTAAGTATTTAGCTCTGATACCATATTACGAGGTAATTGGTAAATACTTGCTTATTAATAACAGAGACCGAAAGGTCAATTTATACAAAAGGAAGAGACGATGTTTCCTTAGGAAACGATCGTAAAGAATAGAAACATTCTATTCCAGAGAAAGCAAAAAACGAAAGCAAACTAAAGCTAAAGATATTTACAAGATAACCATTAACTAATAATAGACGTCTTATCTATTATTGTAATAGTAACTATACTGCACTTTATGTTATATTTTTAAGTTGAGTTGCTTTTTGATTTTTCACTTAAGTGACTATATTAACTACATAGTTTGATTTAATTTTTGATTTTAAATCAAATGCTCTACCAAATATTACTTTTAAAATGATATTTACACATTTTTAATATGATAGTGTGAATATTATTTGTCCCATTTAACTAATATTTCATCAAAATTAAATTGACATGTGCTTAATTAACCACTTAAATTGTGTGCAACATGTTTACATGCAAAATATACAATCACCTCCAAATGGTGCGATTTTGATGAAGAACGCATGCAATTGCAATAAAAACATGCCAAGACATCAAAAAGTTAAGATGAAAATGTAATATGCATGTTCATCTAAAAGGTGTGTTTTTGCCTTCAAGTTGCAGTTGCAAGTTACTAAAACATGTCTTTACATCTAAAAGGTGCGTTTTGGGCAATGTGTGTTTACCGCACTGGTAAATTAATCAACGCATACAGATAATGAACACGAACAACAGAATTATATTCGCATATGCCAGACATACATTATGCTTCATAATATTAGTAATAGTAGATGATCCTTTACAATGATCCCGAACGGGATATAAATACTACCGCCGAACCTTCCCGAAGGAGTTCGTCGGCCACAACATTACATCCGCTACAAACTATTTACCCGTCGGCTACAAAAAACAAAACATTGACGATAGTCATTCCGTCAGCTACAGAAACACCGTCGGAACCATCCAGTCGGCTGACACCATCCCCCCCAAAAAAATAGTCATCTCCTGACAACTAACAAAATTAGGAGACAGCTTACAGACAACAGAAGAAATACTACAGAGAAGGGGGCGTCCCAGAAGTGTGCTGTTGGCGACGTAACTCATACACCTGCTCTGTCCTAATGCGGAGATCTGTCTGAATCTGAGAATTAACCTTGACGGCCTCCTTTAGAAGAAGCGCCGCATCCATAGCTTGCCTCCTAGCTAACTGCATCTTGTGCTCAGCTGCATCCTTATCTCGGACCGCTACCTCTGTACCTTGCCTAGCCACGTCCCTCTCCTGCACTGCTGTTGCCATATCTACTAGTAGCGCTGCCCGCTTTGCGGCCCATGCTGCCTGCTGGTCAGCCAAGTCGGCAGCTAGCTTCTGTCTAGCCTCACTCTCAGCTGCCAATGATCTCTCTACTGCAATCCTGTCCGCCTCCACACGCCGACGACCATATTAAACATCCTTGTACAATCCCACAATCTCATGTGCCAGCTTCATCAGAGTAGTGTCACTGGGTCCCAACTCCAACTCAGTAGCCCAATCTGCCATCATCTCAACTCTCCACCGCCGGCCAACCTCTGTCTACAAAACAAGTCTGAAATCGTCGAGGATAGATCCCACAGATATACGCTCTGATCAAATGCCATTCCCTCCGCCGAGTTAGAGCCTGAATTGCCACATCATGTCCCTTCTTCAATGCAGATTTCATAGTCCTGAGGTAATCCCGACACTTGTCCTCATCCGACTCGTAATCCTCCTTGGCGAAGTCCTCTAATGACCATTCCGCATCACTGATCTCCTCCTCATCAGCAGGAGCCATGCCCACATCCGGTGCCGCCTTCTCTACTGTTGGCGCAACCACGGCATGTGGCATTCCCTCCTCCTGAAGCTGAGGCTCTGGTACTACCGGTGATGTTCTTGAACGCCTAGGAGATTGAATGGACGGACCCCGCTTCGCAGGAGTGAGTCGGAACTGCTGCCTTAGAAACTCACTAGCTCTATCCATCACCTCCGGTTGGTCTGACTGCGCGAGCTCCATGTTCTCCTCCGGTACTGGCTGAGCTGACTTGGCCTCTGCTAAAAAAGATGACGAAACAGTGAGAACTGCATCACAATCAATGACCTCCAACCGCACCTGCGGCTTAGGCTCCGGCGGTGGCAACTGTGCTCTCTGTGAGATTGCGACTGTGACATTTGCTGGTACAACTGGGATCACCTCCGCTACAATCGTCAGCAATATCTCGGCGACTGTCCGTGGGACAACATCTGTTGCTGTCTGTGGGACCATCTCCATCATTGCCCGTGGGACATTTGCCTCCGCTGGAGGAGTAATAAGGATCGGGGCATGGCGCTGACCAAATGTTGGAATGACTGTCGGAAAGGTAGTCAAGTGCGCCGAAGTTGATAGCTGAGGAGGGGTAAAGAATGTGGGCCCACTACTTGCTGCCTCACTGTCAACTTCCGCCGATGTGCTCACCTCTTCTTCTATGGACTCAGCCCCGTCACTCATCGAAGTGCCCTCTCGTCTGCTATCTGTCTCTC
Source organism: Cupressus sempervirens (assembly GCA_028749045.1). Classification (NCBI taxonomy): domain Eukaryota; kingdom Viridiplantae; phylum Streptophyta; class Pinopsida; order Cupressales; family Cupressaceae; genus Cupressus; species Cupressus sempervirens. The sequence goes on along the minus strand of CM053783.1, from coordinate 528,544,076 downwards.
CGGAAGCCGCTAGTCCGTGGAGTACTTTCTTGTGACCTGCTGCCGATTCTCTTGTATCCAAGTGTCGCCAATAGAATATGGGAGGCTCCTCGTCTGCCAACTTGCCCCTTGGGCGTTCGGCTTGCTGTGCCAGAATTAAATTCTCTTGCGCAGTACGGGTTCCATCTTTTTCCTTGACCTTATTCCGATCTTTGTTAAGCTGATTTGGCATTAATCTTCATTCCTCCCACCTTCCAGATTCATAAGGCAACGGTGCCAAATGTTTACCGTACTGGTAAATTAATCAACGCATACAGACAATGAACACGAACAACAGAATTATATTCGCATATGCCAGACATACAGTATGCTTCATAATATCAGTAATAGTAGATGATCCTTTACAATGATCTCGGACGGGATATAAATACTACCGCCGAACCTTCCCGAAGGAGTCCGTCGGCCACAACATTACATCCGCTACAAACTATTTACCCGTCGGCTACAAAATACAAAACATCGACGGCAGTCAATCCGTCAGCTACAGAAACACCGCCGGAACCATCCAGTTGGCTGACAATGTGACATGTAAATGCACTTCCCAAACCCATTTTTGAACAAAAAACACATTTTTAAAATTTGCGTATGCACATCAAAAGGTGCGTTTTGGTCTTGCGAAAGCCTATTGCATGTTTTTAAAACATGTAATCACCTCGAAAAGTTGCATTTGGGTCTTGGATGCATGTTTCAAAATATGCAATCACCTCCAAAAGGTGCGTTTTGCATTCAAAGATATGCATTTACCCTTCTAAAACCCGTTTTTGAAGATTGGAGGCAAAATTTCATGTTATTGGCCTCCAAGAACCCATTTTTGGTGATTTCTCTTAGATTCTTCCATAGGATGAGTTGAAATCTTTCCATCAAGAGGCGTTTTTGCATCCTCATGCATTTCCATGCATTTGGCAACCTCATTCATGCTTAAAACGTTTTGTTCCAGCCTCATTTGGAGCCACGTTTTGGACAAAAACACCTAGATTTGGGCCTTTAAAACTATGTTTTTTGCCGAAGTGAGGGGTTGTTTTGGAGTTTTGTTCATTATAGATGACATTGGAGGGCACGTTTTTGCATTCCAAGGTGAAAATCGATCCATGTAATGCCCTTTTAGAAGCACGTTTTTTACAAAAACGGGTTTCTTTTCTTGCATTTTGCCAAAAACGTTTTGTGTTTTGGTATTTACTGATCATGTTTTTGGGCACATACATGGAAAACGCCTCCTTAGATGCTCATTTCGAATTCATCATTGCAAGGTTGAAGAGGTCCAAGTTTGTTTGAGGATTTTTCAAAATTGGAGTTTCTTTCTCCTTCATTTTTGGCACACAATCATGAAGTGGACATTTTCCTTCTTGCTAATTAATTCATGCTTATCTTGCTGATTTTGCGCATGTTTTAGCTTGATGCTTTACACTTGTTGATTTAGATGCCATGAAAAGTGCATTTTTCCTTTAACAATGATGAAATGGTTCATTTTCATATTTTTGGTTTTTTTCCCAAAGTCCAAATTTGAATTACATATTAAGTAGCTTGCTTGTTGACATGTTTGAGTCTTTTGCCAAAGCATGTTTTTCTTTTGTGTTTGTTTTTGTGTTTTGTTTGTTTGCATTTCGGTTTTTCTTCATTTTGAAGAAGTTGCATGTTCTTTCCCAAGAACAAGATCATAATTCCATTTCATTCACCATTTCCATTTTCACGCATCTCACTTTTCGCATCCAATCGCATGTCATGATTACATGAAAATTCCTTTACATGAAATTGCATCTTGAAAACTCATTTTTGACTAAAATTCACTTTTAAAAGGTCAAAAAATGTCATGTGTATGTTTTCCCATGTACTTGGACTTCACCTTTCCTCAAAGACGTCTATAAAAGCTCACTTCGCCTTAAGGCACATTGCGTTCATTCCTTCCATATGCAATTACACTTCATGAACAAAATACATGTAATTTCACTTTCCTTGTCAAAACACATTTCATCTCATTCTTCACACACACTTACATATAAGCTCATCCTCAATCCACATTTGCATGTCATCTCACTTTCCGCTTGTCATTACATGAACATATACATGAAATCCACTTTCCGTGCAATGACATCTTGAGAACCCATTGGCATGCATTCCCATGCGCTTGGCCTTCATTCCTCAAGGCATCTTTAGAAGAACTTGTTCTTGTCTCATATGCATTTACATGCCATCCATCTTCCTATGTTTCATTTTAGCTCTCTGAATGCACTTTCCATATCACATCCAATTCATTACATATGTTCTATGAATATCTAATCAATACTTTGCATATATTGTTCCTTAGATATCCATTTTGCCAATATTCTTATGGAGTCAGAATCCATATCTTCCAATGATGGATTCAATCCCATTGAAACTTTCATGTTGCAACAAGTCAAGATATGCCAAAATTCTATAAAGAATGAAGACATCAAGTGAAGAAGACATGCTTTGGTTCTCAAAAATCAGTAATTCATTTGATATTCATTTTTCCAATGGTTGTTCTGAGAACTTGAGTTCGTGTGGGAATGTGCCAAATACTTTGCTTCAAAGTTAAAAAAAGAAAGAAAAAAGGTAAAGGTGCTGATGGAAAGATATTCTAAGTTTACATTTGGACATCATCGAAAAGGTTTTCAAAGTGTTGGAGACTCCAATTATTCCAATCTACAAGGGAGAATTCATGACAACTTGAATGAGAAAAAGCTTGATCACATTAAGTTTTCAAATGACAACGGACAATTCATCAAAGAGAGTCAAAGACTATCAAAAGACACAACATCATGATTATCAAGAAATATGCAGTGGCATGAAATACAGGAACTCCAAGTCCTATTATCATCCGGAATTGCATCATCAAGTACAAGACCTTTGCTGACAATCCATAGGATTGATTCAATTAGAATTAATAGCCTCAACACTTTCTTCTTCTTCATTCATGGTTGTAGTTGGAGAGGATGCATTGCATGCAAGGATGTAATTACATGTAATGTGAGTTGCATATGTTGTTACATGTAACCCAATAATTTCTCTTTTAGTTAGACTAGGTCAAAGTTGGTTGAGTTGCTCCCACTTTTTCCTCCATCTTTTTCTCAACTCTTGTGCCTATATAAAGGAGTGCTCGCTCATTGTAAAAATCATCTTTTGTTGCATACGAGAAGGCTTTGCCAAACTTGTGGAAGCATAACTTTGATTTTGTAGTACCAATTTGGGAGAAAAGTGAATAAAAGAAGCAGTTAGATTCGAAGCTTTGACTGGAAGCAATTGTGATAGAGCAAATTAGAAGCTTTGACTGTAATTTGTGCCTATTGTCTTTGATTCATGTTATTATTGTGTGTTCAATAATAGAGCATAGTGATTTGAGAAGCAATCGGAGTCGAAGCTTTGACTGGGAACGGTTGTGGCAATACATAGGCTAGGAGCTTTGACTGTAGCTTGTATTATCATCTCAAATTCACGAAAATAGTTAGAGTTCCCTACTTTTGGAAGTCTTTGTGCCCCAATGGTCGAGGTTATTTTTGTAGAATAGGTTAAAACAGGACTTAGAGCCAAACCGGTACGCTTTCAGCTAGCCTTTGAGTTAGTGTTGGTTTATCGGTATCACCGTTTACAACTTTAAATAGAGCGTAGTTTGAGGTTTCATCTTGCCCATTACTTGCTCCGCAAGTAAGCGGATTCTTTCCTGAAAGCTAAGAGGAAAGAATATTGGTAACACGCCTTACAAAATCTCTCAACTTCTTGCTTACCTTGAGTTGATCCGAGGAACGGTGAGAAGGGGGAGCCTTCCCTTTAAGGTAGGAGAGTCTTTGTCTCATTCGCTGTGGCTGGTCATCTTATTTGCGATTGGATTTTATCCAAAACTGTTGGTTGCAAAATATCCACCCAACAAGTTATATAGACTTTTACTAGTCCCTCATATGTGATAGATCCATTTCTTGTTTGGAACATCATGAGGAAATATAGAGAGGAATATGGTTTTGGATCAAGTAAATATTTCTTTCAATTGCCTAGAATCATGTTGTTATTGAGATTGCGATTATGAATCTTACTAGGATGCCACAATAGAAAATGTTTCATGTTATGATCAAAGTAGCACAACATCAACATGGTAGTTCCTTTATGAAATTGTTTTGGAACCTTGGAACCACTTGTAGTTCCTTTCACGTTCAAGATTAGTTGTTTCGGAGAGGAGTATCAAGAGCAGTTGATAGAATTGGTTTAATGTTTGATTGCTTTCATTTTGAGAATTGTTCAAGATATCATTTGTTCGGTTACCTTGTAGGGTAGTGCTTTAATTAACTGGTACCTGTACTACAATTCTTGGAGGATCAGTTGGGGCCCCAACATCATTCTTGGGTACAATCTTGATCAGTATAATGCTTATGGACTGCATTGGCATTGCTTGAGGATAAGCAACCTTTGGGAAGGGTAGACTGTAATGTCCCCTTTTTAGCACTAGTTGTATGAGTTTGTTGTTAGCCCATTTTCCCATAGCCCTGTAGGTTAAGCAAGACATAAAATGGACTTAGAGGCTATTTGGCCTAGATATGTTGGAGGCTATTTTGAGGCAGTTTTGGGCACACGTACTATTTATAGGAAGTCATTTTGGCATGTTGGACTTCTAGTTCAATGACTTGTCAATGGTAAATGGGTAATATCGACAAGATCATTTGTTTATCGTTGATATATTTTATGTGTTAATAAAGTTATTTTATAAAGTTAATTATAATTTTTTAACTTTATTAATACACAGTCTATAGATTGCTGGAAATATTGAATTTAATGTCCCCCTTATTTAAGGGGACATAATGAAAGTTTTAGTTAAACTAATCATTTTGTCTAACCTTATCCTAAACTTATATTTAAACCTAAAGTCTTCACTACACATCACCATTGCCTCCCTTTAATATAGAAGTGCCATCATGTATGTTTTAATGGGTTAGAGGGACATAAGATATCAAGGTAATACAAGATGTTTCACTGAAAATCTATATTGATAACAATAAAGTTGAATATTTAATTTAACTTTATAAAATATTAACTTATCATTATTTAAATTTAAATAACCAGACTAAATCAAATGTTGAGTTAGCCATATCCACTGCTTTGACCAACATATTTATAGAACGGCTAACAACAAGATTTGTAAATCCAACATTTGACTTACTAAAAATAGTATGGGATAATTTGCCCAAAATCACTCCCAAAACGACATGATGCTTGTAATAACTTTTGGAGCTAAACCAAACCTCTAATGCCACTAGTCTATTATTCATTGGAAGCATAAATAAAAAGTTATTGGGGACTTAAGAAAAATCATATTATATGGCATGAAATATTAAAGAAGCAACCTTGATAAAATAGAGGCTGAAAAAGAAACCGCAAGAAAATAGGGACAAAAACGCAAAATTCCCGAAATCATAAAAAAGGAAAATAAAGTGAGTTTGTTTATCCCACATTGTCTAGGGGAGTGTTTGAGCTCTTAGAAGGTGTTATAAAAGAGTTTGAGGAGCTATCTTTCAACATGCTTGGTTGTGATCGGATATTGAATGAAATTGGAAAACTTGTGGAGATTATTCTCTTGAGGCTTAGAGGATGAGATCCCTTTGTGCTAACATTCTTGTTGTTGAAAGATACAGCTAGGAAGGTTTGCCAAGGTTAAGATAAATCAGATTGTTTGTGTAACTTGTTATTTGCATTTGAATAAGATTGCTAGCTACTTGGAGGTTTGATTTTGAGCTCCAGAATTAAGGAAGTCATGTTGTTTTTGTGTGTGTACAAGTCGAACGAATCAATTGAATGCTGCATTCAACATGACTGGGTTATAGGTGTTGAATTTTCACCCAGAAATAAGAGAAATTACAATAACAAATAACCAAAAGATGCAAGAGACATATAAATATTCTAGGATAACCCTTCGAGAATGAAGGGAAAAACCCAACCACACACAAAAAAATATCATTTTATTGATAATGAAACTCAAGTGTACAATGCCTATCCCTAGATGCAATATATATAACTTAAGGAGAGACACTTCACATTCCAACTGAAGGTTTTTCCAATTTCCCAAAATGTGACTCTTTTTTACAATTACAGATCTCATATTGCCATGCCTTAACGCATGTGGAATGACACATATCGTTATACTTAATATTACAATTTAATCATAAGTGTACTTTTCAGTTGAAGATGACTACAATGGTAGTAACATCCATATTTCCAAAGATAAGATCTCTATCGCAACTACAATTTCCAACACTCCCTCTTAACCAAAGAGAGTTCTTTAGTTGATCAATCACACAAGGCTACAACCAAAATGTCAATGATAAAATCTTATCACATGAAGTTCAAAGCATCAAATGAAGTTCTATCTAAACTCAAAGAGTTCAAAGCCTTAGTCAAAAATTAAACTGGGGAGAGAACTAAAATCCTAAGATTTGAAAATCCGAGGAGAATACATTTATGAAAACTTCAAAGAATTCTACATATCTGTTGGGATTAGGAGGGAGTATACAATACCTTATAATCCTCAGCAGAGTATACAGATCCTACATACTACAGACAAATAATTGGTTCTCTAATGTACTTGGTGAATATCCGCCCTGATATTTTGAGATAGTTACGAGGCACTAGTGGACTTGGTCTAAAATATGACCACTTTGAGCCATAGCTTTAAGGATATTCAGATTCTGATTGAGCCGACAGTTCTACTGATCGGAAGAGCACTATAGGATGTTATTTGAGTCTTGGGTTTGCTATGGTATCTTGGTTTAGCAGGAAGCAATCTTCAGTTGCTCAAAGTTCTACTAAAACAAAATACATAGCAGCATCTATGGAAGCTCGAGAAGTAGTGTGGTTATGAAAGTTATTGGTTGGACTATTTGGGCAGCCCCTGAATCTCACAATTATACATTGTGATATTCAAAGCTGCATTAAACTCTCTATACATCCAGTCTTCCATAACAGGTCCAAGCACATAGAAATTTCGTATTACTACATCAGAGATATGGTGGACAGAAATGTAATCAAGTTGGTATATATCAGCATTGAATAGCATACTGCCGACATATCCTACCAAACCTCTTGCAAAATTAGAAGTGGAGTATTCAGAGGTAAACTTGGTATGGCTAAGTTGTAAATGTAACTCTTGAAATTAAATCTCAGTTTTATTTAGTATATATATATATCTTTTGTTGTTGTTAAGAGTTACTTTTGTGCACGTGTATTATTTTATGAAAGGTGATGATCTTTCTTTGAATTGGATGTAAGGTCTCTATTGTAAGGTGATGACCTTAACAATAGATTGACCTGTTATCATATGACTTCATTATTGTCTCGGAATGTGCCTGTTAGTTTGATAACAAAAGCATCATGATTGACTTCATTAAGTTGTTGTATCAGAATGAGCCGGAAATCATGAAGCTACATGTGTTGGTTCTTGAGTTCTTGATCCATTGTCATGATAGACTACATTAACTTGCTGTCCCGAACTGTGCCGGAAGTCATGACAATAAGTAAATCATGATACACTACTTTAGTCTCAGAGTGAGCCGGAGATCATGATTCTTGTCATCTGAGATCAAGATTGACATTTGATAGACAATGTTTTGTCCCTGAATGTGTCAAAAATCAGATTGACTGTATTCTGAAAAGGATATAATTGTGAATAAACATTTTTGATGCAAACTCGAATATGGGATTATTGAGATTGGGAAATTGATCATATCCTCCCTCGCTAAGACGGAATGTTAAAAAAAAGCTTCGGTTGGATCTGATAAAGTTGATATCAGTATATGGAACAAGTTTACACATACATATATGTACACACACACACACATACACATATGTAATATATATGTATGTATGCATGTTTGATTTCTTCTACATACTGATATCACAAGCTATTTAAATACTTGTGATCATGCCCAGACCAGGCTACACACACACACACAGACACACACATAATGTGAATGAATCAATTTATGAATTGATATACTTATCTGCCAAAGGCAGATTAATCCTCGTATCTTTACCCAATGATCGGGTTTGAGAATCGCACAACAATAGTAATAATATGCAATACATTACATTAGTATCGATATTAATAAACATGCTTGGGCATGATATATGTTATATGCTTCTCACGTTGACAGAAGTTTATAATCATACTGTATATGCTTGTCATGTTGACGGTAGTTGATTATATTGTTAAGTCTTAACTATTAGTTGACACCACATAGGGTCATGACCCTACGTGGCAAGGGCATGTCCCTACATGTGTGTAACCATTTGAAAGCATATATATGTTAGTTGTTTGCTGTGGGGAAAATGTCAATTCAGTGGCATACGATTACCCCAGCAAACAATCATTATCATCTATGTTTCTTTTAGCAATCAGTCTTCTGTGTATATCAAAGTCTGCAGTTAAGAACAGACTTCATTATATTCAGTTCACAGCAAGTACAGTCTCAATCTGAGTATTGTATTCTCAGAATAGTCTGAGACAATTTTTATTTATCAAGAATAATAACAGTATACTACAAGGAAGTATATATCAAATCCGTGACAAAGTAAGAAGTCTCATCTGATTGAATCTGAAAATAAAGTCTTTTATTCTCTATCTCTGATCCTAGATTCCTTAACACTCCTAACACTAGCAATGACTACTAATTCAACTCAATGTTATCCAATGTGAAACTAAATCCACCATCCTCCTCCATAGCTCGCCTCTCTAAATCACTGATGTCATGTTCTTCAAAACCACTACAAATCCATGTCAAATCTGCCTCAAATCGATGGAAATCAGTCTGCAAGTGTTTCTCCTAGAAGAGTTTGGAAGATTATTTATCCCTTCTCAGCAAAATACCAGTGAAGAAATGAGAAATGAAATTAAGTTGGCCTGTTTTTTGTCTTTAAGTGCTATTTTAAAAGTACGACTCAATTTTTAACAAAAACTCGTCGAGTACTTGGTCAGTTTTTACCAAAAATTCAGAGAGTTTTTTGTGCAAATAAAAGTCTTAACAACTTGCCAGGCCAGAAAACTCGGTCAGTTTTTGTAACTCTGCCAGTAGTACATCTGTGATCATAATAATATCCCCTTCTACCTTCATGTTAATGATATCCAGTTGCTCTCTGTCATTTGGTATGCTCAACATGCATTTTGTCAAATATAGTCTCCTTACAATTTCTACTTCCAATTTGATAGAGACTTGTAGGCTCTTCAAATATTACGCCTTCTATTCAAATTATGATTTTTTTAAGTTCTTATTTCTAATGCAGCTTGGACCTTGAAGTTTAAGGCAAGATTTCATCAGTCAGTGAATTCAAGAGCATGAAATCCTCTAAATGTATTTTTTCAGAGATCCTGATCACTGTTGAGCTCATTTTATACTCATTCTACTTCTGCAAGCTGCCTTTTCTACATCAGAAAAATTGCTATTTTTGAATAAGGCTATAGTAACATATATTCTGGTGATCTTTTGACTAAGAATAGTTTGTTGATAGATATATAGTAGTGCTGCTTAAAAGTACAGAGAAAATTGAAATTTGCAATCAACTGCTACTTGGATTTGTGGCTGATTCCTCCAAAAGGTCTGGTTTTTTCAATCAATTTGTCAACCCAGTTTTTTGGTCAGCAAAGTGTGAGTAATTCGTCAACCCAGTTTTTTGGTCAACAAAGTTTTATTAATTTGCCAACCCAATTTTTTTGATTAATAGCCACCTTTTTTCTAAATTTCAACTGCAATTTTGGTATTAAAAAGAGAGTTGCCGGAAACTCCTCTGTCCTTCCTTGGGCGCTCGTTTCCTTGTATCCAAATCGGAAACATATCTGATACTGCCTGGATACACGTCAAATATTGTACCCATGTATTCCTTTAAAAAACTTGATTTTCCAACCATGCCAAATACTATGGGATTTGATTTTTAAAAGATTTGACGTTAATCTTCCCAAATTTGATTTCAAAAAACCTTTATTAAAGCAAAAAAAAGAAGATTTAAACAAAACCTGCACTGAATGAGAAAGACAAATAAAATGTTTTTTTATTTCAGCAACCCATTTTTTGGGTTATCTTCTAATGCAACTTTACTATGTTTACATATTGTGAAGTGTTAAATTACCTTATAAATATTTATGTGTCAATATCGCTTTTGAAGTAATGAAAATCTCCTATAATAACTTAAATACTATGTTAAATATATGTTTATGTTTTATTTATTAATCTTGTGTCCAGCCATATCCATATTGGTGGTCTTAAAAAATGGCCTTATCCGTACTCAATACCATATCTGTATTTGTATCCATATCCATATCCATGCAACTTTGATTAAATTGAAAAATGAGAGTTGAAGACGTCCTAATCTGCACCCTATCTTGTTTTTGATCAGATCTAATTAATATAAAAAACATGTCTTTTGATTTTGCTATGTTTTTTCTGATACATGTTTTTGATACTTCGGTTTTTGTCACCTCAATTTCTACAGAGCAGTCTCTTTCAAGCAAATTCTGTATATGACTGTAACTTTGGGATCTTCCGTTGTTCAGTAATCCAGTTTATTTTTCTTTTGACAGAGGATTACGAGCTCAGTAAAAGTTTACGACCATTTGATTAGTTGGAAATAACTCCTGAAAATCAGAACTATCTGTTTGTGTGTCCACCTATCAAGATGAATTCTTCAGTAGAACTCTCTTTCTCTCCTATATAATCTTCAATTTCAAGTGCCTATATTGTTGGTTTGTGATTGCCACAATGAAGAATGAAATAAACAACTGGAGTATAGAGAGAGAAGAAGGAGCAATGCTTCAATCGTAACTGATATCCCATCTACCAACTAAATCCTAGGTGTTAATAATCTTACAGGTACCATTTACCTGTAATTTTTTTGACCATTGCTTATATTCTAATATATTTTAGTGGATAAAGTAAATAAATTGTTGAAGAGGATAAAACAAGGATAGGATATTGTTTGGAGACACTTTTTACTGTGTAATCATAGCGAGGCTTTTTGTAAGAAGGGGATCATTGTTTTATAAAAAACATATAATCTGGTTGATCCGTTGTTTATGCTAGGATATAGGTTATTGGTGGAGGGTAAAGGGCTTGCCTAAGAGCTTGGATTGTTCTGAATCTTGGTTGTAATATAAAACAGAGTTAATATGGATCTTTTAGTATTGTGGAAAGCTTTTTTCATAAACTGCTGTTTAATTCATATTGTAGAAAGTTTACAGTAGTTTTTTGTTTTGAGAAACATGCTTGGTTTTATCAGAGCAGAGCAATTGTGTTTGTGAAATTAGAATTATGCATTATCTAGGATTGTGCATGATTTATTTTTACTTATATAACTGTTCCCTGAAATATAACAAATAATTGGATCATAGGTTAAGTACCAGTGAGCACTTGTAAGCCAAAAGTGCTAGGTGTTTGACTTGCCAGAAACTCTGCTGGAAAAATGTGTGTATACAACAGCCAAAGCCAAGCAAGTTACTAGCCAAAAATATGGCTGCGTAGTCTTTTAGAGTACTCAAATGAATTTGCTCTTTAAGAACTCTCCAGCTAGCAGAGTTTCTTTTTTTTCAAACATTTTCTCATCGCTGTGGAGTTGAACAAGTTCTTAACAATTTTGAAATATTTTATTAGCGACTAGAAATTACTCAGAAAAGCTTGGTAAACTGTGAAAATTTAAAATAACAAAATCTCATTGGAAATGACAAATGACATGTAAAAAATGTGACCATTTCGCATTCCTCGGACTAATGAAGCCAAATGAATATGTTTGGTCTTTGGATTGATGCAACAATGTTGGAGATGTGATGTCATTTTTGCATTTCTGTTACAGTTCTTTGAGCATTTGTATTTATTTTCTTTGTTTGATCCTTGGTCATTTTTAATGAAGGCTTTATGTAACTCTAGCTGGGTTGATTGTAAGATCACAGTTCCAAAATTTAAATCTGAAGACTCGTAGTTACTGTGTTTTGAGTTTTTGACAGGTTTGTGGAGCTACTGTGGCAACTTTCTACACATGCTCTACGTGAAGTTCATAAACGGACATTTATTTCTGATATTACAGCCAACCCATTACCGGCATCTTTGACAGAGGTGGTTAATCAAAGTTCACATGCGTCGACGTTGCTTGCTGTGACAAAGGTAGTATTTAACAAAAATCTGATTACATGGCAAGTTGGTTATTGACATTTCAGGAAGTATGTTTGCATTTGTTCAAATAGTGGAAATATGATCTGCATTTTTCCCAAGTTGGTTAAGATCTTGGTTGTTTAGATTCATGCTTAAAATCCACACAACACAAAGGAAAAGCAACATGCTAGAGCACTTCTGCTGTGAAAACAAATCCTTCTGACAATGTGATCATTTTTGAAGCAAAATATTTTGGAGATCTCAAGCTTGTTTTTCATAATGTCAAGACTAAGACTAAAGTTCATAGCTAATATTTGTATGTGCAGCTTTTGATTGTGCTAAAATTGTATCTATGTTTTGTGGCAATTCATATGTGCTTGTTTGATATTTTGACTATTGTGTACTGTTCGAGTTTAAGCATAGTTGAAGTATAATTACATTGGTTGTATTGATAGAAAGCATTTCAAATTGTATTTATTGAAGACAACTCTCTCTCTTTATGGAAATGCCCAGAAACTACATTTTTTTCATCCAACAAACAAGTTTAGCCATAGTAACAAATTACAGATTGCAAATTGGCCAACAGGTCATACAATCTACTGTGAGTCTCTTTGTGTCTAAATTTCTGTTTTGAGTGCAATCCAGAATTGGTATATTTCATAACATCGAACATTCGGTGCTGTTCAGATGTCATCTCAAATGATTTTCACAATTTCTTGTGTATTTGTTCTAAATGCCAATTTCTAGCTCAATATTTTAATTGGTACGATGAACATTCTCAGCATGCAAGAATTCATGACCATTTTAAATTTATACTGCAAAGTAAAAAAACATGAAAGCAAAAACAACGTTTCTTTTTCTAGAAGCTTGAGCTTTCTATCAAGATATAATAATTAACTTCTTATTAACAGCCCAAGGTCTTCTGTATCCTGTTGAATTCATCTTCCAATAACACACTGGAATTTTATTTTTCTTTAATTTACTGTTAAACCATGTTTTATTATTTAGAAATGGTGGAGTCCATAACCAGAAGTTGATTACTCAATTGGAATTGAGAGTTGCATGAACCTAGTTAATATCTGCTCATTTGTTTTTGTAGCTGTTGTGCTTCTTGATCATACATAGGACATTACCTTAGTGATGGATAACAATGTTTCTGGATATTGTGATGGTGAACCCTGAAGGTGTTAGCAAATGCAATAAAGGATTTTTTTTCCTTTGTTGATATTAACATTGACTTGAACATAAGCCTTTGATTCTTGATCCATTTTAAAGGTCTGGTGAGATGCTTCTCCTTCAGGGCCGGACCTTTTCAAAGCTTCCCTAGGAAGGAAATTTTGGTGCTCACTATAATGCTTATTATTGTAGCTGTGCACACTATCAGAATGCCTTCTGCTATGCTTTCAAATATTCGCACACATTAATTTGTGTTAGATAAGATAAGATAAATTTATTAATGCTCAACAAGAGACCACCAAAAGTGTCCAAGGGACTGAGAGCTACAAACAGGGAAACCATAGTAACAGGAACACTGAATGGTGACCAGGGAAAAGCAAAACAAGAATAGAAAAAGAACAAAGTTTCAAAGAACATTCAAAGTCACTTGATTTTCTATAAATTTGTTTTGCCTATGGTGAATACTTGACAACTAAGAGATCTTAGGAAACAGAAGACAAATCTTTATTGATGCTATTGTTGAATTATGATGAAGTTTTTCGAGTTTTATGTTTCCAGAAAGAACATATTCAAACTTAAAAAATTCTAGTAGATTTTGGTCATTTTTGTGTTTTCCCCTCTTTTTTAAGTCTTTTTAACAACGTGTTGTTTTAAATTTTGGATCTGATGTTTCTTGTTTAAATTCCTAAATAAACATTCTAGTGCAAGTTATTTGTGGTACAGATTTAAAGTGTGCTTTTAAAATGTCGTTTCCTTTCCAGGCCAGGATAGCACTTGAAAGAAGGCGGTTTCTAGAGGGTGCAGCCACAGCTGTGCGCAGACAGGCATTATGGTCAAGCTTAGCTCATGACATGACAGCTGAATTTCGTGGGCTTTGCGCTGAAGAGGTATTTTGTGTAAATTTCCCTCCACAACTTTTATAGAATCATATTTTTTAATTTATAATGAATAACTGTCATAGTGCTTTGTTCAATTATTGACCTTGGAATCTACTACTTTCAGTTAACGTTTTTGTTTGAAAATAGTAGTAACAAAATGCTGTGGATTTTAGGCGTATCTGCAGCAAGAGCTAGAAAAGATTAAGGATTTGAAGAGTTCTAGAGCTAAATTTGATGAGGATGTTAAGGACAGATCAGGTTCTGCAGATCACAGAATATCTGTTTCCAGAGCATCACGCCTTTGGGATTCTTTAATGAATCACACAAGTATGTTAAATATGGGAATAGTCAAATGGTTGTTTCCATCTATTCTATATGAGTAGCCAAGATAATACAACTTAATGGTGGATTTAAACAGTTAATATTATTTAATATTACTCTCATTTACTTCATGTTTAATTTGATCATTGTCCAAAAAAAATGAAATGTAGTTGAATGAGTAAATCAATCAGTTTATTCTATCCATATTATTTAAAAATTTATTATATCAATTCAGAAGTATTTACTGCTAAATAATTCAAAACTAATTAGGTAGTATAAGAGAGGGTATAACATCCTTCCCCCTTAAGAGCTTGCATTGCTCGATGCATAATGGCAGAATAGAACTGTCAAAAATTATCGTTCAAAAGTAAAATGAACCATGCATTAGAATCTTAGTTACCAAGGTTCATCACTTTGCCCTCCGGACCATGTATTGGTTCGAACTAGTACCAAATTTGGGTCCAATTCGTCCAAAAGTTGCCTAGGTTTCAAAAATATTCAGTGTGTCAACGGCTCCCTGATTTTCCTGCAAGATGTTATAATGTAGGCATCCGAGGTTGCATCTTTGACACAGAGTATGTTTAATTGCACAAAATGGACTAGACTAGATCATGAATGTGGAGACGATGAGCTTCTGCAGTGGTAGACATGAACAGAATAAATCCACCATTGACGGATAGAACAATGCTGCCTGTATCACTCTGCTTCTTTTATAACATGATACACTTCTTTCCAAGCGCTTGCTGTAAGCCTATGGTAATAAACAGGGCTTTTGACAAAGGAGGTCTCTTGTTTGTATTCAACTTGTCTAGCAAGGCCTAAGATATACCAATCAATTGGACAATGCTATATAATGATGCTATGATTACAACAAGAAGTTTATAGTTTATTGTATTTTTGTTTAAATGATTAAATCATATGATTTTATGATACTATGTGACATTTTAATTTTAACTCATACTTCTAGCCTTCATAAATATGTATAATTATATATAATTTCTAAATATTTTTGTACGAACTCACTCAAAACCCTTTCCAAAATTTTGCTGCACCGGTGAACCAGTTCTTCAAACTCGTATTTCGAATCGAACTCAAACTGGTAACTAAGATTAGAATAGATGATCGTTAAGATTGAGCATCTCATGTCTATCTCACCTTACTGTTAACCATGTATTGATCCCGTTGGATGTAACATTGATGTGTCATTCTGTTGTGCAAGTGGGGGTGGTCTGAAATTCGACTGAATATTATTATCCCCAGGTCTCACACCTGTTAATCATGACAATTGGAAATCTGTTTATCATCAGTTTATATATTTTCAATGAAGTCAAATGGAAAACATCATAGATTAGCTCAAGTTTGGAGGTAGAGCCAAGTGGTATGCGATGAGATTAGCCTTCTCTAAGACCTCAAAGGTTTCTGCATATCTAGGGACTAACTTTGTGGAATCGTTAAGGATGTGGAATCCTTATGCAGCCTAACTAGTGAAATAACCTTCTCCATGATTGATAAACTTTTAAGTCCTATTCTTATCTACATAGCTCTTCTACATATGTGAAGCTTCCTTTATCTGCTGTTTTCTGTTTTTTATTTACTTGTCCACCTTAAATATATCTGGTACAATCACTACTCTATCCTCTAGACTATCCCAACTCAAGCGTGTCAGGCATTTTCTTTTGCACAATGGTTTAACCGAAGCTATCCCAATTTAGATTGAAATGAAGTGTTATGGTGAACTCTCAATTAGATTGCTGATCCATATAATACATGAAGAAAAGATCCTCTTCTATTGAATGAATTCTTTGTCTGCCCATTTGTTTAGGATGAGTACTGAAACACAGTTGACCTCCCACTTACATTGGAACTTTTAAGAGTCCTATTCTTGTCTACATAGCTCTTCTACTCATATGAAGCTTCCTTTACCTGTTGCTTTCTGTTTTTTGATTTGCTTGTCCATTTTCTTAAAAAATATCTCGTACAATCACCACTCTAACCTCTAGACTATCCCAACTCAAGGGTGTCAGACTTTTTCATTTGTACAATGGCTCAAATGAAGCTATCCCAATTTAGATTGAAATGGAGTGTTATTTGTGATCTCCCACTTAGATTGCTGATCCATGTAATACATGCACAAAATACCTGCTACTATTGAATTCTTTCTTTCTGTCTGCCCATTTGTTTAGAAATGAGTACTGAGATATAGTTGAGTTTCCTAATGTAGATCTCTGGGGGGTCCAAAACCATTTAGTAAACCATACATCTTTATTAGAAATGACTTTGTTTGTTATCCCAGGCAGTCTAAATACATTTTTGAAAAATCTATTTTGCTAGAGCTTGAGCATCATTAGTCACGTTGCTTGCGATAAGGTGAGCTAACTTAGTAATTTGTTCACCACGACTAAAATTCTTCTATGCCTATATGGTGTGACATTGCTAACTCATATGTCTGGGCAACATAGTTTACTATTCTCTTTTTGACCCTTTTGTAAAAGTACATTTATTTTTTAAATATATTTTTATTTTATAACTAATAAATCTATTATACCTATTCATTAAAAAATTAAAATTAAAACTCTTAGCATCTTATGCAAAGCCCCCTGTAAAAGTACATATTAATATTTTGAAAACATCTCATTAGCACTTCGTGCCTTGAGTATGGAGAATTATGAAATTTTGCCACTGTTCTGTCTTTAATTTCTTGAATTCATATGCAACAATACTTCCTTTCTACATGGCCACTTGGGTTTGGAACCTTTAAAATTAGGGTCGATGTCATGTTTTCCTTAAAACCCTGAAATTCTATGTCACATTGTTCTCTCCACAAGAGTTCGTTATTCTTCATTTAAAAAAAGATATGATTCTGCTACCTGGTAAATTTCCAAACACTTCCACAGTATTTGGTTAAACCCATTGAGGTTACTACCTTCGGCATAATTTTAGAACTTTGGCAGTTCAAGGATGGCTTTTATCTTTTCAGGGTCGTTTTCTATCCCCTCTATAGATATGATGTGTTCAGATTTTCGTGTTCTGTGATAAATCTCAGTCAATTTCTGTTTACAACAAGAAATAAATTGTTTTTTAAACAACACTTGTAATATTAAAATAATAATAATATATTAATTTTTTTAATGATGATATTAATTATTTCAACAATAAATGTTATTTTGTTTTTTTTGGTGGCTGACTTGTACATGAGAGAAGATTAATTTATTAATGGCCAACAAGAGACCACAAATAGGGTCTAAGGGATTCGAAAACATACAACAAAGCATCGACCAACAACGGGAACACCAAATGGTGCTTGGGAAAAGAACAAGCAAGAAAGCGAAAGAACCAAACAAAGATAGACTAAATACTCCTATCCGACAAGGAGGATTCCAGAATCGAAGGATACGGTTTGGTCTGAGAATCTACATTGGGCCGTCTTAGGGAACCATTGAATATGGGGTGCCATTGCTGAGTGTATCCTCTACCTCACAGCCTTGGTGTGTCCAAAAATAAGAGGGTTGAGCAGTCGCTTTGTGCCTTGGGCTAGAGACACAAATGTGAAGGAGGACGTGATAAGCTGATCCGAAGCCTGTCTCGGCTGGAACTGAAGGTGCAAAGTTTGATCACGAAGTTGCGTGGTGTCCTGGAGATAAAATGCAAGGCACCACTAATCAATGTATTTGAAAAATGAATAAAGGGACTTGCTCTCTCTAAATAGGTAGTTAAATCTTCCCCTCATCTCGTAGTAGATGGGGCAAGGGAAAATAAAGTGTTCCTCAATTTCCACCTCTCCCAAAGGACAAAGGTGACAAATTTGGTCCTCATAGTCTGTATACGAAGTCGGTGGGAGCCCACTTTGAAATAACCCAAAGAAATGTGGAGGGCATGAGTCTAGCGATGAGAAAGGTGCAAAGGGCGCACAATATCCTTGTCTTGAATATCCATATAGGGCTCAACATAAAATACCATCCTCAAATAGAGACTCGCCTTGACGAGTTACTCCTAGTGTAATAATATACTGTTTGTAGATGTCAAGCTTGACGTGCTCATTCAACTCCTATTGAGAAGGAATGAGGTAAGTAGGGGCATCCAAAGAGAACTAAAAGGGGGGAAATGATCCATCTCAATCCCCACCGAACCCAACAAAGCAAAGGCTTGTGTGTACTGACAACAAGCCTTGCCAGTAAGGTTGGAACCCACAGTCGCTGTTAAAGAGCAATAGGCTAGGTAAGAGTATCTTTGACAACCTTTAGTTGAGTTTACGAAGCCCCAAAGTTGATGAAGGAACCAATAAAAATCAAAGATGGCCCCGAGCCTGAAAGAAAGGGCACCAAAAATGGCCAAAATGACATCGTGAGGAGTGGACCAATGACACCCGATGATGCGTCGAAGAAGGGCCGAGACTTTCTCGACTGAAGTGCAATTAGACTCTAGGAGAGAGGCCTCCCATACAATAGAGCTATAGAGCATGGTCAGTCTGACTAAGGAGTTCAAGAGAGACATCTTGGACATGGTGTTCTAAAAGTGATGCTTGAAGTATTGTCTCTCCAACATAGTCAGGACACTCAACCCCTTATTAACATAGGGTTGCATGGAAGACCTCATATTGAAATGGGGTGTAGAGAATTTAGCCCCAGGTATGTATAAGAGGATGAAATTTCAATCTTCTTGCCCTGAAAGTAGTAGTGAAGATGGGAGGTCTTCAAGCAGTTGAAGACCATTACTTGGGTCTTGCCTAGGTTCACAACCAATTGCCACAAGTCACAAAAGGAAGCCAAACCATTGAGAGGCTGCTAAAGATAGGGCAAAAGAATCACATCATCGACAAACAGTAAAATGGAGATCAAGACTCGGTGAAAGTAACAAGAGTCATCTAGGAGCCATAAATCCTAAAGGAAAGGCTTGAGCTTGTTGATGTATATGCCAAATAAAGTGAGTGTAATGAGCTCTATAGGCTCACTCCAAATCTTTGCTGTAGAGGGCCCTATTTTGTTTTGAACTTCAATTTTTTCTATGTTTCTCAAATATATGCATTTTGTTTTCAAAACATGAAACATGTAAGAAAGCATGCAAATTGAAAGTGCAATCTCTTCTTCTAAATTTATTTATGTAATTACGACAATGATACCAACTTTATACAATGCACATATTAAAATTCAATTACAAAAAATCTGGTAGTGCTGATAAGTAACGCAGGCCTCCTTTGTTGTTTTTAAATTGGTGCCAAAGTTGGGTTTCTCTTCAGACGGTTAAAAGCGTGAGAGTTAGCTTAACTAGTGTCACCATGAGTGCTTTAGAAGGTCTAGCCACAAACCGTGCTCTTTTCGATGGAGCAAATTATGCCTTTTCGAGTGTTCGTACAAAAACCTACATTATGTCTCTTTGCTTTGATGTTGATATGAATCAGGTCAAAGGATATACTGTTCCAGTTCGACACCCTACTGATGCTGATGGGATAAAGGACTGAGAGAATAATGCAAAAGCCACGAATGCACTGTAATGTGGTCTCTCTGAATCAGAATTTGTCAAAGTAATGCACTGCATTCAGCCAAATACGTATGGGAGAAACTGTTCAATGCTTATCATGGAGATGATAAAATTAGGAAGGCAAAAGTTTAGGCCAGAAAATGATTTTTGAAGGCATTCATTTGAAAGGAGAGAGTGTTGCTGCCTATTTTCTAATATTAATGCTTTGAAAGGACTTGGTGAGACTATTGATGAAAAGAACATTGTTCAAAAGATTCTGCGCACTCTTCCTTTGATATTTAATGCCAAAGTCTTTGCTGTTGAAAAAAAGTCAGATTTGGAGATTTGGAATGCTTACAATGGATAAGTTGCACGGTATCCTGACTGCATATGTAATGTATACAAATGTTGAAGGGTCTTCAAAAAGAGAAACTGTATCCAAGTCTACTAAGGTGGAAAAGAGAAGTAGCAAAGGCAAGTGAAAGTTCGGAAGAAGATTCAAATGATGAAATTGCTTATCTTGTATGGAAGTTGAAGAAAGAACTTGGCAAACACAAAGGTAAGCTTGCCTTAAAATGTTTTAAATGTGGTAAGGTCGGTCACTTTGCTTCAAAATGTCCTTATGAGAAAGAAAATGACAGCACTGATGAAAGAAGCTGAAAGCTTAGAAGGTCAAGGAATTTTGTAAAAAGGAATAGAAACCCTGATAAGTTTAAGAGAAGTATTTATTCGAAAGATGACTATGATAATTTTTCTAGCAATGCGGATGATAATAAGAATGATGAAATTTTATTTATGGCTATAGATGATTTAAACTTGAAAGAGCATGCGAAATTTGGAGTTCCTGAGTTTGATGGTACCAATTTCATGTTTTGGAGTTATAGAATGCTGACTTACATAAAATTGCTTGGTTTTGATGTTTGGAATTGTGTTAGAGCTGATTATGTGCCTCCTATGAAGTCTTTTGTATGATGCCAAAGAGAAGAAAGCCTTTGACAATAATGTAAAGATAATGGATACATTAAAATTGTTTAGCTGATTCGGACAGAGTGTGAGAAATTTTTGAACTATTGTACAGCAAAAGAGATTTGGGAGCAACTTCAAGCAATATATGCCAAAAACTTTGAGGATGACATTGTGTGTATGGCTAAGGGGAATGCTCAAATTGACAACCAAGATGATGTAAATTTAACCAGTCAAGGACATGATGATGTGAAAGCTGATGAATTTGATTTAGAACTTGAATTAGTTGTAGCCTTCGCTGAAATTAAGAGTCTTAAGAAGAAAAATCAGAGCCTTACTTAACTGTTGCAAGTTGAAAGTCAAGAAAAGATGAAGACAACTATGGCCCTCTGTGAAGTTGAGAAACTTCTCATTGATTAAAAAGTTCAGAATAAGGAAGCTAAAAAGATTCAAGAGGATTTGGAGAATCAAATTAAGTGAAAGAAGATATTATTGGTTAGTTAGAAGGTTGAAGTTGCCCCATTTAAGAATATTGGCAAATCCTCAACCTTGTTAGGTCAGGAAGTAACAAATCAAAATAGATCATGTCTTTGGATAATCTTCTTGTTTCTCATAAACAACCACTAGACAAAAGTGGAATGGGACTAGAAGCTGGTCAATGTTCTATGTCACAAGGGATAGTACAACATGATACAAATGGAGAGCAGCTCCCTACCTCTAATCAAGAATATATGAACATGTCTAATAAAACCTTCTTTTATGGATATTGTTTTTCTTGTAATTACTTTGGCCATAAAGCCACTAATTGCAGATTCGTTACTAAAAGAAAATTGCATTTCTCTAATAGGGGCACCTTAGGATCTTTTGGAAACTACATTGTTATTTGCCACAGATGCAATAACTTTGGCTATGCAGCAAAATTTTGTAAGAGAAATATTGCAGGTCTTACTAAGAATGCTGAAGCTAAGAGAAAACCAAAAATTGTGAAGTTTGACATAGAAAATATCAAAAGGTATCTCCTAATCCTTAGTTGTGCAAACTGGTCTTCTAGCATGAAATGAAAAAGATATTTCGTATGTTGATGGTGGTTCTCTAGACACATGACTGGTGGCTTAAGTAAGATCTATATGCTTAAGAAAATGAATGCTGGAATGGCTAGATTTGGAGGTAAGTTCACTGTTGAAGTTGCTGGTATAGGTACTCTTATGTTGAATAATGGTGAAACTAAAGGTGAGAATGTGCTATATGTCAAAGGTCTGAAACATATTTTACTAAGTGTGATTCAACTTTATGTTCAATGATATGATCTTTCTTTTAATTCAAACCATTGCACCATTCGCAAAGGAGAACTTATTGCTAATGCCACTAGAGTAGCAAATAACCTTTACGTTCCTGATGGTAGTAGCGATTAAACTTATTTAAGTCAAGTTGATGAAGTATGGCTTTGGCACAAAAGACTTGGGCACATAAATTTTGAAAATATGGTTAGGATCAGAAAGAAGGAAGCTATTAGAGATATTCCTTTATTGGAAAAATCAACAAACATTACTTGCAAAATTGTAAAATGGGAAAGCAAACAAGAACATCTCCCAAATCAAAGGAACACTTCTGCTCCAAAACTCTCGAGCTAATTCATGGGGTTCTATGTGGACCAACTAGAACAACAAGTCCACAAGGTGAAAGGCATTTTATGTTGTTGATTGATGATTTTTCATGTACAACTTGGGTTGGTTTGCTCAAAGAAAAATCAGAAGATCTTGATAAGTTTAAGGGTTCTAAAGCATTGATTGAAAATGAAATAGATTAAAAAGTTAAATGTTTTACATTCAGATAATGGTGGAAAATTTACTTCTAATGAGTTTGTAAGTTTTTGTGAACACGGAATCAAGAGACAAGTTTCAGCTCCTAGAAAATCACAAAAAAGAAAGATTTTCTGGAAAGAAAGAACAGAATAGTTCAAGAAATGGCATGTTATATGATGTATGAAGGTAAAGTTAGTGACACTTTTTGGAGAGAAGCTGTCCATACAAATCTATACATTCAAAACATTAGCTTATTAAGAGCAAGGTGTAACAAGATACCTTATGAACTTTGGAATGGTAAACCAGCAACTGTTAAATACTTTAAAACTTTTGGTAGTCCTTGCTATACCAGAAAAGATGATGATAATGTCGGCAAGTTTGATTCTTGATCAGACAAAAGTATTTTCCTTGGCTACTCTTCTGAAAGCAAAACTTTTAAATGTTACAACAAAAGATTGCATAAAATTGTTGAAAGTGTAAATGTGGAATTTCATGAAGTTACTAACGAGTCTTGTGAGAATGTGAATATTAGGAATAATGGGCAAAATGAATAGATGAACACTGCCATTCATCCTTGTTCTCCTTCATCACCACAAGCCAAGACAATGAATATAAATGAGCAACATACTGAAGTAAAGACACTCTCACAAAGTGACAATGATTCTTCCTCCAATGATGAAGCTGAAACAAGGAACAAATCATCCGAATATAAAGCACAAAATGAAATCGGTACAACTTCCAAAACACCTTCTGAATTTGTACAAAGAAATCATCTTATTGAACAAGTAGTTCCTGGAATAGAACTAGCTACTAGAGGGAATGTGGATTATTATGAAGATGAGGATGTTTCCTTACATTTTGTGCTTGGGCCCAAATGTTATGAAGAGGCAGCCAAAGTTAAACATTGGATTGCTGCTATGGAAGAAGAATTAGAGCATATTCAAAAGAGTAACCTAGGGGAACTTGTGCCTAGATGCAAGGATAAAAATGTCATTGGTATTAAATGGGTCTACCGCAACAATGTAAATGAAGGGCAAGTGGTAAAAAATTAGGGATGTCTAGTTTGTAAAGGTTATGCTTGGATTGAAGGTGTGGATCATGAGGAAACATTTGCACTCGTAGTAAGGTTAGAAGCTATTGGAATCTTCCTTATTTTTGCATTATTTAAAAGATTCAAAGTTTATCAAATGGATGTTAAATGAACATTTTTGTATGGTGATTTAAATGAAGAAGTATATGTTGAACAACCTGAATGTTTTACCTTGACTAATAATTTTGATTACGTGTGCAAGCTAAAGAAGGCGCTATATGGCCTTAAACAAGCTTCAAGAGCTTGGTATAAAAGGCTGGACAAATACCTACAACAACAAGGTTTCAATAAGGGTTGTGTTGATAGCAATTTATATGTAAAAGAAAAAGGTAACAACATTCACATTAGATTGACACAGGAGTTTGTTGCAGACTTGAAACAAGAATTTAAAATGTCTATGCTGGGTGAGTTATCTTATTTTGCTTGGGCTGCAAATTCATCAATCAATAGATGGAATCTTTATTTCTCAATTAAAATATGTTAGAGAGCTGCTGAAAAAATTCAGAATGGAGGATTGTAATCTGGTTAGCACTCCAATGGAAACCAGGTGTAAACTTAGCAAAGAAGATGAAAATCAATGTGTTGATCAAACCATGGTTGAAAAACTCGGATTCGGCAATAACTCGGCAGACCCCAAAAATTTTAAAAACTCGGATTCGGCAATAACTTGGCAATAACTCGGCATTTTTGTCGAACATTTGAAACTATAATTTTTTTAAAATTAATTTTTAGTCACAATAATATTCATTGTTAGTAGTCCAAATAAAAAACTCCATATTCAAATTTTGTATATATATATATAGAGCTTGAAGGCATGTGCACATATAAACCTCTAAACCTAAAATCTAAATAAAGTTTGACAAGGAAATACTTGGAAAAAAGTTAGACATTAAATTCGCCTTCTATAAATTCAAGTTGTAATCGTTTAATTTATTAAATATAAAAGTAAAATAAAAAATATTTAATTTAATTAGCATACTCAATACTAATAAACTAAATATTTAAATGTTCTAGTTATTATAAATAATATATTACTAAAGTTTAGTTTACATACTTCCAAGTCATCAAATTTTATTTAAAGTTTTTGAAATGTAAATTAAATATTTTTATATAGAATAATTTGTTTTATTTTATTTTAATGTTAAAAAAATAATAAAAGAATATCACACTCAAGTTAACAATTTAATTGAAATAACATATTATTTGAATATTTTAAAATACATACCCCAATTCTATAGAAAATAAAAATCTTAAAATCAAATACCAAAATAAACTTGATAATTTTATATAAATGTAATGTTTTGAATAGAAAATGAAAAAAGAAATCTGAAGGTTCGTCTTCCTCAGCCACCATTGCAAAATGTAACGGCACCCGTTGCAAAACCTAACTGGCTGAAATGCTGAAAAAGCAGTATTTTACTCCACTCATGTCGAATTTACTCCCTTGCAGCCCATTGCTCTGTGATGTTCAGTGATGTAGGGAAAGATGAATGACGATGCCGAAAACTACATAGCAAAAATGCTTTCATGTGCCCACCGTGGAAATGGTCTCTTGGTGAACGAGGATGCCACAGACAAAACATGGTGATTTTTTATCCATATTCTTGCGTGATTTTTTGAGGAAAACCTTGCTCCACAAAAATGATTATATTGTTGCTGATTTTTTTGGCGATAAAATCGCCCAGCAATTTGGCCTGCGATATATAGCGAGATCTGTGATATTTCACAGAGTTTTTAAACTATGGATCAAACATTTTACAGGTCTATGGTAGAAAGTTTATTGTTTGTTACAGCTACTAGACCTGACATTATGTAGGTTGTTGGTTATGTTGCACAATATCAAGCTATGCCTAAGGAGACTTATGTACAAGAAGTAAAAAAGATTTTCAAGTATCTAAAAGGGAATGTTAATCTTGGATTATGTTATCCAAAATGTTTTGATTTTATTTTAGCAGCCTATACTGATTCAAATTGGGGCGGATCAGTTGATGATAAGAAAGGTAAAAATGGTGGTACATTTTTCCTTGGAGACTGTTTGGTTTTGTGGTTAAGCGAAAAACAATTCTACACTTCACCATCCAGAGCTGAAGCTAAATATATTGCAGCTGTGTCATGTTGCACACAGGGAATTTGGATGAAACATACTTTGCTTGATTTTAAAATTGAGTTTGTGGATCCTATTTCTATCTACTGTAACCATACCAGCACTATAGATATTTCCAAGAATCCTATTATACACTCAAATGCTAAACACATTCCAATTAGATTTCTTTTTTTGAAGGAACAAGGCGCTAATCGGGTTGTGTGCACTAAAGAACACGTGGCTGATATATTTACTAAACCATTAGGTCGTGAACACTTTGAATACTTCAGAAGCAGCCTTGGTGCACTCCTACCTCACTGAGCGGATTACTTTTAGGGGACATGCTTAAATGGTTTATCCTTCATCCCAATGTTTCATTTTGGTATTGAATTTGCTTGATAGTCATTGATGTCAATGGTGGACTAGAACCATTTAGGGGGAGTTGTATGTGTGCAGAGTACTTTTCTTATAGATTGGTTTCAAAATGGGGTTGCCATCAATGAAAAATAGGGGTTAGATTTTTAGTATTTTTCATTTGATGTTGTTGAGAAGCTTTCGTTGGCAAATGTATTGTCTTTATTGTTGTGTGATTGGTAGATTAAACCAATGTGAGGTTAGCTAGTTTTTTGAAGTTTAATGGTGATTGGTGATGATAAAAGAAAGGGTTAAAGATACATGCAAGCATTCACTATAGATCAATCCGAGAAGCTTTCTTTGGCAAACGTATTACCTCTATTGCTGTGTGATTGGTAGATTGAACCAATGTGAGGTTAGCTCATATTCTGAGTACTTTGGAGTTTAATGGTGATTATTAATGATAAAAGAAAGGGCTAGAGATACATGCAAACATTCATCCTGAAGTAATTCTTCCTACTGAATATCCAATTAATTTTATATAGATTGTGCTTGTTATTACTCTTCCTACATGGTATTGAAGATGGGCTGAATGTGAATCAAATCTTTTTACCTTTCGGAGGCAGCACAATTACCTGAATGAACTATTTCCTATGGCAAGGGGTTGTAAAAATTCAACAAAGAATGTTGAGGGTGATATTGTATATGATCAAATGTGCATTCTAGTATCTTGACTAGACACTCCAGAAAATGTTCATTGTATAAGTTAGAGTTGTTTTCCCTCAGATAATAAGACAATAAGATGGGCTCAAATGTGTGAATTTTTTTTTCTTGTAAAATGTGGAAAACATGTCATGCCAAGTTGCAACACTTGTTGACGGGTTGCGTCTGGTATTCTAACAACTCAATCATCAACAATTCAATCATTATGCAGTTCGTGATAATTTAAAATAGAACTGTCTCTAGATGCGAAGACGTTTTCTTTTTGTTGTTCTATATGCATAACGATATGTGTCAGCATTACAAAATAAATGCATCAGAAGAAGATTTGCCAATTTTTTTCTAGAACTATTGTGGGAACAAAAGGAGGATGGTTGGGTGTGCGACATGTACAAAATGTTTGAGCTATGTTCTTTTTGATCAGTAATAAGTGCTTTATATTAATTATGAAAAAAGATTACATTTATAGAGTTTGTCACTAAGTCACATCATGACTAGCCCACGAAAACCAGCTCCAGCCCAAACCAAAACATTGCAAGATACCATTGCATACATTTGGATGATCACAAAAACCGATTCATAGGAGCCCATTTACACCCAAGCCCTATCCCCAAAATAAAACCGGTCCCCATAAAAGACAATACATAATCACTGAAACCAACCTGCAACTTGTTCGTGGGTAAAATTAGGAATTCCATCACCTCCACTTGACTTTGCCACGAAAGGTCCACCCCGCCTTAGCAATGCCACCACGACCCACCGGTAGGGATACATCCACTTCCTCCACCACGTCGGACCTACCACTTGTCTAGGCATTTTGTCATCTTTGCCGTAACGTCTTTTTCGAACCACAGGGAGATGACGCCGAACTAAGGTACATCTATCCTCACCAACTGCAACTATAGACCTGATTGGCGTTCTCTTCATCCTTTGAATGGCATTTCAGTTAGCAACACTCGCCAACTCGATTGATTTCACCACCTCCACTAGTTGGAACCGCCCCTTCTCTGCACAAGGTAAGTGTACCTCTACAGGACTATCCGGTGAACACATTATAATTGGTTCGAGTTCACCGTCCCCTGCACCAACCATCCACCAAAGGCCATCTCCCATATGCAACCCGACACCCAATTCTGCCCTATGCACAATATCCTCCAAACCCCTGACCCATTTCTGCTCAAGACAAACCCTTGCCACAAATACAACCTCCTCTTTTGCTGCACCCGCCTTCAACATCAAAGCAAGAAAGAGGGACGAGACGTCTAGATTGGAGCGAGGGTGCCAATCGTGAACCAAGTAATTCTCCCCATAAATAAAAAACACATCCTCCCAAAATTCATCTTGATCGATTTTAAACACTTTGCCAAGCCTCTAATAGTAATTGGCTTTGTGAAAGAAGGAATATGTCTTGTGGTCTGAAGAGAGAAATTGGCTTCCATACTGCACCCAACAACTAACAATATTTCTCTACCCTTTTCAAATGCTTCACCTTGGCTAAAATATAGAGAAAGTGGATGCCTTTAAAACCACCATTGAAGCCTCCAGAAGAAAGCTAATTGAACAATGAAAGCCCCATCATTTCAAAGCCTTCAAAGATCACAAATGCCACTCCCTTACTAAATGCACTTCACACATCCCAAAAAATTAATACTTCTGCAACCATTTTGAATGATACTCATCATGTGAATGTCCCCTTGCATATCAATTTGATTTAGAGGAAACCATGATCCCAATTTGATGGCAATTCTAACTCTGATGGTTCAATAGCCCTGAAGTTAAGAAGATCAAAATTATCACTTAATGATCCCATAGCCCCCACTTTTGACAATTTGTCAGCTAGAGAATTAGCCTTCGTAGGGACATGAGAGACCCTATTACCTCCACTTCTTCAAGCAAAGTTCGAATCTGTCTGATGTGTTTTTTTAAGTACCACATTTCCAATTCACCTTTGGCAATTCCATTTACCACTATTTGCGAATCACCCCCAAGGTGAAGTCTGCGGGCTCCCAATCTGATATCTAGCAATGTAGCTTCTACTGCTGCAAGACATTCAGGCTGTTTGTTTCTGCCATCAGCTACCCTCTTTTCCCCAATTGCTACAATACTGCTGTCTTCACTCCTTGCTAGTATTCCTAGTTCCGAAGGACCAGGATTCCCTTTTGATGCACTGGTAGGATTCCATGTTCGAACTGCTTAAGGAATGCCTTATTTAGAGGGTCTCCAAAGTTATCTAGACATTTAAATGGTGCAATTTAGACCCCTAACATGTTATACTATCATGTGGGTACTCTATTTCCACTAAAATGACACTTTGGGATCACCTCTAGGTCCTCTGAAGTCTCTATCAAGTCTGAATTCGAAAGTGACCTCTCCTAACACTCTTCCAAGTGGGATTAAGTTAAATACTTTATGGCGAAAAAATTTAGGTTAAGTGACTACATGCTCAAAACCCTAAATGACATGTCATCCACACATGGACAATACAAGTGTCAAGTGACACCTTAAGGTACATTACACATCGCGATGACATGTCTCTAATTACACATGAATTTGAATCTAGTACACACATTCAATTCATGTTTACAAAATAAAACATATAACAACGAGGTTTCGAATCCTCCAATAGATTCACCTTGGCTTTACTGTGTTCACATAAGATTTGGCCTTGGTTTTCTGATTAAATTCCATGGTTCAATTTCCTGCACAATAAACTCGAGCATCAGTAGTCCAAGGAAATATCATGTAACGATATATATGTACACAAACCGATATTACATAATGGCATTCAACATTCGTCATGCATATTAATTCATTCCAATTAACTTTTCCATCTTAAACAAACATCATATGAAATATTTGCAACATTAAAATATCATGAGCTACTCATCCACATCAATTCCTACTTTAAACATAACCAATTTAACATTCTGAGTATCATCATGATTCAGTTTCTATCATAACAATGAAACACTGAAAACATATCTAGTAAATCCTCAAAGCATATAAGATAGTTCCTGGTACATAACATGAGTAAAGATCACCATAATGCAGACATTAAAGGTACCATGCTAATATAAGTCTCTGTATAGCAAATCAAAAGTGTGTCAAAACATCGAGTCATAAGGTATCAAAATGTGACTAAATCATCTATGTTATGATGGGTCGGGGTGAGGCTCACAAACAATTGAGGTAGTATAAAAGGGGTGGTCTTCTATCAAAATATTTGTAGATGGCATTAGCATTCTTTTTTCTTTTTTACTTTGACTGCCAATGGTTCTATTTTGCCTACGCGCTTCTCCCCTTCTACTGCCTCATGCTCCACAATATATCTTAATATTGTTTCATTTGGTATGGGTGCATTTTTTCTAGGGCATTTTGTGACTTATCTTCTAGGGATTCTAGACAAATGCCTTGCCACTTGAAAATATGAACTTTTCCTTTCTACATCACAACCTTGACATTTCCAACGGAATGCACCATTGGAAGGGGTCTTACAATATCAACATACTTCTAGAAAGGAGAAGTAGAACGGGGTTCTATTCTTTGTTCAGTTGTGCTATTGCCAATGGAGGAAGAGGTAGATGCCATTGGTGGTTCATTTCCTACGGTGATATATTTTACACGTATTCAATATAAAAGCAATAGAATGAAAAATTCTAAAAGACAAAAGGTAGATCCCATGGACAGTTAAAGTGAAATGAAAAAAAAAAAACTTTAAACAAAAAAAAAAAAACCAAGTGGAAAAAACCTTACCTTTTCCACTCATTAAATTTTTGCAAAGGTGCATGAATGAGTCAATTTAAGAAGATCCATACATCAATCTTCCAAATTCTTCTTGCACAACTACAACTCTTGCTGAACCACCTATTTGTTCCAGCTCAAGAGAAAATAACCTATTTCCACATTACAAATGAGAGTTGAAACCAACATAAGCCTATTTCACTTTTTAGGGTTGTGGATTTCAAAAAATAATTAAATCTACAAAAAAGACAGTTTGGCCGCTGACTTTGACTGTCTGTGGGCCCAAGATTGGATCTGGTTTGACACATTTTGCATTTTTTTTGGCTGGTCTGCTGGGGCATGAACAGTCCGTGGTCTGGTTCAAACCAGGCCCCCATGGATCGGACCCTGTCCGGATGCACAGGTGGATCAGATTAGAATCATGGACCAGTTTGGACCACGGCTTTTCCAGAGGTCCATTCCAGTGAACTGGATATCCTAGTCTCTCAATAATTTATGTATTAATTCTTCTCCCATGGCACCATAGTTTTGACTTACTTTATTGTAAATGGCAGGCAGATTTGGAGTTACCGAGCTTTCATTAATCTAATAATCTTAGTTATCTTCTAATTATTTTATATTATAATTATTCTTAATTCCTATATTATTAGGAGAGAGTGTTTAACAAAATACATCAAAATTAAAAGTAGCCATGAAAGCCAATTCAGCATGAAGGAGCAATGATAGAATGCACGATGAAAATATAGGCAGCAATTAAATATTTGCCCAAAATGCTGGAACTGAAATACAAAACTGTAGATGCAATTGGAATTATATGAATTATATAACTGAATGCCTGAATGTGACATAGTGGCAATGAATTCAAAAAACCCTCTGTAGACATTAGTAATTTTATGGAACTATTAAAAAAAACTATGAACAATGCAAGAAGAATGGAATTTGTTGAATAGCTGTAGGTTTGGCACATTTTCTGAATTCTGATGGTAAATTTACCTTCTTTGTCTGCTTAGATTGTGGCCTCGCTCCTGTAGCTTCTTATTCTTTCGTTGACATATATTTACTTTCCCTAAGGAAAAACCTAAAATAAAATTTCCGCCCCCCTATTTGATAAAACTCTCCTCTTTATGCAATTTTTTTTTTCTTATTTTAATTTTTAAATCCCTTGCTTTACTGATATTAAAATAGGAATTGTTTAACTATTTGTTTATTTCATGTAGGAATTTTCACTCAATTTTAAGTTAGGTCTGAAACTAAAGTATTTGCTTACCTTGTTTTATTATTATTATTAATGTTTCATCAAAGGAATCAATACCTGTTGGGACCTGTGAAGTAAAGTCCTATGCACACCACTATAACCCCTGTTCACGTGATCTGCCCTCCACCAATGTCGGGATAAATCTAGGGTAATCAAATCTGGGACTATCATCTGTATTTTTCAATGGCCTGACCGTCTTGTCCACTACTGAGGACTACCTTATTTTATTATTATAATTAGCATATTTACTAAATATAAAATTCAACATTTATACAAGCTATGATATTATAAAATTTAATCCTAAAGCAATTACTCCACACCATAGTAGGCTCCTTGTAATTTCAAAATTTGTTATTACTATCATTTACTTTAAGTTAATTTGATCATGTCCAAAATAATAAAAAGCTAGTTGAATAGAAAACCATTCTCTTTAATGTGTCCATCTTATTATAATTAAGTTAGCAATTCGGTAAGTATTCATGGCCAAATAATCAAAATTTATCAGGTAGTTTAAGAGAGGTTATGGCAAATATGGACATAGTGGACACAATAAAGAACTCGGTCTTATATGATAATGATCTTAGCCAAAAAAACAACTGATGCAATAACTTCTGGCATCTTATAGTATTTATTTGAAAAATTCTCTTTGCTTTATGTTTTTTCCTATGTTACCCGGGGACGCATTTCCGGCAAAATTGACCCCGTCCCCACGTCCCCCTGTCCCGGAAACTCGGAAACTTCCGGAAACCTTTCCCTTGGCTGTCCCATAAAATTAATGTTTCAGTTTTGATAATTTGTTTGATTTCCACTCTCATGTGAACTCTAAAGTTAAATTATTTAACATAAACATTATATGTTAAGGTTCTATAATTTATATAAGCACGCGTTATCCATTTTTTATATGAATATTTAAAATTTCCCTGTATATTTCAAATTTTCCCTTCTTTTTATATAGCTGTTCCCATTGCCGTCCCCTGCTGCCCCCTGCTCCGAGAAAAAAAAATCCGTCCCGGAAACCCGTTTCCCCGTTCCTACATCCCCCCGTCCCAGAAACCTGGGGTAACATAGGTTTTTTCCCTGCTTGGTAGATGTAACACTGCAGTTTTGATAGTCTTTCTTCGTGCTTTAGTATTTTTTTGTGTAAATTGTATTTTTGAATTTAATAGAATTTATCTGAAATGATGTCCTTTACCTCCTTCCTCTGCTACCTGGTAAATGGATGTTTCATAGCATTTTTTATGGAAGTTTTCTTATTATTACTCTGCTGCTGAATTCTACATTGTGGATGTTGATTACAAATTGCACATATTGTTCATATTGATTGGTACGATCTGCAGCTCAACATGAGGAGCTAGCTTCTGGACCTATTGAGGACTTGATTGCACATCGTGAGCATAGGTATATTATGATCTTGATTACATGGAAAGTTGCTTGGGAATGGTGATTCATTTAAAAACTAATACATGAAAATATTCACGTAGGTATCGTATTTCTGGATCCACGTTGCGTGCAGCCCTTGACCGCAGCTCAAGTGTGGCTCCTGTGGATTGTTTATCATCTGAAAATGAAGATCTGAGCCAGAGACAAATGCTTCAGGAAGAGAAGAATCCTGGTGGTTTCCAGAATATAATTAGAGAAAGGCCTAATCAATCTTTTCCTCAAATTGAAACTCAAGGAAGTGAGGAAATTTTTCCTAGACTTGATGAAAGATGTGGAAAGGCATCACAGGCTGTTGATGTAGCTGAAATTCTCAGAAGGTGGACACATGCTTTGCAGCGGATACATAAGCAATCTCTTAGACTGGTAACATATCGTAGTCTAAACTGAATGATTTTTTCTTTCCTTGAGCTGGATATGACTATAGCAACTAAGCCGTGCTTATTGCAAATGCATTAGTTGTGTGTAGCTGTTAAATTAAGTATACCGCTTCCTTTGTTAAGCTTTCATTACAAAGAATTGGATAATGTCGTTTCAGTTTCTTTGCTCAACGTGGTATTGCTGTTATTTATAATTTAATTTCTTGTTAGTTGTATGCATTGGTTTGACATAGCTGTTCCATTAGTTGTTGGCACTAGATTATAATACAAAAGGCATAAATAACTGCCATCATGATTGTCTTATAGACTAGTGGCAGAAAATAAGATTAGAATGAATAGATATCTGTTGCTGTGTGCTGGGAAGCCAAAGATAAAAATTTGCAGTAAAAGACTTCAATACTACACCGAGAGACATTACTATGTAATTTGTTTCAATGCATTGTCTGGCCTCACAAATTTATTCATATAGGATTTTGGCTAAAAGCTTCATAGGTGGTGTGTAGGTGATCCCTAATTGTTTTGTTTTTGTCTTAAAATGTTGTTTGATGCTTTAAGACTTTAGTGCTTATGGCAAACTTCTGAAAAAAAACACAACCTTTGATGCCAATTTTCAAGTACAATATTTATAAATCTTATTTTATTTAGGCTTATTAAAGGAAATAATTGAATTTTTATAGCTACACTTATTCTTTTTCAACATTTAAATGATACAATCTTGGGTACATCTATAGGCCAGGTCAAATGATGGGGCTGGCCCAGAACTGTTGAAAAATACCTCAGAGTCTGGAGGGAATGGGCATGCAGAGTCTCTGCAGGCAACCCTCGCAGAGCACCGTCAGCATCTGGCTAACATTCAGGTATGCTGGTCAAGGGGTCTTTTGAATCTTTGGACCATGGCCAATTTGTTTTTCATTATTCATGATTGTTCTTTCTGTGCTTGGCTCTTACTTGATCATGTTAAATTACTATTGAGAACTTCACGTGTTTTAACTTTACAGATTGAATTGTTTGTCTCATTAAGAATATGTTACATTCACTTCTAGGAAATTTCCAGGCGCCTTTTACCTTAATTGAGTTGCTGGAAGACTATTGGAAATATCTCAAACCTCATTTGGCTCCCACAGAGCATGACACAACTCATACAATTTTGTTTTAACCATTTGTTCTTTGAAAGTGTTTATTGCAAAATTTGAACCAAGGGTCTGGCAAACAAATATTCCTTTCCATTTCAAAAACATAACAAAATAACTATAAAATTACTGTCCCTGCCATTATAATCAGATGCAGAAAATAAAAGAAAATAACCCTCTACATTCCCATGTCACAATCAGAATGTATTTCCCTCTCTTGGCAGCCTCACGACTCCCCTAAAAGACGAACCCTTTCTGTGTAAAAGGTTTCACAGTAAATAATACAACTCGGTTGCATATCAGTTCCAATAACTGTTCCTTGAAATACATCTGTTCTCTATTTTGAGTCGATCCTCCTTTTGTATAATAAGTGGGGGCTTATTATGAAGGTGGTTTTTCTTCTTTATAATATAAAATCAATGTTTTAGAAAGAGAAGTGAGGAACATGTGGTCTGGGTATTGATGGGCAAGACCCAACAATGGACTTTGATGAAGGTCATGTCCAAAGTAGCCTCAACATGCATGGGCTTTTTCTACGTGATGTGAGTGTATACTCATTTGCCACAAGCGGGACCAACCCTCTTCATTTGCCTCTTGGTTAGATATTTAAAGACTTCTATCATTGTTCAAATGCACACATTGGATTTGTGTTTCATTCTCAATTTCTATACTACCAATCACCATGAGACACTAATTGACATTTCGTCAAGTATTGTACTCACTTCCTCTTTAGCATCTAGTGTAAAGGGTTTCTTATTTAATTTTCATGCCTGTATATCGACGATGTCTTCTAGATCGATGTCCCTCGCACTAAATGATGCCTTGGATTTTACATTTGATCCAGAGAACTAAAAAGATATTGACAGGAGTTGCATTCGGTATTGATACTTGAATGTCTGAATTCCACACCACTTCATGCGTTATAGCTGAGATTTAGTTTAACACCAAAACTATTGACCTTGAACATGAGAACCAGGTGCCCTTTGGAGTTATCTTCTCTGATTAATCATTGATCAAATTCACACATGCCTTTCCTTACCATGGCTTTTTGGGCTGTCTTGACGTGTATCTCCTCATGTATGTGACATTGCTGAATGCCCCAGCTTTATAATGATCATTGGGTTTATAACTGAGGAAAAAGAAACAATATGTTCTGCTGCCGGTGTCAGTCTCTTTATTCTCTATCCACGTACTGTCTCAACCACAGGATTTTGATAAGAGAGAGTTATCGACCTTGGGTTTCACATATGCCTGATCAAGGAGAGATACTTAACATATGCAATAAGAATAAGCTTTCAAGTTTGAATCATGGAGATTAGGATCAATTTGGAACTCAAAGACTATATCACCGAGTTGTTTAAAACTCTCCCATGGCTTGGTGGCTTTGGTTTGATGTGTTTGGTCTCAGGCATTTCATTGAACAGATCGTGAGCATCCTTCATGCTTTGGTGTACAAAGCCAATCACAACTGATCAGAAGATCAAAAGGGGTTCCTTCTACAATATTCGGTGGTTCTCACAATGCAAGGAATAAACTTTGGCATTTACCCATATTATGATGGCTCAATCTGGCATATTGGGTCTACATGAGAGTGTGATATGTCACAAGGTGCATCGGCTTTTAATATGGCTTCGATGATCTCTTTCATGTTTAATCCACTTTTGATGCTAGGGATATTTGTCAGACGTGTATTTCCTTTTTTATCGGCACCTCTAGAATTCTGCCACATAATTTCTATTCCTTCAAAGATCTCAACATTGTGAATGCAAAATATTGGGATTCTCCTCCTGTGGAAACACCTTTTGCAATGCTTAAAATTGTAGTGGATGCAATGTGTATCTTTTATCCCAATGCCACCCCAACACACGATGTTATTTATATGATTCTTCTTTAAACTGTCTCAAAATGCCGTCTCTTGGAATTTATTTAAACAAGTTGCATTTGTAAGTTCAACCTTAACCATAAGCATGGTTTCACTTTCTATATATAGAATATCGAGGTCTTCAAAGTCAATTGATCATCCCATTAATGATGGTGAGAAGCATCTTCTCATCCCATTCATAGTATTTTGAATTGATGTCAAAATATCACGAATCCTGGGTGCCAGTGAACTGTCCAAATCCTCAAATCACTACAATGCTTTTTGAGCTTCAGATTTGTGCATTAAACTGTTTAATTGTTGACTTGTTCAGGCTTACTGTTTTAGTCTTTGAGTTGTATTTATCCTTTGGAATTTCAAATAAGACTTTAACCTGCATATTGTGCTTGCACCTACAGACTTGCAATTCTGCACCATGCATCTGAACCTCCGGACTTGAACTTGAACTTCTGAATCTGCATTTCTTCTGAACCAGTGAATCTGCATCCGAACCCATATTTCAAACCCGACAATGGTGGACATATGAAATTGAAGCTTGAACTTTGGCTCTGCAAACTCAAACTTTGAACATGAACTCGAAATTTGAACCTCGAACCATGTGAACCTTCGAACTTGAACTTGAAACCCATGGTTCAAGTTCGAGTTCAACACAATATCGAGATGCTGCCTCTATGCAGAACATACCTTACAAAGGCATTATTAGCAACAAAAACCAACAATATACTGAAACAATTTCCCCATAGGATGAATTTGCAAAGTTTAAAAACTCGGGTGCGAAAGCATGTTAACAAAGGGGACGATAGATAAGATCTTATCTAAACAGAACTCTGTTAGTACTTTTATTTGGCTTATATTCTAAAAGGCCAAATTGTGATTGAATGCTATATACTTCCATGAGGCTATTGGTTTTTGATTTGTACTGAAACACACTAAATCTGTAAGCACTTAAATTATCATCGATATGCATTTTAGTTGTATGCTGTTGTGAGAAGTATTCAACCAAATTGCATTCATTTTCTTGGGGGGTGGATTGCCCCTAAGAGATTTGCCTTGATTATAACTGCAGATGATAACAACAGAGAAAAATTCAAATTTACTGGGTTTCAATTATTAAGAGATGTAAGAAATTGGTTTAGGTAGATAACATTGTTGTATGAGGATTATGGATGATGCCATATTGGTCTAAAACTAGTATTAATTATAGATTACCATTGTTGAACTCTGCACAACCATACTGATTGGTGTCCAAGCCCCTTATGTTTTTGGCAATGGTGGTTTAAAACCTTAATATGTGGCAAATGTCTTTTTTATGATTCTCTTTTTAAGGAGTACCCCATAGAATCACATTGGCTGGTGTAATTTCCTTGGTAGGATTGTTAACTCAAGTCCACCAAATTTTAATAATCAACTCCTAGTTCATTTTTATCACAAAGTTTCAGATATGGGCAAGGGGAGAGCATATTGTGATTATGATGACAACGAATACAATGAATAACTTATTTTGCAGTTAGCTGATCAAATTACGACAATATCAAACCAACATAATTAATTTGTGCAAATATGGTAGATAATGATGTGCAAATTACAATCATGTTGAACTGAGAGATGATGAGTGGAAATGTGTTAGTGCTAAAATTCCTGATTATAGCACCTGATTTTGGTTCATGCCAAATTGGCGAATAATAATATGAAACAAATGGATCTATGTAATGTCTCCTTTTTGGCTAAGTTGTGAATTCGGGACAATTACCCATTATTCTTACTGTGAATTGCAATATATGATACCACTTTTGTTATTTTTCAACAACAATATCTATTTATCTATCTATTTGTTAGTCAGTCAGTTTGTCTATCTATCTCTCCATCTATCTGGTTGTCTGACTATCTATTTGTCTATGTATCTCTCTATCTATCTGTCTGTTTATTTGACTATCTATTTGTCTGTCTATCTATATGTCTCTCTCTCTATTTGTCTATCTATCTATTACTCTATCTCTCTATATCCGTCTATTTATCTACCTATCTGTCTATCTATTTGTCTGTCTACCCATCTATCTCTCTTTTTCTCTTTCTATATCTTTCTCTATCTGTCTATCTATCATTCCATTTCTCTATCTATCTGTCTGTCTGTCTATAGATCAATTTGTCTGTCTATTTCTGTATCTATAGGCAAACAAAATAAACGCACCATATATTGGCGACGATATTTGCTAAAAATCGCGGTGCCTTTTTTTGATTGATATTGCGCTTAAAACAAAATACCGCGCACAAATATCGTTGACTGTGAGGTCAACAAGAAAATGAATGTCATCTCTTCGATTATTGGAGGTCGAGTCTGATTATCGATTAGTAATTTTTGCAAACATTAATTGTTGTGAAAGGATTATCTTCAGGTCAAGTGGCTAAATCAGATTGGCCATTTCTTCTCAGTGCCCAATTTTTCATATGCGGCCCTGTTAGTTAGCGATTATTTCCTTTTGATTGTGAATTGGCCCACGTTGGAAGATATTACTACTTCAATGAATACCTTGGACTCTCCATATGGATAACGTTCTTTTGTAGTTCTGTTTAGAATGTTTTTATTCATTTATTTGTTTAATATTTTTATCAAATATATTTTGATTATTTATTATAATTATAATATTCTATTTAAATATAGATTATATTACAATATTATCAGATTCAAAATATCCTTCATCATTACATTAATAATGATTGATTTAATAACAAGTTTATTACAATTTATTTCTATTATTTATTTATTTATAATATCTGTTAATTATTATTTATGTTATTTATTGATTAAATATTATCTATTTCGATATTATCATTATTTAATATTTTACTAATTATAATTATTAAAACTATATTCGAAATGGAGATATGACATATGGTCAACCAATTTGTTTGCAATCACCATTGCCAACGACGGAGGTGTGCCTTTTGTGACAATTCTTGGATTCCAAGTAACTATGTGAAGATTCTACAAATTTGGTGTGTATGTGTTTTTAAGAATATTTTATATTTTCAAATGTCCGATAAAATGCCGATTTATTGCTGAATTTCTCGTCGAGTTTTTGCTGATTCCGAATTTTTAAACTTTTTTGGGTTGGCCGAGAAATTGCTGATACTAAGTTTTTAAACTATGATATATATATATATATATATATATATATATATATATATATATATATATATATATATATATATATATATATATATATATATATATATATATATATGGGGACGGGGGTACTTAGGGTACCGGTATAGGTACTTGTACGACTATAATTGATAATAGGGGACAGGGGTACTTGGGTATGTCAAACTTTTTTCTAAATTATAATTTTATATTTAGAAAAAATCTGAAATATTATGAGTCATGACAATGGTTTTCCAAAACAAGAACAGTGATAAAGTTTGCAAAAACTAGGAGAAGAAAACCTCTGGTTGTAGCCCCATTGTCCCTAAACTAAATATTTTTTCAAGGAGGGTTCCTTGTTTTACAAATGTGAGTTCTTGGCTTAGCCATGATAACAACATGGTACATTATTGAAGAAACATTCCACTTATTACAATTGTCTTTTTCCAATTTATGTTACATTTTGCAATTTTCTTTTGATCATGTTGATATCTATCAATCCTTCTTTTGATCATGTCGCTCCCTGCCGATCCTTATTCAAAAAGCTACCTGGCCGAGCCCTACATGTTCATCTTGGCTAAGATCTCTGTTTGTATTTTAATTGCAAAAAATTATGATTGCTTTAAGAATAGCTTCCCAAATAGATTAATACAATAGATCAGTTTCTTGTCTAGAGAGTATGCTCTTAATTTGAAAAGGATACTTATATTTGTTTGTACGACAAGTTTTACTAACGTTTGAGTTGCTGCTATTTATCATAAGAAAATTTGTTTGCTCTTATTTATTTATACTATCGGCACATGCTACGAATCACAAATGTACTTGCAACTTGTGATGCTGATAAAGTATTAGCTTGTGCGAGAAGTGATAATGAGTAAATACACTCTAGTGAATGGCTTGTTAATGGGCTCTTAAGGGTTAATCCTTCTTGTAGAAGAGATATGTGCATTTGGCTTGCTCCAGAGGAGGGATGGATTAAGATCAATTTCGATGGGGCTGCACGAGGTAACCCGGGCTCATCAGGATGTGGGTGCATAACACAAGACCACAAGAGAAACATCTTAGCTTTTGCGGCAAAACGTCCAAGGGATGGCACCGTAATGTGGCAGAATGCGAAGCAGCTAAAGA
Source organism: Cupressus sempervirens (assembly GCA_028749045.1). Taxonomy (NCBI): domain Eukaryota; kingdom Viridiplantae; phylum Streptophyta; class Pinopsida; order Cupressales; family Cupressaceae; genus Cupressus; species Cupressus sempervirens. Next base: position 528,502,979 of record CM053783.1, on the reverse strand, counting down.
GGCTCTTATTTTAGAAATCAAGTTTGGTATAAGCAGAGTGCATTTGGAAGGAGATTCCGAGATTATAATAAACGTAATTAAGAAAGGGAAATTGGAGTCATGGCACCTTGACCAACACATAGGCCAGATTAAGTGTCTATTTTAGGAGTTTAAAGACTTCAGAAGTACCCACATCTATCGAGAGGCCAACAAATTGGTAGATAAGTTGGCAAATTTGGGAGTAGATTGTTCCTTGGAGAACTAATATGAAATATTTGAAGACCTAAGGCATCTTAATTTTGATTGAGGGCTATGGGCTTTGGAATGGTTTTTATTAATAAATTTCCCCACCCATTGAGTGAGCATTTCTTTCAATCATGAGATATTGTCCTTGAGACGAAGGAGCATTCATTAAGGAGTAACTCCTTGCGCGTGTTAGAGGCTTTGTAATCCTAAAGAAGCACCCTTCGAAGTTTGAGCTTCCAGAGATTTTGAGGGCGTAAAAAGGTGGACTAGGTTTTGATATCTGCAGAGGCTGTTCGGAAATCTGAGATGGAGGCCAATTTTGCTTTGGAATCGAAGAATCAAATACAATCGTATGAAGGGATGATCTCGGCGAGAAGGTTGAAACACATTTTTATGTTTGAGGACAAGAAATTTATGACTGGTATTTCTGAGATTTTGTGTTTGGAATACCTTGACACTTACTGGAGGCGTAGGTCCAATCTGGATATTGCATCCCTTTCTGTGGCACTAGCTCTGATGGTTGGTGAATTCAAGGAGGAAGTCCGTTGGGTTGTGGTTGCTTGTATGGATCCATAATGGGTGCTGGGGAATGATGATGTAATTGACAGAGCGGTGTTTGGTTTCAGCTTGGACATGGGGCAGGGCCCATGATTAATGATTGGTGGGGGCGATACTGAGGTCCAACCTCTCGTCATATCGTCCTTTGCATCTCCATAGGAAGTGCATGTTTCGAAAGCAGAGCGAGGTTGGAGGAAGGTGGTCACGTACTTGGAGGAAACGGTTTTGTATAAGGACTAGGCTCGAAGAGGTTTTATGAAATCGACTCCATGCAAGAGCGCGAGGATGCTAGGGGAGCACTTGAGACATCAAATGACACGGGTTGCTTCAGGGGAGGAAACGGTGTTGGGTGTATGAATGGACGTGTCGCTGGAGGCTGAGAATTGCACAACTTCAACAGGCAAGAAGCGCCCTCGGGGATCTGGAAGAAAGGGCATGGTGCAGGCTGTGGGGGACGATGATGGAATCCCAAATTTTACCAAAGAAGATGCAGATAAGTGGTTCAAGGGATGGTAACTAGAGCCTTTTTGGATTCTGATCTTGGTTTTTGATTTGCTGTGTTTTTCTCTCCTCTGCGCAATATGTTAAAATACTTTAGTAAGGGTGCTGGTTTTTGTTTGGGTGTTTATGCCATTTTTGTCAATTGCCGATTGTCAAATGTAAATGGGGATCGGGGGTATAGGTGTGGATGCTTGTATGGAACCACTCAGTACTGTGGCAAACTTGAATAGTATTATCGCTGTAAATCTTTATTTCTACTTAATACAAATAAATGTTACATTTACATCATTACAATATGTCTGTTTCTGTACACATTGTACTTAGTCTATCAAAGAATACTTATTATTGAAACCAAATCAATGCAATGAAGTCTGTACATGCAATAAACAGGACCTATATAGGACAATTTTTTACTGAATTGAAATACCAGCTTAGCAAACATATATTTCTATGACTTTCCTGAATCCTTAAAACCAAAGTTTATGATTAAACAATTTGAATCATTATCATTTCTACTTCAGAGTTCAGATGGATTTGTTTAGGATATAAGGGAAACAGATTAAGATGCCCATATAATTTACCATGTATTTCATATGGTTATTAAAATATCCTCATATTATTACTAATCTTTTGTTCAAGAAAACTAAATGTAATGAATTAAAATATTTACGAGCTATGCTTGATCATACCTCATTTAATTACTGCGCAACTTATTAGTCGAATGTTGTCTTTAGCAAATTAGTGACAAATTTTCAGGTCTAAACAGTGGAGAAAATTAGAGACAAAGTGCTGCAAGTTTCAGGATTATAGTGATGATACAGGCGAATGCAGGAAGAGATAATGTCCTGATCTATCTAGCAAAATCAAGCTACGAAAGATCATTTTATAAATAATGGAATTAGTGACAGATTTCTAATTACTAAAAATTAATTGATTTGATAACCCTTACAGGTAAGCTAAATTCATACCATATTAGATTTAGAATATGTTTACTTATATAAACCAAACAACTGCTGTATACGGTAGCGGATTCAAATAAGAACAGAGAGAGACCAAAGAAAAGGAAAGAGGGACGAGACCAAGATAAAGGAAATAAGGGGAGAAGCCGATAGGAACAAATATAAGGAAAACCAGACAGAGAAACACCTAAGAGGAACATACAGGCACAGAAAATGCCGCAAGGTGCCAGCAGATCAACTCAGAAACAAGGGCCGCAAAGATGGAAAGAAGCCAAAACCAACCGGAAGGGAAAAAGAGAAGACCTGAAAACTAAAACATAAAGACAAAGGAAACACCTTCCCCTAGCTGAGGCCAATACCAATCTAAGGAGAAGAAACATAGAAGAAAAGAAAAGGAAGAAGAGAGGGAGAGGCTGAAAAAGAGTCTTTCCGAGCCCAGCAAAACAAAGGGAAATACGACAAAGAATGCTAACAAGCGAAAAAAGAATCTTAAACCCTCGGTGTCAGGCTACCAAAGAAAGACACTAAACTTAAAAAGGATTGACCTCAATATTCTTAATAGTATGACTAGTAAGTTTTACTAATAAGTTTAAATCTCTAATTAAAACCAAATTATTGTTTGTCGATTCTAGTTGTGTTTAGGTTTGGAATGGGGACGTTACAATCTAGCTGTTAAAATCACTAAGGAACTTCTCATGGTAATAGCATAGCAGTTAACCATCTGGGATTGTTAATAATAATGATCAAACTATTAGCAGTGAACTGTCCTGTTAATACAATATTAGATTTATGAAATCAGTTGTAATTAAAATGATTATCCTGCATAATCCGACTGAAAAATGTTGCACTGTAAACTGGAAATATACTGATACCAGGGAAATGAACTTAAAACCAACTTTAAATGACTAATAAACTACCGCAATGAATGGTACAGATTAGTATGAAGTTATAAAATGTGCAAGAAGTACTATGTCGTGTACGAAATTTGTAGAGCCAATTGTAACTTTAATTTTTTTGATTTCACACTGTAGTCTATATTCATGCAATGGTTTAAACTTCTAGTTTGAAAGTCTCAGACAAATATGAATCCTCAGACAAAACCCTAGTTTGAAAATCGCAGGGTTTTGATTATGAAGCAAGTATCACAGAATAATTTCGAAAATAGGCTCTGATAATTTCGGAAAAGAAATTATAATTTTCGAAAAAGAAAATAAATAAATATTGCCTCTGATACCATATTACGAAGTAATTGGTAAAATACTTTCTTGTTGTTAACAAAGATCGAAAGGTCATTAGATACAAAAGAATAAAACAATGTTTCCTTAGGAAATGATCATAAAGAATAGAAACATTCTATTCTAACAGAGAAAGCTAAAAATGTGAAAGCTAACTAACACTAACTAGATATTTACAATAGATTACCATTAACTAATAATAGACGATTATCTATTATCGTAATAATTAACTCCCTAGGTTTGTGGCATCCTAGCTGTCTCTACATACTATATATACAGCTAAGATCTGTGCATTCTTGAAAGAAAACACGATGCAAGAAAGGGTTACAGTTCTTAATTCTAAATGAGCACTGAAAATTACTTAAATAGAAAGGCCTTGGTCTGGCTACTTTATTCATAAATGATAAACATATATTAGAGACACTATCTACTTGCATGGCTTGGTATCTACATTTTCAATTATTTCTTGTTGGCACAGGTGCTTATTGGTCAGCTTAAGGATGCCAGACCAGCAATGGAGGCATCAATATCAACCCTTCGTGAAGAAGTGAGTAAAGCTGTGGCTTGTGCTCCAACAGTGAGACAACAATCGTCATTAGTGTCTCCACACAGATCTGAGAAGGTGAGCTATTTTTATAATTTTCACTGCTTTGGACTGTATCATGCCATATATGAAATCTTCATGTGTTGGGGTATTGATTTGTCATATGAACGTAGTTCAAAATTTTATGCCTATACTTATTTTTGTCAAGAACTACTTTCTTATCCCTGTACCTATCTATGTCTAGAACTGCTTTCTTATTGTTGGACCCAATTTTCCAAAAAATAATTTCTTAACAAGTCCTATTACTGTTAATTTATAAACGTTATTTTGTGCAACTTCTTAGTGGATATAATGCATGGCAAAATTTTCTAAGCTTTTAGCTTCTTTAGTTACTCCTTTGCATCAATTTTGAACAAACTAACCCAAATAGTGTAAAAAAATGACACTTTAGATGTTTAAAACTCTGACACGGGAATAACTTGAATGGTTGAATTTTCAATAATTTGGCACTTCGCAAATTTATTGAATATTTAAAATAACATAAATTTTAAAAAATATTATGAAAAAACCATACATATTACTGAAATTACACAATATAGTTCTGATTTTCTTAAAATAAAAACCAAAAGTATAGTCTGGGACACATCATAGACCAAAACATTCCAATAGTACTCACTACCAAAATCTCTGCAAGGTTGGGATAAATGTGGATGGCAAGTGTTTGAAGACTAGGTGCTGTAGCACCATGATTTTCTTATCAAAGATATCAATATGCTAAGATAACAATTATAACTTCGTCAGTATTTTAGTCAACTTAAAATAAATAGTAAACTAAATCTATATATCTATATGTATATTTTGTGGCTGCTGAGAGATTGAATGCAAAAATATTGTCCGCTGCCCTTGTTAATTATATTTTATCAAGTATAGGTCCTGAAAGTTGTCATTGACAACGAACCTTTCAAAACATGTTCGGAAGCCAAGCATAACCTCTGCATCTGCTTGAAGTAATGGGAGAAAAATAATCTGGGGTTCAAATATGTTAATGGAATTGTTGGTCCACCTCCAATTAATAATGCACCATATGGGTTCATTTTTAGTTTAATTCTACTCATACAAATATTTAATTATTCTTTCACATTGGCCTTATGCATGGTTAACACAGATACCCACGGTTTTCTGATCCCTTCCTTCAATTGTGGAACCCTATCCAACTGTTTTGAAACCAAAGCAAAGTGGATGAAAATTCAATGAAAAATTAGTAATGAACAAATAAAAATATCAAAATTTTACAAAATGAGTACCTGGTAGTATTTTGAGATTAAAAAAACAGAATTTGGGGTTTAAAAAGTTACTATGGCAATCTCTTTCATGACTTTGGCAATTCTATTACCAAAAGTGGTGTTCACGATCCTCTTTACTTTGGCCTTTTCCCAATAAGGAGTCTTCAACCACCTTTCATTCACAAACATGTGTTAAAGGTTGAGCAATAAAACTACTATACTTTGTAAAGTAAAAAAAATTGTGTAAATTTTAATTGTATGAAATCTTGTCTTTTTGTGTGTTCTCATAAGCTTCATGACTTTTGTGGTTGTAGATGTATTTTGTGATATTTCTCATATCTTCAACCACATTCTTCACCTAGTTTTGTTTCGTCATGTGCTTATGGAGTGGGTCAATATATTGGGTGACACAAGGGCTTTAAAGAATGTTAGGTGCCTCTCCTTGAGAAGTTTATTGGATACCACGTATGCAACTACATTTCTAGTCACTACTTAGATGACATTTTTCACTCCCACCTCTATCACCTCCTCATTCAATATGTTGCATAAGGTCAATGCTTTTTTATTACCTTGCTTTAAAAAGATGAGTTGCCTCCCAGAAGTTGCTAACAATTTAATGAGTGTCCTATTCTTGCCGTCTATTCACTTGTTAGATAAAATGGTGCAGCATTTCTTTCTACAATCTTTGCTTTTGTTTTTCTACCTCTTACTGCTCCTCAAAGTCTCTTGCCTCTTCTGTTGCTTCCTCTTATCGGCCTCATTGTTGGTTTTCTAGGTCCACGACCCTTCTAGGGTCTATTAGGATTGAGATTGATTGTCTTTGTCCTTTCTAGTACTCTCTGGATGCCCCTCCCCAACTCTTCCTCTCGTGCCAGGAGTTGAAGAGGTGCATTAGAGATTAATATTTACAAGCAACACATTCGCACCAAGTGTTTCACCCCTATGGAGGTCTTCGTTTGACAATGGCTTTCTATGCTAAGCACTTTGTGTAGCTTCAGGATGGCATCATCGCTCGTCCTTTATACACTTCTTGTCGTTGGTTGAATTCCCTCAAGATCGACCTTGGATTGTTTAGAGTGGGTTCATATCATCTTCGGGTTCAGACTGACCACCAGTTCGATTGATTTGATAGCGTTTGCTAGCTTTGTACTCTCAGTGAGGTTGAGTATGAGGAGCACTTTATCTTTCGTTGTCTTGCTTCCTATGAGATTAGGGGTAGGTTTCAGCGTCTTTTCAGAGAGACCTGATCTATCTCCTCCTTCTTTAGGTATACAAACCAAAGATGTGTCACACTTTATCTACAGAAGGCTATTTGATTATGGGACCACTCTCTGTAGCACCTCTTGCACCCTCTGTCTGATCAGCTCAGAACCTCCTTTCCCCAAACAATGTGTGGTATCATTTGGCTTCCCCTTCTCATTCCAAGTTTGTGAGACCCCAAAGAGTTTACTTGTAGAGATACACTCTTCCCAGTTTAGTGGGTTACTTCTAGAGATAGTGCCATAGAGACCGCTGCTTTGCTATTGTGGCTTATCCTTGAATCTTGGGGTTTTTATTTGCAGCCTCGGTGCACTAGTTTTGCTGGGTGGCTTGCAGCTTTCTTCTCACCCCTTTTGTCCTCCTCTTGGTTCTCTGTGGTCTTGGTTTCTCTCTCTTTTTTGAATTTTCCAAGGTCACGAGGAGACAGGGAGAGTTGGAGGTCTCCGGTATTGGTGCTGGTACCGATATGCCAATTTTTCATAATAGGAGTCAGGGGTACTTGGAGGCGGCAATTTTTTTTATTAGTTTAAAGAGTCTAATACTAAATACAAAATACTAATACTATAAAACTAAAAGACTAAGGGCCTGTTTGGTTGCAAGCGTAGGAATTGAGAATTAGAATAGAAAATTTGAATGAGAATGGAGAATGAAGAATAGGAATGGAAAACTGTAATCCAATCTTGTTTATCCCTTGTTTGGTTATGCAAGCTTAAATTGGAATAGGGTTAACTTGCAATCGGCGCCATTTCTAAAGAAACAGTGGTCGAGTTGATTAATGGCCGTCTACAAGGGCAAAGATGTCTTATAGTCCTTCATTATTTGTGGAAGCTTTCACCAGAAAATAATCTCATGGATAAACTTGGTCTGCCAGCCCATAGAGATTGCAATGTTGTGGTGACCACGAGAAATGTGGAGGTTGCCCAAAATTCAAACGCTCATGTTTTTAAGATGAATATTTTATCAGATGATGACGGCTGGGATCTATTCACATTCTACACTTTTTTGGCTGGGATCTGTTCATTGGACTTGGAAGAGGTGGGTCGCGATATTGTGAAATGTGGAAATTTACCTTTGCCTAGTGAAATGATAGCAGCATCTCTTGCAAATATTTGAAAATATTTCTGAAGATGCAATCGGTGCCATTGGAAAATCGCTGAAATAATTGAAAATATTGAAAATAGAGTTTCTGTGCTTACCCCAGGTCAAAGCAGATTTGAAAATTTAATCAAATTTGAGAAAGTTAAAATAAATGCAAGAATAGCAATTCTAATTACAGGTATTTTTTGGAATGGACAAAAGTTCATTTTGGGGCTAAAATGAGAATACGTATTCCTATTCCCTATTCCTATTCCACGCACCAAACAAAGAATACAAATCATATTCTAATTTCCTATTCCTATTCCGGTTGTATTCCAGCAACCAAACGGGCCCTAAAGTAAATAATAATAGTAATGTCACATTAAAATAGAGTCAAATATTTCAAAACTCACATAATCACATTACTGTATCTCATAGTCATATTTGTTTTCCGAATATTGCATATGATCATCATCATATCAGATTGACAATCGCTGAGATTATCATTACATATTCAAATTTTAAATTCAAAAAAGTATAGTTTGATGCTAAATTGCCGATATGCAAACAAAAATGAACTAACTTAGTACAGTAAACAAAAACCAGAATCTATTTAGTACTAGTATGTTAATGGTACTATCATCTACTCTACAAGGTTGTGATCATCCATTGCAAGGTCTGCAGCTATCATGCTCTCCAAAAAATCATTTAAATTGTCATTGGTTTTAATTTTTGCATTAGAAACATTAAAATGAGGGCTAAAATAGATAAATAATTTAATATTATATTTTACATTTATTTTTTATTGGGAGACTTCGGTGATACTTCACTTTTTGGATTATGAGATTGGGAGACTTCAGGAAACTTCACGATGAAGTCTCCAACCTTTTTTGAGGTCTCCAGAGATCAAAAAGTCTCCAAGACGCGTCTCAGTCTCCGAGACGTGCCTTTTAGGAGGGAGATGGGTCTCCCCTTAACCATGCTTTTTTCTGTTATTCTTTGTTCTTTAGTAACTGTTTGGTATTCTTGCTGTTGGGGCTGTTCTCTTGGACTGCTCTTCAATCTATTTATCCATTTCTGGTCATTTGTTGGACATTAATAAATTTATCTTTATCTACCAGTAGTATCATAGATTTGTGTTTGGGATTCATCTTGCAATAGTGGACAACCCAACTTGTGATGACTGGAGCCTTGATTCCTGTAATTGCCATTGTCAATGCATTGAGTAAGTGCTTCCAATAGGGACTTGATGCAACATTAAATGAAATATTGTTGTCTTACCAGAATTTTGTACGTTAAAATGAAACCCTAGTGAAGGTAGGCAACCAAAAGTATCTGCAATGTCCTGTTTGCAGTTAAACTAAAAATTACAAAGACAAAAATTGCTGTATAAAATGGAAGTAAGATTTTTTATTCATTTGTTTTATTTTTATAAATATAGGTCTGTTTTAATTGTCGTGCTTGAAAATGTGTGTCATTGATATTTGATAACAGATTGAAGGTTATTATGTACATTGGCTGTACACATGAATGATTCTTTTTGCTATGTCAAGCATTCTAGAATGCATATTATTATATTTAAACCATCTATAAGTCTGACTTATTACTTCTTACTGCAAAGATAATTTTACAGATTAACATAAAATTGCAAGCATGCCTTTCCTCTATAGTTCCAATTTGCAACTGTCCCAGTCCAGTGATCTGTGGCAATGCTAATTAAATCTTCTTTGTTTTCAATTTATATTTTTTAAACTTGGTATTTTCTTCTGGTGTTGGATTGAGGTTTTCACCTACCATCTTAATATGCAATTAATTAAGAATGATAGCATGCCAATCATTGGTCACTGTATAGGAAAATAACAGTTATTGATGAATATTTAGCGTGCCTTTGGTTTTGAATACCATGTAGAGAATTCTCATCATGACACAACACTATGCCTATGTTGTTTGACAAACTCTAACTAGACCTTTTGTATTAACAAATCATCTTACCTTAATATAAAATGATAACCCTTACAGTTCCAAAATGGGAGCTTTGGAACAGGGTGTGGACATTCATCAATTTTGAACAATGGAGGAACTTTATCAGAAGCTGTAGTACAAGTCTGCAAAATTTAGTGGCATGTTCAACATATGTGAATTGTTGGACTAAATGCCTCAAAGAAATATGTTTTCAGTGGATGCCTGGTTTCAGTGGTTTATGTATCTCTGATATACACTACCGATTTGATGCCTAGGCTTTAGAAACATTCATGCAATTGCTTTTTCGTGATCTGATTATAAAAGACAGAACATCCTATATGATTATCACACGAGTATTGAATGTTAAAGTACATTAATATTAATCTGAATCAATTAACTAAGTCAAATACTATGCTTTGTACTATGACTACAATAACCACTATCACAGGAGGACAGTACTCTACTAGATAATAGAAATTAGAGAATTTAGGTTTTTTTATATTATTTAATTTTGGATTCAAATCTCACATTCATTTTCCAGAAAAGGTTTTCTTGTAGAAATAATAACCACCACACGAATATATTCTCTTCACTTTATATATGAAACTTGGGTAAAAAGCATAGTTACACCACCCTGGGGGACGGGGGGACGGCGAAACGGGGGGACAAGTTTCCGGGACGGGGGGACAGAGGGGCCTTAATTTGGGGACGGCGGGGGGACGGTGGGGGGACGGCGGTAGGGGACAAGAGGGGTGTATATATCTATGCATATGGTATTTAAAAATGTTAGTTATGAAAATATGTATTGCAATATAGGATGTAAAGATGTAAAAGAGTGAATACTTGAAACATTGCATTGAATTGGAACATCGAACATTAAACATAAATAGTTGAATTTGCAAATAGTGAATAGTAGGATGTCCCCCATCCTCGGTGGAGGTGGTGGAATCTAGTGGCACCGCTGAGGACGGGGAGACGGAGTCCCCAAGTCTCCGGTGCGTTGAAGTCTCCGAGACGTCGGGCAAAAAGGGGGGGGACGCGTCCCCGTGTTACTATGGTAAAAAGGAAGTTTGTCTCATGATTACTTTGTGAAATCTACAATTGTACAGAGGATTTTCAGAAGTGGTTGAAATTAAATCAAGAGTACTTGCAAATTAAACAATGGGAAGACAGAGGATACATGTCATCATCGAATATAAGTAACATAAGGCATTACAGCCAAAATGACATCGCTTTGCCGGTGATTATATGGTAAAATCTCAAGGCAACCAGCCCTCCCATCTAAAGATTGATGTGACTTGGGTTATTTGCACTAGTAATTATGTAACTACAATACATCTTTAATTTTGTCTCTTTGTAAATTTTCTAAGAGGTTCTGTACAGCC